>HG992305.1:18762500-20012500 GCA_905220615.1 Tinea trinotella
TCAATAATCAATGTTCGCGCAAAATTTAAGAAAATACTATGAGATTAGGTTTGTTGATATTTAAGCATTAAAGTGGTCCAGCCAAGGCAAATTACCATTATCAAGTTGCCTTAAACAGACCCAAAACTTTTATATGTTTCGTTTATTTTCACAAACAGCTTGCTTTATGAAATACAAAGACATGAATGTAATAAACAGTTGGCCAAGTTCTCAAGGATGTACGAGTACGTATGGTTGGTAGTGTAAACAAACTGAAACCAAACTTAAGAACTAAATAGAATCCAAGTCCTTTGTTGAATTAACTCCATGGACTTTCCTTTGTGCTTACGCTGGCTTTTGTTTATTATAAACTTTTTCATAGCAGATCCATGGCTGTATTATTTAAACATTAAATACAACCTATTCATAAAATTCCTAAATACCAGTTATTATTAATGATAATACGAAAAAACAAAAAGTACCGTTTTATTAAAACCGTTATTTTCATAGTAGAAAAAAATAATTAATTGATATTAAACTCGTACTACTATCTACAGTAGATCATTTTCATTCTTAAAGATCTATCTAGTTTTAATACAGTGTCCAAACGGAAATAAGCCTAATAATGATTTTTCTAAGATATATATTTGTCAAAAATTTAACGAATCGCGCTATTAAAATTTCAGTACGAAATTAGGGCTTATTTGTTTTATCTTGACAGAAAATCTTCGTGTCGGTCAATAATAGAACAAGTAATATAAATTGTCGCCTCAGAAAAGAGACTCTTTCAAAGAATTCAATTTCTTCAGAATATTTCTGTCACTCTGATTTTGACTTATATTTTTACAAGCTTCATTTATTTATTACTCAAATGTTTTTCGTCTAACTTTTTACGAGGTGTTTTCGTTTAATAATTTAGTAAAGTAATGAAATTAATAGGTGCTTTATTTTTTTTTATTGTGACGCGCCGACTGCTAAGCAAGAAAAGGTGCTAATAAGCGAAAAAGCGCGCCGACAAAACCGACTGAATTTATGGTCACTATGCAGCCGCCGTTACTTTTTTCACTTTTTTTTACGCTTCACTCAAAAGACTCGAGGCAGCAGGATGACGAGAAAAAGCGCGCTGACAAAACCGACCTAATTTATATTTACTATGCAGTAGCCGTTACTTTTATTATTCTTTTTCTTATGCTTTTTATCCGAGGCTGTAGTTTGACGAGAACATAAGCTGGTAAAGGTTTCTACTTGGCGCCTTTTACTTAAGAGCCTATTTATTACCACGATCGCATTAATTTAAAAATTAACGTGATATAATTTTTTAATGATACCTAATGATGTTTTACACGTACGGTACCACAATGATACCACATTGTAGAGATAAAAAGAGGTCCAACAGTCGTTACATATGAATTGTGTTACTGCAACTTCTTGCAGTTGCGTTGTATTAACTACGAAATGTCGTTTCTATTAGTAGCGATGTGGTTACGGCATAGCTCATCATCATCATCAGCCATAAGGCGTTGCATTCACCGGTTATTCGTGACTTTCACTATGTCGCCAGTCCACCTAGTGGGAGGCCTACCTACATCGTGTCTTCCGGTTCGTGAACTCCACTCAAGAACCTTTTTTTCCCATCGGTTATCGGTTTTTCGAATGATGTAGTGGGCTTGTAGATAAATGACTGATTGACTAAATGAACTTTTTTATGGTCTTTGAAAAAGAAACATTGTTGTAGCTGAATAAATGAAAGGGTTTGCGTGTAATTTTGTTGCATCGACGCAACAGTGTGTTTGAGAAGTGGTCGTCCGCTAGTCCGTGATGTATCGCCCACACGGTCGATGGGAGATTGTTTTGCGTGTGCATCAATATGATCATTTTTATACAAATTAACTGTAGCCCACGGGTTGTTGCTACGTTGTGGTTGAGCTTACATACCACAACCATTCTCAGTATGCAATATTAAGATATTACATAATTACATTCTAGTAAGTCATAGCATCGATCATATAGCTTACTATCGCGTTTATTTTGGTTTAGATTTTACATTTTTTTAATATTCCGACGTTTCGAGAGCTTTGCAGCCATCGTGGTCACGGAGAGACTGAAGTGTTGGTCGTCCTATTAGTTGATGCTGTTATTGTTTCCAAAACTACCCCTTTTCATGTTTTGATTTTGTTTCCTGTTCCCGGTTTATTTCAATTTTTTTGAAAAAATAACTTACGGTGTCATCTGGTTTGGCAGATTGCTGGACTTGGGACTTGAGTTTGTGTATTATGGGGTCCCAGGTGTTAGATAAACAAAAAAATGTTTAATTCATTAACCAATGTTCGCGCAAAATCTAAAAAAATCCTATCGATCATATATTTTTAATTTATACACGATCCCATAAAAAATAATTTCATGTGTCCGCGCGTCTTATTTACTCACACTGTATTGTAAGTGAATTGAAAGTTATGTGTAAACTGAACCTTACCACATTGTTTTAAAGTATAAAGCTGTATGTAATGTCATGTCACATATGTCTCATACATAATTTCGGACTAAGAACAATCGAACTTGCATTTGTTTTGTCGCTTTTTGAGCGGTCATTGACTATCTATGTGATATATGATCGAAGAGTCATAGTATAAAATGTCTCATACCTGTTGTTGGTTTTCGCGCTGGGTCGTGAGGCGAGCTTCTACGCAGTTGCGGGTCTCGTGGAAGGTACGACGTTGTGTGACTTCGCGAGAGTAGTGGGTCAATATTCCAGCAATGTTGCTGATCATGATGAGAATCAGGTGGCAATACAGCTTTGAACAATAAAAGTAATAACGATCACGTTAAGCTTCACGTCCTAATCAAATTATCATATTTGAAATATTACGAAACTTCAGACACATTCATGTTTTATAAATAAAAATAGATGTTGGTATGTTTGTCCTCTATGCATTCCTAAGCAATTGATCACTGTGATAAAATTTTGTTAGGATCTACTGAGGACGAGGGTTTTAGGCCCAAAGTATCGAAATAATTAATTTTAAATATATTGATATGTTTTTTTGTGTTGTAACTTTGTGTTGTTAGTGATTTGTATTTTACACTAAAACCAATATTTGATAAGGCATGGTATACATACCTGGTGGTCACATGGTCCAGACACATACAACTGGAAGCCGATGGTGATGCTGCCAAGTGTCAGTCCTACAATTGTGGCCTCGTGAAGGCGAATTGGGAGCAACGCGTATGTCAGGTAGATGAAAAGAGATGAAGCTCCGCCCATCACTGCCATGTCCCTGATTAATATTTAGAATAATTTAAATATTTATTTATAATTTTATATTTATACTAAACTGTACAAGTTTAGTATAAACATTGTACATTATTGAAGTAAGCTCAAATAAAAACACAATACTCGTAATTATATATATTTAAAATATATTTTATATTTAATTAAAATAGTTTATAAGACTAAAATATAAGGAACAGTCAGTTTGTCAGAAAAATAATATTGATGTTTTACTTGATTTTGGTGAAATTATGCATATTTCGTATCCTTTTTATAGCATTTCTTGTCAAATAATCTCTAAATAAGGGGTTAATTATTAAAATATATATAGAAGACATATCAATACCTCATAAGGCAGGAGATGCAGAGAACTACCAAAATGATGATAAATGTTGAACACACCACGTAGGACACGGTCAGGAGATAGATCTCATTGATTGCTGGTCTGCTCAGACAGGCAATCAAAACTGTAGAAAAAAAAACAAATTTGAGTATATTTTAAATTGTAGTTCCTCAGGAAAAAAGTCAGGGATAATAAAATGACTTTCTACGATTGTCACACAAATCGGTGCTTCCAAAAAATGCACTAGTCTTTATACAAGCTGTTATTATTAAGGCAGATAATCTGACCTCCATTTGCCTATAGGGAGAACCAACAGCGTCGACGATCGTTCAGTCAGACTATCGATTCGGTCGATATGAGTACTATGCGCATGATTCCCTCGACCTATATGTATTGCACTCCAGCATAACATCGGACGGCGTGGTTCGTTATGATGGGCCATTACTAAAAAGTATTCAAATGATACCTTAAATGAAGCATATAGTCAAATAGCTCCTTACGACATTTCTTGCGCTACACGGAAGTTTCTCATATTCTTAAATCTTTTAAGCGTTATAACCACCTCTGTGAGGTCAAGCCATCACAGTGAGGAAGATTATGGTAACCGTAAACTGAAGATTGGTTTGTTTTTGGTTTTGGTTTTGGTTTTGTTTTTTTGTTTTTGTTATCTTTGATAACATCAGAGAATGTCCCATTAAAAATAGCAGTAGCAATCTAAGCTTTATACACTGCCCGTTGGTTTACTTTCTATTGGACAGACATCTGCACCGGCCACTTTTAAACTGTCTACCTATTTATTCAAAAATAAAAAAAAATTATGCTCACCTCCATACACTAATCCAGAAATTCCCAAGGCGAAGGCATTGATTATCTGGATCAGCTTCTCCCGAGCGTAATACTCCAACACTACCGTGGCATTATAGGCCAAATTTTCGTTCAAATCATCTAATAATGGCATAAACATCCTTCGATACTGATCAGTTCTGTTTAATTCGTAAAATGTAGTTCCGTTCGGATGTACGAGGATGTCCAAGAAGCCTTGTGCCTTAATTAGGATTCTTATTTGAACGATGAGGAGTGCCACGGATATGCTTAGGAATAGCGTCAATACATGGGTCATGTTGTTCTGGTTCATCCGCAGGAAATATCGTTGGTATAACATTTCCAACTGCAACAAAAGAAACAACACAATATAGAAACAAGGAAATGACTATAAAAATAACAATAATAAATTAGAAATGTAACGACTCGATTTTTCAACCCGGGTTTAACCGAGTAGAGACCTAAACCGAGTCGAGTCGGTTATAGCTATTTAACTGTAGTAGCATTTACTTCCATTCATGTACCGCACTCCAGCTTAACATCAGGCGGGGTGCTATCATACGTCAAGTCACAATAAAACAAAAAAAGTTAGTTTCCTCCATTTTGTAGGTCAAACAGACAGACATATATTTTCTCCCTACATATGAAGGGGTACAGGACACTAGAAAGTGGCGCATTTTTGCATATATGGAGACCTGTTAGAATCGTGATGATTGCCGCTTATATATCTCTGCCTATCCCAGTGGGAATCAAGGCTTAATAGGATCCTAGAAAATACCACTCTGTGCCTATAATTCAGTGTTTTAACGTCGGTGTATGAATTAATTAATTAATTAATTTTGTATCGCGATAGTTATAATTTCGCTACAACTCCTATGATATTATTTTAAATATTTGTAAGGGACATTATAATGTGCCCCGACCCGCCTGATCGCAAGCAAAAAGAGGTCCAAGAGTGCCGATGACTGAAAAAACAAACGTGGAAGGTGTTTGTTTATGTTTGCCTGTTCGTGTTTGTAGTCGCCTGTGTTTTTTTTTAAATATATTTCGTATAGGTTTATTCAGCGTTTTAGGCTTAGACTTAAGCCTGGTGGCACGATTATAGGCTGCTTTCAACTCGTCTACTTAAGGGTCATGATTTCTTCGACCCTTGACCCAGACTTTATCGGAGCTGCGTCTTTTGCTGAAACAGCAGCCGCGGCTCCAGTCGTGACGAGGTGAACAGTTGGATGGAACATAATTTTCCATTCCCAGTGCTATCTCATCAGCAACGACCGCGTCACACATGGATAGCACCTCCAAGGGAGCGAAGGAATTTAATTTAATTAAATAAAAAACGATTATTTACAAAGCTTAGAAAATTCCTCATTATTATATTCGGAGAAAAAAATACAAGGTTTTGTTAGAAAAATAAATGACAGCCTTACTCAACGAACTCATCGCGAAGCCCATTAAAAGTTTACGCAAATTTAATACAGTCGCCGAAACAGAACACTTTTTCTTTGGGCTATTGTTTAAGTTAATTCTCTAACAGAGACTTGAACAATAACAAAATTAAATACAAAATAATTTAAAACATATATTATGTCTATTAATACCTACCATTTTTGTTACAATATGTAATGCCTACCATTCTAAGAGACAGTTGGTTGTCATTTTCTCAGTTTACTGATCCAGGACTACACGGGACTGGAACTACTAGTAGTAACTTCCACTGTCAAGAGTGTACCGACTATAAAGTGACCGTATTATGCTTATTTATTTATTTATTAGGCATATTAACAGTTAACATATTTTACATTGACAATAATTGCATATTTATGTTCTTTTGCCAATTACCAATTACAAATATGCACAACATTCAAAAACATACAAATATTAAATCTATATAGTCAAAATTAATTATAATTACATACCAAATTAAACTATCTAAATATTATTAAACTAAATCACAATAAATTAAAGAAGTTTTTTAAACAATCTCTTAGTGAGTCATTAAAAAAGTCGTATATCGAGACACAATAATATTTAGGTATAATTAAATGTAGAAATATCAGGTATATATATATATATATATATATATATATATATATATATATATATATATATATATATACTCCAATAAGTATTACATAAAATATTGTCTTGAAAATTAATAAGTTGTACCCAACCACCATCTTTTGCCTTTTACAATTTAGACATGAAAAGTTCACAAAATATACGAAGTAAGAAATGAAATGAAAATATTAAAAACTAATTTAAATACGAGTGTAACACAAAAAATTATGATGAGCCAGCTCAAAGATAAAATTTTTCAATTGAGTTTTTTGAATAAAACTTTACTTTAAAATATTAATAATATGTTGGACTAGAGGTGCATTTAGAGCTTTTAACGCCGACGACTACGAGGTTCACGGATGCCTCAGTTGTATTCACTATGCCGGCCATAGGTTCTCTTCAAAGATTCCAAGGTTATATGATGGGAAGTATACATGGGCTGGTAGAGCTTTATACTTTTCCATTGTTGGACAAGTATAATGGAGTATTATCCGTGGTATAAGACTGGGGTGACCTTTTTTATTATTAGCTGCATATTAGAATTTATTTAGGTGTTTTTCGATCGAATCGGAGACATCCTTAAGAAAGCTAGGTTGCCTAGTGCTCATAACCGTAGAGATTGTATGAGGAGAAGTGTGGATGTAAAGGAAGCGAGGGAGTTGTGTCAGGATCGTGGCACGTGGCGCCCTATTGTCTCTGCCTATCCACGTGAGAAAAAGGCGTGACGTTTGATTGATTGATTGGTATAATTTAAATTATAACGATGATTTACGCTAGCCATTGTTAAATTGTCGGGCATTCAACCGTTTGCCCGACAATTTATTCTATGTCCTACTCTATGTTGCTATGTCCAATCAATCAATAAAATTATCACGCCTTTTTCCCACAGGGATAGGCAGAGACAATGGAGCGCCACTTGTCACGATCCTGACATAACTCCCTCGCTTTCCTCACATTCACAATCTTCTTCATACAACTTCCACGATTATGAGAACTAGGCAACCCAGATTTCTTTAGGATGTCTATACTAAACTGTGTGTATCATAGAAACAGGACAACCAAAGTACATAGTGGTGACTCAGTCCTCAGTCCCCGGGGCAGACTGAGCAAATAATCACGAACTGTCTAACATCGAATTGCCACATATGAATACACTCGCAATACAATAAGCAACATGTACGGAATTTAATATTTCTAAATTACATTATTAGAGAACATTAATAATCCTAATTCTAAGAAATTTACATCAATAAGTAATATATGAAATACTCGTTGGTGAATAGAATATTGAATTTATCGCCGAATCCGTCTTTTACAATGTTGTCTAACGGAAAAATTTAAACACGCTCGATCGGTCTCAACTAGGACTACTCAACTCTAATAAATACTTCGTATAAAATTTCTTTTGAAATTTATTCTTATGAAATGTAAAGGAGGGACAGGACTTAATCGTCTTTTCCAAATAGTTTTCAGAAATTATTCTATGAAATAATAGCTATACTTTCGATTGCATTGCGTAATATTATTATACGAGCAAATCCTATTTTTTCGATATTCAATCAATCAATCAATCAATCAAATTGTCACGCCTTTATCACACAGAGATAGGCAGAGACAATGCAGTTCCACTTTCCACGATCCTGACACAACTATAAATTTGATATTGTCACGTTACAAGTATGATGATACTTAGATACATTTTTAAATTACGAGTATGTAACTAAAATGTATATGAAGGTGATATAAAATATTTATTTCCACTATTTATTTTATTATTTTACTCAGATTTTTTCGCACTATCAATAAATCGATCTATAAAGTTGTCACGCCTCTTTCCCATGGGGATACGCAGAGACAATAGAGACAGAGACATAACTCCCTCGCTTCCTTTACATCCACAATTCGCATATAATAAAGAAAATTGCCTCTAATAAAATTTTCAGAGATTTATAAAATAACCTTTTAAAGTAGGGATAAGTATGTATGTACAAAAATCTTAACCTTTGCATAAAATATTAATTCATTACCTCCATACACATTCCTAAACCTTAAGTAATCTTAAGTACGTAAGAATTCTTGTTTTAAATTACACCGGATATTACAGGTAGAATTTTCAAATTACCTTCTACATACACGATCTAAAATAAATTATAAAGATTGACGATTTAACATATGCCAGAGAGAGAGAGAGAGATTATATTATTTAACGTTTTCCTTTAATATTAAATACTTGTCCTACGATAATATTTAAGGCAGAAAATAACTCCGTAGGTGTTAAAAGTCAACCTTAGACGAAACGTAACATTCATTTCAACTCATTAAAGCGGGAAGGTACTCAGGCGTAGTTCCGGTGACAAAGCTAAAATTTTCTTTTATTCCAGTCGCCTTCAACTAAGATCACAGCTGAACGTTCGACCTTTCAAGATTGAAATTAACTGTGACGTAAATCATAAAAAAGTGAAAATTAACTGTCAAACACCAGGGCGGCATATTTTGGCAAAAAATAAGGATAAATCGTCACCAAATGAATAACAGCTCAAGCGTAATTAAAGTATAAGCGATGTCGTTTTAAAATAAAAATAAACTAACTATTCAATAAATTTAAAATATAAAAGATCGTACATACAATAATTAGTCGTATTTAAAAAAAGATATAATTGAAAATAACAATATGATCGGATGCCACTAGTATTATATTTATATGAAATTGGATTAAACTTTTTGTGAATGTAAGGGAAGTGAGGGAGTTTCGAGGGAGTCGTGGAAAATGGCAGTCCATTGCCTCTGCCTATCCCGTCGGAATTTGATTGATTGATTGTCTCTAAATTTAATATTTTGTATTGAACTTTTGCACATAATATCAATCGTTTAAAAGATTATTGCCAGCATAAAATTATAAACGTTATCTGTTTAAAAAGTAAGAAAATATATTACGATCTTCTTATTCGTATAGTTTCATGAGCTCATTCAATTCAACTCTGAGTGGAAGCATAATATGTTGTCTATAGAAATCCCCTGAGATTATATTTCTAATATACTTATTACAACTAAAATGTGTACTTATGCTACGAAAATAATATTGTGTACTTTTATATTTTTATTTGTAATGGAATCAAAGCTTTTACAAGACAAGCAATTTTGTTATTTTTTGTTTTCAAAATACTTTTTGCTTTTTCTGTTTGGACCAACTTTATTTTGTTTTCACCTACTTTTCTTTGTTTGTCGAGTATGATTTTATTTTGAGAAGCCTTCGGGAAACGTAAACTTTTTGTGTTTAACCGCAATTTTGTTTTATTTGTTATAGTTATTGTATGCTTTGTTTTGTGTGGTAAAACAAAGATACATGTCTATTTAACAATTTATATTAATAATTCGTTACTTAAATTAATATTTTTTTAAAAAAATTTGCATTAGTCATTTGATCATATAATATTTTTGTATATTTTTAATAAAACGCCTAGTTGAACCCGATTACTTTGATGGTTTCGATAGTTTTTCGTACTAAGATATATATCTATCGTTTAAATGTATCGTATTAGTATAATAGTGAAATGAATGCTGCCTAAATAATACGCTCATATAAGCTTATTTGTTTTTAGTTATATTATTAAGGTATTCTATATATACTATAGGTATATATAGAATACCTATATGATATTCGTTCATTAAAATTTTATCTGACAGTACAATATTTTGATCCCATTGACAAATATTTTGGGGAGCTCACCCGACATATGACGGCACCCGGCCTGATGTTAAGCTGGGTCGCGTCGCATCCACTATGCCGGCATTGTAAGAACCAGCAACATTTGAGCTGATTCCGAAACGCTACTGAGTCACTTTACAACCCGAATCGGTAGACTAGTCAAATGACAATCTACATAAAATTACACTTATAATAAAGAAAAGATTTTTTTTATAATAAACACAATGAGTTTTAAGATTAATTATAATTATGAGCTAACGAGGTCCGCGAAAATAATTACAACATAGTGAGAAGAACGGACAAAAAGAAATTAATGATAATACGTTTTTCTCTTTGGACCATTAAATTTCAGGGGCGTTGCATTTACTTTTTCCTTTCAACATCAAAACAAATAGAAGTCTAAATTTTTGAGTTTCAAATGACAACTTATGCCTATGGTCTCTCTGGCTTTATGATTGGGTACTTTTTTTCGTTTTTTAATGTGGGCCGAAATACTGGATAAGACATCAACCCATGTTAAGCAGGAGTGTGGTTAACATGGGTTATTTAGGGCGACTGCTACTATAGTTAAATAACTAAAAGCAAATAAGTAAAAGTCGCATCCACTATGCCGGCCTAGTTGAACCGGCAAGTTGTAAGTTTTTTTCTGACCTCGACCCGCTTGATTATAAGCAAGAGCGACGACGACTGAAAAAACCGAGTTCACGGCTGCCTTAGTCGCCGTCACTATGCCGGCCAAAGAAATACCAATCTCGCTGATCCTGAAATGCGACTAAGTTACTTCACGGTATGTGTTTATACCATGTGGTCATCGTTTGATCATTTGATCGTTTTTTGTACTGGCTCAACATAATGACAGCACCCTGCCTCTATTCATGAACCCAGCGCGATTCACGAATAGAGGCGACTGGTTGGTTAAATAACCGAGAAACTAATAATCTTAAAATCACAAGCATAAATGTTATATCTTAGTTTTAATAATAGGTCAACAAGATATATGGTTGAAAGTTGAAATGATAATTACGTAATTCAGATAGGTAGCGTACAAAAGGCTTTGAGCGCTCTAAAACCATTTCTGAAGGTGGAATTGTCAAAAGTATTTCTGTGTCCATTTAGGTTAAACTCCAGCAAAGGAAATCATTCACTTTGGGCTTTTATGTACCACTTTTGTAATGTCCAATAATGAAAAAATATATAAATGGTAGTTTCGATACTTGTGTTGATAAAACTAATAACAATTTTGCTTCTAATTGCTGTGCCTTTGAGTTATTTGGAAAATAAGATATGTATTTTGATACAAAATCTGCGCCATATTTGTTCTGCTTTAAACAGTCATAATTATAGTATGATCATTTTGCACACCTAAACTATGCCAAATAAAGGATATATTCCAACTACATTGAAATCTTCGTAAATTAATCTATTTTAAAATGTATATGCAACTGTTAATACAATTAAGCCCAAGTCCCCATACAAAATTAATGATGTCCTTTAAAGCTAATCCCCAACGTGATTGAGTAACTATCACTTAGTACTATCGATGGTTGCTAGAGTAGACAAATAACTAAATAAATCGGGGACTAAGAATTTTTATTTTATTTTGTCTTGACCATCTGACCTCGACTTGTCTGATGGTAAACAACGGAAATTCCAAGAGCACTAACAACTGAAAAAAAAAACTACTTAGTTCACGGTCAATTCAGTCGCCGTCACTATGCTGGCCAAAAATACCCCCTTTTTTACATATGAACCAATTATTTTGTTCTAAAATCAAATTTATCAAGTAGCTCATTAATGCTAATGCTCATTAAGTAATCATTAGGCTACATGATTGGACTCTATTATCAAATCAAATTGTGATGCATTTCAGTAGATTAACGATAATAATTTTTATATCTAATGTTGATTAAACGAGGAAGACCCAGGTAAGTGTTTTCCGACCCAATCACAGACATCCTCAAGAAAGTTGGTTTGCCTAGTGCCCATAACTGTAGAGCTTGTATGAATTGTATTAAATTGTGGATCTGAGAGAAGCAAGGGAGTCGTGTGAGGATCGTCGCAAGCTTCCATTGTCCTTTTGTCCATTGGTCTATCCCTGGATTCTATTAGATAGTTATGAATACATATTCAGATACTTACATGCAGATTGTCAAATCTATGCGATGTGCAAAAGTTTCTTATCGGCACCGGGAGTCTGTCCCGGTACCGTAAGAAAGCTCTGCGCATCGCTGATGGTGGTGGAGCGTCATCTTCGACGGTATCGAAGCCACGTTCCCGTGCTCCAATTGTGTCTGTAACAACGAGAATCAATTTTAATTATTTGTATCATTTATTATTGCGACTTGACATCTCAAGTGGACTTGCCTAGTAATAAGCAAGAACAAACGTGAGAGATCATCATTATTATCAGCCAGAAGACGTCCACTGTTTAGTGTTCAGAATAGGCCTCCCCCTTAGAACGCCATTTCAAACGACTAGATGCCAGTTGCATCCACTGGTTATTCATGACTTTAACTTTCGTCAGTTCACCACTCCCATCGGTTGTCGGTTTTGGGGGGAAGTGAGAGACCAAATAATTTTATTTTTATTTTATTGTGACTCGACTTCTGACCTCGACCTGCCTGACGGTAATGATAAAAGTACCGACGACAAAAAACAAGTCAGGTCCCGGCTGCCACCGTCGCACTTGTTATGCTGGCCAAGTTGGAACTGACAACTCCTAAGCTGGTCTCGAAACGCGACTGAGTCTGTTTACGTTAACAAATATAACTAGTTTTTTTTCGGATTATATATTGTATAATCATATTTTTCCATTATATACTTGTAATTTTATTATGTTTTGTCGAGAGAGATGTGTCAGGTTCGTTGAAAGTGGATCTCTGTAGTCTCTCTCTACGGAAATTGGCATGACAATGGTAAAACATAATTTTAACGAGAGTAAAACGTAACGAGATCATTAAATTATCGACATTTCAACAAAGCTTTTACATTTTATTTAACAGACACCTGCGCTCGCTTGCTTTTACATTATATCATTTCAATGTTTAACATTCATTCTTCACTTTTGATTGTCAACTGAATATAGATCGCTTCTGAGATTGTACTTCATTAGCTTCTTGTCATTAGATTAAAATACTTTTTAAAATTAAATTTCAACTTAGTTGTTATCTTTATAAAGTTTGATACTAAGATTCACACAAAGTGAGTTCAGATAATACCTGATATCTTTTAACAGATTGTCACAGAGATTTGCGGCAACAACAGCAAAAGATTTCAAGATAAAACCAGAATAGTGAGATGGAATAGAGAGAACAGTAAAGTGATTTGTTATATATAATCCTTTGAAAATTTAACAATTCCATGGATTCTCCGTGCGGTTGCCGGATCCATGGTGGAAGAGTGTAGGCAGAGCGTTTTGGACTTGTGACTGAATGTAAGTTTAAAGCTTTTACGACATGTGGACACTCTCCTTAACTGCCCTCACTTTCTTCTCTACCCAATCAAATATAACATGAAATAAAATATCACAATAATGCATAAAACAAAATTGATTATAATTGAAATAATACAAATATATTTTTTATATTTTAAAAAGTCTCATTTAAATAAAATGACTTGTAATTGTCAGTAGTCTTCACTCTTGGATCAAAACTGAAGCACGGCAAATTGCCAGATCATCATCATCATCATCAATTTCACCCCTCAATTCATACAGGGATAGGCAGAGCCAACGGAACTAGATCATGATTCTAAAATACCCAACAACTACTACACCTACTATTCCTAAAATCGATCCTTTTAAAGCATAAAAGGATGTTTAGTAATTTACTAAATACATAAAAATGTTTAAAAGTTAATAAAAAATGCATATACTCGTATTTATTGCATGTCAAGAGTCAATAAAACCACATTTCCTATACGGGGTGTTAATTTGAATTAATGTACTCGTGTTCAATTAGCATTCATAACCACAGCTGTAATTTGTCATTAATTATTATGTTGTAGGAATTAACTGTATTTTATAATAATTAGGTAATTTCGCCATCTTCGTTCCGTCAGATTTAAGTTTGTAATAAGTATAGCATACATACTTGTATTGTTTGCAACTCTTTTCTATCGAAAGCAAATTCTTTAGGCAGACTCGCTCAACCGTTTTTCGTCAACCTACGCTACAAAATCTATCTTCACTAAAACTTCAATTTTAACTGCATATAGGATTTACCCTGTTAAAAGCGTAATATGTTCATCCTACACGTGCATTCTAAATATTGGTAGAAGATTTTTTACAACAAAACTTTATTCAAATTATTCAGAAATATGAGATAGAATCTCGTGAGTTTTTCGAATGTGCCGAGAAATATGTTGAGCGGTAAAAGGCATTTTATTACAGTATTTTATTGTAGTTACACCTTCGTTGGTGAAGTCTCTTTCACATTATACGGGAAGTGCTCGTTCAGCTAATATTATTACCGACGAATAGTAAAGTAAGTTAATACGTGACATATGAGATTTGTATGACACAGATTCGTTTATATGTACAATGTACATATATGTATATATCCATATAAAAATTCAGGTTTGATTACCTTATCTTCATCAATAAATCTAAGGTGTTAGAAAATGTGTTGCATTAATATGCTTAACAATGAGCATATTTAAAGAAATGATTAAATAAGATTGACAGAAGAGATTTATAAATGAGGGATGAGTGGAGGGATAAATAATTTCATTGTATTATTTCATCATCATCTCATCATCAACATTTTATATTTCATTTCCGCCATCCTGGCACAACTCTTTCGCTTCCTTTACATCTAGCGGACCCCAGTTTTTTTAAGAATGTACGCAGCATAAATACTTTTAAAAATTACTCCACATTTAATATATACAGTTTTTATTTTTAAAAATTGTTTAATAAAAACTTTATCAACAAAGTGGTTTGAAATTAAATCTTGAAATAGACAAGAACAAAAGGTAAAGCATGAAGTCTTTATATTGTAAATTATATGAAAACCTGTATTTTATTACATTCATCCCCCCCCAACTTGAAGTAATAAAGATTGTTTGTTATTTCAATTATTCTTATAATTTATTCAAACATCAACCATTACTATATTGCGACGCGGGAAAATAGGGACCGCGGAAAGCAATGTTCATTACCATTGACAGTTAAAGCTCATTGAAACTCATTGACAGAATAAATAACTAATTAAAAAAAAATTATGCGGCTTACTATCGCGTTTATTTTGGTTCAGATTTTACATTTTTTTATTATTCGATATAATAAACGCGATAGTAAGCCGCATAAAATTTGTTTAATTCTTTAATCAATGTTCGCACAATATCTAAGAAAATACTAGGATAAATAACGTTTGAGTGTCCATCATGATGGCGGGTTGTAATGATAACGTAACGTAATACTTACAGCATGCAGAAATGTACTTAAATGTAACTAGAATGGAATTCAATGTACCTCTTTTATTTCGTAGTTATCACTAAAAGTAAGTGAGCCGCCATTCTGATATCAGAGTGGCGGGTGACATCAAAATCTGGACCGCTATAGGTACGAGTATATCTGAGTTTCGATTCCCGGTCGATGAAAAAGATTTTTTAAATTCTTTAAAGTAATGGGTAAATATAATGAAATACAGGTTTGCATATCAAATGAAAGATCTTTTGCTCTTGTCTATTTTAAAATTTAATTTCGAAGCTGCCATTTAATATAATTTTTATTCATGGTCACCGCAGCCAAAAGACGGCCACTGCTGAACATAGGCCTCAGAATGCCATTCCAAACGACAAGATGATAGTTTTTTAGTTGAAGTTCGTTAGTTTAAAGATGTAGTTTTTACTTGTGCTACGGAATAATGAATGTGTACCGAGTAGCTTATTCATATTTGAGGGAGAAATATTTTTTAATAAATAAAAGTGAGTCGGATGAAACTTGCAGCGGAGTGCATTCTGCTGGAAGATTGTGTTCAGGCTTGCATAAAGCCTCCAACTTCATACACAAATATAAATATATACATTTTTTATGTATATGTATAAATAGCTGAGTTATGAATTATAAATGTTATATTAGATATTGTCTTACGACCATCACAACCACGGTCGCCTTACTAGTACAATATGATAGGACTATGTATCAGGATAGTGGAAAGTGACGCTACGTTGCCTCATACGCTTCGACTCTCATGTAATAGTTTGAAAGTTAATTTACGTTAACTTTTATTACATTTTTTGTGAAAGCCTAATTGGCGTCGTAAATCGTTAAATACCTCAAGTGACGATCATTAGAAAAAGTTATGCTTCAAGTTCGCGTTGTCATGACAACGGTGTGGTCACGTAAAGAAAATGGACGCGGGACTTCACCACAAAGTATACTTCTTTAATAAGAGATTAGCTGCTCAGTGAAATATATTTTAAGGCGCATGTAGCGTGGAATGTATTTTAATTCTTGTTTCATAAACATAAACAGTCCTTACAATATCTTTATTAATAAGTGATAAATTTATTATTTGATTTTGGTAACCCTTTTATTTGTAATTAGCAGCACTGAAAACCGGTAAAAAAATGGTATAACTAGTTCTTAACTGGGAATTAAAATATATATCAAGCTACATAATATTTTCTTAGATTTTGCGCGAACATTGATTAATGAATTAAACAAATTTTATGCGGCTTACTATCGCGTTTATTTTTCTCTCCGTGACCACGATGGCTGCAAAGCTCTCGAAACGTCGGAATAATAAAATAAAATTTAATAAAATTGTAAAATCATAACCAAAATAAACGCGTTAGTAAGCCGCATAGAATTTGTTTAATTCATATATTAAGATAACTTATTTGAGCACTGCTCGATTTTACATGCCCTTTATTTTGTTACCTTTGCCTTTTGAAATCGAGGTCAAAAGTCGAGTCGCAATACTAATAAAAACGAAAATAAATTGTCTGTCGCTAAACTCAGAAGTGTACCCACTAAGGAAAATAGTGCAAAAAATTAGTTTCTTAATTACAGCCGCTTGATGGACACTTACTCTCTATACGAGTTGGATGACATAAAAGTAATGTGTAAGTCTTAAAGAGGGATATTAAATTGTGTTATTTTCGGATATTATTACCAGAGATTTTGGATGTGTAAGATCTTTTACGTCTTACATATAAAAGTTAATATAGGACTAATACTTCAAAGTAGCCAAACTTTCCAATTGCATATCCCTTATTTTTTATATAATTGATGTCGATGTCATTAAATACATAGTATCGACATTTCTACAACGGGGAATCGAACACGGAAGTTACCAAGTAGCAGACTAGCGTGGTAACGACTACGGCCCTCGACACGCTAAAAACTCCACGCTAATATTTTTGTAGTGCAAAACATTTAGATATAATTGACACAAAAAGCTTAAAAATATTCTGGCTCTTTATCTACATGGAATTAAAAAGCAAACATAATACGAAATTAAAAGGGTAAGTTCAACAAATCAAATGTTTGCGTAGCGAGAAACAAAAACTTAATTGAACAATAGCTACAAATCCCTTGAGATTACGCACGAGATTGAACTCTAATGTATTGTAATAAAACACATTAAGTAAAGGATACAATACAAACAATGTGAATGTGATTGCTAGGCCCAATATATAAACAACGTATACCTGTAGGAAGTACTGTAAATATATAGTAAATAAAAGTTTTCGGTAATTTTTCGGTTATTGTAAACAATTACTAGAAATATTAATATCAATAAGGACATACATGTACTAACCAAGGCTATGATGCTATTTTTTTTATCGTGTCCGCCAAATAACTTTTTTTTTGAAAATACTATAAAAAAAACTACTGAATATTTTTTCAAATTTCTTTTTTTATTTGAAAGTACAATCCTTCCGGTTAATGATGGAAAATAATTTTATTCAAATGGCTGCCTCGGCTGGCCATGCAGTAGCCTACACGATCGGTCCAATTTTTAAGTACATTATCGAGTGTGTGCTTCACGAATATTGTCCTTTAAAGTATCAATTGTCTATGGCTTGTCGGCGTAACACTTATCATTGACGGTTTTTTTTATAGCATTTAAAAAAAAAGTTATTTGGCGGACCCGATATATGGGGACTTAATCTGACTTCGACTTGCCTGATGGTAAGCAAGGTGAAGTCCAAGAGTGCCAGCGACTAAAACCGACTCACGGTTGACTCAGATGCCAATACTATTTCGGCCAAATAAATAAACTTTTCAAAATGTCGTGCCTTTTTTCTTATTGGGATAGCAAAGATAATGGAGCTCCACTTGCCATGATCCTAACACAACTCCCTCGCTTCCCTCACTTGCACAATTCTCTTAAAACAAGCTCTATGGTTATGGGCACTGCAAATACTTTTAATTATTGAAAGAAAAAAAACCTCTGGTCTTATTCCCAAATGGGGTGCCAAAACTACTTAACTAGAGTAGAGTAACGGAACTTAGATCAAAACTGAATTTCGTAATGTAAAAGGATTTTAGGTCTCTTTCCAAAATAAACAAAGTCACCAACCAAAGCTACCTTTATCGCTTAGAACAATCCGAGCACTCTGTTTAAGAGATAAAGCTGCTCCTTTTCCATTTTAACGAATTGGTAGGTTTTATTTATATCTAAAACATATGTAGATACACATATGAACATTTTAAGTTAATTTTATTGTCACGCCTTAACTCACGCAGTATAATTTAAGCTCTACGGTTTTCTTGAGAATTTTTCCGATTTTATTTATAACCATAACCATAGAGCTTGTATGAAGAGAATTGTGAATGTGAAGGAAGCCAAGGAGTTGTGTCAGGATCGTGGCCAGTGGCGCTCCATTGTCTCTACCTAGCCCTGTGGGAAAAAGGCGTAACAATTTGATGATGATGATTATTTTGTTTTTCTAATGTGAATATAAGATAAATATTACATCATCAACGTGTCAGCCTTTAGTCGTCTGCTGCTGGACATATAATTTCTGCAGAGGTCTTTTTTTAAATGCTACCTCTAGCAGATCGATAGATCATATTGTAAGTGGACGTGTAACGCTGTGTATTTCTGTACATTGTCTTAATTCAATGAGCTATGTGCCCTGCCTATAATTCAGCTTATATGATATGCGCTAGGAAATGTCAGTTACCTAAGTTCTTTTACAAATAATCTCTATTATGTTTCGATTATAGTAGCGAAACACCTAACATCGCCTTTCTAAAAGCTCGCTTTTGAGGCACAGAGTTATTTGGGACGAGAATTTATTACATACGTTCGAAAAATAGTACATCAACAATGTGGCCACAACTGGTGCGATTTTAGGTACACGTTTTAGCGCCCAACACACAGTAACTTCGTAATAAAAACGCTATTAAATTTCCCACTACATTTTGTCAAGAACGTTGGTACATCACGTAAACTATTAGCAACAATGTTGTTTTAATGGAATATACTCACATAGTTTTCATAACTACTTTATATCCTACGTTCCGGAACATGTTATTATCTTCTGTATATAATGTGACTTTGTATCGGTTTTAATAACATTATTCTAAACAATATACAGTTATAAATTTTTAAAAAAACTTGATATTACATTTTTATTGTATAAAGGCCATACAAAGTTATTATTAGATTTTGTCATTTTACTCTTTTTTATTGTGGCTTGTCCTATGATAGCACTCAGCAAGATGTTGAGCTAGAGTACAGTCCACGAATGATATGATATGGCAAATGGCAAATGATACCACAGTTAAATAGCCGGCCTAGTCGACACCGGCAACTTTGATGTCCAACCTAACCCGTATATTTACTGTTTATTGTCTCTGCCTATCCTTATGGAAGTGAAAATTTAATTGATTGATTGAACTATAAAAAAGTATAAGAATGATTAAACAACAATATATGTTAATAACATTAATGCATAAGCTTCTACGGAAATTGTAAAACTTTTGCAACATCAAATCAAGAGGAAGTGGCGCTTCGAATTCTATTTCCACAAATGGCAAGAACTCTGAACTAGTGAACAATCTTTTCTACAAACACCTCGGGCACGTAATGCCGTGGAAGTACACACTCGAGTCGACTCCTAGCAAACTCTTTTCACATCTTATTTTGTCGCTACAGGCAATATGCACGCTCTTATCTTTGCAGTTGCACTCTGAACTCGTGAGTGTTATAAAGTTTTACAACAATAAAATATACGTTCGAGTTTTGCTTTTAAGAGATTTCAAATTCAATATTAACACGTTTTTATTTACTATTTTCATATTTGTTTCAACAGTTTCCTCTTCGGGAATTATTTACTTATAACCTATTTTCAAAAATACGTTTCCGATGTTATGTTTATTAGTAAATTAGCCACGCCTTAATTACCACAGGGAACGCTTCTGACGGAACTCTCTCACTTTCTTCACATCCACAAATTCCTTCATACATTAATAATGGATATGGACACTACAAATCCTGTTTTTTTTTTTATAATCGCCGCGTCAATTTTCCTTTTATGTGGTTTTCATTTGTTAGATTTTAGTTTAACTTTTATTTTGTTTGTTATTTGTTTATTTATATTAAATATACAGTTTTTAATTAAATTATAATTAAATATATAATTTTTTACCCGACTTAGTTGGCACTCAAAGTAGTTAGTTATCTTTGAATAAAATTCAGTTTTTTAGTGAAATAATATTTTTGTATGCAATAGTTTGTAATAATCATTATAATAAATCAAGGTCACCGTAGAGCTTGTATGAAAAAAAAAATGGATGTGAGGGAAGAGAAGTGTTTTAGGTGTTGATTAATTGATTTTATTTATAACCATTATATATATAATAATATTAAAATATTATATATTATATCTGATGTGGATGGATGCGTTAAACAAGGCAGGCCCAGGAGAGTGTTTTCCGACCAAATCGGAGACATCCTCATAAAAGCTAGGTTGCCTAGTGCCCATAACCACAGAGCCTGTATGAAGAGAATTGTGGATGTGAAGGAAGCAAGGGAGCTGTGTAAGGATCGTGGTAAGTGGCGCTCCATTGTCTCTGCCTATCCCTGTGGGAAAAAGGCGTGACAATTTGATTGATTGATTGATAAAATATTCCTAATATTCTGAAGCGATATTCGCAAGTCATAACATTAGGCATACGCATACTCGTACAATGTAATCTTGAAATTACATTTCAATGCAAAGGGCAATTGTAATTGGGAGATTAAGCCACATTGCCTATTCCCTTAATACTGATTATAACACAGGGAATTTAAATGCAATCTGCACTGAGGTTATACCGAATAATTCCATGTAAATTGGCTGTGTCAAATTCTAGGACACAGTTGTACTAGCGTTTCTGAGTATTTTAATCTGACACTTGGAAAGCTTTGCAGCCATTAAGTTTGCTTTACTATATATATATATATATTTATATTCTATATATTTAAGGATGAGCTTTGGGAATTAAAACGTGACAGATTATGTGCGTAAATATGAAACTAATTATTATTTACCAGAATTATGTTATCCAATATAGTACAAGCAGAAAGTAATTGGAATCCACTTTTCCAGTCGAACGCCTCTTACATTACATTCCTTAATTGATGGATCGGAACAATTCTTGGAAACGGATTTTGGTAATTAGAAAAATCGTTTCAAACGCTCGCCTCTTTAATTTACTTTTACAATTTTAAGCATCTTAAACCTTATAAATAACCAATTAATTTGGAAGTTTTTTTTTTTATTTTTAATTAGTTACGGTTCTAACATATTTTTTAATAATCACACGAACTTTTAAATTGCGTAGGATAAATATTCTCGAAAAACTTAATATAATTTAAAAGAGGCCGATTTTTTCTCTGGGCCTGGTTGTCTTTTCAGACGTTCCGGTTACTGGGTAGTCTATTCCGGGTGTGGCATGTACCTATGATAACTTTCACACGTTCCGGCGTATTTCCTATACATTTTGCGCCGGGTATTCCGCACTGGCTACCCGGTAACCGGAACGTCTGAAAAGGCACTAAGAGTGGTGCACAGTCTTCCGATCCAGGTTAGTACCACCACTTACAAATACATAAACTGTGTAGTGACTTAGTCGCGTTAAGGGATCAACTTGTAAGTTGCCGGTTCTAACTAGGTTGGCATTGTGAGTGCGACCGCTACTTGCAGTTATTTAAATGTAGTAGCCCCCATTTGTTGACCGCACTATTGCTTAACATCAGGAGGGGTGCTATTATGACGAGCAACAATAAAAAAATATATATATTTAGACAACAAACCTTTTATATAATTATCCATCAATTTTTTTACAAGTAGACAGTAGTCAGTTCCAATTAAAAAAGGTAACAAAAGCTTGAGTTTATAATAATAATATACGTATGAAAATTGGAAATTTCCCTAGTAAAAGTGACAAAGCATCTTTCGTCCCTTCTCTTCCGCAGGCCCAACTTTCCAAATAGGGATAGAATTACTTAATACAAAGTTTCAAACGTTCTGACGAGAAAAGTTTCGTCAACGTTTCTAGAATCTTCTGTTCGTGTATTAGGGTACTCATTTGTAACTGACAGAGGTGAATGAGGTGGAATAAGGTGAAAATTGCCTCCTGCCTTTTAATTATTTACAGGCTTTCCGTTTATTGGTTTAGTATAAAACTAAGTAAGGGACTATCAAAATAATTTATGTTGTTATAAAGTTTATTTAAAAAATTAAGTTGGGATATTAGTAATCAAGTAAATTAAATTAAATTATTGGCATAATATTTATTGATGTTTTTCTTACTAAATATCCCTGTATCACAGAAAAAAAATATTTACATATATTTGGAAGATCGAAATACATATATTAAAGATGTATTTTTAATATATGTATTTTGGCCAGCAATAATTTAATTACATTTAATTTCGTTACTAATATTGTTTACTAATATCCCGGAGCAAACTCGGGACTCATTCTTTGTAAGACCATATAACTAATTTATTAGTCTCATTTTAATACCTTTTGAAATAATCTATCTATACGACCGTGGTGTAGAGGCAGTGCAATGGTTACGTAAGCCGAGTCCACGGGTTCAAAACCACTCACCGGTACCAATGTATCTTTCATGTATGTACTTTGGTTGTCCTATTTCTATGATACTATCACCTTAGTAGCTTAGTATAGAAATAAAAAAAATACATTGTCCAAAATTCTTCGTGAGAAATGTGCAAATAGTTAAGTCATAATACTCAACTGTAATTTATAATCTATTTCTGATTTACTATGTGTTTTCTTTATACAAATACTTAAAAGTTGGTTATATAATTTTAGGACGTTTTAATTTATGAGAAAACCTAATTTAAAATTATTTTTAATCATGAAACATAATGAAAGAGGATTAAAAATCACAATTACTCAACTACGGATATGAAGAGAGAATCTTAAATAAACAACTTGTATTAAATTAATTATCTTTCAAATATTCCCCCTAAAATAATTTAGATCAATGAAAATTTCGTGGGCTTTTGTTGGGAAGATCTCTTGGACAAATTTGTAGGCACGTCTGTTCCAGAATCCTTGCCGTTATATATCATAAAACCGGCTCAATTTGGTAATAACAACTTATTGAATTATAATACAAGGAAAATCATCCAAATATAGAAAGGCAGGTATCAGTTTCTCATCATTTAGTTTGAGTTCATCGAGTATTATCGATGCCATGGTAGGTAAATTTATATTATATATTATTACTAGCGGACCCGGCTGACGTAGTCCTGCCCGAAAAAGCAGCGGCACATTAAATATGATATTAGAAATTTACCTTAACGTTTTTTTAATTTTGATATTCCATAATTACTTGTTTACTTTAATATTTATAATACCGATTCATAAATAAATTAAAATAAAAAAAATGTTAATCAAAACAATTAAATTTTTGGGGTGGACCACACTTATCACTTAGGCGTTTAAATAATAGTTTATATCCTATTCTCAAACCTTTTATAAGAATCGGTCAACCCGTTTTGGATGAGTTTTGTTACAAACACTTTATATATGTTTGGGTACTGCGTTCACAACAATAGAACTTGTGTGAAGGGATTCGAAAATCAAAAGATTAAAGTCTGAAAATTTCAGGTATTTAATTTAGTTTAATAAATAAAATTGTATCTCCAGTGCAATTAAAATAAAGTAATTTTCTATTCTTTTAAGCTAGGCAACAAAAAGTACCGCTTAAACTTATGTGATGTTGTCAATTGTTCAGCAAATTAACCTTGGTGTCATGCCGATAGCAGCGCCACCTACAGGGTCCAGGAACCCATTAAAATATAGACACGAAATTTCACCCGAATCGGTCCAGCCGTTTAGGAGTTAGTTAAGAAACACACGTACAGAATAAATATATTTTTTATTGTGACACGATATCTGACCTCGTCCCGCCTGATGATAAGCAAGAGGAGGTCCAAGAGTGACGACGACTGAGAAAGCCGAGTTTGTTCTCGGCTGCCTTAGCGGCCGTCACTATGCCGGCCAAAGGTGCTTCTTCACGCATCGCTTGAAGGATCCAAGGTCATAGGATGGAGAAAACACATGGGCAGGCAAAGCATTCCACTTGTCGATTGATCTACAATTGATCTATTTATATTATAGTGCTTTAAGTACTATTAAGAATAGCAATTAAATTGGAATATGTTATGTAAAATAGTTACTATTAGAACAAAGGTATAAAAGGACCTTTGTATTCGGAAATTTTCCCCTCAATGCACTGATTTGCATGTAATAAAACTAGCGTTGACTAATAAATTCGGATTTGATCCTTAGTCCAAAGTTTACGGTCCACACCGCTTGCAGGTCCTATTATAATATGGTAATAGAAGCCACAACTCTCGAAGTAACACAAGTTTTGCACTTTATTAAGGGTGAATTCATATGTTTTATACGATGTGAGATAATTAGACATTTCAAGATATGGAATTCACACGTGGACAGCAGTTTTCAAAAAAATAAATAATAATGAGGCACGATTACGGCATTTTCAACGATGAGTTAAAAGAACTGCACGATGAAAAACGGGGATAAAGAAAAAAAGTGAGACCAGGGAACGAAACACCGGGTTCCTTCCCTGGTCTCAGATCTTATGGAATTTTAATTAATAATTTATATAGAAATGTTAAAGTAATTTATAGCCGAGCCGATAAGCAGGAATAAAGAGGGCAGTTAAATCGTGTCCGAGGTTGGTACTATTTAAGATGAAAAATGTCAGGCAGAGCTATGTATTATAAAGAAATTCAATCAAACCACCACATCTCAATTCAGATACAATGAAGCGCCACTTTCCACGATCCTGACATTACTTCTTTCTTAGGCGTTACAATTTAATTAACATAATTCTCAAAAAAATAATTGAAAAGTTTGATAAATCATTTTGCAAAACATTCTACTGTCTAATTAGAAATTTCATTCGCTTTATCAAATAATTTTAATGAATACGTAACTACTGTTACAATGTACTGAAACAAGATAAGTGTGAACAGAACCTATAGAATTATTAATAGAATATTCTAATTGGTTTCATTTCAGTACCTGCCGATTCTTGTAATAAAATCCCACGTGAAAACCGAAATTCAATAGCCACAATTGTTCTTTGGTCGGTACTAATTTCATGCCTCGCTAAGTTATCAAGTTCATGATAATTTGGGATACGTAATAGTCGATCCAAATTTTTACTCTCAAATTTATAATGCATATGAGAATAATATCGTGTCTTTATGAATTTGTATAATGTACTACGTCTAATACGTGAAATCATTCCAAATATTTATATTGTGCTTCGACATAACAGTTGTTTTAGTTGCCATGACTACGCCTCGGTGAATAGGTAAGCCATGGAGAAAACTAGAAAGATTAGTTCGTGTTAATTAACTCGGATATATAGATAAATTTTCCTTATTTGATTACTGGTTATTATTGGATGTGAGGGAGGCAAGGGAGTTGTGTCGGGATCGTGGCAAGTTGCGCTCCATTGTCTCTGCCTTTCCCTGTAGGAAAAAGGAGTAACAATTTGATTGATTGATTACTGGGTATCATATAATAGTACGAATTAAGAAATAATACCATTTCTTTGTTCTGGGTTTATACGTTTAAGTCTGTGGGAGTTGCTTTACTACGCGGCATTAAGTCATATAAATCAATCAATCAAATTGTCACGCCTCTTTCCCGCGGAGATAGACAGAGACAATAGAGCGGCACTTGCCACGATCCTGACACAACTCCATTGCTTCCTTCACGTCTACAATTCTCCTCATACAAGCAAGCTCTACTGTAAATATAAATAATATATTACATATGACATTTACCATTATGATAAATTATTATTAGATATTGCATCTACTATAAAAAATTAAAACATATTTAAATAAAATAATTTAATAGGCTGAATTTTTCGCTAGTTTCATTAAAGAGTTAAAACTTAATTTCTTCTGTCAGTTAATAATAATAATTAGCTTTTAGATATCTCGCTACCCTAGCTTCATTAAATATGGCTACTCTGAATTGAAATATAATGTCAGCTCTTTTAAATTATGTAAATTCCGGGACGATAGTAAGCTCTTCGTAGATCCTTGAGCGGTGACAACACGGTCCCCATACGGCCTAATTAGGTGCTATTTTAGGCACCACTTTAAGGAGCCTAGTTTACAGGAGGGAGAGAACATTGTAGAGTTTAATATTGACTTAATTAGTATGTTTCTCCGCAATTTGTGTGTCATTGAAATCATCTTTATATGGGAATAATGTTTAGTAAATCATAATACACTTTTGTTAAAATTTGATAATGATAAAGATAATTTGGTTGCTAATCCGAAAAATATCGGCCAAGGATCGATCAGTCAATTGGACAATGGGAAACAAAAGTAGCAGTCCCCTCTATATATCTATTCTATGAAACTACTTACTGGTATGGAGACAAATAATCTTACGTCATTCCACTGAACTCCTCAAGAAACTGCAACTTGACCTAAATAAGTTAGTTAAATACTCGTAGAACATAAACTGTTATGCCCAAGAGATATAATAGCTTATTAAGAACACTAGTAAACCGTAATTCCTTATTATGAACTTATTTAACATAACTATTCCTATCAAAATCAAATTGTAACGCCTTTTCCCTTAGGGTAAGGCAAACAATGGAGCGCCACGATCCTGACACAATTTCCTTGCTTCCCTTACATCCACAATTTTGTTCATACAAGTGGGTAAAAACGTGATTTTAGTCATGCTTTTATTTTACCCCACATGTCCTATTCTTTGTAGATTCGGACGCGAACTTCAAAAATGGCAAGTACTGTATCTATCCCAAAGGTTTAACCACCTTTAATCAACCACCTTTATCATAATATTGTAGATGAAGCTTGAGCGTGAAAGTGAAGCGTGAAAAAGAACCTTTGGCAAGCAAAGTGGCTGCGACTGAGACAGACATGAACTGAGAAAGGTTGACTGGCAGACAAAGGCCGACGGCTTTAAGTCCGTTTTTTTTACAATAGAGTAACAAAATATTATGTATTTCTATGAAGCTTGACCATAAAGCAGTCACAATTAATTAAAAACGTGTCATTTAGTTATTCGAAAAGTCAAAGGTCAATTTCTTATTAATAATCATTAATATAAGAATTATTATTATCTATTTAAAAATATCTCTGCCCATCTCCTATAAGTAGTGCTGGGAAAATGGAGACATATTTATATATTAGTATATTGGCACAATGACATCCTCAAGAAAGCTAGGTTGCCTAGTGCCCATAACCATAGAGCTTGTATGAAGAGAATTGTGAATGTGAAGGAAGCGAGGGAGATGTATCAGGATCTTGGCGAGTGGCGCTCCATTGTCTCTGCCTATCCTTTTGGGAGGAAGGCGTGACAATTTGATTGATTTTCAATATACATCTCACAATACAAACAATTAGTGACACAATTTAGTCTTCATTCTATCTAACATCCAACTGAATCCTACTTGAGTTACTGAATTGGTACTTGACACAATTGTGCGACTAGTATTACATTGGCACTAAATTACGAATCATTAAATAAGCGTGCACGATGACAGATAGCTCACGTATAACATATTTATTTATTTATTTTTAATCTATATTTATTGGGAGATTTTGTCTATTAAGACATGTCAGCTCCATAGAGCCTAAAACCTAACATCAAATTCATCTTAACGTATAACATGTACGGTATTAGACAGGGATGTTACGGAGCTTCGACTCCGGTTCTGTTAAGTCGGAACTTCCGATTATTATTACACCTTCAGTTCCGACTTCGGCTCCGACACTTTTAAATCGAAGGTTCTAATCGGAGGTCGAAGCATAACATAGCGGCGGCGGCCTGTGTCGACTGTTATGAATAGCTTTATACATGTCGCGCGGGGAATCCCCCCGACTCCCACTACGTGCACTCTATCGTCAATTATTTTTTCACTTGTTAATTTGTTACGCACACGACACTTTCATAGGTTATAGAAGATCCTGTATCCGACTCCGATTCCGACGCCGATAAAGCAAATTTAAAAACTCCGACTCCGCTTTCGGTTCCGATAAAACTACCTCCGTTACATCCCTGGTATTAGAATAAAAGTGGCTAATACCAGATTATATTAAAGGTCAATTATTACTATATTGATATGGTTATGAGCAATGTGGGCTCCTACTTGTTAATAGATGTGGTTTGAAAGAAGATGTAGCGACAAGGATTAACAAAGAAATTCAACGATTGTTTGGGCACATGGAAAGGATGAGTGAAAATAGATTGACGAAAGGAATTTATAAATCTGATGTGGATGGGTGCGTTAAACAAGGCAGGCCCAGGAGGGTTTTTTACGAGTAAATCGGAGACATCCTCAAAAAAGCTGGGTTGCCTAGTGCCATAACCGTAGAGTTTTTATAAAGAGAATTGTGGATGTGAGGAAAG
Organism: Tinea trinotella; assembly: GCA_905220615.1. NCBI lineage: Eukaryota > Metazoa > Arthropoda > Insecta > Lepidoptera > Tineidae > Tinea > Tinea trinotella. The sequence goes on from HG992305.1 coordinate 18,791,598, forward strand.
CGAGGAAGTTGTGTCAGGATTCTTTGTCTCTTCTTATTCGTGACAATTTGATTGATTGGGATCCATCCTGCTTTCTAAGAATGTGGATAGATGTTGTTAGGAATGTAAGTTTTTTCAGTCTAATGAAAAGTAGCGCTCCCTTTATTTCTTATACCTATATAGATTAGTATTTTTTATTGTCTATACAGATAATAAACGATCCTTTGTCACTTAAAAAATATGATATTTTTGAATTATCTAACACAGTGGGAAATTATATAAGTATATAATTTGAAATTAATTGTAATGTTATTTAGTAAAATCAGATTAGCATAAGATTTAGCACATAAGAATATATTAATTAGTCTTTAAGTTCACCTCCTAGCATTTAACCAAAGCTTACCAATTGCTAATGAAAGTGCATTGGTCAATGAAACACATTCCCTCCTCAATTTAAACTTGAACTAATCCATACTCTAGGAGATCTAAGGAACTGAATACGAATAATAATTTCACTAAAATGAAATATATATATTTCAGTGTATTGAATCACTAATGACCGAATATTGTGATTTTACATGTACGAGTATGTTTAACATGTTTACGTTGAGCAAAATTTCAACGTAAACATGTCCAGAGGCTATTAGCTCTCACAGACACACATACTCTGCTGGAGGCATGGTCAGCAGGTTTTGCATCAATTAAAAGCGCCGTAGTGATATTTAAGTTTCGGCATTATAATTACAACGGCTGTCTGCCGCCATTTCGGGTCCGGATATTATGAAGGATTTTTTACAACTGAAATGATGTAAAGCTGGGTTGTCTAGTGCTCATAATCGTAGAGCTTGTATAAAAAGAATTGTGGATGTGAGGAAAAGGAGTGAGTTGTGTCAGGATCGTAACAAGTGGCAATACCAATGTATCATTATCAATGATCAATATCTCATTGTCTCTAATTATCACTTTTGGAAAAATCGTATTTTATTTTAAATGATGTCCTGCCTCTTTGTGCGTACTCACTTGGCATTGTGTGCAGGAGCCCTAAAAGTGATAGGCTCTTAAGTGCCTTGATTATTTTGGAAGGACGGCATAGTTAATGCGGCTGTTACTTGTGCTGTTACTTTTTTATTTGTGCCAGTAATCATCTCTACTCATGGAGGATTATCAGGCAGAATGCGGTCACAGTGTATATAAAAATAATAACAAAATATAATATTGTCTTAGACTACTGTGCGAGCCTCTTATCAAACCTCCCCTTAGCATTTAATTGTTTATTTAAATCAACGCTGTATCCTTAAACGGGTTACGAATTAATGAAAATAATTTAAAAACATTACCAGATAAAACCTTTGCATAACTTAGTTACTGGTTGAAGCGTTAATTCACTTCTACTAACTCAATTTAAAAACTGCTGCACTTTTTTCATTTGCATAAAAATAAGGTTAAGACTTGTTAAAGCAATTGTTACCAAGTTGTGCAATAAAGGGAAGTTAGCATTGAGGGTAAAACATAACTTTGTTATATACGATTTTAAAGTTTTAAGACTAAGTGGGATGTTGGGCATGAGTTAGACTCGTGTGGTTTACTGGTGTCGCTATTAGAAAACACTAACATCATAAAACAGGGATATATAGTGTATATTTTATTTATTTAAAGACAAATATTGTGTTTTTAAATTTATATCTTATATGGCTCGACATAATAATATGGTCTGGCTGAGTTTATTAATATTGTAAAATTGCGGATAATGAAAAAAAAAACCACAAAAGTAATTTAAAAGGATTGAGAAAATAAAGGATAATTAAAATAAATATTGACTTAAGAGACTTTCAAATTAGAAGTTATTGGAAGATTAAAATGAGGACGACCTTAATGATTGTATTCAGATCAGATTGATGACTTTTTTAAGCAAGCAGAAGCAGGTCTCCGAAGTATCTGTTTAGGGATTAACTTGAAAGTTACCAGTCGCAATCAGGCCTTTACCTGAACTCTATTCATGAACCTCATTCTAGCCTAATACATTAGGCGGGGTGCCATAATAAAGAAATTAATATAAGTAAGATAATTGCACGGATAATCACGAAATTGACTATTATATAGCTAAACAAACAATACAGCTAAACAAATACTTTAATGTACGATTGTACTCGTATATAAGGATGTACTTTAAAATTTATTAGATCAATGCACTTACACCAGAGCACTAGGGAATAGTTCCATCGGGATAGTTTCATTTATGTCAGTGGCACAGAGACATTCACTCCAGATAGTGGCTTTAATGTCGACTAGCTTACTACCCGTTTCTTTCAGCTTTTTATAGCTTGGTTGCACGAAACTAAGTATCGTACATGGATATAACCTTAATGGTTTTGTACTGAATTTAAAAATTTACATTTCGTAACATGTCACCTAAAAACCAGCTTTACCACAATTACTACCAATATTTTTTTTAGTTGGCCCCAGGACTGGGTTTTAATCAAAACTAAGAAAATTGTGGTGCACGTGTTCTAACGTAAATTGTGTGGCTAGTGCAAATTAAATTATTTCACTAGAGAATACTCTGATAAATTTACCAACAGAAATTTATCAATCAATCAAATTGTCACGTCTTTTTCCCTCAGGAATAAGCAGAGACAAAGGAGCGCTTACTTACCACGATCCTGACACAACACCCTCACACCCACAAATCTCTTCATACAAGCTCTACGGTTATGGGCACTAGGCAACCCTGCTTTCTTGAGGATGTCTCCGTTTATAATTACACTAATATAGTTTTACATATTACGATGAAAATTTACGACATATGAATATTTTTATTGGGTCTCAATAGCCCGTTCAATCAATGGCAGATGCATATGAATTTGAGAGATTAAAGCTTTGTATGTTCACATGAAAGCCAGCGGCACTAAATTAATGAATTTCGAGTCAACAAAAGGCACATTCTTTAAATTAGAATATCACAGAGTTTGTGCAATTCACCTATGTCTATACTGCATTAACCAAAAATCTACACTCTGCTACCTTCACATTTTGTTTAAAGTTAGGTCACTTCTACCTAGATTACAGAGAAACCCTAATAATAGGTATCTTACAAAGAGGTGTTGCATTAGCTATAAAACTGATAAACAAATAAAACAAGTACAAAACATACAAGTCGATAACATCGAGCACATCAAAAAAGGAAATTTATACCTTCAGGCTTTAGGAAGAGTAAATAGCTTCCGGGCATGGTTACGTTCGGTTTGTATCAGGTAAAACAATGAGTGGAATTTTTTATTGATCCATTCCAAATTAACATATTGTTATTATTTGTCATAGGGATGTTTGTATAATTATTAATAATCTATCAATAAATCAATCAAATTGTCACGCCTTTATCCTACAGGGATAGGCAGAGACAATAGAGCGCTACTTGCCAAAATATTAAAATATAAGTTGGCCATGAAGATAAGTGTAATACTGCAACCGATCACAAGTCAAGATCGAATATGGAACTGAAAACAAATTATAACTTAACAATTAACAGTTACATAATAGCAATTGCACGTTTTACTCTTTACAACATAACATTTTGCATAACTATTCACAACAAATATAATTATTAAATAAAGGACTTGGGTCGCGCTGCCGCGCCTGTCAAATGTTTAATCAGAACAGCACAAAACTTTTAAACCGTCTAAGTTTAAAGAATAAATATGATTTCTAAACAACAAATAATTGAATAAAAGTTTCGACATATTTCAAACATTCCTCCGGAGGGTAATTAAGACGACTTAATCTTTAATCTTACAAACCACTTGACCTGGCGTCCTAATGGCCTAATCTCAACGGCATAGAGCCTATATTTTTAGATGTCTCCAACGACATCGATAGATTGACCGCCCACCTAAAGTAGAAGAGGAATAAATTAACCACGGACGATATCGCAGAATAAAACAATTTTGTTCTTTATTGTGAATCGATGACAAGCACTCCATCAGATGTTAGGTCTCATCCACGGGAACTTCTTAATTGATCTTTAAACGCGTGAAACTAAGTCAATACACGGTTTGTATACCTGTAAGTGGTGGTAGTACCTGGATTAGCATACTGTCAGACCTGACAACTAGACCTGAAGCAAATATCCGTTTTTTTTTAATTTTAATAACAAACATTTGAAATATTAATTATTCTAATTATTAAATAGTACAAATAAAATCAAGAATTGAACCCGGGAATTTGCGCGGGTATTTCGATAACCAATACGCCACGCCTGTCGCCAAAAATATCTACGGTCGGCCGGATACCTGCGCAGTATTATGTACCGCACATATTACTGAAACCCCTGGTTGCTTCCGTAAGGCAGCAACCAGGGGATTCGAGAGGTATAGCAGGGGGTCTGGACGATATCTTTATTTAGTACTGGCTGACTAACATAAGACTATGACCTTGGATCCTTCAAGCGATGCGTAAAGGAGTACCTTTGGCCGGCAAAGTGACGGCGATTAAGGCAGCTGGGAACAAACTCGTTTTTAGTACTTTCTTAGATTTTGCGCGAACATTGATTAATGTGATTAATGTTAGAATGTGACTGTGGACTCTCGTATATAGGACAGACAAAAAGAAATATATGCACACACGTACGGGAACATATCGCGGATATAAAACACCAACGTAGTGGAAAGTCTGCAGTTTGTGAGCATCAACAGGACGGCGCCAATCACTACATCCGTTTCGACAAACCGAAGATCCTCGCAAAGGAAAGTCGACTGATACCCAGGATGGTACGCGAGGCTATTGAGATTAAAAAACATCCTAATTTCAATAGAGAAGGTGGTTGGCGATTATCTAACACCTGGGACCCCATAATTCACAAACTCAAGTCCCAAGTCCAGCAAACTGCCAAACCAGATGACACCGTCAGTTATTTTTGCAAAAATTTGAAATAAACCGGGAACAGAAAAACAAAATATCAAACGGGGTAGTTTTGGAAACAATAACAGCATCAACCAATAGGACGACCAACACCTAAGTCTCTCCGTGACCACGATGGCTGCAAAGCTCTCGAAACGTCGGAATAATAAAAAATTGTAAAATCAAAACCAAAATAAACGCGATAGTAAGCCGCATAAAATTTGTTTAAACTCGTTTTTATCAGTCGTCGTCACTTTTGAACCTCCTCTTGCTTATCATTAGGCGGGGCATGGTCTGATGTCGAGTCACAATAAAAAAAATATATAGTACTGGTACGCGGATGAGCTTGACCACAAACGGTTTGTACATAAAGTTAAATGTTCTAGTAGTTAAAGTTAATGTTCTAGTGTTTTCATATTCGTAACCTGACTTTTAAGAGCTTGTGTCAACTGTGTATGTGCATGCATTAATCAAGGCACAACTTTGTTTTCAACATTGTTAGAAACTATCGCGAGATATTTAATTTACTAATATCAATATAATTAGTGTTTTTAAAACTCAACAAAATTGCCACGACTCCCTTCCCTTAGAAATAGGCAGACTATTGGCCACTGTGAATTAACTCGGGTTTTTTAGTCATTGACACTCTTGGACATCCCCTTGCTTACCACCAGGCAACTCATGGTCAAATATCGAGTTCCAATAAAAAGAAAACTAAGAAATAGTTGCAAATGAGCACCAACTTTAATCCACCACTGTTACATCTACGTATGTAAAGTAACAAGGCAGTTTTAGCCTATATCTAAGAGAGGTAAGCAGTGGTACCTAGTCTGCCAATCCGAGGTCTATAGACCGTGAAGCGACTTAGTCGCGTTTCGGCACCAGCTTGTAATTTGTCGGTTCCCACTACGCTGGCATAGCGAATGTGACTGCTAGTTATTTATTTATAATACGAGTAGCAATCGCCTCTATTGATGGGCCAGCATTCCCCAGTTTAACGTGTTATCGAGACCCAATAAAAAAACATATATTTTGAATTTTTTTTATTGTGACTGGACACATGACAGTACCCCGCTTGATGTTCAGCCAGAGTGTGGTCCATGAATAAATGTCACTGCTACTACAATTCAATAACTGTGAGTAGCAATCACATGCCGGCCTAGTTGGAACCAGTAACTTACAAGCTGAACCCGAAACGTGACCAAATCACTTCACCGTCTGTATACTTGTAAGTGGTGGTACTACCCTGGATCGGCAGACTGGGTACCACTGCCTACCACTCTTTGATAACCAGACCCGAAACAAATATCCACATCTTTTTTTATTTACAAATATTTGCAATATTTAATATAATTATTAAATATTACTAATAAAAGCTATGAAACAAATATTAGCTCTGACCGGGAATCGAACTCGGGACTTTGCGCGTAACAAACCAATCGCTAACCGTTTGTTCACGCCTGTCGTCAAAAGTCATATGTCGTAAATTTTTATCGCAATTTTAAAATAAAGCATCCTAATAAATTAATAATAGAAAAATCATGCGGATAAAGTCATTATAAATTTATAAGAATCTGTACGATTTCTTTAACTTTTCAAAGTAATTGGATTTTTCAGTTAAAGAACCATATTTTCCTCGTAACATTAGCAGGTGAATAACATTTTTTCTCATCGCTTATTAGGATAACCGTTTAACAGAAGTTATTTTAGCGTCGATAAAAAAAAAACGATTATAACATTCGATGTTGTGAAATATTTGAGATTATGAAAGAGATATTTTTTAAGTTCTTTAATAAACAAGTAATAAATAAACAGATCTTCTGTCCGGATCGCGGCTACCTACTGGGCACAGTCCTCTGTTCTGATCGCGGTTACCTACTGGGCACAGTCTTCTGTCCGGATCACGGTTACCTACTGGGCACAGTATTCTGTACGGATCACGGTTACCTAATGGGCACAGGTCTCTGTTCAGATCGCGCTTACCCAGACAGAAGTCGATTACTTCCTTACGATAGCAAATATGGATTAAGGGGAAATCCAACTTGTATCTGAGCCCAATTTAGCTTGAGTACATATTAACTTTTAAAATCGATAATACTAAGAAATTCAGTTGAACCTAAATCAATATCCCCTGTTCTCCTTTGTATGCACAAATCAAATAAGAGACTGGAAGGTAATCAATTATGTATAACAGTGTTTGTTTACAATGTAGGAATAGCAAGGTACAGTCAGCAGCAGATATATCTGAGCACGCAATGTGATCAAAAGTATCTATACATTTAGGGTTATCATAAATATCTACACACCATTAGTTGTCATATGTGAGCATTCAATGCGTCAAAAATATCTATGCACTCAAACAGTCAAAAATATCTATACACTCATATAATATGTAATATTTTAAAACAAATTTACTAAATTGCCTGTTGACATATTTTTGACAAGTGAGTGTGTAGATTTTTTGACTATTTGAGTGTATAGATATTTTTGACGCATTGAATGCTCACATTAATATGACAACTAATGGTGTGTAGATATTTATGATAACCCTGATTGTATAGATACTTTTGATCACATTGCGTGCTCAGATATATCTGCTGCTGACTGTACGTGTGCATGGTAAATCAATGCATGTCTTAAGACGCTATATCGAACAATATAAAACTTTACACAAAATAGGTTTTTTGTAAAATATGGTCCTAATAAAAATATGACAGTTTTTTACGGCAGCCATAGAAAGAATTCAATTCCTGTTTCAAGGAGCTATTTAATCTAGTTCCAATCTTGTGTTTTCACTCCCGTATATAGCCGCATATAACCTAGGAATAAAACTTACCATCAGGCAGGAGAGGATCTATTTCCGCATCAGGTCTCCCCGATGGACACAGTGGCAGGGCCGGAGACGCGGAAGCTGCACCGCCATCCGACTCCACCTGTTGACAAGAAAAAAGGCATAATTTAACAAAGCATAATAAAACAAGGAAGTGTAAGGATCGTGGAAAGTGGCACAATTTCTGAGGGCAAAGTATGTGTGACAATTTCAAGGCGACCGTGGTAGTGCAATGGTTACCCGAAACGAGAGCCCGGGTTCAAAACCACATGCCGGTACAAATATATCTCACATTGTCACATTGCACTTGAAGGATCGATGATAGTATGGTTTATCAATCAAATTGTCATGCCTTTATCCCACAGGGATAGGCAGATATAAAGGAGCGCCACTTGGCACTCTCTCGCTTTCCACATCCATCATCATTGTATAGCTCAGTTAAAAATATATAAATATTAATTATTATATTCTAATATGTTATGTTATTGCTTCATCAGGCAAAATAGATCTTGAAAAGGAATAAAGGACACAAAGAGGACCTTATTTACTAGTACAGCATCTCTTTTGAGAAACCTTTGGATGAAAAATAGAAAAACCATATATGAAAAACAAACATTACTGAGAAAAATTAATGTTTTGATAGTATATTTATTTCGCATAAATATACTATCAAAACATTTATTTTTCTCAGTAATGTTGTCCATATAAATGATTAATACATAACAAGACGTATTGTACGCTAGTCTTTAGAATTATGATACAATGCATAACACGAGATAGTTTCTTGCTTTTATTACAATTACAATTAAACATCTGTAATACGAAGTATCATCTCAACCCAAATAGCTCAGTTTAATATTGTTAAAAGTTTTTTAAGATTGGTCTAATGACCTGTTAGAAATCACAGTAAACTGCTGGATGCAGACAGCTTCCAGCAGGTCACCGGATATCACTAACATGGTGATGGATTCTTATGGATTCCGAACCTAAACTGCACCTTTGAAATAATTTTTATTTAATCTAACCAAAAACAAACTTTAATTAATCAATCAAATTGTCACGCCTTTTTCCCACTGGGAATGGAGCGCCGATTGCCACGTTCCTAACACAACTCCCTCGCTTCCTTCACATCCACAGTTCTCTTCATACAAGCTCTATGGTTATGGGCACTAGGTAACCTAGCTTACTTAAGAATGTCTCCGATGTATGTATGTATTATTTTAGCTTAACTTATAATAATAAACACCAAGAACTATATCAAATAACCAATCAATTAACTTGTCACGCCTTTTTCCCACAGGGATCGGCAGAGACAATGAAGCGCCTCTTGACTACTCCGAAATGTACGTAATACACATAGGCTGGAGGTCATTAGAAGTGTACCAAGATTCTTGTAAACATTGGTACCTAATGACCGAGTTGGCGGTATAAATGCATCAATATGTTACCTTCATAATTTACTATAAAATACATTTTTCAGCCATGTTCATAGCACGTTTCATAAATTTTGCTTTATTCCGTTTACATTTTAATTGGTTACAAAATAATATAGTTCTAGTGATTTTTCTTGTTCTGATACAATACCGTAAATTTGACATGTTGACAGATGGGTTTAGTTATTAGTTCTTAACATTTTTGACATTTGGCAGGAGAAATCAACGCCTCGGCCGGAGCTTTGGTTAACAAAATCAGCCTAAGTCTCGAGTTCGATTACGGGACCAAGCAAAGAATAGTTTCATAATATAATCACAATATTTATTGAATAATTACTCCAGTAGCATGTACATCTATGTACATGCTCGAAAGCTCAAAAGTTGCTGGTTCCAACTAGGCCGGCATAGTGGATGCGACTGCAACTTACATTTACTAAACTGTAGAAACAATCGCCTCCATTCAAAGACCGAACATTAATTCAGCATCAATGTACAAATATAATCAATCAATCAAATAGTCATATAACAATTCATACTGGGGCAACAGTATGCACTCACAGCTACAAACTCTACCTGCAATCTCCTTCATATCTGTGGTAATAGACCACTGCTTTTAAAACTTCTAATTAAATATTGAATCATCAACCGTAGAGCTTGTATGAAGAGAATTGTGGATGTGAGGGAAGCGAGGGAGTTGTGTCAGAATCGTGGCAAGTGGCGCTTTATTGTCCCTGTGTCGTGACAATTAATTTAATTGATTGATTGAATTATTAATTTAAAACTTATTAATATATAAACTCTATAATGTCTTTGACTATCCGTATAAAAATTAAGGCATAACAATTTGTTTGAATTATTAGAAATGTACTGCATAATGATGATATTTAAATAGAAACACTTGTTAAATTATTCTACGAAACCTCTTGAAACTTAATGTCTTGCTTTATCATGTAAATAATTTGAAGAACATTACTTTGTTTTCAAAAATACCAATTATAATTTGTTTTATTTATTTCTCCCAAAATAACAATAAAACATTATTTTGGATTAGAATAATAGCTGCTTTTATAATAACACTCGTACAATGATTTATAAAAGGTTAACTGTAGTTAGGTGATCAAATCGGAGAAATGAAGAGAATTGTGGATGTGAAGGAAGCGAGAGAGTTAAGACAGGACAGGAGAGTGAAAAGTTGCTTTCCATGTTAGTTTCCACTGTCTACCGTGATTATTATTTCACAAGGCGAGCGATGTTAACAAATTAATCGGAAAAAAAATATAAATTTTATTATTCAATTTTGGTTTTTGCACGTAATCATAAAATATCTTCAGTTACATTTTTTAAATTGAATTCTGATGTCTTTGATTTTCTACAATAATAGCAATATTCATGGAAGCGGAAGGTTGCTACTGTCGTCAAGGGTCGTTCACAGTAAATTATAGAGGGTGAATCACTTCTAACGTAAGTAATGCCATACAAATGATATTATTTTGTACAACATATGTTTTTCATTGATATAATGTAAATTTTAATTATTTAATGTATTTAAAAACATGATTTAAAACAATTCAAATTATTTACTTGTATTATAGCTCGACATGTAATAGCCTGATTTTCAACAGGAGAGCGGTCCGTGAATCTACTGTGACGGCCTAATTCGTCCTGGCAACTTTTAAGCTGATCCAGAAACGGGTTGGCAGACTGGCAAATGACCCTAACTGTCTGCTATACGTGTTTGTGATCGTATAACCGTATTTTTCTTAGATTTTTCAGCATAGGACTCAAATACATCCTCAAGAAAGCTAGGTTGCCTAGTGCTCATAACCATAGAGCTTGTATGAAGAGAATTGTAAATGTGAAGGAAGCGAGGGAGTTGTGTCAGGATCGTGGCAAGTGGCGCCCCATTGTCTCTGCCTATCCCTGTGGGAAAAAGGCGTGACAATTTGATTGATTGATTGACTCAAAGACAAGTGCTAATAATAAAGTCATAGTTAATAAAAAAGTGTAGATGATCATTAAATTCAAATGTAATAAAGAAGGCAATTCGACATAAAGTAAGCATGTTTTACCGTGTCATTCAAATTGTCACACTTCATTCCCACGGGGATAGATAGAAATGTAAAAACAATAAAGCGCCACTTTCCACGATCCTGACACGACTCTCCCTCACGCTACCTCCACGCCAACAATTCTATTCATATGGTTCAAGATCTATGGTTATGGGCACTGTAGCCATATTTTTGTTCATAAAGAATATCCCCAAAAATTAGACCATTATCATAAGATATGGGTATAGATAATATTCGTTAAAATTAAACAAAAAACTAAAACCAAAATAATATTTTATTCAAAACAAAAATAATCCTTTAATTCTCCGCTTGTTGTAGATACAGTTCAAGTTGGGTTACTTTGAGAGTTTCCGCTAATTACAAACTGTTTTATTATTAATTTCGTTATGATATTATAAGGGAAAGTTTCCGCCATATGAATATAATTATCCTTAGGAAACATTGTTTAGGCTAATCTTTGTGCATGTTTTACAAGTATTAATATTTATTTACATATTTCCTATAGAAGTAGTGGTATATACCTACTGTATTTTTGTTACTTTACCCTACAGTTTTTTTCTAGCTAGTGGAAAGCTTCACGGTTTTAAGTCGACATGTAAACTTTTTTTTACAATAAAGGATTTAAAATTAATAAATTAGTAATTGCAAAAAGATAATAATAAATAAAACACTTTTATAGCTGAGAATTATGGATGTGAAAGAAGGAAGAGAATGGTGTCAGGATTATGAATATTATCTCTGCTTATCCCCGTTAACAAATGTAAACGTAAACTAAGTTGTGTTTTAAGTCCTTGGTTCTGTTGAACCTCCTGTTTGTTATCCATCGTGAAAGTCGCAATTTAAAATTAAATGAGTCTATCCTAAGTCGACCGTAGGTTAAATTTTCCGACCCACTGTATTATACAGTTTATTTAAAGGATAAAATAACATAATTTAATTAATCTGTTTGTAAAGAGTTTAGACAACTGTTGAACAACATATAGGATAAAGGGATCAAGCGGTTAACTTTCTGTTATTATACAAGTAAATATTATTATGATAAACTCTTAAAGTTGAGATCTAGTTCTGTTTTTGAATTTTGCCTTTTGTGCGAATAAACTTAGGGTTTAATTTCGTTTAAATTTCATGTAATATTTTTTTTTAACTAAACCATATATATATTATATACTGTTGTTTAACTTTCTTTTGTCACAAACGCTTAGAAGGAACAATAAAATTGTAAAAGAAATAAGTCCACTATTCTTTAATGTTACACCATTTTCCACTTCAAAGAAAGGGATTACTTCCGATTTGTGCAACAACTTTGTGTAACAACCAGTTTCAAAGTAGAATGCTTTACCAACCTATGTGTATAACCTTAGAATCTTCAAGTGAACCAGAAGTATCTTCGCAGTCGCAAGTACCAAGTAGCAGTAGCTTCCACTATATTCATTTCGTAGCTCAGAGTAAAACACAAAAAAAGGAATTTTTATTTTATTTCATAGTCTACTTTAATTTGTTAGGTTAGAAAGTATGGCTTCTAACCGCGCTAAGACTGAGAACTTAAAGCTTTGTATGCAATCCTATTGTCATGTCAAGCCGACGCAGCGCTCTTGTTCTAATATCATTGTTCAAAGTGAGCTAAGCTCTATTTATCATTTAATCTGGAACATACTCACACTTAATACTAACCTACATATGTTTAATAAAATTTATTATTAACTTTGGAATCGTGCATTCATACTCCACAACTCGCTTGTCTTCATACTTCTCAGTTGTTTTAAGAACATCTCCTGTTTGAGCACTCTTTTGTCCCAGTTTTCAGTTTGCCTCTTTTTTATTCCTGATTTACTCGTATAAATCTCTTATGCAAACCTCCTTTTATCCATCTTTTCTGAGACAACATACTTTTGCCATATGTAAGTGTCATGATTTCTGGTAAACCATGATCAAAGTAAAACAATGTCTATCGAGTAATTTATTATAAAATTACGTTTTCTTGAGCTAATAAAATTTGCATTGCATCTGACTAAAGTATGCAAAACTGATTGCAAAGTAAAAACGTGCTTATCAGTAAAAATACGTTTTAAGTGTATTCGGGCAGTAACCATTGGACAGCTTCAATTTTCAGGTAGAATGACTATGAAGTAAATCAGTCGCGCTCCAGGATAAAGATGAAACTTGTCAGTAAATTAGCTGTGGCTTTTAGGCATTTGTCTGTGATTTGTTTTATTATGTTTTTTTTTTACTCAGTACTCAGACTAAGGAATTGACATTATGCCGTTTCTTTATGGCGGCTCGATCGACATATGACCTGATGTTAAACTGAACAACGGCTCATGAATGAAGGCGACTGCTACTACAATTAAATAACAGCTAGTTGGAACCGACATCTTTCGAGCTGATCCCGAAACTCGCTGAGTCACTTAACAGTCTATTACCACTTCAAGGTGGTACTACCCCGGGTCGGGAGACTGGGCAATTGATCACCAGCTGTGTGCCTACGAAATTCAATAGTATTGCCTTGAGTATATATTTCCTTATCATATAAATTTTTCAGTTGCAACATTGCTCCCTGGTGTTATTAAACTTTTCTAATATTATTCACGAAGTTTGCGTATCTATTTTAAAATATTTTTATTACTTTTTAAACAAACACCGACTGCCCCTGCAAAGTAATTTATATTCATAACAATACAATGTTTCATGTAACTTTTGTCATCGGCAACATAGTAGTATTTTCTTGGGATTTGACTACCCACCGTCTGATGTGATCTATAAGGGCAGGCGTATACTGTCACATATAGAACAATTATTAATCTCAAGTTATAAAAGAAGGATAAAATGGACAACCCAGAAGAATATTATACTTGGTCAAATCGGGGACACACTTTGCAATAATCATGGAGCTTGTATAAGAAGTTCATAGTTGATTGTCACTCGCCTATTTCTGTCGGAGATAAGGTTGACAATTTGAATAGATATTAATTAAGTTCTATTTAATAAATCTATATATTAAATTAAATAGAACTAATTATAAAATAGTTTTAAATACTCAGTACAATTTATATAATAAATTTATTTAATATTTTTAATAAACATATTTTTTTCTTTTCAAATCTTGGGGGTACCCTTTCTGGTTATACGAGTACCTTCTTTCTGGTTAAACCACATTAGGAATAAAAAAAATAATGTAGGTACAGTAAAATATTATCATTATTATTAATAAAGCTACTAACAAGAATTTTACCTCGTTAGGAAAAGCTTTTTATTCATTAAGCTAACCTTGAATAGCTGTTAAATATAATGAAACATTATTATTATTAAGATTTTAATTAATTATTTATGTTAGCACACATTTCTTTCATGTTTTAAGTGTATGTACGACAACTTGGTTAGGTCGGATTATACGAGTATATGCTGATTTTGAGTCATGATACTAAGTTAAAGTAAAATACGTGAAAAAAAAATACGAATACTTATTTAATAAGCATTAACATATGAAATTAAATAGCTTTTGATTTTTGTCGTAAAACCTTTAATACAATAGTTAAAATAAGCAAACAGAATGCGATTCCAAAAATATATTATTATATAAAACTATTATATATTATATTCGTATATATTATTACTATTATATAAGGCGACCGTGATGTAGAGGCAGTGCAATGACTACGTAAGCCGAGTGGGGTTCGAAACCCCTCACCGGTACCAATGTATCTTTGATATATGTACTTTGGTTGTCCTGTTTCTATGATACAAGCACTTTCGTAGCTTAGTATAGAAATGTACCTATAAATATAATAATTTTAAAAAGTATTAGTTATTAAATATAATACAAAAAAATCGTTAAAGCGAATGTGGTGTAGTGAAATGGAAATGTTTAATGCGTAGAAAGTTTAAATTTTACGATTACTTACTTTATCACAGATCATATTGTATTTCATTGAATTATTTATTTGATAAAGCTAAATGTCTATAAGGATAATTATGATAGATCGACCCTATAATGAGCCAACTGTCAATACTGTCACCTTGCAAATAAATTGATACATATTATATTTAATAAATTGATGATATTTAATTTAAAAATATATTTAATTTAAAAATATACCTGTTTTGTTGCAATAAATCTTCATTTCGTCAATTAATTTCTGTTCCCGAATTTAAACTATAAATGTATATTCTATGATCAAGTAAGAAAAAAAGTATCAACTATATTTGTTATAAGTTGTTTATTATAATACAAATATAATAAAGTAATGAATAAAACCATAATAAATGTGAGCTCTCATCTAGTAAATTATTATATGGTTGTCTGCGTCCAGCCTTGCAGATACGGGTACTACTTATAGAAGACCGTTGGTGCCACCCCGCCCCCAAATGAGTAAGGATATTTTTATGCTTCAAATATCACTTTGACACTGTCAATGTGAAATGGGTATTGTAGAGGTAGACACTAAAAGAAAACTTGTCAATAACATAAAAATAAGATTACGTTTTATTTATTCATTGAATTACATACATACAATATTTACTGAATTTATTATTTCATTCAAATTACAAGAAGTAAGTAAAAATAATACCTTAACCTTAGAGCTTGTATGAAGAGAATTGTGGATGTGAAGTAAGCGTGGGAGTTGTATCAAAAAGTAAAAATATTATCAATCAATCAAATTGCCACGCCTTTTTCCCACAGGGATAGGCAGAGACAATGGAGCGCCACTTACCACGATCCTTACACGATCTTCCTTATTCTATCCGCTATCGTATAGAAAAAATATTAAGATTAAGTATTTAATATAAATAAACACAAATAAAACACAAATAAAACTAATACAACATAATAAATTAGCGTGTTGAAGCACGGCGCTACATTAGTTATTATTTATTTAGTTTTCATATATTTTCCCCACTTCAGACACGAAAAAGGAGAGAAAGTTGAACCAAGAAAACGAATGGAAAGATATCATATTTGATCTGATGACATAATATTCCTGCAATAAATTACTGTGGACAGATTTTTAGTTATAAACATGTTCGAGTATAATCATTTATTTATTTAAAACGTCCAGTAGGTATCTATTGACACACTAGTCATACACAAAATAACATGTCATACAATTACAATTGATTAAAATATTATATAGCTTAAGTTAAATTAAATTAAGCCTTGTCAAATTTATAAAATACAATTTATAATAGGTACAGTAAATCAATTAACAATAATAGTTAACAACAGTAAATATTTAAAGTCAAGTTTTGAACATGTTATCAACAAACACAATTATCATCTAGAGCTTCCCTCAGAGAATAATATACTTTATTTTTAACCATTTATTTAAGACGCATTTTAAATTTAGTATTCTCAAGATCTTTTATATCCTCAGAAAGATTGTTGTAAAACCTGACATAACAACAAAGAAAGCTACTGGACAACTTATGCAGTCTATGGGGCGGTCTCGTGATGGAGGACTTTTATTTATTTATTTTTTATTGTGACTCGACATTATGACAACACCCGTCTGATGTTAAGCTGCAGTGCGGTCCATCAATGATTGTTACTGCTATTTTTTTATTGTGACACGAAATTAGACCCCTGATGATAAGCAAGAGGAGATCCAAGACTGACGACGACTGAAAAAAACCTAGTCTGTTCCCGGCTGCCCCAGTCGCCGTCACTGTGCCGGTCAAAGGAGCTTCTTCATATGCATTGTGATTCAGTAAAGATACATCAACTAGTGTAGCCATAAAGATATATATTATTGAAATTTAAATTCAAAGCAAGATAAAAAGTAATAAAATTATTATTCAATTTAAGGGAAATATTATGTCAAGCAAATTGTTTATTCAAAAAATACAATCTTGCGACTCTCGGCAAAGCTTAGTCGAGACAAATTTCTATTAATGACCTTTCCTTAAAAAGAGGGTCGTTACACAGAAAACTAAGGGGGAAGGTTGTATAGAAAAACGAGTAAGTGTCAGCGAGGAGGAAAACTAATTTTGGGGTCTGAATATTACAGCGACCCCGTAAGAACTGATAGCTTTAGAAAAGTATTTCAAAACATGATTAGCTTTTAGGTATAAGTACTTAAACGTAATGTAGCGTACAATTTTCCATTAAACAGGTCAACAAACTCACAGTTATACCCAAAGCATTCAATGTATGATAACAACCTTTTCATTCATTTTCCTTGCAATAAAGAGTCTTGAGTATTTTATATACGTACTTCTTAATTATGCGTGACAAATGTGACTGAAAGGAGATATAGTGACAAAGATCGAGAAATATTTATATTGCGATGGTTTGGGCACATTGAAAGAATCAATCAATCAATTAAATTGTCATGCCTTTTTCCCACAGGGATAGCCAGAGACAATGGAGCCCAACTTGCCACGATCCTGACACAACTCGCCCGCTTGCCAGACATCCACAATTCACAAGTAAAATTGAATGAATGAATGAAAGAAGATTGACAAAAGAGATTTATAAATCGAATTTAGATAAAACTAGGACGACCCAGATATACAGACGGACATGTATAAAGAGTTTGTATAGGGTCAGTATGAAGAATTGTCGATGAGAAAGTACGATCAAATCCTGTGGGAATTGAGGAACGACAATTTTTAATTATTATTTATTTATTTTTTACAATTCTATACTAAGCTTCTTAAGTGTTGTATCATAGAAACAGGACAACCGAAGTACATATATCAAATATACATTGGTCCCGGTGGGTGGTTTCGAACTCGTGCTCTCGGTTAGTGTAACCACTACACCACTTTTAAAGTGAATTAAAAGTGATCATCATCCTCGTGACCAGCTCTTGTAACAGACTCGAAACGTAACGAGATAAATTAATTATGCCTATTAATGTATCAAAACTGTGTTAATCTACTTCTGTAATAAGTTTTTAAAATAATAATAATAAAATCTTTATTTTCAGAAACATTTTATAACAAAATTTAGGTAAGCGATGATAACTGCACTAGTTAAAACTGTGTCTACAGCTACACTTACAAGGTTACTTATACACATTTTGTTTTAATTATAATAACACAAATTATATTGAAATAATAAAAAAATTAAAAGTTGTTATTATCTACGAAATCTAAAATAATAATTTTAGCAAGTACCATAAAGTATACAGTATGAGCACAGGTATATGGAACTGAAAATTAATCTCATTGTTGTTTGACTGTTTCATACGCTCTCATTAAAATAGGATTATTCTGCTTTTGCGATGGCATATTAAAATATTCAAAATGATTATACTCGAGTACTTACGTAGTTTTATATGCACCATTAAACAAAACATGAATTTATAAACTATCGTGTCTTTTTGGTCGGTATAGTGACAGCGACTGAGGCAGCCGTGAACTGAAACGGTTTATTTCAGTCGTCGGCACTCTTGGGACTCCATCATGGTTACTATCAGGTAGGATAAAGTCTGGTGTCGAATTATAATTAAAAAAAACTATTCCTTAATGAAATGCCTGATAATAAAAAATAGCAGCAATTGAATCTACAATATTGGAAAGCTACTAATTTTTACGAGTATTTTGTCTCGACATAATATCATGATCAGACGTAGTCGATTCCATTCATAAGCCGCACTCCAGCTTAACATTAGGCGGTGTGTGATCCCACAGTGATAGGCAGAGACAATGAAGCGCAACTTGCCACGATACTGACACAACTCCCTCGCTTCCCTCACATTCACAATTTTCTTTATACAAGCTCTATGGTAAGCTACTAATATGTACATTGTTAGTATTATTTGTATATTATTAAGTTGACAACGCCTCTTTACAGCAGCTACTAATATGTACATTGTTAGTATTATTTGTATATTATTAAGTTGACAATGCCTCTTTACAGCAGCTACTAATATGTACATTGTTAGTATTATTTGTATATTATCGCCATCTTTATATTGCCATTCGGCTGAATACATATTAATAGACATCGATTTGAACTCAACTAAATTTCTTCTAGGTGTTGTGTATGCCCCTCCTGCACTTAACTATTTCAGTGATTTCGAGAATTTGCTTGAGGCTCAGATACCTAACTATGAACATTTTCTTATTATGGGAGACTTCAATACCTGTCTCTTAAAAAATGACACGCGTAGTACGAATTTAAAATTAATCACTTCTTCTGTCAATGCCTACATACTTCCACTCGAGCCTACTTACAATTTAAATGAATCGAAAAGTCTTTTAGATCTTATTATCACCTCAGACACACAAAGAATTCACACTCATGGTCAGTTTTTAGCTCCGGGTTTTTCTCACCACGACCTAATATACGCATCCTTCAAGGTTAAAACTCCTAAATTCAAACCCAAGATAATTCTGCAGCGAAAGTTCGCTAAAATGAATCTTGAAGCTCTCCAAGATGACGCACTAAACACAAACTGGGATGAAATTAAACTGAAAGACAACATCGATGATAAGGTCGCTGAGTTCAATCGACTACTTATTACGCTTTATGACAAACATGCGCCAATTGGCCCAGTCCGTATGAAGCGGCCTCCAGCTCCATGGCTTAATGATGAAATTAAGAAGGCCATGCGGCACAGAGACCGACTTAAATGTCTTCACAAAAAATCGCCGGATGAAATCAACTGGTGTAAGTTCAAATTAGCTAGGAATCGCGTAAATCAGCTCTGTAGGAATGCTAAGCGCAAATTCATTCACCAATCAATTGAGTCCGCTAGTTCGCAATCTATCTGGAAATTCTTGCGCAGTTTGGGGTTAGGAAAAACAAACTCCACCACAATTTCTGCTGTCGATATCAGTGATCTTAATCGTCACTTTAGCTCCATCTCCAATCCTATTGATCCAGCAATTAAGGCCGCTACCATTACACAGATTGAAGCTACTGCTCTCCCTGACCATAACCCCTTTTCCTTTATACCAGCAACACGCGGTGAGATTAACAAGTTGATCCATTCGTTAACCAGTAAAGCCGTTGGATATGACGATATTGGTCGTTCTCTTCTTCTCCCAATTCTAGACACCGTACTCTCACCTATTACCTATATCATTAACTCTTCTTTATCTTCCAACACTTTCCCCGACTTATGGAAAAAGGCATATGTTATCCCTATTCCTAAGAAAACTGGTAAGGTTGATTACAGTAATTTCCGTCCTATTTCCATCCTTCCTTTTCTTTCTAAGGTTCTTGAACGTATAGTTCATAGCCAATTTTCCTCCTTTTTACATACAAACAGCCTCTTTAATCCTCTACAGAGTGGCTTTCGCCCATCGCATAGCACCACTACTGCCTTAGTGAAAGTTACCGATGATATCCGAGCAGCAATGGACGATGGACAACTCACTTTACTTACTCTCATAGATTTCAGCAACGCTTTTAACTGTGTAGACTTAGAAATTCTCCTTGCAATTCTTCGTTCTCTCAATATCTCACTGTCTACTCAGCAATGGTTTCACTCTTACCTCAGTGGTCGCCAACAACGAATCCGACTGGATAACGCTTTCTCTGAATGGTCTCCGGTGAGAGCAGGTGTCCCGCAGGGTGGCGTGCTCTCCCCTCTTCTCTTCTCTGTCTTTATTAATTCTCTCACTTCTTCCATTCAACACAGTCACTATCATTTATACGCAGATGACTTACAAATATATATAAGTTTTAACTGTGATAGTGCTACGAGTGCTTTTGATAGAATGAATAGTGATCTTGAATCAATTAACTCAAGAGCACATAAATTGGGTTTGGCAATCAATGTTGAAAAGACACAGGCTATGGTAGTGGGTACAAAACAGGCATTGGGGAAGTTGCATAATGATACTAGACCGATCCTATTGCTTAATAAGGTACCGTTGGTTATGAGTCAGCATGTTAAAAACTTAGGTCTTTTTATGAGTAGCGACTTGTCATGGAATTATCACGTCTCAGAAACGAGCAAGAAAGTCTTTGCTACGATGCATTCCTTAAAAAGATATCAAAACTTTATCCCTTTAAAAACCAAAATCATGCTGGTGACTTCCTTGGTTCTTCCGATCATTGACTATGCAGACGTGTGCTATAACGATATCACTGAAGAATTGCTAGATAAGCTAGAGCGCCTCTTGAACTTATGCATACGTTATGTATATGGACTCCGCAAATATGATCATGTTTCGCACTATCGGAATGAATTAAGGTGGCTCAATATTCGCTCTCGCAGGTCGGCACATTTTCTCTCGCTCCTTTACACAGTTTTGAATTGCCCTAACTCTCCATCCTACCTATGCGAGCGCTTTGAATTTCTGTCCGACTCCCACACCCGTTCGCTGCGTTCTTCTGATAATAATCAGCTAAAAATTCCCCAGCATAAAACCAGCCGGTATACGAATTCTTTTACAGTAGATGCTGCACGCCAGTGGAATAGGCTACCTTTGTCTGTCAGAAGCGCTCTCTCCGCCAATGGTTTCAAAAGACTAATCTATAGACATTATCTTTCGAAGCAATGTCAAGACTACTAAATTTGGTGTAGGATTCTGATTTTAATTTCTTTGGTAAAATGTATTTATTTATAATTAGGTATATAATATGTAGGTATATAACTTATTATAATGTTATGTATGTATATGTATGTAGGTATGTATATATGAACTGATATATTATTTCTGTTTTAAATATTAGATATAAGCACCCACCTCATGTTTTGTTACCCCCTCCCAAAGGTTAGCTGGTAGAAAATGCTATTTAGCATTAAGCTCGCCCATTGTATTGTTTTTACTGTGCAATAAAGAATTTTATTATTATTATTATTATTATTATATTATTAAGTTGACAATGCCTCTTTACAGCAGCTACTAATATGTACATTGTTAGTATTATTTGTATATTATTAAGTTGACAATGCCTCTTTACACCAGCTACTAATATGTACATTGTTAGTATTATTTGTATATTATTAAGTTGACAATGCCTCTTTACAGCAGCTACTAATATGTACATTGTTAGTATTATTTGTATATTATTAAGTTGACAATGCCTCTTTACAGCAGCTACTAATATGTACATTGTTTGTATTATTTGTATTTTATATAAGTTGACAATGCCTCTTTGCAGCAGCTACTAATATGTACATTGTTAGTATTATTTGTATATTATATAAGTTGACAATGCCTCTTTGCAGCAGCTACTAATATGTACATTGTTTGTATTATTTGTATATTATATAAGTTGACAATGCCTCTATGCAGCAGCTGCTAATATGTACATTGTTTGTATTATTTGTATATTATATAAGTTGACAATGCCTCTATGCAGCAGCTGCTAATATGTACATTGTTAGTATTATTTGTATATTATATAAGTTGACAATGCCTCTTTGCAGCAGCTACTAATATGTACATTGTTTGTATTATTTGTATATTATATAAGTTGACAATGCCTCTTTGCAGCAGCTACTAATATGTACATTGTTTGTATTATTTGTATATTATATAAGTTGACAATGCCTCTTTGCAGCAGCTACTAATATGTACATTGTTTGTATTATTTGTATATTATATAAGTTGACAATGCCTTTTTACAGCAGCTACTAATACATTTTTTTTATTAAATTTTTTTTAGTAATAACTATATAATGTGTAATAATTGGAAATATAAATATAATGTTTGACGTGCAAAGGTGCTGCAATGCAGCCTTCTTGATAAATAAATGAATTTGAATTTTGAATTTGAATGGGCACTAGGCAACCTAGCTTTCTTGAGGATGTCTCCGATTTGGTCGGTGAACACCCTCCTGGGCCTGCCTTGTTTAACGTATCCATTAACATGAGATTTATAAATTCTTTTCGTCAATCTACTTTCACTCATCCCTTTCATGTATATATTTACTCCTATAATAACTCTTATTTCGTGTTATTGCTTTTAGTTATTAATAAATATGAAACGATTTAATTAGGAAGTTATTCCCGTTGGTTGCGAGATTAATTTGAAATGGGCTATAAATGAAATATTAATTAAATTCTAATCCTACGACGAATTCATATCGACGAAAGTCTATTCCTTCTTAATAATTCAGTGTCAGTATACATATTTAATATTAGTACAAGGTTGAGCAAATAAATAAATTTAGAATATTAGTTCGTATAATATAACAATGTGTCAAATTTGGCAGTTATTGTGGATGACTCTTTTTTTATTGTGACCCGACATCATGACCCCGCTTGATGTTAAGCTGGAGTGTGGTCCATGTATGGATGTCACTGCTACTACAATTCAATAACTGTGATCACATCCACTATGCCGACCTAGTTGGAACAGGCATCTTACAAACTGATCGCGAAACGCGACATAATCACTTTACGGTCTGTACAGTACTACTCTTTTTTATTAACAATCATTTGCAATATAATTATTAAATATTACAAATAAAAGCTATGAATCAAGCATTTGCTCCGACCGGGAATCGAACCCGGGACTTTACGCGCTACAAGCCAATGGCTAAGCGTTCGGCCACGCCTGTCGTCAAAAAAGTCGTCCTTTCTTACAATTCTTTAACTGCTACAAATGCATCTATTAAAAGACCGCACTTGAGCTTAACATCACGTGGTGTTAATAACTAAAGAATTTATAAGAATAATAAATTAAAGAATAATAACTAAATAAATTTTCACTAAATGAAAGGTTTTTTTTTGTTGAGACGCGACATTTAACATCGACTTGCTCTGCGCGGACGACTTAAGTCATCACATTTTACGCCCAATTAAGTGACAGTCACTATTCCGATCAAAGAATAAAATAAAAAACATCTTGAAAAATATTTACTACAATTAAAATCGGCTGCAAGCGCCATCTGGTATAGAGTAGCGAATGTGTTAGATAAGATGCGCGAACGCATTAACCAACAGCTGTAAGGTGGGCGTGGCCTAGCGGTTAGTTCTAACAGGCTTATTCACAGGCCATTGGCTTAGGCCTCACCGAAATATACATTACCAGATATATGGGATATGTATGGCTTTTAATTGAACTGACCGTCAAGTCTGCTGCGTTTCAGTTCAGATGGAAAGTTGATATCTGTTAGGTCGGCATAATGGAGGCGACAGTACTTTTAGTTATTTACAACAGGCAGCGTGTTATATGTATTTATGCTTAATATATGTTTAAATTTTTCAAGCTAATTCGAAACGCAACTCAGTCCCTTCACGGTATGTATACTCGAAAATGATTGTACTACCTCGAATCAGAAAACTGGCTAAATGATTACTAATTACCTGACTAACACGCTTTAAAACGTATAATAAATAATAAACATATAATTTTAAATAAAGTCGGTTTTCAAGTAAAATATTAGGTTGGTAAATATTTCACAAGCGATTTTCTTGAATGTTTGAAATGTGATGTAAACATGAAAAGGGTTTTCTATGTTGAAAGTTTAAAACCTTGTATTATGTTTTGGGATTTAGGTATAAAATACGTAACTATTTAATTCAGGAGCTTATAGTAAGCTTTTGAGGAGCCTAACCCTATGCTTCAGTTTTAACAATATCAATGGGATTATTTTCTTACTGTTAACTAACGTTCACTTGATTCCGCTTCCGAATACGAATCACATTTAGCCGCTTATCTAATGTCAAAACCAACTAATGACAGCTCATCGATATACCTATATTTGGACAGCTGAGGGCCTCGTGTTCATTAACAGCCCCTATTTGATTATCACGGATTACTTTGATATTTACACAAATTTTCCTAATAAATTTTCTTTCAATGATAAAAATTCTTTCAGAAAAGAAATTAGGACTGGTTTATTAAACAAAACCTTTTTTAATTAAATGTTTACACGTCTATTTATAAACTCTGAATGAACAGATTTTCTTTGATTATTTGAGTTCATTGCGAATACTTTTGTAAACAAAGAAATATATATTGTAATTATATATTATTGTAAATAGGTCGTTCATATTTACAATTATAGAAATTAAAACAGCCTTTTTTAAAAACTACATAAAACAAACAGAAGGTGAGATAATGGTAATACTAAATTATTATAGCCGTAACTAATAATAAATATATTCATTACTATGATTATAATCAGTGGCGTAACTATAGGGTGGCAGGGCTGGCCAAATGCATATTATATATACTTTTATAATATATTCACCGAAAAGCTAGCGTATGGAAGATGAATGTGAAGTCTCCAATCCGCATTGAGCTAGCGTGGGGACTATAGCCCATTCCCTCTCGCCTAAGAGAGGAGGCCTATGCCCAGCAGTGGGACTTATTTAGGCTGGTGAATGTAAATGAATGTAAATGTATAAACCCATGCTTTTGAAAATTAAATTGTTATTAGTGTTGGATGATTTTTAATGATAGGGCCCCATCAAAAGAATTTGCCACGGGCCCCAGATGGTATAGTTACGCCATATAATAGTAGGTAATAACAGCCGGCGACCAGTCGACGCTCTTGGACCTCAACTTGCTTAATAACAAGCAGATCAGATTCAGTTGTCGTGACTCGATAAAAAAGTGCGTATAGCTATTAAATTAATGTGTTGGTGAAGATTATTAAATATTAACTGGACTAAGGACTTATAATCATGCAAATACAAAATCTGTCGGGGTTTATACAAATGTAGTTGTAATAAATTCATAAGATGATTTACGCAAAAATATTAATCATCATCAACAAATGTCACGCCTCAATTCCCACAGGGATAGGCAGAGATAATAAAGCGCTATTTTTCACGATCCTGACATAACATCCATAATTTTCTTGATACAGACTCTTATTATTACAGACACCTTTAGAGAATACGTATATAAACCAAAAAATATGTATTATCATCATTAAAAGTTTTATAAAAAACATTTAATTATTATAATTTAGGACTGTAAATTTGAAATAAACATTTATTTTTATAATTGATTTTTAAATGTTATAGAAGACATTCTAACAAATTAAGAGTGGAAAATACGACATCTTTGGACTTTTACAAATTCAGTCTTTTTTAATTTACGGCACTGCCTTGTCAACCCGCTTCAAGGAAAACAACTGTTTGTACAAATAAACAAACCTCGAAATTTTAATGCACCAGCTTTCTTTATTTCAGGAATTTGGGTGTACCTTCGAGATCATGTTTGCTTATCCACTTCATGATGCGGACCCGACCTAAAGGTTCATTTTTAAAAAGATCCTTGGGATCCTTAGTTATATCATACAAATTAAAAAAAAAATAGCTTAAATCCTGATCCATAACTATTTCGTTTGTAGAACTGAAACTATTTCGTTTACAATAAAAATTGGATTTAAAAAAGGAACAATAAACCAATATGCGCTATCGGCCAGTTGCACTGTGCACATGTGAAATACAAAATAATAGAATCCACCATTTGAAGAGAATAAAAAATATCCATTTCTACGATCACAAATTGTAAATTTAAATATTCCCAACTGGTCAGCTTTTGAATTGCTACTAAATTCTGTAGTTTTCTCTGTTATCTAAGGGCAGTAGTAAATCTCATTGATGTTTCTCGAATGTTGTTGATGAACCCCTATTGTTCTGTCCCCGTACAACTTGTCCTGTGGTTTCTGTCGTGTACCAATTAGAGACTAGATGTTTATGTACAAGTTCTGTTATCCGAGTACATGTATTGCAATGTAAATTTAGAACCAATTTTACTTGGTAGATCCAAAATTTAATCATAACACACACATATAAACTAAATATTATTTTCGATAATAATGATGTTTTGAAATTAATTTTACAATAATATACCTACTTAAATAAACTAAAAAAAATCTATAAATATGTAATAATTGATTTATTTTAATGCCTACGATGTAGTGTAGATTCTCATTTTGTAAAATATTAAAAAGATGTTTATCTGACAAAATATCGTAATATGCCTAACAGCTCCGTCAAACAAAAAACGTAATCGAATTAAATTTAGATATCAGAAAAAAAACACAGTAAGTAGATCAGCCTTAATTTTATTTTCTCAGATTTGAAATTTTGACTGTGATTTCCAGAGACACGAATTCATTATCAATTCACTTTGAACTTCAATCCTTTTAGGCTACGAGTTTTCTCTTTGACATCATTAATTGGAAAAGGCCTAAACTAAAATCATATTACTACACTTTTTTTACAAGGGTTGGAGAAAGCTGTAGTTATGACTGATAAAAAGGAAATTCGATGTTGAAAAAATGACAAAATTCAAATTAACAATCCATGACACAAATATACAAGCACGTTAACTAGCTTAGTATAGAAATGTACAAGATAAAATGAATCTAATCTCTAAACAAACACCGTAATATCTACGAGTATATTTTAATAAGCTAGATTTGCCAAAAATATTTCATTAGCACACTGGGATTATTACCACCACACTCTTTTAATCGCCTAGAATTAGAGCAATTATGTGTCTCATATTTTTTTATATACAATTAATAATTATATCTAATCGAACCCTAAACTTACTGAGTGGTGGGCTAGGAAGTCAACCACTACGCAACTTAATTTGTTAATGGTGAATAAAGATTGATTCTATTATATTATAATAAAAGTCTGAAAGTTTTTATTAACGAAATGCATCAAATATGAATTGAATGTTTAAAATAATATTGTTAATGGTTTATGGTTGAAATAATAGTTTAAGTAACTTATAAGTGAATTGCAGGCATACTCTAATTTACGTACTCGTAATGTGCAAGAAACAACACAGGCATGCATGTCTCCAAGCATCACTTTTTTCATCTGATTGCTAAAGCTCAATCAAATTCGCACGCCTCAAACCCCATAAGCAAAAGCGCCACTTACCACCACCTAAACACAACTCCCTCGCTTCCTTCAATCCACAATTTAGTTCATACGCGTACATGGTTTTGGTACTATGGTCTTGAACTCCTTGCTTTGATATATTTAGGAAGCAATTTTTGGTGTTTTCTCAGTTTTCTGTTTCATAAATCTCTTTATTCTATAATACTAATAAATATAATTTTAAAACCTTTTAACTTCCAAGTAAATCTTGTTACACATTTATATTGTTTAATTCTATAAGATCCGTTAAGGCAGCGTTGTTACAAAACAAACGAAGTTTACTAAAAACTAGTTGATAACAAACAACAAAGTTCAGATTTTAAAAATAAAAGCTTTACTTTGTAGCACCTCGCGCTCTTTCTGAACAGTGAACTAAACTAAAACGTCACGCATGTCACGAGAAGCTGAATACTCGGCTCCGGTCGACACTAAGCACGCTCTGTTCAATGGCGCTAGTACGTCCTATTTTTTCGTTATTTTTATGTGGCTCTCTTTACTCCGCCAGATAATAATCTGGAGAGCAACTCATAAATTGAGGTGACTGCTACTACACGTAAATAACTATACGTTGCAGAGGCATCCAGTATGCCGGCCTAGTTGGAATCAGCAACTTACAAGCTGATCCTGAAACTCAAGTCACTTCACGGTCTGTATACTTGTAAGTGGTGGTACTACCCCGGTTTGGGAGACTGGGCACACTGACTACCATTCTTCGATAACGAAACAAATTTCCGCCTCTTTTATTATTACCAAATATAAATTCTGATATTATTTCTAAATATTAAATATTACAAATAAAAGTTATGAAACAAATCTTTGTTCCGAATCGAATCCGGGACTTTACGCGTAACCAATGCCCCACACCTGTCGTCAGAACTAAATCCAGTGGCGAACCTTAATCTGCAAGAATTTCCCCGCTGGTAAACTTTGCCGTCCATTGGATTAAAATAAAGTATAAGGCGAAATTGCACACCTAAGGGAATCCATTTTATAAAACAAATAAATTTAAAATAATTGTACGATCACGTATATAAATATACAATATATACGTGATAGCAAACAGCGGGTGGAGTGATCTTGAGAGATACTTCACTTTATACATACAAAGACAAGTACTGTCTGTCATCTTTAGAGCTTCACAGAAAGCTTCACACCTATTAATTTAATTGTTAGGCGTAATTTTTACAGGGATAGGCAAGGACAATGCAGATTTTTTTATAATCCTGATTAACATGCTTTTTTTATTTATAGTTTCTGCGGATTCTAATTTTTTGTTTATTTACTTCCTACACATCCTTTACACACTTTACAAACAAAATGATTAACTTTTATTATTCTTGACCAGTACGACCAATACATTTAAAGATATTAAATGTGATAGATTGGGTAAATGTACAACACGACCTTAAAAAAAGAAATTTCGTTTTCCTTGTAGTCAGCAAGTGTAATAAATATTGGCGAGTAAGAACTTTTAGGATAATAAATGTGGTACACAGATTTTTCGCTTAAATCCGTAGTTATTTTTGTCCGGACATAAATGAGCCTACACGAATCCTTGGAATTTAGGAACTATCTTCTAGAGAATAAAATGGAATGCGTAGAGAAAAATGTGATCTGAATTTTATTTGTAGGAAATAAGAATATTTTTAATTTTGTCTATTGAACTCTGTATATATTATCGCGAAGGAATAAATTTATCGCAAACAATTCAGTTACCGACTCCTAATTAGTCTTATTAGCAAAAAATCAGAGTAGGGTAAAAAAATAATATTAAGCCACCGTAAATAGAAAAACTGTGAATGATTTTTTTAATCCAGTAAAATTACACGGCCGTAACAGAAACAATGAAATGAGCTGTAATTAGTGCCTTCAATACTCGTCGCGAAACAAAACGTGCCCAGTAAAACAAAGATTTTTCTATTCTATTATATTCACCTAAAATACAGATTTCTTTTCTAATTTTCTGCCTAATTATTTTTTGCCTAATGAGAACAAGGTTGTTTTCGTAAAAGAAAATTTTTAGGAAAAGTTTATATTGGATTCATTGATTGTTGATTCATAATGTTTTATCCTTACAAATGATTATGCGGTCCTATTATAACATTTGACATATCACATTTGACCGTGCAACATCATCATTATAAAAGTGTTTATATATTCTAAAAGCGTTTCACCCTGAGTTAGGGTAGATGTGGCCAACGTTGAAGGTAGTACCATTTATCAGCATCAGCATGACAAATTCGTGCACTTTATTGCAGTTAGTGGAAAGTAATTTTAAAATAGTCTTATATCGAAGATTCATGTTCCTTACGAGTCAAATTTTAAATATACACTTTAAAATATACCTAAATTATAACTAACGTGCATTGAATAGAAAAATTGGTTGGTCGTCTTTAGTGGCGGAAATCGAGCCCGGCTGCTTTTGTTATACTCAAAATCAAAAATCAAATTGTCACGCCTTCTTTCCACAGGGATAGGCAGAGACAATGAAGCGCCACTTGCCACGATCCTGACACACTCACTCTCATTATTTAATAAGTAAGCAATAACACTGGCTTTATAAATATATAGCAATAATAAGTGTTTAAATTACATATTTTGCATTAATTTTGCAGGTTTATAAATACCATGACACCTGCTAGGTCGGGGGTGCATTCGGATTTTTATCGACCGTCGAAATACAAGGTCCGGCGCTGCATCGAACAATCGACAAGAAGAATTACCACCGCCATGCTATAACCACAGGAATAGTAGCCTACTAAAAACTTTTTTAAACAAGTTCTAATAATGATTTTATAAAAACTTTGCACTTAATTACATTTAATTTCACTCATCAACATTGTCTAAATTGTTCGAGTTTTTAGTAACAGTATTTGAAAAAAATCAAATTAAAAGTTTTAAATTATATATATATATTTTTATAATAATTATTATACTCTTTATAAAATGAACTTTATTTAATCGTCTTTCTAAATTTAGGTAATATTTTCTTCAATATTAGCTTAGCATTATACAAACATAAGTCTAATAAAAAGGACCTAGGAAGCTATTAGACCTTTTAACAAAGTCCGACGTAATCAAGTATAGATGTGAAAAGTAAAAGTTTTTTAAAAAATGTCTTAGAGAAGAAAATACATATTTTAACAAAAACAAAACATACCGAAATCTAGTTCTTTGAAACATTCCATATGTTTGTAACAGTCAATATAATGCAAATACTTTTTTTGATGTAGGTCGGAAGCTTTGAAAAAAAGAAGGCTGTTTTAATATTTATTTTGTGAAAGTATTCCTTTTTCACGAGAATATTTTTCCCTTTTATTTAATATATCATTGCAGATATTTGGCTCGAGTCCCGAAATCTTCTAAACTAAGTTAATATTAGACACAGCTCACAGAAAATATATACGTTGACATATTTTATTTGTTTTAAAGTTTAAAATGAGATAACTAGATTTTGTGGTTTCTAGATTTATTCCTTCTTAGTATCATTTTAGTACATAATAGTAATTGGTAAAAGAAAATACCACTTAATTAAAAACAAAACAGTTTATAGTTTGGAAGATATGAGGAAAGCAAGGAAGTAGTGTCAGTGTCGTGGCAGGTGGCACTCCAATGTCTCTGCCTATTCCTATGCGAGAAAGGCGTAACGATTTGATTAA
Source organism: Tinea trinotella (assembly GCA_905220615.1). Lineage (NCBI taxonomy): Eukaryota > Metazoa > Arthropoda > Insecta > Lepidoptera > Tineidae > Tinea > Tinea trinotella. Next base: position 18,823,228 of record HG992305.1, read on the forward strand.
TTGATTATAAATGATTATAGAAATATAGTATAAAACTGTTCTGAAATTAGATAATAAAACTTAATTTTAATGACGTTAATCTAATTAAAAATGTACAATGAAATAAAATACTCTACAATAATAAGCTGGACAAAAGTTGAATTGTCCGCAAAAATCCAACGTTCAATACTTTTATAAAATATTTAGTCTTTTATATAATACAATATAAAGTCTAGGAACTTTCAAAATCACTTTTCAATAGTTTACCCAACAGAAGAACTTGTAGATCTCGGTCTACAGAACAAAGTTTAGCGGTTAAATGGAATTTATTTAACAATAACTACACTAAAAGAAAAAAAAAATTTAGACAGGAGCTTACTCCATGGATAGAGGTAACTCCTACTATAGGTAACTCCATTCTTAAAGAACCTGCTACTCCTAACTATCTTAAATGTAAATTCTCCTATCTAAGTTCCTTTCATGATAAACCACTTCGCTCCCAAAATAATCTTACCCTTGCTATACCTACGCATCACTCCAATTTTATTTCTAACTCCTACTCTATAACCGCCGCTGACTTGTGGAACAACCTGCCTCTCCATATTAGAGAAGCACCAAATAAGGCACATCTTCAAAAAGTTGGTGTATTCATACTTCCTTCAGCAAACAAATTAATTTTAAATATATAACACATATAAATTTAAGTGTATTTAATTTTATTACCCAATGATAATACTGTTTATATTATATTGTATTGTATTATATTATGTATGTGTTATACATGTTATTTGTGTATCTATATATCTATGAATATATTTATGTATATATGAATAATTTATATATTTCTTATCTATAATTGGTTACCTATTTTTTTATTTTATTTTGCACCCCACCTCTTATCTACATTGTCGTATCAACATCCTAAAGGTTTGACTGGTAGAGAATGCCTTTGGCATTAAGTCCGCCTTTGTACTATTGTGCATTAAGTTTTTAATAAATAAATAAATATAGCTAAATAACTAGAAGTAGCGGTCGCAACCACTATCCTGTCCTAGTAAGAATCGGTAACTTCATGCTGATCCCGAAACACGACAATTAAAATATTATAACTTTCTGCTTTAGTCGAAACTAAAAAGTCGATATGCTTACTAATTGTCACTATGTTGCCCTAACTAAATAATTCAGAATCCACTGGACTCGTAATAAACGAGTCCTTTTCACTAAGTTAACTCAGTCAGACCAAGGGGATGTTTTCCGACCAAATCAGAGACTGCTGGGTTGCTGGGTTGAGTAGAATAAAATAGAATTGTGGATGTAAGGAAAACAAGGGAGTTGTGTCAGGATCATTGCAAGTAGCTCTCTATTGTCTCTGTGAAGGACAGACGTTACAATTTGATTGATTTGATTGAAAAAAATCAGTCAATGCCACTTCTTTAAATTATGAATTTTATTTATTTATTAAAATTACAAATATTTTGTATTAATGTTAGTTTAATAATAACATTAGTTGTATAAAAGTGAACTAAAACAACTTAGAGTAAGCAAAACTTCACAAATATTGTGGTAAACCAAGGATATATCTTTTGAACATACAAGTACAAAGAGCTTTGTAACAATATATTTGGAAATATGTTCTTGTCTTTGCTAATCTGAAGTATTAATTACATTATACAAAATTCGATTAATTTTAGTAGCGGCGTTCGTTTTTAACTCACTTTTGGATCAAGAACTTTAGCTAATGACAATAGGTATTTTTTATTTCGATTTGACATTTGACCTCGACCTGCCTGATGGTAAGCAATGCCCAAGAGTACCGACGACTGAAAAAAGACCACTCAGTTTCAAGTCGCCGTTGTCAAGCCCCCTCCTTAGTTGTCATCACAATGCCGACCAATGGTACTTTTTCATGCATCACTTGAAGGATCCAAGGACATAGGATGGGGAGAACACATGAGCTGGCAAAGCATTCCACTAATCGATTGTTCTACTACGCACGCACCAATTTCACCAAACGCGCGCAAACGGATTCGATTTGATAATAATGTTGACTTGACGTTCTTTAGGTACATATTAGTGGTGATATATTTAAGAGGAGAACAAAGAAAAAGTATTGTCAGAATATTGGAAAGTGGACACAATTGTTTTTCCTATCCCTATAGAAATGGAGGCATGACAATTTGATTTGGTTGATTGGTCTGATCTCAATCTCCATTACAAATATTATTTAGCAATTTGTCTTAACTGTTGTCCCATGAGTAAGCCATAATTACTAATGAGAAAAGTGATAGGAAATTATGTGGCTATTTATATTAGGTACAAATATCTCTAATTCTTTTATAGCCTTTTATGACACGCACAAGGAAAACAGATGAATGCTTTCCCCGACCTTTGCGGATATTTCCACAATATTCAGCTATCGAAGTAATTAGAAATAATACTCTATGTGGCTATTTATATTCCAATTAAAAAGTGAAACAATAAACATTAGCCGCAATAGAACCACAAATAATGTTCAAAGGGGGGAACATTACAATGAAACAAGAGTAAATATTCACGCGGCCGAAATAACGTTGATTTTGTTCTCTGTTTCTCTACTCGAAACGGACGGTCCGAACGATAATATGTTTGTTAACAGTTATTTGTTTAGTAGATAGGATGTAGATTGTAGGTACTATATCTTTCATCAATCAAACAATCGATATTTTAGCGGTATAATGTGGGGACTGAGACAACTTTATATCGAAATGGTACTTTTAATCGTCAGCCCACTTGGCAAGCAAAGGTCCTGTTTACCACCAAAATCGGTATTAAATGTCTCGTATGTTTAGCAAAACTAATTATTTACAGTAAGTAAAATATCAATAATAATGAAATAATTTTAGCATCAGCAAACATTTTGTTTCAAAGTATTTTATACTCGTAGGTATTATATTCTTATGCAAGGGAATTAAGTTTCCCATCAGAAATAATTGAATTGCTTGTTAGACGTATAATATTAATACAAATAGAAATATTATTATCAATAGAAATTTCTCGAAGACAAATTCTATTAACTATAAGACTTGTCTTCACCTTCTTTGTAATCTCAGCTTGGACAGGCATTTCTGAAATATGATACTTTAATGAAAGAAGCTTTTTTCTCGTAAGCCTCTTACAAATGCTAGGTTTTAATCAGTCTGTCTAGGTATATATTTTAATACATAAATCAAACCTTTGAATTCCTTTGAGAGATCGACGGCAGTTTTAATATTAGCTCGCTTTATAAAACATATTTATTAAAAATATTTATTAAATTAGCTACTATTGTACCTTATTTTATTTTTAATATTTTAATAAGAAAATATAGTTTTAATACTTTAAACTTTTGCGCTTAGTTTGAATTTTAATGCTGCAGTTATTAATTATTTATTAAATTTTAAGTGCAATGAATGAAATTGCTCAACTATACCTTTACCTTGTATTCAATTATAAACTTTTCACTATATGGCTAGTTCAACAAGAGCAGAGCTCTTCGATTGTAAAATGTACTCTTTGAAATTAAGTTTCTATATAAGTGCATTAAAGTTTCTAACCTGAAAAACAAAGGGTTCTCGAGGTTATTACATTGTGACTTTTAGTGAAGTGAATCAAGCATCGTGTTAACGTGACTGGTTTGCAAAGTTATGGTTTAATAAAGTAAATAATATGTACAATATAAATATAATACTAGACAAGATAAGCATACAAGTCGATCATACCCATAAGATTAAATTTGTACTAATTTGACATAAAAATATGAATCTAGCCTTTCTACTAATACATGTAGTAAAACGTATCTAACTTTATCGCACGAAATAAGTAGACACCAGTTTGTAAGTATTATAGATTTATTAAATAAAAGAAAAATAAAGCATCTGATAATTGGCATCTATTGAACAATACAATGCAATACAACCTACATTGCCAATTGTAGACAATTGCAAACAGTACAATTGCCAAGAAGGAATAAAAAAATGAGCTAATTAAGATGTAAAAAAGGGGACCAGCCCCCCTAGCACGGCAATCCAAGAAGCAAGATAAGGAACTGCAAGGAATATAATCGTAACTCATTTTAAATAACGTATTAGGCCGGCATATCAACATGTTTAAAATAAATATTTATTAATGTTTTTAACGTTGTTTTGTGTAAAGTTTTACAGTACGTTTAAATATCTTTTTTTGGTATCTGTTCTAGTAAGTTATTTAAAATGAGTTGGAATGATATTCTTTGCAAGACTTTATCTTGCTTCTTGGATTGCCGTGCTAGGGGGGCAGATACTTAAAACTGTCTAATATAGAACTTTTGAGATAAATGATATATTAAAGAAACGCCTAATTACTAAAATTTTACCAGGTACTCATCATCAATATCACCACTAATTCCCACAGGGCTGGGCAGAGACAACCAAGGACTACTTTCCACTACTCTTGCTTCATACACATCCACAATTCTCATCATATATGCTATTTGGTTATGGACACTGCGGAATCCTGCTATACTTCTAATTGTGTATATTATGAAAGTGGTAAGGTAGTGGTACAGCAAGTGTACAGACAGTGAAGTGATTTAGTCGCGTTTCGGGATCAGTTTATAAGTGGCTAGTTAATTAGGCGGCATAGCGGTTATGACTGCTACTTGAAGTACACCAGGCTAAGTTGAGTTATATGTCGAGCCACAATAAAAAGACCAAAATAAAATTTATGAATAAATAATTATTGTTTTAAAGTCGATTTGTTATACAAAAAGTGGCACTTAAAACTTTAAGAAATTAATTACTTAAAAGTAAAATTATAATAAGTTATTCGAATCAAGTGCTGATTAATTTTGAGATAGAATTGTTCTTAAAACTTGTTCTGTGTTTAAAATTTCACCCGAATAAGTTAACTTGTTGAAGTAATTGAAAAATTAATTTGTTTTTGTTTTAAATTAATTTTATATAAAACAAAGTTATTTTCCAATTCCTATCCAGATCAATCATTCAGTCAATCAAATTGTCACACCTTTTTCCCAGAGGGATAAGCAGAGACAATGGAGCGCCACTTACCACTTCCAGATCAACTTGAACAATTAACTTTTGGATGACATAGTGACTAAGTCTATATTTTAGTCTTCGGCGCTTTTGAACTGTCTTTTACTCGAATCCACAATAAAAAAATGGACCACTACTACTTACAGTTGAAAATCTTCAAGTAGAAGTCAAATCAACTGTGTCGGTTTAAACTAGCGAATTTTAGGCTGATCCCGAAACGCGACTGAGTCACTTGACCGTCCGCACTTTCGGCGGCTATATGCATAGACGATTGTCTGCCTATTACTCGTATTTCGACTCGATATAAAAGCTATTTAAGTTGCTAATATACATTTTACGAGTGAACCACTAGCCATAAAAAATGTCATACAAATTAACATAGACAGGCTTTTACGCTGCGTTTATTACACTTTACTGTTTTACGACAGTCATAAATTATTGTGAACAAATAAATGGCAATAAAATTTAATAAAAATTAAAGTGTCTCTTTGAAATTGAATCATCTACAACAGTAATCCAATAAAAAAATATAATTTTAGTATTTAGTTTAAAAAAAAATTACTAATAAAAAAAATCATAAGATAGGAAAGTGGTGGTATTAGTGGTAGTACTATCACTACTTTCCAAAGAAAATACCGTTAAGTAACTCAGTTGAATTTCGAGATTACAATAAAACTTTTCAATACCAACAAGGGCCTCATACTAGATGCGACTTCTAATATTATTTGTTCAGATGTAATGGCAGTCACCTACAATAATGGGCCGCACTCTTGGTGTTATATCAAGATATGTACAGTTATATATCAAAATAAAATCAATATGTCCAGATATGTGGTAAAAATCTTATTCTCCCAAAGCAATTATTTCTGCCAACGTATTAGCCTTACTATTACAAAGGAGAAATGTTGCCAGTCTCCTTGGGACTATCTTTGATGCGACATCATTAAATGTCATTTTATTTATTTATATACTTTTAATTTTATCTGTTTCTCAATAAAGAATTAAGTGGCAGTGCAATAGTTACACAAACCGAGAGCACGAGTTCAAAACCACCCACCGGTACCAATGTATCTATATATGTACCAATTGATATATGTGCTTTGGCTGTCCTGTTTCTATGATATAAGCACTTTAGTAGCTTAGTATAGAAATTTTAACAAAAAAATATTTGTAAAACAACGAGTAAGAACATAGAAACTTTGGACATTCCTTACATCGTAGGCATCTATTTACTAAAGCGTGAAATTTGGAAATACACTTCGGCTTAACATCAAGCGGGGTGCTGTCATATGTCGAGTCACAATAAAAAAAATAAAAAAAACGCCTTATAAAAATGTGTTTGTAGTATTCATGTTCGCACTGGATTTATTTCAGGCGTCCGCCTCATTGTGCGCCTTCAGTACATGGTCGTATCTAACGGCAAAGTCCACTATGTTATTTATAACTAATAAATAGCTAATATGAAGAGAATTATGGATGCTTCAAATCAATTAAAGACGTGACAATTCAATTGATTTGAAATAGTTAATAAAATATTTGTCTATAACAACTTTAATATATGTTTTATTTTTATTTTGTAGACAATTAATAGCGGATTATGTAATTTAAATCTGACGGGAATAAGCGGGTGTAGACACGGTGTCTCATTTCATCATAATTTCAAACCACCTGTTTCATACCCGCCCTTCATCCTTCGCCCCTACACAAGTGTAAATAATTGGTAACTAAATATATGTATAAGGATAATTAACGAATTTATTTAGAGAACATATATTTAGATAATTTAATATAGAATTACCGCTATTATTATTATAGAAATGCAGTCATCAAGAGTGTATATCAAATAGATAATAAGGATAAGGAATAGCACAGTGCGCGATAGATGTGGTTTGAAAGAAGATGTAGTGACAAGGATTAACAAAGGAATGCTTCGATGGTTTCGGCACATAGAAAGGATGAGTGAAAGTAGATTGACGAAACGAATTTATAAATCTCTTGTAGATGGATGCGTTAAACGAGGAAGTCTCAGGAGGGTGTTTTTCGGAGAGACATCCTCAAGAAAGCTGGGTTGCCTAGAAACATTAAAGGCATTGAAGATTCTCAGTGAATGAATTAAACAAATTTTATGCGGCTTCCTATCGCGTTTATTTTGGTTTTGATTTTAATTTTTTTTTCATTGTTCCGACGTTTCAAGAGCTTTGCAGCCATCGTGGTCACGGTGAGATAAACGCGATAGTAAGCCGCATAAAATTTGTTTGATTCATTAATCTTAATAATTAATAAAATCTAAGATTCTTAGTGACTTAGTCCTAATACTCGTAGCTTAATAGTCAGGCTTGTAGAAGACCAAACAATCTCAAAGTAGTGGCGGTCAATGACGTGGTTCGTGGTATGACTGTCCTTACTTCCTGTTCAATTATTGTTTTTCTACTAAATTTCAGACAGATTTTAAATTGCAACTGAATTGACACTATAAGTTATGGTACCTATAAGTTGTGGTACTAACCCAGGTTGCTAATGAACACAAGTTGTTTACTTACTAATTAAATAAGAACGAAGTAGGAACACAAGAGTATGACCGCAAGCTTACAACCGCAAGAAGGAACATAAAGTGAAAACAAGAAGTTCTATGAAATTATTCATTAACAAAGGCGTAAAACAACTGAATGCAGCTGCGACTTTACTTAATCCAACTTAACTCCAGTAAAATTACATAAGCCCGTATAAGTCAATTATACTTAGCATCGTTGTTAAACAAGAGCGTTAACAATTTATTAGCACGGGACTTAAAGTTGTAATAATTCAGATTTTCAAAACTTTTTTAACTGTAGAGACCGTGAAGTGTTTTAGTCGCGTTTTAGAAAACGCATTTCAGGCTTAATCGGTGCGATTTGGAGTCTCTGAGAAAGCTCATTAATAGCTGAAATTTGTAGAAATTACACTTAATTCGGTTACACGAGTAGCATACGAAAAAGCTAGAGAATTATTAAATTTAATTATAATTAGTATTTTTAACGCCAACTCTTTATTTTTTGTACCTAGAATGTTTTATTAACCTAAATACGAAAAAGCCTGCTCACTCAAAGATGGGATGATGATTGATACAAACATAAGAAAAGAAGGTAAACCGTCTAAATAAGTTCGTGTATGTACATTTGTTTAAATCACTATAAAAGTAAAAAATAAATAAAAATGAAAATAATAATTTCCTACAGTTCCCATAGACCTGTGTCTATTGTTTACAACTGCGCGCCACTTTCCACCATCCTGACATAACTCTCTCGCTTCCCTGACATGCACACTCTATGGTTATGTGCATTGCGACCACTGTTATCTTTTTAAGAATATGCACTGTTGAATTGACAAATATTCTTCTGAGGAGATTGTTTTCTTCCCGTTTTAATTTTTTACTTTACTATGGTTAATATACAATTAATAATATGCAACAAATCTTTTAAAATAAGTGAATAAAATAATAGTTAGGACCGCTATTTGAAATATTTACATGAAAATATTTACGCGTATATACAAATACAAAAGTGTATTTGTATATTCAGTGAGTTAATTAGGTTCAAAGTGCCTAAGTCTATAATAATGTGTAAGCAAAGAATTAGAAAGTTAATTAGTGTCTGTGATATAAAGGAAGACTACGATAGTTAATTACTGCCTACAGTATATACTTTACTTAAATTAATGGAATAATACGTATGTTTTTTTTTACTATTTATGTGATCTACATAAGTCACATAATTTCATTTAACTTGAAATAATATACTTTTTTGAAATAATGTATTTGTATTATTGTATAATACGAGTAGTCTATTAGGGTAAATACTCGTATAAACTCCATTGTCTCTGCCTATCCCTTGGGAAAAAGGCGTGACAATTTGATTGATTCATTGATACTCGTAAATAAATTAGTATGCTAACGTTTACAATTTATATTGACAGACTTAAATATTTATTTCATTATTAACTACTATAGAAATTATGGAAAAAGCGACCCTGGTGTAGTGGTAGTGCAAACCAAAAGCACGGGTTCAATACCACTTGCCGGTACCAACGTATCTTCGATTTTACTGTTTTTATGATACGAGCACTTTAGTTGCTTATTATTGAAATGTTTATAAAAAATACTACCATTTTGAAAATACTTTGGCATTAATATTATAAAACGCAACATTTTACGACTGAATAAACCGATTTGCCTCAGTCGCCATTACCATACCGGCCAGATGTGTTTTACCGATTCAATTCTATGTGAGACATATTTTACCAATTAAATTGTCCTGCCTTTTTCCTATAAGTATAGGTAGAGACAATAATGCGCTACTTGCCACAATTCAGACACAACTTGCTCGGTTTCCTCACATCTATTTCTGTTCATACAAGCTCTACGGTTAGGAGCTAGGTTTCTTGAGGATTTCTCCGATTTAATCGGAAAACACTCCTAGTCTGTCTTGTTAACCTCATCTATTCACATCGGATTTATATTATAATTATAACATATTCCAATAACCGCTTTTGATTAATGAAATAAAATCGCTCTCCTGTAACAGGAAGCCAATTAAGTCTTAGCAATTTCCGTGCGTTTGGTCGCTATTAAATTTCACTCACATACGAATATGTCACTTTGTAGGCTCATTCAAATTAATATGACATCTACGAGTACAAATTAAATACATATGCGTGCGTGAACGATAACGGCTATATGAAAGGCAATTTGATATACATTATAGAAGTGCTAGGCAGTCAGTTGGTGGACATTTGTCCAGTCTGTCGATGCTGAGTAGTATATACCCGGCAGATAAAAAGAGCGCTGGCATCTGCGTAGTAACTTGTTTTGTTACCTACTTACTTTTCGTCTCACAAATGTGATTCAATTTTTAAATATTATTATTTGCAGGCCTGTATGTTGCTTCCACCGCAGTCGTTCATCGCTCTTCTAAGTCGCCGATATCTATACTGAGAAGCTTTAAAGACGGCGCCGTTTAGTAACTAAGCTACGTTTCGGCATCAGCTTGTAAGTTGCCGGTTCCAGCTAGGCCTACATAGTGGATGTGACTGCTACTTACAGTTATTTAACTGTAGTAGCAGTATTTTTTTTTTCAGTCACAATAATAAAAACATAATTATTCAGTTTCATACATTATTTCTACGATATTATTGCTAGAAACTCTAATAAACATATTATTGTTTGACTTACCGCAGTAGGACTCCTGCGGCTCCGACTAGATGAGAAGTGCTCAATGACTTCCCAGTTGGATTTTTTCGGAGCAGGAGTTTCTGCTAGTGAGGGTGAGGCGCCTTTGGGTGCTGGTGAGCCTGAAGGCGTACTTCGGCCGGAATCATCAGCTCTTGGTGGTCCAGCAGAAGAACGCAGGGAGGCACATCGCCTTCCTCGCGTTACCTCCTGTGAAATGAAACGCATATTTTGAGTAAAAAGTAATTGATTAAAAAAATAAATACGAGTATATTATATTTTTTTATTATCAAACTGGTCGTCAATGTCGTCAAAAAATAAAATAAAGTGACTTAATCGCGTTTTAGAATCAACTTGTAAGTTTCAAGTTTATAAGTTTATAAGCCGAACTAGTTCCAACAATGGAGATAATGGGTTCCTTCACATCCACAATTCTCTTAATATTTTTATTGTGGCTTGACATAGAACAGCACCCTGCCTGATGTTAAGCTGGATTGCAGTCCAAGAATGAAAGTAACTGTAAATAGCAGACCCCGAAACGCGACTAAGTCAGTTTAAGATTTATATACTTTTAAGATCTGTTTATAATAATAACCTTTACCCTAAACAAAGTGTAATTCAATTTTATTTAAAATATATTTTCCGTTTGATAAAGTGCTCTCATTAATTAAGTAGGGAATCTTCACAGCGGCAACAGTTAATTGCTGTCTCCTTGCCTTCCATATTTTACACAATAAGTCTATTAGAGAATGAACCTTTTATAATAATATAATAAACAATACAGGTAATATAACTTACCTGCATTGTTGTATCAGATTTTATTAGTATTTTAGAATACCAATAAAAAAGATAAACGCCCTAATTTTATTTTATGATTTTTTTATTGTGACTCGACATATGACAGCACGCAGTTTTATGTTAAGCTGGAGTGTGTCCATGAATGGCCGCCTAATTGGAACCGGTAACTTACAAGCTAATACCGAAACGCGACCAAATAACTTCACGGTCTGTATACTTGTAAGTGGTAGTACTACCCCGAAACGGCAGACTGGATACCACTGCCTACCACAAATATAATAGGCTGGAGTGCAGTCCATTAATATAAGGTAGCCGTCATTTTACCATTAACAGTCTCCCTTCCACCCCTTAAAATATATCATACTAGCTGTGTCCGCGGCTTCACCCGCGCAAAATTAGGTTTATAACTCAGTCATAAAAAAGGAGGAGGTTCTCAATTCGACTTTTTTTGTATTTATAACTCGATAACTCATATAAAAGGACACACGGAAAAAAAAATAAAAAGAATCTGAACGCTCGCAATTTTGTATGGGATAATGTTTTTTTATTTATTTTATTTATTATAAAAGAAATTTTCCAAAATAAACGTAGCCTAAGTTACTCCTTATTACATCAGCTACCTGCCAATAAAACTCCCGTCAAAATCAGTCCAGCCATTTCAGAGATTAGCCGGAACAAACAGACAGACAGACAAAAATTGTAAAAGATGTTTTTTGATGTATGTACCGTATTCATATACATGTAGTAAAAACGGTTATTTCAATATTACAAAAAAACACTCCAATTTTATGTATAGATTATAGTTATTTATAAAGGAAGGAATTGAGTATGTCGTATAATGGACTTCCATAACAATTTGTTACAAACTACACTACTTTTATACTTCTTCAAACAAAACTTTATTTCTTTTGCCTAAAAAGTTCCTTATGTTACAGTTATATATCTAAATTAACTCTTATAGCTCCGAAAATAGAGCTGATATCTCCTAGGAAAAAGTTAAAGTTTCCGGTTTTTGCCAGTTTTTGTATGAAATATTCTTTCCACGCTACTCATTGAGGCGAAGTGACCGGGTCTCGGTCTTGACCCTTGCTTTTGTGATACTCTGTGTACATAGGTACAATGACAGTTATATAGATATATCACTAAACATATATAAATGGCGTTTTAAGGGCGAGGCCTATGTTCAGTTGTGAACGTCTTCTGGCTAATAATGATAGTTAAAGTATTGAACAAATTTTATGCGGCTTACTATCGCGTTTATTTTGGTTTTGATTTTACATTTTTTTATTATTCCGACGTTTCGAGAGCTTTTTTACAGTCTCTTCGTGACCACGAAGAAACTGTAAAATTAAGACCAAAATAAACGCAATAGTAAGCCGCATAAAATTTGTTTAATTCATTAATCAATGTTCGCGCAAAATATAAGAAATTACTATAATAGTTAAACTTAAAAGTTACAGACCGTAAGTGACTCAATCGAGTTTTGGAAGCATCTTTAAAAGTTGCCGGTTCGAACTAGGCTGACATAGTTGGTGTGACTGCTACTTACTGTTATGTAATTGCAGTAGCTGTCGCCTCTATTCAGCAAACGGGCGACTGTCATATATCAAGTCACAAAAAATATATGAAAATTTTCAAAAATATTTCATATATTTATTTATTTAAATAAATCTTCATTATTTTATATACAAAATGCGGGCTTAATGCTGCTTAGCATTATCTAAAAAATACCCATTTAAAAATATTGTAGAATATAAAGATCACATTGGTTGCCGCTTGCCGGTACCAATGTATCTTTAATATATTGTATGCACATTAAGGCCCGGTTTCTTGATGGATAGTTATCTCAACTAATCGTAAAATAATGACAGATAACTTACTATTGATTGAATTTCGAAAAAAATGCGTTTCTTGATGGGTTGTTAGGCATACTATTTCTTATATGACGTCACTAATAACAATTTATTTTGACCACTCAGATGTGAGTGGTCAAACTATTTAATCTCTAGTAATATGCGAACTAGTGTCATAATTGACATGTTTGTATTGCGTTTTTTTTGCAAATTATCTCAATTAAAACGAATTTGAGCATTGAAAATGCATTTTTCCTATTGTGAAAATTCATCATTCATTCACAAACAATTTTCGGATGAAGATTGTTTTATGGCAAAAAGACATAAAAAGACTTTCCGTCCCAGGAAAGATAATTTCAGATTGTGGGATTAACATGATGTCAAAGAAAGATTTCGGATTAATAAAAAAACATGCACGTGGCTCATAAAAGAATTAAAAATGTTTCTTGAACGCCAAACAACAAGGTAAGAAAATAACTTTATATTCAAACTGATAGGAGAGGTTATTTAAAGTGTCCTATATCTAATTAGGACAGGGTCCCCGTAAAAGAGGTAATGCTAAGAAATCACGGCGCAATTTAAGGCGACCGTGGTGTAGTGGCAGTGTAATGGTCATGCAAGACGAGAGCACGGGTTCGATACCACTTACCGGTACCAATGTATCTTTGATATATGTACTTTGGTCAATATAATTCTTAGCCTTAAAATAACATAAAAAAACCTATACTTTTTTGTATGACCCATGTTATGTTCTTATTGGTCATGCAAAGTTTTAAATAATCATTAACATACAGTTCCAACCAATTACTGAATATTAATCTAAATTATTTTCTTACAGAATTCATGATGTCAGTATAAAGGATCAAATATTATTAACAATAAGATTTAATGCCACTGGAAATATTGGCCCTGGAGACATCCTCAAGAAAGCTGAGTTACCTAGTGCCCATAACTGTAGAGCTTGTATGAAATTGTATTGTAAATGTGATGGAAGCAAAAAAGTGATGGGAGTTGTTTCAGGATCTTGGCAAGTGGCACTTAATTGTGTCTGTCTATCCCCGTGGGAAAAAACTTAAAATTTGATGGAATGATTATTTTTTATTCAAAACTAAAACATTCTTGAACCTTACCTCAGAATATGATCCACATTTACATTGCCACTTACAAGTATACAGACCGTGAAGAGATTTAAACACGATTCAGGATCAGTTGTATGTTGCCGGTTTTAACTAGGCCGGCATAGTGGATGTGATTGCCACTCACAGTTATTGAATTGTAGTAGCAATGGCATGCATTCATGGACCACACTCCTGCTTAATATCAAGCGGGTGCTGCCATAATGTCAGTCACAATAAAAAATATATACCTAAATATTAATATCATTTCAGATTGGAAAACGTAAGTTAATGCCAAAATGGCTACAGAGCTCACACCAAGATCCTGGAGATTTAGTTTGAACAGCTTACCATTGAGGAAGTTTGAAGTGCACATTAATGCACAATTTGTCTCCGGCGCTTATTAAGTTCTAATAGTCTTTCAAAAGTCCCTACTAGATCAAAACAATCTAGTAAGGTCCCCACCTTACTAGATTGAAGCTACAGATATTGTGAAAGGTCTATAACCCCGCTTTGAGGGCCAGTTTTCTATAATGTTCATCTTCAAAAGTATATAAAATAAAATTATTTATAATAATACAGGTTTTTTTAATCTGAATAATCCAATCAATCAATCAATCAAATTGTCACGCCTTTTTCCCACAGGGATAGGCAGAGACAATGGAGCGCCACTTACCACGATCCTTACATAACTCCCTTGCTTCCTTCACATCCACAATTCTCTTCATACAGGCTCTGTGGTTATGGGCACTAGGCAATCTGGCTTTCTTAAGGATGTCTCCAATTTGGTTAGAAAACACTCTCCTGGGCCTGCCTTGTTTAACGCTCCAACCACATCCGATTTATAAATTCTTTTCGTCAATCTACTTTCACTCATCCTTTCCATGTGCCCAAACCATCGAAGCATTCCTTTGTCAATCCTTGTCACTACATCTTCTTTCAAGCCACATCTATCACGCAATGTGCTATTCCTTATTCTATCCGCTATCGTCACTCCACATACACTCCATAACGACAGCAATTCTACAGCGTTAATTCTACTTTCATGCGTCTTCTGCCATACCCAACCTTCACTTCCATACATTAATATAGGAACAAGCACTGCATTATGAATAATCCAGCCATATAATATTGCATAAATATAACAAAAATTGATGACTTTAGATACAAAAATCAATCAATCAATCAAATTGTCATGCCACAGGGTTAGGTAGAGACAATAGAACGCTACTTGTCATGATTCTGACATAACTCTCACGCTTCCATCACATTTACAATACAATTTCATACAAGCTCTACAGTTATGAGCACTAGGTAAGCTTTCAGCTTTCTTGAGGATGTCCTTTACTATTATGTTATTCTATATAATATACAAAACCTATACATATAAATACTCATTATAAAAGTTTTGAAAAATAAAAGATAGGATACAGAGAAATAGGTATAATTAAATTGTCATGCTTTTTTCCCCACAGGGATAGGCAGAAACATAGAATAGTATCAAAACTGAGATATAATATAGATGTGCGCACTTGCTTCCACTGCAGACGTCTAGCGCTCTTTTAATCTTCCTATATTTCATCAGCTCAAAATGTCAGCGCTCTTTTGCCGGAAACTGTACTAGCTGTTCCCCGCAGTCAAACCCGCGTTTATAAACAGTAATTCGTAGCTTGAGTACATTACAGGACGCCTTGCATCCCTGTGGTCCATCATCAGGTACTCCTCAACCATATTGTCATATCAGCCTAGGTATGAGCTTAATGTAAGAAACAGTTTGTTAAATCAGCATAATTATGTCTGTTACATATCCCCTGCATCCTCATGATCCATCATCAGATACTCCAGGCTTTAATTTGATAACAGCACAGCTAAAGGCGCATAGTAAGAGACATTTTTAGTTAAAACACCATAGTTATATCTCTTGCGGTTTTACCTATGTGAGATGATCCATCATCAGGTTCTTTAGATCCAGAGCGTTTCCTACCTATTTTTGTCCATTATTATTGCCATAATCCACTAATATATCTACAAACTAATAAGATATCTAAAAGAATATTACATATGTATTGGGAAATAAAGTTTGACTTTGACAATATTTTTTTTATTGGCATAAGGATAGAGTATTTAGTGCATTTCTGACCCAATTAATTTTAAAAAATAAGAAAGTCGCAACACTACCTGTCAAACGGTAATCAATGCCTCAATGAATTTAAAAATATTAATTATAAATAGTTACGATCTGTCTGTTGATAACAAAAATTTTTTTTTTTTTTTTCAAGAAACACATTTCGCTGATTACTATTTTTTAGTGAATTTACTATAGTTGCTTAACTAATTATAAAAGTTACAAATAGACAAATTTCACCAACCATCAAGAAACCGGCCCTAAGTAGCTTAGTATAGAAATAAATAAAAATATATTATGGGATGAATAATAGGGGATTGCAGAAATATTATTACTGACATATCACACGCACACATACAAACGTCAAGGATACACCTACTGGTTTTTATGTGTGTGTGTGTGTAAGATAAATTACAGATTTTTTCCATAAGGCTAGGCAAAGACAATGGAACGTCTGCTCCCGGATTTTCACCCTCGTTAATTTTCCTTATGGTTTAAATATTGTAATTCATAAAGACGCGATAAATACAGAGAATGTGTTGTATACCAAACATTAGAAATAGTTTTCATATTTTTCTTAATTCATATTTATTTAATTATTTTTATAATTTAAAATGACGCCAAAAAAATGCCAGAAAAGGGAAAATATTTAAAAATATATAAATAATTACATAAAGTATAATATTCCTAAGTATATAAAGAAGAGTGCCAAACCGTAGAGAGGCGACCGTGGTGGAGTGGCAATGCAATGGTTACACAAGCAATGTATTTTTGATATATGTACTTTGGTTGTTCTGTTACTTTAGTAGCTTAGTATAGAAATATATAATAATAAAAAAATACAAAAACAGGCTTCCTTTTCCATATGTATAGAAAAGCAATTCCCATAAAAGAAAATTCCATATAAAAGAAAAGCGTGAAGCAAGCAACTCAGTCGATTTTCAGGACCAGCTTGAAAAATTACGGTAAAATACACTGTTTTCAGCATTAAAATGTTGATATTATAACAAGCTGACAACAACCGGAACAAGTAATTTGTACTAAATTTATAGAGGAAACTTTGTAACTTTGCAAACAGTTCACTTGCAATTGATTGTTTTGAAACAAGTCTAGCTTACAAGGATTCAAATTTATATTCGAGAAATATAGAATTGAGTTAGTTGGCACTTTTTACATTATCATCACATCTTAATTCCCATAGAGATAGGCAGAGATAACTCAACAGCAGACTGGGCAACTGTTTACCTACTAAAAAATTCAGTGAGTCTTTTCTTTGTAGAAAAGGGGAATGCTTTGCCAGCCCATGTGTTCTCTCCATCCTATGACCTTGGATTATTCAAGCGATGCGTGAAGAAGCACCTTTGGCCGGCATAGTGACGGCGACTGAGGCAGCCGTGAACAATCCGTTTTTTTTTCAGTCGTCGTCACTCTTGGACCTCCTTTTGCTTATTATCAGGCGGGTCGAGGTCAGATATCGTATCACAATTAATGTCACGTCACGCCTTTTTACAACAAGGATAGGCAAAGATAATGGAGCGCCACTTACAACCACAATATTCTCTTTAAGCAAGCTCAACGCAGAGAACTCTTCTTGAGAATGTCTTTTATTTACTTCTATCATATAATACATTTTAAAATTTAATTTGTGGTAATAACTTCGAGTCAAGATCATTAAGAATCTGCACTTTGAAACTATTCCCTTTAACAAGTTTGCACCAGGTTGAACTTTTACGGCATTATTTGCATCCTCATCTAAAACTGCCTTCAAACTTCGACTTTATCATTCTCAAACTTTTAGTACATCAAACTTATTAATGAAATCTCAATTCTTAGCGAAAACAATTTCCTAAACGACTGCCTTTTTCAAGCATAAAATTCCTTCGCTATACATCCATTTTTATATTTTATTAATAAACTCGGAATCTAAAAAATCCATATACTTAAATCTATCTAGTTCTGTCGTGTGTCTAGTTTACCGAAGCATTCGTAAAATAAAACGGTCTTGTTAATGCTTTTGAATGTTCGATGGCTTACTATTACAAAAGTCGAGGTCAGATGACAAGTTTCAATAATAAAAAATATTCGTAGAAAGTGCCTATCCCAGTGGGAATTGAATCGTAATAATTGACAATGACGATGTCTGTCTGCATAATGCCGTACCTAAATATTACATAGAAATTATTAATATGTAATATATATTACATAAATATTACATATTAAAAGAAATGTCTAAGGGAAAATACGGTATAGAACAATGCCAATATTTTTGAAAATTATTTGATTTTTCAAAAGTTATACTTATTTAATATTGTACACTACATACATAAGAAAAAACGAATATGCTCCTAAATAAAATATGCGAAATAACTTGGTACGAAACTAAGCTTAATAGATTTACATATTCTACCATAAATATTCTATATAAGAGCTACGAGTATAAGCTATTCAAAGTATATTTTTGTCCATTTTTTGTGATAATAAATCGGTATACTATATTCCGTCATGCATGCCAATTTTGAAAGCCCTTACGGTATCATGGATATTTCTCAACACATCCTACCAGTTCTTTTTTAGATAAATTGATTTACGAGTAAGATTATTGTAATTTTATATATTATTATAAAATTTGCATTTAAATATATAAATCATCTCTGATTTTTTGATTTTTAATTGCACAATTTTTAGCATAGTATAATATTAATTTTATATTTCGAATTTACTCTAAAACCATATACCTATTTTTTTGGTCTGACATCTGATTTTGATTTGTCTAATGATATTCAAGGGGACGTCCAAAGTACCAACAAATGGCCCAGCCTCGTCACTGTGCCGATAAGTGATATTTTTCACGCTAAGGATCCAAGGCTACAGCAAGTAAAAGTAAAGCATTTCACTTGTTAAGAAATTGATGCTTCGAACCTTTTAGTAAAATAACGAAGTAGTTTTTTACTTATATAAATATATAATACCTACTATATAAGCTATCTCTATATTTAAATTAAAAAATTAAAAAGTAAAACGTATTACAATTTTGAAACCACCTATATTATATCCGTTTCCTATGACGCAAATGTTAATTTTTTAAAGTAAAATTTGAGTCAAGAATTCAAGATTTAACGGTCAATTTCAATAACGGTCAATTCCATAAAGTATTTTGGTATTCAAATAACTATTGGATTTACATTTCTATTTCTAACTTTATTCCTAAAAAACTATCGTTACTCGCACGTTTCGTCGCAAATAGAAATTAAAGTATTCATGACCTTAACCTTTTTTATTTTGGTACTAATAGAATATTTATTGAATATTGTCTGTTAAACACATATATACAAACAAATATATGCTTCTAATATTCATTATATCTTATCTAGAACCTGAATAGTGGCTTAGGACATACCGTTATTTGCCCATAACCTTAGACCTTGTATGACGACAGGCGTGGACGAACGGTTTAGCGATTGGTTTGTTGCGCGTAAAGTCCCGGGTTCGATTCCCGGTCGGAACAAATATTTGTTTCATAGCTTTTATTTGCAATATTTAATAACATTAAATATTGCAAATATTTGTTGATAAAAAAAAGAGATGGATATTTGCTTCGGGTCTGGTTATCAAAGAGTGGTAGGCAGTGGTACCCAGTCTGCTGATCCGGGGTAGTACCACCACTTACAAGTATACAGACAAGTATACAAGTATAAGTGAAGTGATTTAGTCACGTTTCAGGATCAGCTTGTAAGTTGCCGGTTACATCTAGGATTGCTATGTGATCATCCATGTGATTGCTACTCACAGTTATTGAATTGTAGTAGCAGTGACATTCATTCTTGAATCACACTTCGGCTTAACATCAAGCGGGGTGCTGTCATATGTCGAGTCACAATAAAAAAATTAAGAGAATTGTGGATGTAAAGGAAGCGAGGGAGTTTTGGCAGGATCGTGGAAAGTGGCGCTCTATTGTCTCTGCCTATCCCTATGGGAAAGAGGCGTGATAATTTGATTAATTGATTAACTGCTGTAGCAATAACCTCCAATTAAGAATTGCACCCAAGCCAGCATGTCATACTACAAAAAAACTGAACTAATTCAATAACTAAAATTGTAGATTTTATCTTATTTATACTAGTCGCAGTTTTGTCGAGACTTTTATTTTTTACTAAATACTATATTCGTATGCTTTTAAACGTATACCAGCTCGTAGTTAATTGGACGTTACGATTCTAGCTAGTAATCATTTTATCATGTTACTGAAGTCTTGGTATAAAATCATGTTACCTCTGGACTCTAATTATCTTGTAATAGGCGTCAGTTGCTGAAGTATTTGCAACTGTTCAAATAAAAACTCCAGTTTGTTTGCAGAAGAATTTACAGACACATAAATATTTTTTCATTTTTTTTTATTGTGACTTGACATATGACAGCGCCCTGCTTGATGTTAAGCCGAAGTGTGGTCCATGAATAAATGTCACTGCTACTATAATTCAATAACTGTGAGTAGCAATCACATCCACTATGCCGGTCTGTATGCTTGTAAGTGGTAGTACTACCCTGGATCGGCAGACTGGGTACCAATACCTACCACTTTTTGATAACCAGACCCCATGCAAACATCTGTCTCTTTTTTATTTATTATATTAACAAATATTTATTAACAGATATATAATTATTAAATATTACAAATAAAAGCTATGAAACAAATATTTTCTCCAACCGGGAATCGAACCCGGGACTATACGCGCAACAAACCAATTGCTAAACTGCTGTCGTTAACATATAAATTTTATTAACACATTTAACTGTTTTGGTATTACAATGATCCATAATTAGATTTGTACTGAATTTCTGTATTAACGCTATAAAACATATAACACATTTAGTGGTACAATTGTTACAAAACTATTAGGAATGCGTGCAATGAATGATTAATGCTTTGTTCTCCTATATTTAATAATATTCGTTAGGTATTTTTGATCCAAACGGAAACTATAAAGACCTCGTTCAGGATGTTTGTATTGCAATAAATTAAACACTAAGTCATATTTATTGGTGCATACGAGTATATAATAAATTGCTTATACATTTGTTTTATCAACCAATCAAATTGTCACGCCCTTTTCCCACGGGAATAGGCAGAGACACAGGAATGTCATTTGCCACGACTCTGACACAATTCTCTCGCTTCACTTACATTCACAATTCTCTTCATACAAGCTCTAAAGTTATACGCATGGTTTTATATTTGTTTTATAAAAACATTAAAAAAACATAGTTATAAGCACATATTGCTGTTTGTAAAATATCACACTGATGAGTTAAATAAAGTTACACAAAATAAAAGTTCCAAAGGTTGTAATATTATATTGTATTAATATATATTTATGCCACTTAACACGATCCTGGCCAAACTATTTCACCTTCCATACATTCACAATGATCTTCATACAAGCTCTATTCTATAGTTCACATGTGTTCCTGTTTATCCTCAGATTTTTAAATCCTTTTCATCAATCTCCTTTCAATTTGCTATACTATAATTATGGTTGGTATATATTATTCTAAAACCCACGACCAGATAATGAGTTTTGTAATATCCTTCTGAATGTCATTTCGTGACCAAACCAGTTATAGTTAAAAAAAACATCATTAATAAAACACGAAGGTAATACTAAACACGAGAAAATTGCAATACAATTTGCAACCTAATAATTCTGTAATTATATAAAACAGTAATATTGGGAGAAAATACCTATAAACGTCAGCAAGCCCATTAATTACGTTTGGCAAAATTTAGTAAATCTGTTGTGAAATTTGCTCACATACACAAAATCATAATTGATTTAATCTAGCTGACAATTATACGTGTTTATACTAAATTATTTACTCATTATAGTTTTTATTTAATAGACACAAGCACAGTGGCGTAGCATGGGGGGCGGAGGGGGGGCCCCGGGCGGCACATTCAGGGGCCGGCAAAATTTAAAAAAACTAAAATAAATCGTAAAAATTTGAACCTGAAATTCATATTTTTGTTGTACCTATGATTGAAACTCCTACATAAGGGGGCGGCACATTTTTTTTCCGCCCCGGGCGGCTGACTTCTGCCCCAGGCGGCCGACTTCCACTCTACGCCACTGCACAAGCAGGACCTCAACTAACCTGATGGTAAGCAACAAAAAGTCTAAGAGCCTTCAAAAATATAAACAATTTTGAATTGTAAAAAAGTCTTATAATTTTGTAATTTATAATATTGTATATTGTAAAACTTTAATAATTGTAATAAAGGTTTTATAACACTTTTACACAATCGACATTGAACACTGTCCAAGAGTGCCCAGTTGCCGATCCGGGATAGTACCACCACTTGTAAGTGTACAGAACGTGAAGTGTTTCGGATTCCGCTTGCAAGTTGCCGGTTACAATTTGACCGGTATAAGAGTAGCATACCGGCATGACATGTTACTTGCAGTTATTTAACTCATCCATTCATACATCGCATTCCAGCTTAACATTAGTTTTTACAAAATCAACAAATAAACTTAAGGCTCCATTATCAAGCGCGTGAATTATATTTAAAAATTATTAATTTTCGTAGCTGGTTAGAAAACAATAAAATTATGAAAGCAGAATACATTACTCTTGTTACATACTGGTTAAATGAAAAAGAAGAAATAAAAAAATCTTATTATAGCTGGTTATAAAAACCAGTTAAGAACTATCAATATTGTATATTTTAGAAATATTTAGGATTAAAGCGAAAGCTGTTAATTAGGAACTTGATCTCTAGAAACAATTAGCAGGTATCGTCTAATCGTAGAGCAATAATAAGAAATCTTTTTTCGTAGGTCACAACAATTAATTCAGTTTACAATTACATTTATCGATAAAACATTTAGGTTTTCATTAGAACTAGAGTGTTAGGAAGACAGTTTTTACATTTGCCCATCGACACGAGTAGAGTACTCCCTAAGCAGTACTCCAGCTTAGAATTCGGCGGATTGAGCTCATAGTGTGGTATCCAATTATTTTATTTTCATTATATTATTATTTTTTATTATGACTCGACATCTGACCTTGAATTGACTGATGGAGCCAAGGAAAGGCTTCAGATTACCAACGACTGAAAAATCCTATTCGGTTCACGGTCGTCTCGGTAACCGCAACTATGCCAGCTTAAGGTGTTTCTTGAAAGACCCATTCAGCTTTAACGATTAACAGTTATAGGATAGGAAGAACACATGGGTTTGAAAAGCATTCCACTTGTCGAATGTTGAAAAGAAACGATGTTCGCGCCGAACCTTTGAGTTCGACTGTTGAATCGGTCAATAGAATGCGAATGTAACCCCCGACCCGTGATGAGTATCACGGGAGAAAAATGACGACGTAGGAACAAGGTCAAAGAACATAATCCGTGGTATAGGCGAGAGAGGACGCACGAAGCTAATATGTCTCTGCGAAGTTACAGGGGCTTCAGAGACCGCGTAACTCCGAGTAATTGGTGATATTTAGCAACGGCAAAATGGACGAAATAGAAAATAAAAATGAGTATCACCTAAACTACACTATCCTTACGAGTATAATTACTACCTATACGTGTATATACGAGTATTATATTTTACGAAATAATTAAATCAATAAATTCAGCTGTAACTTTATTTTAGTTTATAAAATATAGGCTTATAACCCAAAATTTATTTACAACCATTAAATATTTAAAATATGTGTTTTACGACATTAAAAATCGATCCATTTGTCAAACCACTTGCCATAAAGATAGGCAGAGACAAAACAGAGCGTCACTTTCTTCACTTCTTACACAATTTTCTTGCTCTTTTCGAATTCAAAATTGTCTTTATACAAACTGAATGGGTAACTATGTTTCATAAAATGTCCCCGGTTGATCCAATGAACCAATTTGAATATTCAATATAAAAATTGATTTCGATTTGAACCATGAATAAACAAAATATTTGAAATTGAATATCAAATTCAAAGGACTCATCATGGCATATCAGTTGAGTAGTTTCTAGTTATTTTTAGGATAGAATAATTAGGATTGTAGATTATAGTTTTCGGGTTACGGTACGCCTAAAGGTTCGGGTTCGGCTTTAGAAATGTTTTCATAATTTATTTACTGAAATTAAACTTGTAAGTTTGTTTACAGAAAGGATATTATACGAGAAACCTTTAATTTTATTTCTAATGTTGTTTTATTGAACATTCTTGAAATCCCATTTCAGCGTTTTTATTTATTTATTTGTCTTGAAAACGATATCATTAATGGCAATATTGGTATTGGAATGAATCGAAAGTTCTAGTGATTTAATAGTATGTTACAATATTATTTCTTGGTAAAATAAAGTAAACAAAAAATCAATCAAATTGTCACGCTTTTTTCTCGCAGGCATAGATAGACACAATGGAGTACGATTTGTCACGATTCTGCCTCCACTCCCTCGCTTCCCTCACATCTACAGTTTTCTTCACACAAATTAAGGATGCTTTTTTATTGATGTTTCTGATTTTGTCATCGATTTGATGTAATTATTTATTAATTTATCCTTTAAGTATATTTTTATTGAAACGCGACTTTTCAATTCGACTTAATTGAAGCCGGCGGCGCGTCAGTTAACGGTTACCTCAGTCGCATCACAATACTGTCCAAAATTATTTCGATGTTTTGGTAAATGGGGCGTGAAATTTTAATTAATTGACGTTACTGTGTATTGTTTAATATAAAGATAGTTTAATTTTACTATTTAAAGTTTTATTTTAACTATCAAATCAATCAAATTGTCACGCCTTTTTTCCACAGGGATAGGCAGAGACAATGGAGCGCAACTTACCACGATCATTACTCAACTCCCTTGCTTCCTTCACATCCACAATAACTAGACAATGATAAATAAATAAGGTAAAATAAAATAGATTATTTGGTACTTTAGATTTCGAAATTGGTAGACGCGCGTTTAAAACCCAGCTCAAGAATTATTATGGTTTGATTCGCACAACGCGCTTTTATTTGAAAAAAGCTTGTAGATAAATGCATTAAATACGAGTATAACAGATAGTGGCAGCAACTGAGGCAACTGTAAACTGAAGTGATTTTTTCTTTTTGCAAACAATCTGGCGGATCGAGGTTAGATGTCGCATCACAATAAAAAAAATGCAGTATATAAAAAAGTACTTACGCCGCCACTGCTTCTGCTTCGAAGACTGAGCCTCATTTTCCAGTCTCTCCTGGAAGAGGCTCCTCCCTCGGAGCTCAAAGAGCGCTTCATCGGGGCCGACATCGCTTTATAGTTCGTCTCACTCAACAAAATAAAACACCTCACTCATTGTTCTAATAATGACTTGGAACTTTAGATCTTAGTCTAATAGTCCGTCCCAAAGTCACATATACACTAAATAAGTCCAAACTACTCACTAAATATACACTAAATAGTCACTAAACACTGATTAAAGTCTACATTGTCCTGAATTAAATTACTAAGTTTATTTACAATAAAGTTAATGAGAGCGATTGATGACGATAACTTAATTTAAAGCGGATTGCAACGTATAGGAGGTACCACGGTGAAACCTGAAACAAACAAAAAACACATTTAGAAAATCTATCCCAAATATTTCGTGATAGTAAACGTAATAAAATAAGTATAAAGTAAAATAAAATTCGTAAATTGAAACTTTTTTGGTACAACCGGCTGTAAAACTCGTGTAGGTGACGTATATTCAATGTCATTGATATTAACAGTCATTTCCATCCATGGATCACCCTCCGGCTGTCATCTAATACTAATCTACGTTGTTGAATTACAATTTCAAACAAAAGTAAGCATACACCAATTAATACAAGTTTGTTTTTCTTTCTATTTTAATTAAAGTTTCCCGTTTGAGGAATCCGTAACATATATCAATTAACGAAAGTCAACAGTAGTCTATTGTGTAGATAAGGTTCTTCTGCAAATATAGACTTTATTAGAACGCAATAAGAACACATTTAATTTTCAGTATTCTTGTAAGACAAACTCGTATTTAAGTTACTTCTTTCTCATTATCTAATTTGTAATATACTAAAAATTTAATAATTTCTTAGAAACACTTTACTGGTTTTTAAAATATCATTTTTATTTAATAAGACGCGACTTGCCTGATGGTTAGTACAAAAAAGCTGAAAATAGCCCATGCAGTTTACGCTGTCACTATGCTGGCCTAGTTGGAGCCGGTAACTTCCAAGATGATTCTCTTGACGGTTTTAATACTAGGAAGTGGCTGTGCTACACCGGTTCGGCAAACTGGTCAAAAGACCACCTACCAATCTAGCTACCACTTATCGAATTTTAATGTGCGAGCCGCTTTAAAATAATCAATCAATCAATCAATCAAATTGTCACGGCTTTTTTACATGGGGATAGGCAGAGACAATGAAGCGCCACTTGCCACGATCTTGACACAACTTCCTCGCTTCCTTCACATTCACAATTCTCTTCATACATGTTCTAAGGTTAAAATAATAATAAGAAAAAAATGTACAAAGCATGCCATTTTATTTTAGAAGGTACTCGTAGTATAGGCAGTCATTAATTTAATAAGATAATGTTTGTATAAAACGAGTCACTTAGCTTAAGTAACGTATAGTTTATTCAGATTAGATTTTCAGATTATTTCAGATTTAACATTTAAAAAGGGCAAATAAATTCATATATATTATTATAGTTAATAGTGTTTTTCGACAGAAAACAATTTATTTTACATTAGGGCTTGAAATATATTGAATTAATATTATTTTTTTATTAAAAGGTTTAACAAGAATGATACAAATTTTGGGAAAAGAATAAGTAAATAATACATTATCAAACAAAAGACTCTACGACATGAGAGCAGACAATTATATAGTTAATAAATAGTGTTTTTCGAAAGAAAACAATTTATTTAAAATTAGGGCTTTAAAGGTAATGTACATTGTTTTTTTACTAAAAGGTTTAACAAGAAAGGGACAAATTTTGGGAAGGGAATAAAGAAAAAATACATGCTCATACAAACGAGTCTGCGACATCAGAACAGGCAATTCCCGTTTTAAGCAAAAATTTATTCGGAAAGGTAAGGCTTATTGTCTATGAGAGGCAGATAAGGCTTTAGGGGTGAATATTGGGCCCGTGGTTGACGTGTTCTCACACCCCTATGTCACCTTGCCCTCAGTTCCGGTATATACTCCCTTTACCCTCATCGCTTTTAGCCGAATTTACATCTGTGCCGTTTCAACTTCCCTTCCCATTTTCATCTATACTTGTGTGTGATCTAAGTGACGTTTCGTATACCTTTCTCTCGATGTTTCTCCATCATTTCGTTTCAATTACGAAATTTGTTTTATGATGCAAGTTTATTTTTTATTAATAATAATAAAACTTCTTTTTACACTTTTGTAGAGAGCATTTTATAAAATATTTACTTAAAAAAAATAAAAAGCTAATTTTAAATAAGCTAAGTACTTATTTAATTTGTATAGGTATAGGTATTTATCTAATACATATTCTTATAAAGTATGTGGTATTTATCTATTATCTACTAACCCACTTCTATCTGTTCACATTCTTGTTTAGCTCCTATTGTCCCAAGGGTTGACTGGCAGTGAATGCTGACTACCATTAGGTCCGCATGCGCCACGTAGCACACCACGTTTTAAATGAATTTTTATTAAGTAAATAAATAGTTATTTAATATTTTCTTAGATTTTGCGCGAACATTAATTAATGAGATAAACAAATTTTATGCGGCTTACTATCGCGTTTACTTTGTCTCTCCGTGACCACGATGGCTGCATAGCTCTCGAAACGTCGGAATAATAATATAAAATGAAATTGTAAAATTAAAACCAAAATAAACGCGATTGTAAGCTGCATAAAGTTTGTTTAAATAGTTATTTGTTCAGAATATTAACATATGTTATTTGAAAACCTATTTTTATAAAAATGAAGTAAAGTTTAAGACTTTCTCCGTTTCTATTTCATAATAACTCTTGAAAAAGTTAGTAAATTCTTACTATGCTAAACTACAGCATATTTCAAGTCATTTGGGTACGTGCTCGCAGTTTTATTCATTAAAGCTGTAAATTTTACTTGAGTTTCTGATGAGTGGCAATTTATTCACTGTACGAATGCAGTAAAATAATTTGAATTCTCGGAGGAAGAGTGGAATAGTTCTACGAGTATTCCTTGTAAATATATAACTGTATATTGCCTGCGTAAGTATTCAATTATATTATTGTGGTTAGATATAACATAGATAGTATATAGTATTACTAGTAGTGCCCGCGGTTCAAAATTAGGTTTATAACACAGTCATAAAAAGGAGGAGGTTCTCAATTCGGTGGTATTTCCCTTTTTTTGTATTTATAATTCGATAAAATTACAGACGAAAATAAAACTAAAAATATAAAAATTCAAAACAGCTGAGATAATAGTCAATTGGAAACTATAGTAAAAAATATATATATTTTTTAAATTAAAAGTATCTTAAGTTACTTTTAGTACCTCCAAAAATACGTGTAATTTTTTTTACATGATGATCGGTTAAGTAGTTGTTACAAAACGTAACAAACATACTGACATTTACATTTATAATAATAGTAGGATAGTATCCCGTCTAATGTATGGTGCGTGCGGTCCGTAAATAGAGACTACTGCTAGTATAGTTAAACGACTGCAGTAGCAGTTGCATTCACTATGCCGACCTAGTTGAAACCGGCTACTTACGAGTTAATTCCAAAACGCGACTGAGTCACTTCACTACAGATTAAAGTGGTGGTACTACCCCTGATTGGCAGACTGAGCCAATAACCATCAACTGCCTAGTATGTAAAAAAAAACCATATTAATTTACTAAAATTAAAATGGTTTCATCATAATTAACCAAATTTAAATATGATTTCAATAAAATTTAAAACGAATAAAATATATAGGCATCTTTTATTTATATACGTAAAACTCGTTTACGACGACTGAATGAAAACTACAATAAATTTAAATAATAAAAATACCCGACGAAAAACGAATGATTGTTTCATAGCCTTAAAGCTACAAGTAAATGATAGCAGTAATTAAAATTCATGTAAAATAGGTTATTTTGAAACGTTCAACAACGCTTTTCATTTTGCTCGTTGAGTATTAGAGACGGTATGTAACAGTAAGTACAGATAATAATTACACCTACTCTTTATTAAAAGACGATTCGAAAATGAAACCTAACCCATATAAGTACATGATTCTATACCATAAACTCGGTCATAACATCTTTATGTCTCTTGGTTATATCTTTATAATCTATGGTTATATCTCGTGGAAAATTAAATTTACCTCTAAACTTAATTAATATTAACAAACGTTCATTATACAACCAATTAAAACTTTATGAGAAATTATAATGAGTTATAATTTTATTAAATTAAAATTAACATTGTTCCAAATTAAAATAAAACAGGTTATTTTTAATCATTTACCAAAATTCGATACATATTTTTATTAATCGAGTTCTACTTTTAATGATATTTATTTATTTTGTTTTAGAAGAAACTGTTTTTCGTGACTTAGTATGGTAGTATATACTATTTGTGTTCGTGTGTGTACGTGGGTATCAGACTCCCTGTCCTTACCACTTTTCTTATAACATAAAAATGCACGTTTTGTATAATAACAAGTAAATTTCGATTATGTATTTATGATTATTTATTTAATAAACATATTTTATTGACAATGTTATTTTGTTTAGACTCGAACAAAAAAGAAATGTAATTCTAGAATAAACAGTCAAATCTGTTTATTATTTATAACTAATAAAATAAAGATAAAATAGAGATTGCTGAAATAAAAACCGAGAACTTTGATATATTATGTAATTTGGTTGTCCTGTTTCTATGATGCAAGCACGTTTAGTAGCTTACATTATATAAATGTAATAAAAAAAACAACCTAACAGTACTTTCATTAATAAAATAGGTTACACAAAGGTAAAGTACTTTTACTATAAATGACATGAAAAAAAAGTTTAATCTCGACATGTCAAAGAACTCAATAGTTTCATATCAGAAGCGTTTTTAATAACCTTTCAGTGGCAATAACCGCAATTGTGCCATGAAAATGTCAGGCCTTTATTCTGCTTTTTTTTAAGTTACTGGCCATTTTCAGATGTCATTGTTAATCCATTTGATTCAATTTTTAAAGTGCGAAGTGAATTTTCAAAAAAGAATTTATGCAAAAACCAGTAATGCTTAAAAAATATTTTTGAATTCGTGTATTATTCCTCATTCTATCTGCTTTCGTTACTCCACATACACTTCTTAATAACCACAAATTTAATGTAATTTAAATGTATTTAATTTAAATATAAGTATTTATAAGAATGGTTGATCTTATCAATAATTTATTAAATAGTAAAATATATCAAAAATTCTAGTATTGGATTAATACAAATCTGTTTATAAAACATTGATATATATATATATATATATATATATATATATATATATATATATATATATATATATATATAGGACAAGCTAGTTTCTAAGAAGCTTACAAACATGCTATTGCATAGTTACGATGTGATGATATTTGATATTCTATATCAAATATCATATAGAATATCAAATATCATCACATCGTAACTATGCAATAGCATGTTTGTAAGCTTCTTAGAAACTAGCTTGTCCTATTTTCTCGGTTGTCTTTTGTCTGACCAACATTATCTCGTTACCCTTACACGTCTAACATGTTATTATCTTCTAACAAGTTTTGTTCTAACACGCAAAGGGTTGCATCGACTTTTGTAACTAACCTATAAAATTTAAGGGGATTCCACACACGCGTGTGAAAGTAGTGTTCGTTTAAATTGGCCTGTAAATCTCTTGTAATAAGAATTATTTTTGTTTAAAGAAACCTACGTTTTCTTTTCAGTTAAACACGCTACTAAACTTATATAGCATCACATTTCAAGTAATAAAATAAGTATAGTTTTTAAAGTAGATAATTGAATAAATTTTATTTACTTAATTTATTTTTATGATGCATTATTTGTCAAGAACTTGTTAAGGAACTCTCTTTGTAGTTGCGATGTCAAAAATATTGTACACCTACATTTTGTTATAGATAATTTTTTTATAATGTAACGGGTGACCAATTAAAGTGTTAGTATTTGTTTATTAAACAATTTTGAATAAAACACTTTGTTTGCTGTTAACCGTAGAACAATATACGAAGAAAATAATTGTGAATGTGAGTGAGCGAGTGAGGATCGTGGCAGGTGGCGCTCTTGCCAAGATCCATATAGTTACAACAAATTATCAACTTGATATTTGATATTGGTCACGACCCAATAAAAAATTACTACATTCTTCCTGATTGTATCTAGGTTTCGTTTATTAATTTAGAATATAAATAAACATGCAAGTTTACAATATAGGAAACTTTGCAACAAAATAGAAATTTAGTAAGTGATATAACAATTATATTACAATAATATCTACCTAAAAGTAACTGTTGCTAAAGTCCTTGTAAACAAGTACCATGACAGAACATCTTAACTTGGTCGTATAAACTCTTCATGTAGCGAGTAGTATACGAGAATATCGCTCCTTTTAGTAGTCGTAAAAGATGTGGAACTATTCATTGGATTTATTACGAGATAACAGGCAACCACCATGTCAAGTTTGCACTAGGAACACTCATAAAGGAGTATAGTAAAGTAATTTAAAGGCCAGATTTAATGTCTTGTGTATTACGCTACAATTTTAAAAATACTATAATAATTTCTTGAACAACTTATGTTGGAATTTTAAACATAGGTTTTTACATGTGATTTATTATTTTACTGATAGTGTCCGCAATTTAAAAAGAAGTGTTTCATTATGTAACATGATACTTAGAAACGATTTCAGTTTATGCACCATACTTCTTTATCATATACCTTAGAACCTCTTAGTCCATCGGGCTGTAATCCAT
This sequence comes from Tinea trinotella, assembly GCA_905220615.1. Taxonomy (NCBI): domain Eukaryota; kingdom Metazoa; phylum Arthropoda; class Insecta; order Lepidoptera; family Tineidae; genus Tinea; species Tinea trinotella. Next base: position 18,855,332 of record HG992305.1, read on the forward strand.
CTTAGTCTACAATATGATAACAGTCTAGGAAAAGATTCAATTAAATTTTAGGAATGATAGTTCTTTCTCTAATATCGTTGCTCTCTAAAAGAAAAAACTCTAATTCTTATTAATACTCATCGAAATCTCTTTAGCGGTTTAGCCGTTGAAAATAAGGACTTACACAAGACGTAAAATTATTTAAATTATTGAATAAATATTATTTTATAATCTATATATTATGATTATGGTCCGATTTAATTTTTCTTTTGTTTTTGATGTTTCTTACGCTCTTTCCGCTAACTCATCATTAGCGGGGAAATTGCAATGCCCATTTTTAAATTGGATCAATTGCATCAATGAAATTGATTTGGTTAATGCCCAGCGACTTCAATCCTTCTTTTAAAATTATAATAATTAAATAAATAAAGTTTTAAATAAATACATAATTATTAATTGTTTTATCTGAATATAGAGAACAAAGTAAGTTTTACCTAATATAAATATATATTGAAAATTAATTTAATAGCTATACAGACGTCAAATATAATAAGTTACTTGAAAATTCAGGTTGTAATTTGAGACCTGTCAAAACTTAATAATCTGAAACTGTCAGTGCTTTGCGCTTTCCTGAAAGTGAAAATGAAATTTAATCAAAATTGTACAATCAGTTGCAAAGTTATCATTAAAAACATCAAACATTAATATTCAACAGAACGTGTCGAACTTATTTTAGTTTATAGTTTTATACTTATGAGTTAAATACACTGAGCCGCTGTACTTAAAAATCTTTTTTGTACACCAAGATAATATCTATACAAGTATATACAGAGTGGTATTAATTTGGTTTAATTTTGAACACTCAGGTCGGGGGAAGCATCGCATTCTGTAAATCGAGAGTCGAACTAAAAGAATCTGCGCGTCGCTTCTTTGTAGAACAATTGACAAGCGGAATGCTAAACCAGTTCATCTGTTCTCTCCGTTCTGTAATCTTGCAAGCCAAGCACTTTGGCCGCATGATTGATAGTGAATAGTCAACTCATAAAATAAAAAGTTAAACTCATAAAATAATTAGTTGTCGACTCTCTTAGACCTAACCATGCTTACCACCGAGACAATAGAAGGTCAGATTATTAAAAAAAATACATCAATTGGATTACAACGTTCAAAGGATTGACTGGTAGAGATTTATTATTTAATTTTATAGTTTTTTTTTTTAATATTTTTTATTTTATTGTGACATTTCCGTGCTAGTACCACTTAAAGACCGAGAAGCGACTTACGCGCGTTTTTGATAGTTGCCAATTTAGCCGGCCTAGTGTATGTGACTGATACAGTTATTTAAATGTAGTAGCAGTTGTCTCCGTTATTGGATTGCACTCCAGCTTATTTAGACACTAGTTATGTCGAGTCACAATTATAATTACTTTGGTACATTGTGCTATAAGTTTTCAATTAAAATATTAATTAAAATAATTTTGTTTTAAGTCTGATCTTTTGCTTTTCCAATTTTATGTTTGATTAGCAAAATATAAGTCAAATCAAAATAGGTTACCTAATCAAAAACCGATTTATCGCTTAAACCGATATTAAATATCATCCGTACTACGATATGAGCTATACTCTCGAGATAAATTAACTAGAGCTACTGTTTAACGCTGAGGTTTAACGATAATCTGTTTATTTATCTATAACCTGAAAATCAGCTATGTTGAGTAAATTTTGTCGATATAATTTATTTACCTTTCTAGACGAAGCCGCTAAACGTGCTTGACGACCAAAGTACATACTAGTATATCTATGATGCATTAGTAGCAGGTCTCTCTGTTTGCGTGAATTTCACTACCACTAAACCACGATCGCATTTACAAGATATATTAATCTATATAAGGGTTATGCATTGTTCAATGAATATTGATGAAGAATTTTTGCATAAAATATTATCCTATAACAATGTGTGCCGACCTTAAAAAGGTCGTACTAAAATTATTATAATTCATTTCCATTAAAAAACATAAACGTCATTTTCAAACTCATTTATTCTTTTGTTTTTGATATTCTATTTTTATGTAAAATAAAAAAAAAATAAAAAAAGTCTTCTTTACAACATCAACGTGTTTTTCATTCAGGTGCGTTTCATTTCTCCACGTCCTTGACCACGTAGCGTCAAAAATGTTTAAAAAACATTATTCCAAATCTGCTCGCTCAACGTCGTCGCGGCTTAATTGAAATGAACTCTACATTAATTGAGACGCTTTATCCCTTAATCCCAAACGGTAATCAAAATTTAAGATATTCTCGCGTTTTATTTGCCTAGTTCTTTTTAAATGTTTACCTCAAGTGCCCGTTAAAGTAGGTCCAACTAGGCCGACATAGTGGAAGTGATTGCTACTTACAGTTATTTAATTGTAGTAGCAATGACATCTATTCATGGACCACACTCTAGCTTAACATTAATCGTGGTGCTATCATAATATGTCGAGTCACAATAAAAAAATATTTGTACATGGACAATTAGTATAACTTGTTAACAAAGCGAGAAACCTAACTCAGACCGGCATAGTGCAAGCGACTATGGCAACCGTAAATTAAATTAGATTTACCGTCGTCGGCGCTCTTGGACTTCCCGTTCCTGAGATCCTGAGGTCTGTTATTATTACTTCTGACGCACAGGTCACTAAGAGCATCAACATTGTGTCGACTGAAGTTGTTTGTGTTTTTTTTTTTGCCTAACAATCGACTATTACGAGCCCATTTGTTCTCCTTATCTAACAACCTTTTAAGGAAAGTGAAAGAAAGAAACTCAGTAAATCAGATGAAAATTTCAATGTGTCTACTCTATTATAATTTAAGTATATAAGCATAACTAAATTTTCATGTTAGAATATTTCATTCACTCTTCGAGTTGTATTGACTCCCTATTAAAAACTGAAACTTGAAAACGGCTGAAACTTGTAATTATTCAAACATTCCTCTGAGAATAATTTACAAGTTAAAGTAAGTACTCAATACTTATTTCTGTAGTAATTGAGGACATAACATGGTCTGGTGATTTGGGATTGAGTTGGATTCCAATCGAGAATTCCAAAGCTAACGCGGTCAGTACGAACAAACTATTTGTTTTATTAGGTTTTAATGCCTTTTCATGTAAGCAATAAATTTCATTTTTTTTTATTGTCACCGATATCTAACGTCTACCCGCTATTGTTCGTCATATTGAGTAAAGTTAACGGAAAAAGAAGAGGAGACGAAGAGAAAACAATTTTAACTCAAATCTACTAATAAAATTAACAACAGATATTAATCAATAAGTAATTTATTGATGTTCTAGGTATGTATATTGTTTTATTTTAAAAATAATATTTAAAATTTACAGAAATTGATAAAGTGCGTGTAATACTTTAATCGGTATTATAAATTCACGTTTAGAAATCAGACGCTAACAAAATAAGTGACGTTTACCTGCGTAAATCATGGTTTAATATTTGGTTAAATCCGCTATAACTGAGTGAAAAGCGCTTGGTTGGAGCTTACAAAACCGGACAAGCTTACTGATCCCAATAGACATTATTTGAGTTTCGTGCGATTCCCTAGAGTTTCTATTATGCTTTTGCCTATTACAGTTGTGTTTGAAAATTTATATTCTCCTAATAAAGTTTTAGTCGTAGACAGATTTGGTGGTCACTCACACAGTTTTTTTTTTACTTTCTGGTATTAAAGATACATTGATACCAGTAAGTGGTATATAAACGGACGATTTTGGTTCGATTTCACAACTACTACAACTCAATCACCTTTTTTAATATTGTAACTTTCCAATTTCCTAAATACCAATATATTTAAATAACAGTATGATCATGTGTGAAATATATTGATTTTAGAAAATAAACATAATCCATTTCCAAAACAATTTGATTATACGGGTAAATGTTTGGTGATTTCATGTATGAAATGCTGGTACACATATCTCGAAATTCAATTCAATTATCTCAAATCTGATAATCCTATGATCTACTTTGACATCGAATATACTAGAATTACTAAACCTAATCTAAAACAACCTAAATTTAATACACAATAATCGACCTTATCTCATAAATATAATATTTAATTAAATAATTTTATAAATTAAACCTTGACATCTGATCTCTACTTGCCTGATAGTAAGCAAGGGAAATACTAACACGATTAACATCTGAAAATGTTACTTTTTTACACTTCGGTTAACAAATCCAAAGTTACAGAAAGGGGAGAACACATACGTTGGTAACTAGTCCACACTTTTTAAAAAGAAACGACGCGCTATTTTTTTTTTCGACTGCCGATTTATATAATATTACGGCAGTAGAAGAAAAAAAATTAGCGCGTCGTTTCTATATATTGTATATTTAGATATATCTCAAAGCAACAGTGAGTTATCTTGAAGAAAAAGTCGGTATGAGTTATCTTATAGAAAGTGTAATTACATTTATAATCCTTGAAACACTAAAATATTTGCATTGTGACAAACAATATGTGATATAAATTTTATATTTAATGAGCTATTGGTGTCAATTCTCTTGGCACACGATTATCCTAAAATCCTCCTAAAAATAATTTAGACCTGTCAAAGGACTTTCGCTATTCTGTGTGTCCCATATTAGTCTTAATTTAGAGCTGTCAAAGCTTTGACAGGCCTAAAAGTTAGTTTAGTTACTTAACTTAGAATTTTAAGCTGTTTTCCTATTCTGTTGTACCAATTTTAGGTGTCAAATTAGAAACGTCAAACTAAATTTGTTTAAGATTAGACGACACCATTTTAGGTCCCGCTTAACCTAAAAAATTTAATTCTTAATAAGAAATATGAGTAATTATGTGGTTAATGCTCTAACTGAAAATGCCGAAAGGTAAAATAAGGTGATTTGTGTATTTTTATTTATAGTAGCTCGCTATACGACATCATTCAATCTGATATTAAACTGGAGTGCGATCTATGAATGGGGGTGACTGCTACTACTTTTAAATAACTGAAAGTAGTAGTCGAATCCTCTATGCTGGCCTAGTTGGAACCGGTAACTTAAATTATTTTGATTTTAAAGTTTATCTGAAGAAGTCTGGGAGGGAACATAAAAAAACACGTATCACAGGATTAGATTACTTGTCATTATACTATATAACATTTACTTAATAACTATTTCACCATCATTATACAAATAAATTCATGAAACACAAGTATTACAAATAATTAAAATCTGTCTCCTGTAATTACCGCCAAAACTCATCTATCCAACAAGATGCGTTCGGAAATTAATTGTGTTACGTTTACAAAAGTACAAAGTTTTTTCTATTTTTATTAACGTGAAATAAAGTTTTTATTTACTCAAACCATTATAACATTCAATATGGTACATTATTACTTACTTATTATTAATAATTATATAACTTTCTTATTAATTCATATTATTTTTTAAATATATGAATTTTACGTTGGCAATAATTTAGGCATGTCATCTTAAAATTGACATTTGCGTAAATTAGGTTCGAAATAGACATAGAACAACAAGAGAATTGCGTTTACGCTAAAAATTACTTATAATTAAAAAGTTAAAAATTTAGGATAAGTTAGTGGATGTGCCAAGAGAATCGACACCATTATAATAATAAGAATGTTTAAAACCTATTATCTCAAAAGTATTGTTTTTAAAATATCTATTGTTTTAGAGTAACGATATGTAGATTTTCGCCAACAAATTACCTTCTATATAAGTACTAAAATATAAGGATAAAACGTCAAAGAGATTGAATGAACGTTCAAAGTTAAACGTGCAAATATTACCTTTAAAGGCATTAAATAGCATTTAGTTATTTACCTCTAAATAACTATTTTCACATTTCCTATTTCACTTTCTACATAATATTATATATACGTTAACAGAAAATATGTGTACATTTACTGAGGAAATTTTACTAAAACCGCACACTTTATGTATTAGGAAATGAGTAAAGTTTTTGAAATTATTAGGTTGGATGCTTGTTTATATAGTATTAATAGGTAAACGTTCTTAAAATTACTTGGTTTAAAAAATATCAGATTCTTAAGAGAAGGTATTTTATACAGTTTTTTTTATTATTGCGGCTTGACAGATGACAGCCCCTTGCCTAATGTTAAGCTGGATTGCGGTTTATCAAATAAGAAGACTGCTAGTACATATAATTGACTGGAAGTAGCATTCGCATTCAGTATGTCTTTTCAGTGTAGATAGAGAACATGAAAACCGACATAATAAATGCGACTGCTAATTGCAACTAATTACTTACAGATAATATAATTACAATGAAAATCAGGTAATTTAGATAAAAATACGAAAAAAGTAACTCACATTCTGGTTTTCTATGTATTTCTCTAAATTTGTTATTGGTTTTCTTTATTTTGTCTTTCAGTTTACGCGTGCCAAGGTTTCTTCAGTTCTTTTTGCTTCAAAATTACTGCTGAAGCCTCTATCTTAGATACCTTTGACTGAGTTCAAATATCAATTACTTGCGCGATTCAACTAATAATTAGATGAGATTAAGACACATCTTAATAGTAAAAACACATTAAGATCCATCTTAAGCCATTCTAATCACTAAAAATCAATATGATAGATATTACTCGAGGTAATTCTGTGTTCTTACTTCTTTTCTGTGTTAGCAATCCTTCCTGTAGGTAATACAGACTGATCCAAATAATAAGTAATAGAACAACATATTTATATTAAAAAGATCCAAATTAAAAGTAATAGGTCTCAATCTTTGAACCAAATGATGGCGGTTATATTTTTATTACCTAAGTAAGGTAACAAAAATCATAAGATTATAGATTTGCAAAGGGTAATAGATTTTCGTCATGACACTTTAGGCAAACGTCTACCTATAAAGTGATGCCCCTTGTTAATCCACTAATGTATTGGTCGAGATTTGTGACCAATTCATGTGTACTAAAATAGTACTGTAAGATATATATTTTTAAAGTAGATGTATTTTTTTAACATCTGACATTTTGAGCATTACTCTCATTTCATTTGACCTTCTCCACCTACATGGTAACATAGTATTTTTATAAGCAACAGATAATCCGCGCGCGCGAAAATACCTAGAATTCTATTATCACTATGAACTTGCCTTTCTGCTTGTTAGATATTCAAATACTCGTTGCATTAGATTGTTTGGTGGAAATACCCATTCAAACTTAAACTCCATAGGTAACTTACTCGTGAAGTTTTTGATTAGAGCGCTGAGTCTGAGGAGACAACTTGTGACAATGAGTGATTGTTATAATTTTCAATAGCATTTTCGGTAACATAAAGGAAGATATCGGATATAAGAGCTCACGGTGCCTTTGTGGGTTCCTTACGCCGGACGCTCTATTCAAGGTGCTAAGTTAGGATAGAAATACATCGAGGTGCGTTTTATTTTACTGGATAACAAAATTTTATCGTTAACAGATATAAAAAACCTTTATTGTTTTGATTTTTTTCGCTGGACTGATTGTAACCGATTGAGGTATTAGTTTATACCCATAAACTATGTCATCATTATAGGTAAACTATTTCAAAGAAGTAAGTAGAATTGTGATAACAATAATTATTTAAAAACATTACAGCATAGCTAATATGCCTAATTTGCTCTCAAATTAATTTTCTTCAACAAACATAATATAATTTAAAAAAACGTATTTTTTACGTTCTAGAAACATGTGTTTTCCCCTAAAACATTACTATTTCATTGCATACTTCAAGTTCACCCACGTCAGGTCGGATGAGGGATTACCGCGATATCTGACAAGTATAAATTTTGCTCTATTATTAGCGAAAAATAATATTAATTGTATTTTTTTTCTTTTCTTTGTATTCACTTCTTGATCATTTACTATTTAAATTAATAATTAATATTGAAATAATTTTAATAATATATTGTGTAAAAGATATTTTGAAATCCCACATTATTATATAAATACATTGAAATACCTTTACCATAATGTAGGAAAATTCTTACTACGTTAGGAGATAAAATTAGGCCACTAGGGAAAATACTAATCGTACCACTAAAAAATCTTTGTTCCGTACAGAATATAGATATAGAATAGAAATAGACTTATTTATTTATTACAAAAGTCCTTCTTTATTTTTTATAACTATGTTCTATTTTTCTTTTTCAACAAATTTTATTTTTTATAACATTTCAGATTTATGCTGGAATGTTGGTCATAAAGGGGAGCGACTGCTAATATAGTCAAATAAATGAAAGTAGCTGTCGCATCCACTATAAGGGCCTAGTCAGAACCGCCAACTTTCATGTACACGTGAAAAACTAAAAATAACAACCTACCGTCTTTGCTTACACTCTTTAACATTCGACCCCTAAAAATGTAGATGCTTATAATTTTAACTTTTATTACTAATACCTAGGATATCAAATCGTAAAAAATCGTATCAAACCCTCAAGAAGAGCTTATATGAAGAGAATTGTGGATGTGAGGTAAACGAGACAGTTGTGTCGTGGCAATTGTGGCTCCACTGTCTTTGCCAATCTCTGTGGAAAAAAGGCGTAAAAATTTGATTGATTGATTGATTATTAATAAAACAAAACATTGTACTGGCTGAAAATCGGTGTAGCTGACTGGTACGTATCGTAGCCGATGCGCCACGCAGCTCGTCAAAATATTACTTATTTTGTTCAATTATCGTCCAATCGTTATTGCGCTAACAAATTGACTTCTACTATTAGATACTTATAGCCAGTTGCATCAATATTACTTACTCTCTGTTCATAAATTTAAAGGACATCATTTATGTTGGGCTTTTTTGTACTACTTTTGTAATGTCCAATGATGAAAAAATATAAAAATGATAGTTTTCGATACTTGTATTGATAAAACTAATAATAGTTTAGCTTTTAAAAGCTGTGCAATTGAGTTATTTGGAAAATAAAAAATGCATTTTGTGTAGTCTGTCAATCACGGAGACACGCCATAAGCTTTCATAACTGTCATAACTGGAGTTTGATTATTTTGCACACCTAAACTATGCATAATAATGGATATATTGCAATTGCATTGTAGTCTTCGTACATCAAACTATTTTAAAATGTATAATATGCAACTGCTAATACAATTAAGCCCAAGTCCCCATCCAAAATTAATAATGTCCTTTACCTTATAGACGGCATATATTTTTTCATTGTACCGCGACATTTAAACTCGTCTGAGCTTGATGATAGGCAAGTAAATCCCAAGAGCATAGACGACTAAAAAGCCGTCTCAGTTAGGTGAACGTACTTGTATAATTTTTTTATTTTTTTTTATTGTGACTCCACATCTGACAGCACCCCGCTTGATGTTAAGCCGAAGTGTGATCCATGAATGAATGTCACTGCTACTACAATTCAATAACTGTGAGTAGCAATCACATTCACTATGCCGGCCTAGATGGAACCGGGAACTTACAAGCTGATCCCGAAACGTGACCAAAATCACTTCACGGGCTGTATCAAGTATAAGTGGTGGTACTACCCCGGATCGGCAGACTGGTTGCCTACCACTCTTTGATAATAGAAACTAGCCGACCAATGCACATACATATATAAAATATACATTGGTACCGGCAAGTGGTTATGACCACTATGATGTCACTGTTTAAATACGAGTATAATATATACGGATGAACCGCATTTAAATAAAATAATCCATTTTAGGGTACGTACCTCTTTTAGGATAAAACTTGGTGTCTTATAATATATTCAATAGTTTCCTTTACGAGTGCCTTTACGCTTTTAAGATAAGATTATGTAGCACATTTAAGTTCTAAATTAAAATTACCTTTTTGGGGCGTGAATCAGCACTAAAACTTTAATATTTTATTATTAATTAATAATTATTATAATAAACTAACAATATATTTTGTTGCTCCGATCATTTTTTTAGGATCCTATTAAAGAGAAAAAGAAGAAGAAAGAAGTCTAGTTTTAATTTAGTTAAATCAGACAAAAGCTACACCGAATGGTGTAAAACGGATTCTTAGAACTTGTACGAAGAGAATTGTGAATGTGAAGGAAGGGACGGAGAGAGTTGTATTAGGATCGTGGCAAGTGGCACTTCAATGTCTCTGGCCATCTCTGTAGGAAAAAGGCGTAACAATTTGATTGATTGATATTTGTTCATTCTATAGATAAAAAAGGTTATAATTTCAAAAGTGTATAAGTCTGACTAAATAATCACTAGATATTTTTATCTCATTAAAAATAATTCAACAAAATAAATGAAGGGATTCCTTCCCTTCATTTATTTTGTCGTCTTTCATTCGCCCTTATCCATTAATCTTTGTAGCAAATAAAATGTCTAACTAATGCGCCACGCCTGTCGTAAGTTACCATCTTGTTTTATTTATATTTCCGTTGAAGTATTCTCTCTCTTCCAGTTTACTTCTGCCAGGATCTCTTCAATTGGGTGATTCTTAAATTAACCAGCTAAAACCAGTTGAAGCCTCTACATACTCTTGACACTGGTAGTATCTATCCATCAATAACCTGCGCGATTGAAATTAATAATCAGAAGGCCTTAAAACTGATCTTAATTATAAAAACACATTAAGGTCTGCTTAAAACCATTCTAATCATCAATAATCACGTTCCTGCATGTTGCTTGTGGTTGACCTACTAAAGTCGAAATTCTGGCTTCTGGCTTCTGTCTATGCAGACTGTTTCTGATTGACTTGTTTCCGTTTGGGGTCGAAACGATGGTCCCTTGGATACCTTCAGCTAAGCGCCTGGCCAAGGAGTTGTCCAAGCGGCTGACGGAGAAGCCTGGAGACAGGATGGCTGCCCATTATTTCTGCCAAAGTATTAGCCTTGCTATACAAAGGGGAAATCCCTTGGGACTATCTCTGATGCAACGTCATTTATTATTTATATTATGTAGTTTAAATATAGTTAATTTACTCTTAATTTTATCTGTGTCTAAATAAAGAATATAATCATTAAAAATATTAAAATAATGAATAGAAACATTAAAGTAAAAAGATTTCAATGTGTAAAAGGGTAAATTTAAAATTATATTCATCCACACGAACATTTTTCTCTCCTACATTTTCTTTCAATTACATTTTAAAGGGGCACTTAAACTCTTGCATTTTAGATACTTTTTACAGAATTTAAAAAATGTTGAATGGTTTTGGTTTATAAATGTAAAACATTCCCCTTTTTTTTTAATTAAAAATTATTTGCGTTTTCAAAAGTGAATAAAGTGAATTTTTGCTGCGGTTAAAAAAAGTGTTTACTAGAAGAGAGGACAGTTTTTAGGTTTAATACGTTGTCCGGCAAGCAGTACACTCCATTTTGGGCTTTATATAAATATTTTTTGGATGCTATTTACTATGTCTTTGATTTTACTGTTCGTAAGGTAAGGTACACCCACGAAGGTGAAGGGTAAGAACGCCCGCGAATGAAATAAAAACGACTTAGTTTACGGTTGCCTTAATCTACCTCTCTGTCAATATTTATTTTTCCAGAAAATTAGCCATATGCTGTAGTTGATATTGATATTAAATATTGTGATTCGACATATGCAATCATAATAATATAAGGCAATCATATCACTATGCCAGCCCTGATCTAAGTCACCTTACCGTCTGTATACTTGTAAGTGTGGTGGTACTACCCCGGACCGGCAGATGTACAAAGTATCATGATGATTGGTTAAGTAGTTGTTGTGTGAAATCGTACCAAACAGACTCACATTCACATTTAAAATAACAGTAGGATTACAAATAAAAGATATGAAACAAATATTTGCCCAGACCGGGAATCGACCCGGAACATCCGCGTAACGAACTGTTGTAATAACCACTACGTCGTCAATTAAATCTAATTGATAGTATACTTTTTAGTTGTCGGCGCTAATTACCATCAGTCAAGGTCAGATATCGCGTCACATTGAAATAATAAAGAAAAATATTTTTGGCCGGCATAGTGACGGTAACTGAAAAAGCCGCGAATAAACTCGGTTTTTTCAGTTGTCTTCAATTTTGGACCTTCTCTTGCTTATCATCAGGCAGGTCGAAGTCAGATGAAGTGTCACAATAAAAAAATTTAAAAAAATATAAAACCTTTTATTTAATAAAGTTCCTGCTGATATGTAGTTACGTTTTTCTATCAGCCGGCTTTCAAAAAAGATTAGACGATAGAGGGTAGTGACAGCCGCTACATTGATTTCTTAACGTTGAAATTTCTTGTACCGTTACAGGGTTATCACAAATGTGCATTTAGTTTGTAATCAAATAAATTCTATTCCTACAGGGATAAGTACAGAAAACAGAGCGCATTTTTTTACAAATAGGAATGAAAATAAAAATCAATCATTCAAATTGTCACGCCTTTTTCTCAAAGGGATAGAAAGAGACAAATAAGCGCCACTTACCACGATCCTGACACAACTCTCACGCTTCCCTCACATCCACAGTACTCTTCATACAAAACAAAAAATATTTATTTATTGTAAGTTGACCTATAAGCCAAGTATTATTTTAAAAGTTACAAAATTTGTTAATTTAAATAATACCTCAAAATTGCACAATGGTTTTGATTTGTTTTTGTTAAATATGGCTGAAATAATATCTGAAACTCTGTTATTATATTTCGAAATAATCGTATTCAGATCATATTTGTAATAACGTATTTAATTAGGTCATGCCATAATTTTGTTGACGATTTCAATTTTCCGTTATTCGCTTTTGAGAGTTCGTGAGGTGAATTTGATTACTTTGTACGTTTCTAAATAGACAAAATACTAGATTGTTTTTTTTTAATTATACATTTCTATACTAATCTACTAAAGTGCATGTATCATAGAAACAGGACAACCAAAGTACACATATCAAAGATACATTGGTACCGGTAAGTGGTTTTGAACCTGTGCTCTCGGCTTGCGTACCCATTGCACTGCGACTACAAGACGGTCGCCTGTTGGTGAAACACATTACTGAAAAATGTCATAATCCCACAAGTATAGGCAGAAAATATTAAAGCGCCACTTCCTATGACGCCACTCTATTTGCTTCCATCGGATCCATAATTCATTTCAGACAAGCTCTAAAGTTCTTGAAATTTCGAATCCTTATTTGATTGGAGATTAATTTAGGAAGTCCCCGTTGTTCGTCCCACTCATTAAACTTTGATTTATAAGGATTTACAAGATAAAATTACATCTGTAAATAAGTTCCAACGACCAATTAATTTTGTTTTGAATATTTATAAGTTATATATAATTTTGTTTACTGATAAGTTTATTGCATATAATTTAAGACGACCGTGGTACACCGACAGTGCAATGGTTACGCAAACCGAAAGTACGGATTCAAAACCACTTGCCGGTACCAATGTATCTTTGATGTATGTACTTTGGTTGTCCTGTTTCTATGATACAAGCACTTTAGTGGCTTAGTATAGAAATATAAAAAATGATAATAATAATAAAAGGGATTTTTTTGTAGATACTAATGATGTTTAAGCAACTAAATTATAAAAAAAAGTGAAAAAGCTTTTATTGCAAATTCAAATAAAGGTAATCCTAAAAGGTAGCTTTTATTGAAAAAGGGTTTTCCGACAGGTAACTACTGTAAATACTCGTTTAGAGGTAGTATTATTTACAATAAATTCTTTAAACGTCCCCTTATTTTGCGGTAATTTAATTTCAGTGTTTGGAATGTATATCCTTAAACGTATTTAGGGAGAATCTTTAAAGACGCTTTAATGATATTAAAAGTAAGCTGTTTCCAATATAAAACATTTACAAGAATTGTTACTAAAATATTAACAAGATTTTATACATTTTTACGCCTCACACAGCAATAGGTAGAGACAATATAGCCCCACTTGCCACGATCCTGACATAACTATTTCGCTTCCCACAATTTTATTCATACAGACTCCATGTAAAATGCGAATATTTCCGATTTGATAAAGGGTCAATCTTCTCGATAGTCCTCATTTTATCTTTCCACACTAGTCTCCGATTTATTAATCTCTTTCGTCAATCTCCTTACAAGATACATAAAATAAATTTAATAATGGCGGACAGAAATCCCATTTTATTGGTATGTTGCGTTGCTTTGGGAACATTGAAGGGTTGAATGAAAAAAGGTATAAAAAAGTTATATATAAATCAGAAGTGAGGGAAAGGATAAAAGGGGGACGTCACAGAAGATTATTTGTTTCCTGATCCAATCGGGACATTTAAAAAGCTGTGCAGTGTTCATAAACATATAACTATTTTTTATTGTGACACATCAGACCTTGACTTGCCTAAACGTAAACAGAAAAGGTCTAAGAGTGCCGGCGACTGAAATACCAGATTCAGTTTACAATTATCCCGATCGTAGTCACAATGCCGGTAAGATATAGGTGCTTTATACGATTGGCTTAAGAGTCTATGTTTAAGGATGGAGAGAATAAATTAGCGGGTAAATAAATGGTCCAACAAAAACGACGCGTCGTACCGTTCGGTTTAGCTGTCGATTCGGTTTACAAATTGCAGATGCTTCCCCCGACCTATGCGAGCGAAAATATCACGGGAGTGAAAATTTTATTTGCGCTGTAGGCGATGATAGACGCAAAGAGCCGCCATGTATACGCAATTTTAAATAATAATACAAAATAATAATAAATAATAAACTAGAAAAAAAGAAAGACTTTAATAAAAACAATAAAGTCCTATTGTTAATAACGTCTTGGAATATTATATTGTATTGTCTGTTAGAGTGACATACCTTTGTAGCAACCCTATAAAAGGACAAAGACCGTCAATAACTTTCTAATAATATCATAAGATATCTATATCGTAACCCTATACGATCAAAGAGAAAAATGGATACATATCAATCATAAATTGTCTCCTCTATTATAGTATAAATCTTATTATATTTACTTGTTCAGTTTTTGCTTTGAAATATAATTTTACTATAATCAAGAGTGATAGGTCTGCCGACCCCGGGTAGTACCACCACTTACAAGTGTACAGACCGTGAAGTGACTTAGTCAAATCTCGCGAACAGCATGAAAATGCTTGTTCCAACTAAGCTGCTATTCGTACTTACAATTCGTGGAAAGTTGCGTTTTATTGTCTCTGCCTATCTCTGTAAAAATTGAGGTGAGCAAATTTGATTGATTGATATTATTACTAATATTTTAGTTTAAAGCGACTGTGGTGTAGCGGTAGAGCAATGGTAACGCAAACCGAGAGCACGGGTTCAAAACCACTTGCTGGTTCCAATGTATTTTTGATGAATGGTTGTCCTGTTTCTATGATACCAAGCACTTTAGAAGTTTAGCTTAGAAATGTTTAAAAAAAGTTTTATTGTTTTAACATTAACCTATTCGCATCTTTTCTTTTTACTCCATTGGTTTTGGCAGGTCGAAGAAAGCATTGCAAGCAATTGACAATCGACAAAATGCTTTACTCCATCTAGATTCCATTGGATCTTTAAATCGAAGCGTAAAAATACTCATCCGACTGGCATAGTGACGGTGACTGAGTTTTTCGGTACAATAAAATTAAAGTAGTAAATAAATAAATATGAAATTATAGTAGTAAATATAAATATTGTTGTCTAAATACTTTATTATTGATTTGTATTAGACCTTGTTAGTTAATTATAGTTCATAACTAACTACTAGTATATTGATTGTTGAGTCTATTCCACATGACATAAAAAAAATAATTACGAAGAACAGACTATTTTCAGACAATTATATCTAAAATATAAGTTATGAATTATTCTAAAATATTTTTTGGCCCGAGTTATAAAAAAAACACAAGAATTTTTAATTAATACTTTTTTCCCTACCCTTGAAAATACAATGAAATTTTCTAACATTCACAAAAAACGTTAAAATAAAAATTTTTCAAGACATTTCTTAAATAATAAACGCACCCGAAAAGTTATCTCTGATGGAAAATTGGAAAGTTGGAAAACAGTCCATTTCTCCCTTAGTAAACGAAGTCACAAGTACCAAAAATTGCTTTGGCAACCAAGAGAGTAAAACTAAAATGGTCTAATATTAGTTTTATTATTTTATTGTATTAAATTTAGTTTTAGATCCCAGAAAAGATCCATGAGTGCCGACGACTGCGAAAACCGATTCTTCACGGCTGCCCCATTCGTCGCCACTATGCCGGCCAAAGATGCTACTTCACACTATAAATGCATTTAACAATGTAGCTCCGAATAAATAGTTAAATGACAGTTTCGAGTGTGTTATACCCTATTTTGGTTAAAATGCCTAAGGGCTCTAGTCAGTAAAGGTTATGAAAACCATTTGTATACGAAGCGGCGACCCTTTGATGTGCCTATTCTTGTCTTACCCACAGCCGTTAATGTGGGTATAGTTATCGCTTATCAGAAGGTCCGAAATTGTTTTAAACTTTTACTCCCAAGTATTAAATAGAAGTTGAAATAAGCGTCTAATTCTCTTTATAGTGCCTAATTGTTTCCTAACTAGTTATTAATATAATTTGTAATATTTAATTTTACAGCTACATTAATTAGTAGATATGAACATTTGTCTCGCGTTAATCAACAGACAGACACGGGGTTTGGTTTTATATCAATCAATCAAATTGTCACGCCTTTTTCGCACAGGGATAGGCAGAGCGCCACTCGCCACGATCCTGTTACAACTCTCTTGCTTCCTTCACATACACAATTCTCTTGATACAAGCTCTAAGGTTACGGGTACTAGGCAACCTAGCTTTCTTTAGGATGTCTCCGATTTGGTCGGAAAACACCCACCGTCCTTAATCTGAAATGGATGGATGCGTTAAACTAGGTCCGCCTTGTTTAGCGCATCCATACATTTCAGATTAATATATTTTTTATTTACTTATATTATTACACCAAAATTTAATGTATAAATACGAAACCTATAATTTAGGATCCTTTAAGTACAAATACAGGGATTTTTACCTCTTCTTGCATACTATTTGCCAAGTCAAAGCATGTCCCTTAATAATACCAAAAGACAACTAAATAAACACAAAAATAAATAATAAACTATTTTCATTTTGTAATTAATTTTGAAACTAAAGTACACAATAAATTACACGATACTTTGTACACAACATGTCAGTAATTTCGCATGATCAAAATAACAATTTGCTATTACCTCGAACACCTAATTGGGCAAGCTTTGCATGTTTTGTTAGTAAATTTTGATCGTACGTGACGTAATCACGTACGATACACACACAAATCTCCTTCTGTCTATTCGGTCTATTCCTTTAGGAATTGAAGCGTAACAATTTCCTTTAACAAATTAGTATCCTAGCATTTATTTCTTGTATTAAGCGTTTATTGCAAATTTAAATATATTAGGCATTAATTACAATAATAAAATAGAAAATCAATAATTTTAAAGTTACTATCCAATGAAATATTTTTAATTGTATTTTCTTTTATTAAAAAAGAATCATTTATTTTAGAAGGCCTAGAGATTTAATAGAAAACATTCTGGATAGTCAGAAGGAGTAATATTGATTAAAATAAATAATAAAGTTCGGAGATAGAGAAGCATCGAGGGGTTCTGGTTTTACACGACAATCCATCAATCAAATTGTCACGTCTCTTTCCTACAGGGATAGGCAGAGACAATGAAGCGCCACTTGCCACGATCCTGACACAACTCTTTCGCTTCCCTTGCATCCACATTTTTTTTCATAAAAGCTTTATCTACTATTATAGCCACTAGACAACCTAGGTTTCTGAGTTGGTCGGAAAAAATAATTTATATCGAATGTACTCGTAAAACAATTTTTGTCAAACATGATGAGCGACCTCAATATTATTCCATCACACGATCCTATTTGTATATTACAATACCATTGTTTACATTTCGACACTACCTGTTTTCAACGTGAGAATACACGAAATCTTTTCCCCCGGTAAATAAAACACGTTCGTTACATATTTATTTTTAAAAATAGAACGACTTTTTTTGTTTATTATAGTTGATGTATAAAGAGAATTGAAAACATAATACAAATAATACACATATACTGTAAAAATCATACTTATATTCTGTATAAATTTAACATTTGATTATTTTTGAAATATGAATGTAAAATTCCTGTACTATACACATCTAAAGCGTTATCATCTCGCTTTTCTCTTTCATAATGCATTTTTCAAACGCGAAAATACATATCAAATGTTAATAATGATAAGCATATATTTCTTTTTAATTATGGTTCCTGATACGGACTAGTATCAATCAAATTGTCACGTCTTTTTTCCACAGGTAAAGGCAGAGTCAATGGTGCGCCACTTACCATCCTAACACAGCTCCCTCGTTTCCCTCACATCCACAATTTTTTTCATATAACCTCTAGCTTTCTTGCGGATGTCTCCAACACCTATTATGTCATAAATATTACTTATAATGTTATGTGAGTCAACATGTTAATGATAGCACCGTGCCTGAATTAAAGTGGAGTGGGGTCCATTAATGGAGGCTACTACACAGTAGTATCCACTATGCTGACCTAGTTGAAACGAAAGAGCTTTCCAGAACTGTCTCAGTAGTTCAAGCGATGTAGAACGAAAGCTGCCATGTCTATGCGAAATTACAGGTGCGTGCGTGGAGTTCTCGTGACTGTCTCAGCATCGGACAGCTCAGCGCGCCGCGACGTTGCAATGAAATCAAGGCATTAAGACAGGTTTATAGATAAACATTAAATAGTACATAGAAAGTATGAAAATATTGTAATGACTAGGATTGACAAAGAAATGCTTCAATGGTTCGGGCACATAGAAAGAATGAGTGAAAGTAGATTGCCGAAAGAAATTTACAAATCTCATGTGGATGCGTTAAACAAGGCAGGCCCAAAAGGGTGTTTTCCTAACAAATCGAAGACATTCTCAAGAAAGCTGGTTGCCTAGTGCCCTTAACCGTAGAGCTTGTATAAAGAGAATTGTGAATGTGAAGGATGCGAGGGAGTTGTGTCAGGATCGTGGCAAGTGGCGCACCATTGTCTCTGTCTATCCCTGTGGGTAACAGGCGTGACAATTTGATTTGATTGACATAAAAAGTTAATATGTATTTTCATATACCTGTTACTTATCAGTCAAAATTATTGAGATAAGTTTCCTAATAAACCTACCGCAATGCGTGTTCATATTGATCTTGTACAATTGCCAACAAAATGGCCTTAACCTTTGCCGAGGACGAAACTTCTACCATAACAAATAACACGGACAATTGAACTTGATTTTGTTAACTATCACTTCCACGTGTAAGAATATTTTTCTCCTGCTTTCACTTTTATTTTGCTTCCACAAGTCCTTATAGTTAAGTAACTAATGCACACTCGTATCTTTGATTATCGTACCTTTAATTGCAGGAGCCTCTTATTGCATGGAGTGAAAATTACTTGCGCTCGGCTCTTTGACCGGCATAGTGACGGCGACTGAGGCAGCCGTGGACTAACTTGGTTTCTCAGTCGTCGTCACTCTTGGACCTCCTCTTGCTTATCATGAAGCGGGTCGAGGTCAGATGTCGTGTCCCAAATTAAAAAAATAAACAACCCTTTACAATATTTAGTTGGATAACAATAGTAGTTGGAACCGGTAATTATTAAGCTAATCCCGAAACGAGACTGAGTCACTTTACGGTTTGTAGTGTTACATACTACATCTCGTACTACCTCGAATCGGAAGACTAGACAATTGACCACCAACCTACTACTCGTACTCTTGAAATGTCTGCAATTGTTTTAGATTAACTTTTATCTAATAATATTAGGATAAGTATGTATTCGTAATTGGATATTTTCATGAGCATAACAGACTAGCATCTCTTTTATCAAATATATTATAAATTCGTGCTAATATAAAAAGCCGAGAGTTATTCCCGTGACCTCCTCTTACAGTAGAATACGCTTTCTTTGAGTAAAAATCCATTTTGGAAATTTATATTTTATAAGACATATTAATAAAATGAATAAATCTGTAAGTATAATGGTATAAGCAGAAGGCGATCGTGGTGATTGTGGTCACGCAAACCACTTGGGATCAAAACCACTTGCCGGTACCAATGTATCTTTAATATATGCTCTTTGCTCTATCTGGTTTTAGCCCTTAAGTACCTTAATATAAAAAAGTAAATAAAAAATAAATAAAAAGTCACCCAGAATTACTCCGGTGTGACTGAGAAAATTATAATCTACCCTACTAATCTTAAACACCCACGAAGCAAATGTCCGCCTCTTTTTTAAATAAGAATATTTGTAATATTCAAAAATTAAATAAACAAAATGCTCTGACCGGGAATCAAACCCGGGCATAACGCGAACTAGTTGTGTTAACCGATAACCAGTGCGCTACGCCATAATAGAAAAAAACACAATTATTATTCTGTCATTCAACGTGCCAACATATTGTATTTTAATAGTAGCACACTGGTGAAGTCGACTTCCCCGACATAACATTTCATTTCCGTGTAGTATAGTAACTCTGAATTAAATATGTTGGTATGCTTCGAACTGTATGAGAAGGCGCAGGTGCAGAATGTGTGTACAATCAACCTTCATTCTCTGTCTCATAATACTAAAAGTTGGATTTGAAAGCAGATTGGTTCTCACAATCTTTATCTAACAAACTCACAAAATGTTCTAATGTCTTATTTTAAGGGAAATGTAGTAAATTTTCCTATCTTCGTTTAGTGGCCATAGAGTCGTGGAAAGGATAAGGTTTCTAAATGCTTTAAAATTAGTAAATTTAAATATATTTACTTACTTTCATGCTAAAACTACCAAATAGATTTTACACAACGAAGTGCTCTACGATCCAATATAACTCTTTCACTTCCCTTACATACACTTTAATTGGATTATAATATAGGTTATGGGAACTGAGAGATCCTGTTTTTTTAATAATGTCCCCAATTTTACCTTGAACAAACTTTTTAAAGACTCTAAACTTTCCTGTTTTACCCTTTTTACCGAAGATTTATAAATCAATTTCGGAAATTATATTTTATCCTTCCTATCAATGTACCCAGCCCAACGCAATATATTTGCGACTTAGTCGCGTTTCGGGATTGGAATTGAAGCGAACGCTGTTTGTATATTTATTTATCAGGCAGGTGTTTATTCTTATATGTCGAACAAATTAAAAAAAAAACAGAAAATGTATAAGCTGTAGTAAACGTAGATTATAAGTAAACGTTTCGGCATCTTTTAAAATGCTCTTTACACTCAAGATGTAATAGATCTAACGCAGTAAACGAACCAAAATTACATAACCGTCGTTGAGAATTTCCCATCAAAATAATTTCCTTCCAACCTTTGTTGTCTATAAACTAGTTAAAATAGCTTTAGGAGCCGGATGTAATTACACGGCAAAAGGTGCACTTAGGTATGTCCAAACTGGAATTTGGTTTATTGGCACAGAACTTATTAGAGCGAAAATGGAATGTTCTAGGACAAAATAGAATTACGAAAGGTAGCATCATTCTCTGAACTTTAACTTCAGGAATTCATAAAGAATTAAAAAAGAAAAAATATTGATCTTTTTTCACAACTTCCTCAACAATATTTGTGAATATTATTTTCTTAGAAATTGCACGAGCATTGATTATTGAATTAAACAAATTCAATATATTCAATGTATTTGTGAATTAAATATATTTATTAAAATAGGAAATCATTTAACCCTACTTTCCCAAAGGGTTAGACTGATACAATGGATCATCACTTTTTTATTGTGACCTCGACCCATGATCCTGACAAAACTTTTTGTTTTAGGGTCATATAGGACGAGTATGCTAAACCGCGTTAAGCCGTTAATTAATCGATTATTTTGCCTTAATTCTCACAATATTGACTAATTTATCAAAATATAATAATTGTCATTTCAATTTGCCACTTTGCAAGACAAGAGAACTCAACTAAAAACGAAATTATATAACCTTGTTTTATATTAACATAAAAAAACTTTCTTTACAGTATAAATACAGGTAATAAGTCTTCCTTTGTAATTTGATTTCTAACTTGATTATAATTATAATTGTTTTATTATAGTGGTATGAAAAGATAAAACTTTCTAATTACTGAAATTTTAACAGTTTTTTTGCTCGATGTTATTTATAGGTATACATTAATTGTGAAACAATGAATGTGTATTGTGAATTTCAATAATAATAGAATTTTTAAAACCATTAAATTCTTTTTTTGTATAAGAAAGATCATCAAATTTTTCACGTTTTTCTTTGAAGCCAAAATACTTGAAGTTTTTTTTGTAATACGGAATTCTTCCTGACACTAGAGATAGAGTGTCAAAAGTATCTAAAATAATGATCTAAAAAAACATGAAAGAACAATGTACTATAATATAATATTTCCAAAATAGTTCAATTTAATTTGAGAGTTGTTTGAAATTCAAATATTGATACTTCGATAAAATTGGGATCGTGTCAACATATGTTCTGAAAGTAGGTCTCGCTTCCGATTTGAAATGATTTAGATGCATAAATCGTTTAGGTATGTTTACTAAAACGTGATATTATTGGTTCTACAACTGCTTCATATGCATTTCGTTGAACCGTTGACATTTTAATTTAAACTTTGTCATTTAGTACTTTAATCCTATTAATCTAACGCCCGCTTTATTAGTCACTTTATTTGTTATTTGTTTGAAAAACGCTATTTGTGAATATGTATTTGTGAAATATGACAAAAAAATATATAAAAGCTGTCTTGTTAAATAAATATCAAATGACATAAAGTTCAAAGGACATCAAAAATTGATATAAAGATTACCCAGTTTCCCTCCTCGTATTAAAAATATATGTACACCATTAAAAAATAAATTGGCAGAGTTATTATTTTCTTTATGATGTTTTTGCACAGAAAACATATCCATTAGACATTGCGTACTCACAGAGGACGAGGCTTCTGGAGCAATTTAATCAATACCCTTATTTTTCTTATGATTTTTTAATGAAATGGAGTCTAGTGGTATATACTCTGTATTTTTTTACGATTATTCACAGAATTAGGACCCTTTATTCAGGTGCCACTCTTAAAAATATTATACTGAAATTGATTTCGCGCTATAAGATTTTTTAAGGCATTTTTAAAACAACATCATTAGAGAGTCCTTAATAAGGATCTTTAAAAGCCACAATTTATTTAGATGTAGATATAACATTATTTTGATATTATAGCTCATTGTTTGACGCTACAGTAAAGACAACGAATTAGGTATTTTTATATTATACGAGTATATTAATCATCAGATGTACTTAGGTGATTCTGACATAGTACTCGTAATTGAATTTTCTATGTTTCTCTGAAAGCTTGTAGGCAACTTTATTAATATCGTTAGAGTAACTTAAATTACATAAAGTTGTTCTAAGACTCCATTTACATGTTTTAACACACAGATATATTGAATTTTATAGCTTTCATTGTTATAAGAATCCTGATGTATATTTTATGTGACGTTAACTGAGCTTTATAAATTAATTATGAAGATATTTTAAACTATTATGTAATTTTATTCCTTCATATCCACAATTCTTAACATACTTGTACGCCATATTTGATCTTTGGTCATGGGCATTAAAGAATCCTTATTTTAAGAATGACCTGTATTATCCTCAAGAAAGCCGGGTTGCCTAGTGCCCATAACCATAGAGTTTGTATGAAGAATTGTGAATGTGAAGAGGAAGCGAGGGAGTTGTGTCAGGATCGTGGCAAGTGGCGCTCCATCGTCCCTGCTTATCCCTGCGGGAAAAATGCGTGAAAACTTGATTGATTGATTGACCTGTATTACCTTTACACTCTCGCCTTCGATTTATAAATCTTTTTCGTCAATTCATCATTCCTCATTTTTTTAATGTGCCCAAACTATTTTAATACTCTTTTTAATCTTTGTGATTAGTAAAGACATAATTTATACACTACTCACATACAATTACTACCAAATTTAAAGTTCAACTTGCGACGTGAATCATCATATTGTAAGTTAGGTTGTTGGGTCAGCCTTTCAACTTTCTATAGGCCATAAGTTATCAAAGTTTCTACACCTGCCTCTATCAAGAATTTTCTACAAGTCAGTTGTTAAATTTAACATGAAATAAAATATTACCATATTCTATTGTTTTTAAAAATGTTAGACATTTCGAGTGCAGTCATCGTATTCGCGGAAAGCCTATCGTGAGCTTTCATAACAATGTCCCCTCCGTTAGCGTTCTACATCGACCTGCATCCGCGGTTTTTGGCTACCTCAACATTCAGGTCATCAGTCCATATTGTGCGTTAATAGGAGGCTGTGATTACCCGTACTTGGTTTCTACGTGTAAACTTTAAACCCCAATGGCCCAAATTTTGTTTTAGCAAAATTTTGTTCTGGCCCATACCACTAGTTTGCAAGCTGAAGTGCCATCGTAGACTACGTTTTACAAAGTGCATTGTATAATGTTTCTTCTACAGATCTCTTCATTTATTGTTTTATTCTTTTATGGGGCTCGACATGTGACAGGACTCCGCCTGAAGTTGAGTGCGGTCCATGAATAGAGGCGACTACTGCTGTTAAATAAGTGCAAGTAGCAGTATTATCCACTATGCCGGCTTATTTGGACCAGTAACTTTTAAATTGATCCCGAAATGCGACTAAACATCATCACGCTCTGTACATTTTAATAAAAAAATGTCCAAGACTTTGTAGTTTTTTTTTTGCCGCTCTACTAATCATCCTTACTTTTAAGTTAGTTTAGAATTAAAATTCCAAAAACATTGAATAAAAACAATTTGAAAACTTGCATTTTTAAAGTTTAAATACAACAACTATAATATAAATTGCAATCGACTCACTAGTTTTCTGTATATTGTTAGGCTAGCTGTAGTTGAAAAGTTAAGATAGCGGACCAAAGGTTGATATCAGTGTCTAGAATCATTCTACTGTAAAGATCGTAGATAGAGCCGCGTCCTCTAAAATGATTAAAATAATCCCTATGTTTTCCACTATGTATGTGCTTTTATGTGAATACAAAGATCAAAGGTTTTATTAAGTTAGTTTTGTAATTAAAGTAATTTTCCTAATTTATAAAATTACACCGCGCCCGACGCGCTCGAACTAAGATTGTACATTATACTGTAGTAATAAAGGCCACCGTGGTGTAGTGGCAGTACAATGGTTACATAAACCGAAAGCACCAGTTCGAGACCACCCACCGGTGCCTAAGTATTTTTGATATATGTACTTTGGTTGTCCTATTTCTATGATATAAGCACTTAAGTAGCTTAGTATAAAAAAATTAATTTAAAAAAAAGTTAGTGAGGAAATAGTACACGTAAATTTTATAGTCATTAACAGATAAAAAAAGTTTTTTCGAATTAGAATTTTGTTACAAAGAAAAATCTGAATGTATCAGAGCGGCGCTTTCAAAGCTTCCTTTCATGATTTTTCCTAAAAATTTTCAAGCATCTGACAATGACTTTTTGTCCATACGTTGAACGCTTCTTATTTTTTGTATTCAATTATCTGGTAAAAAGAGTGATAGATATGTTGGAGGTATCTGTATCTCTCCGTCACTGGTGCCGGCCTAGATCGGCTTGCAATAAGCTTGTGATAAGCTGCAGTGCGATCTATTAATAGAGGTGATTGCAACTACAGTTAAATAATTTTGAACAGTAACTCATCAACTACGACAGGCGTGGACTGGTTAGCGACTGGTTTGTTGCGCGTAATGCCCCGCGTTCGATTCCCGGTTTCATAGCTTCTATTTGTAATATTTAAAAATTACCTATATTAAATATTGAAAATATTTGTTAATAAAAAAAAGAGTGGAAGTTCGCTTCGGGTCAGGTTATCAAAGAGTGGTAGGCAAGTGGTACCCAGTCTGCCGTTCCGGGGTAGTACCACCACTTACAAGTATACAGACCGTCAAGTGATTTTATCGCGTTTCTGGATCAGCTTGTAAGTTGCCGGTTCCAACTAGGCCGGCATAGTGGATGTGAATGCTACTTACAGTTATTGAATTGTAGTAGCAGTGACATCCACTCATGGACGACACTTCATCTTAATATCATATGTCGAGTCAAAATAAAAAAAATAATAAGTAACTTTCAAGCTAATACCAAAAAGCGACTGAGTCTCATAACGGCATGTACAGATGAAAGTGTGCGGTACCTATAAAGCGCCTGTTTTTTATTTAACGGCAAATTGTGCTCAAGTTTTATATTATATTGTTAAATATATATAGATAACTAGCTGAAAACAATGCATCGAAAATGTCCTCTTCCTCTATGAAACTGTCTGCCTACCACTCTATAAAAGGGCCAATTGAGTTATGTTATTCATAGTGTAAAAAATATACGCATATATATCACATATATCAATTTTATTTAGCAAAACAATTTTACATTTACTCCTTCTATAATCCGTCACGTGACGTCCGCAACGATATGGAGATTTAGTTTTTCAAACGTATTTAATTAAATTGAACAAAAAATACTCTAAACAAATAACCGTACAAACATTACTGCGACCTACTGATAAATAACTGCAAACTACAATATAAATAATACCTGATCTTTATGCCTATTTATATAGACAAGAAGAAATAATAAGAATCAATCAATCAATCAAATTGTCACACCTTTTTCCCACAGGGATAAGCAGAGACAAAGGAGCGCCACTTGCCACGATCCTGACACTACACTCTCGTTTCCGTCAAATTGTCACCCCTTTTCCCCACAGGGTTAAGCAGAAACAAAGAAGCTCCACTTGCCACATCCTGACACTACACACTCGCTTCCGTCAAATTGTCACCCCTTTTCCCCACAGGGATAAGCAGAGACAAAGGAGCGCCACTTGCCACGATCCTGACACTACACCCTCGCTTCCGTCAAATTGTCACCCCTTTTCCCCACAGGGTTAAGCAGAAACAAAGAAGCTCCACTTGCCACGATCCTGACACTACACCCTCGCTTCCGTCAAATTGTCACCCCTTTTCCCCACAGGGTTAAGCAGAAACAAAGAAGCTCCACTTGCCACGATCCTGACACTACACCCTCGGTTCCCTCACATCCACAATTCTCTTCATACAAGCTCTACGGTTCGTCGTGAGTGGCAAGTGGCGCTCTATTGTCTCTGCCTATCCCTGTCGGAAAAGGGCGTAACAATTTGATTGATTGATTGATTATTATTTTAATATGTAACAATATTTTTGGAGGCTGTAATAAATAGTAACGGAACTATAGTTTGGAGGTATGAATTTATGAACTATGGCATACTATCAAGGGTCGAAAAATTAGGCAATTTTTTTAAATATATTGTGACTCAACATATGTCAGCAGCCCGCTTGATGTTAAACTGGCGTGCGGTCCATGAATAAATGTCACTGCTACTACAATTCAATAACTGTAAGTAGCATTCACATCCACTATGCTGACTTAATTGGAACCGGCAATTATCAAACTGATCCTGAAACGCGACTAAATCACTTCACGGTCTATATATTTGTAAGTGGTGGTACATCCCCGGATCGGCAGATACCACTACATACCACTCTTTGATAACCAGACCCGAAGCAAATCGTTTTTTTATTACCAGATATTTGCATTATTTAATATAATTATAAAATTTTACAAATAAAAGCTATGAAACAAATATTTTCTGCGACCGGAATCGAACCCGGGACTTTACGTATAACAAACTGGTGTGCTAACCGATTGGCCACGACTGTCCTCCCCTCCTCCGCCTCTGATTGACAAATCTATTTTGTCATTCTCGTTTCCATATCTAAATGGTAACCAAAACAATTAAAGCTTTTCATTATAATGCCTACTCCTACACATTAATTTAATTAGAAAAACAAGGATGGAAATGACAGGCAACTGGATCTGACAGGTCATTGTATTTTCTTGAATACTAATGTGTTATAATGGTGGATTTAATATAAATTATTTTCTAATATGTAGCTAAGAATTTATAAATACTGTGAATAATGTTGTTCTGGAGTCTCTCATAACTTTATTATTCATACACTGAAGACATGATAAATAACAAAAGACTAGTCTGTATAGACTAAGCAGTAAGCAGTGTGAATTAGGCACGAAACGCAACTAAGTCACTTCACAGTCTGTCTGTAAGTGGTAATACTACCCTGGATCAACAGACTGGGCACCACTGCCTACCACTCATTGACAACCAGACCCGGAGCAAATATCTGCCTCTTTTTTTTATTAACAATATACGCTATGAAACGAACATTTTTCTAACCGGAAATCGAACCCGGGACTTTCGCGTAATGGACCGGGACTGTGCTAACTACTACGCCGGAGTCTTCGAAAGAAAAAATATATTTATAATATATAGTATATCCTTAGTTAATTCTATTCCATAACAGTGGTAGAAAGACAGTTGGTAGTTCAGTCTTAGTCGCCGATTCTAGTGACTTAGTCGCGTTTTGTGATGCGACTAAAATTTGCAACTGCATATAACTCTTAGATAATTTAACTGTTAAACTGGACTACCAGTTACTTAGATTCATGAACGCATTCTGGCTTAACATCGGACGGGTTGCTGAAATATGTCAAGCCGCCTTTGAAAAAATTCATTCATCAATAGTACCTAATCGTTCAGAAGAGACATGGAGGTCGACAAGTGTGAAAGTAAATTGTGACAATGACTTGCAATACAATTCGGCCTAATTCCTTAAAGATGTCGCCGCGCCTATATTTAGTAGTATGGGGTTAGAAGTTCAAGGCCCGATGACTTCTTATCAAAACTAGGTCACTTGAAAGAATAGGACTCTTTGTGGTTTTACTTTGGCAAGAAAAAACAATGGTTGATTGGCTAATCGGTCTCTTGAGAGTTCGTCATTTACGTAATTTAAATTTAATTACCTGACTATTCAACTACATACTAAATTAATATTAAGAGTGGTAGGCCCAGTCTTTCCAATCAAGTGAGTCACTTTTTGGAATCAGCTTGTAAAATACCCGAATAAATAGACTAGTATTTTGTATTGAATTACTACTAGGCTTTAATAAAACTATTCCTCAGCGCCATCTAGTGTGGAATAGCGACATTGCTGTTACTCGTGACAGAAGAGATTTGTTAGACAAGTGCGCAAGGACATCATCCAACAGCGGCAAGGGGGGCGTGGCTAACGGTCACTTTTACAGAACAAATATTATTTAATTATTTCTCTGTTCTGTCTGTGGTTAGTTTTTTTAAAAGTCTAGCACTGCAATGGTTACGCAAACCGAGAGCACAAGTTCGAGACCACCCACCGGTACCAATGTATCTTTGATATGTACTTTGGTTGTCCTGTTTCTATGATACAAGCACTTTGGTAGCATAGTATATAGTTTATAGTATATAGAAATGTAAATTATAAAAAAAATTATTTAAATTAATTATTTTAAATTAATAAAGTATTTTCTTTAATTCGATGGATTACTGAGCCCTGATTTAAATTATACACGACAGCGATATGACTTGTCCACGAACTTGCACTTTTCGTTGTCAAATCAACAAATGATAAATCAATAGGTAACTACGTTCATTGTTACCAACTATTAGTGCAATATCAGTGCATGTTCGTTGCCAAATCATTTCGCAGTGGTGTGTTAAGAGAATCGGGACCCTGATTGTATCCCATATTTCAATAAGTATTTATTCATTAGGAATTGCGTTAGCTATTTATAAAAAGAATTTTAGGAAATTAGTTTTAATAGTCACGGATAGGCAGAAACAATGAAGTGCCACCATCCACAATCCAGACATAACTTTCTCTTGCTTTACATCCACAATTCACTTTAAACTGCACTGCCTATCCCTGTATTTATCGTCATCAATTCGATCGAGGAACATTAGTATGATTATAGATTTATATTTTTTGTAAGAATCGTGGCAAGTGGCGCTACATTGTGTAGGAAAGGGGCGTGACAATATGATTGATTGATTAAAAAAATATATTAAAGACAGTCAATTAAACCTGCGTGTCTCAATCTGTAATACGTCATGAAGGTAAGTAAACATTTACATAAATAATACAATATACGATTACATTCCCAAATACTTACCTGCTGAAGCTATCTATTACACCCTAAAGGCCACTTACAATCGGCACAGGGATTTATCGACTTAGAATAACTTAAATATAGCCGTAGGGGGCAAACAAATTGCCTAATACCGAATGAAATAAAAATATAATTTATCCAATAAATCGAATATATTATTGCGGCTCGATATAAGACGGCACCCTGCCTGATGTTAAGCTGGAGTGCGGTCCATTATGGAGGTCACAGTAATAATATTGAATAAAAAACGATTTAAACGATTTAAATAAATAAAAAAAACTTGAGAGGTGTCAAGGGACACCCGGATGGAACGAAGTTCTTTTCTATTAATTAGTGAAAGAATTGTTATAATTTTTTATAATTAATAATAAATATAATTAATATAAAGTTAAAATATAAGAAGTAGGAAACATATGTTGATTCTAGCTAAATGATGGTATAGCTATAATACTTTCGGTGAAAAATGGCTGTGACATACGAACGGACGGACGGACAGACAGACAGATGGACAGATTAACAGACGGACAGACGGACGGACGGACGGACTGACAGACGGACAGGCAGACAGACGGTCGGACGGACAGACGGGCAGACAGACAAACATGACAAATCTATAAGGGTTCCGTTTTTACTACGGAACCCTAAAAAGTGTCGTTACAACTTTTGGTCTTAATTTTTTTCCATCTAGCCTCCTTTCGCAAGGCGCGATAAGGAACTTCGTTCCAATAAATAGTAGCAGTCGCCTCCATTCATGGACCGCGCATGACACGAGCGTCAATAAAAAACGTCATCAGAGGTCACGTCATAAAAACGATAGTCGTATTCAATGTAATGAGTAGTGTGACTAATACAGAACAGTCTTTAGCGGTTTTTTTTTTAAACAATAACAACCATTTTAAAAGCTTATCTCTCTAAGCTGTTACAAAAGACGCTTAGAAACTTTTAAGTGACCCCTAACAGATAGCGATTGAATTTTACTTATGAACCGTTATTCTGATTCATAATTCATTATGCTACAATATACCAGGTATATTATAATGTTTAAAAAAATATATTTCATTATTATGTAATTGTAAATGTTCAGTTCAAAATTATTCCCTACAATTCCTATTGTAATGGTCAGACACGCGCCCTGTTACACTATATGTCACAATGAGGCCTTGGCCAGCATAGCGTCACTGTGACGAGTCAACTGTGAAGTCGTCTTATTTTTTCTCAGTTTTTTTAGTCGCTGGCGCTCTTTTTTATTGTTACTTGACCTCGACTCGCCTAATGGTAAGCAAGAGGAGGTCCAAGAGTGCCGACGACTAAAAAAAACTGAGTCAGTTTACGGCTGCCCCAGTCGCCGTCACTATGCCGGCCAAAAGTGCTTTCCATCCAAGATTATAGGATGGAAAGAACGCATAAGCAGTAAAAGCATTCCACTTATCGATTGTTTGACAAAGAAAGGACGCATCGAACCTTTTAGTTTGACTGCCGATTCGGTCGCCAGAATGCGGATGCTTCCCCGACATGTGCGGGTATTGCGGGTGTGACAAGACGGTGTAGGAACAAGGTTAACGTGCTCCCCAGAACATTCTCCGTGGTATAGGTGAGCTAGGTTGCCTAATGACTATAACCATAGAGCTTGTATGAAGAGAATTGTGAATGTGTAAAGAAAGCAAGGAAGTTGTGTCAGGATTGTGACAAGTGTCGCTCCATTGTCTCTGCCTATCCCTGTGGGGAAAAGGCGTGAGAATTTGATTGATTGATTGATTAATAATATCACTATAGATAGACAAATAGGTTTGGACCAGATTCATAAAAGCTCTTCATAAAAAGATTAAAAAATCATATTGAAACAAGATTATTACATTACTACGATATTTTATCTATGAAAATAAATAGGTACATCTCTTGATTGTATCAATTGTGGATGTGAAAGAAGCAAGGGTGTTGTGTCAGTATCGTGGCATGTGGCGCTTTATTGTCTCTACCTATCCCTGTGGGTAAAAGGCGTGACAATTTGATAAAATCAATTCAAATAAATCAAATTGTCATGTCTTTTTCCTCAGAGATAAGCAGGCACATGGAACGCTGCTTGCCACGGTTCTGACACAACTCTCTCGCTTCCTTCACATCCACAATTCTCTTTATACAAGCTTTATAGTTTTGGCAACCCCAGCTTTGAGGATAACGCATTAAGAAACAAAAATAACGAATTTTATTACAACATGAGTACGTAGAACAAATTCACAGAGCTCAAAACTCTAGTTTTTATTTACTCAGGAATCCGTTATCTTGACTAGATAGACAGAAAACTAAGGCTAATGGTTTTTATTGGAGATTAAGATTTATTACACCCAATTTAACATGTCCACCTATCGACATAAGTACTCGCCCCTATCTAAGATGGCTGTTACGTCACACACGTGAAGAAGAGTTGACCTTTTTTATATACTGCTGGCGAAAGCGTGCTGCCTTTCATAATCAATATGAAAATTGGGCGACATCAAAGCAACACTTGTATAATTGTATAATTGTATAATTTCTAAGGATTTCCGACGCTATTTTAAGAGTTGTAGGCAGTGGTACCCAGTCCGCCGATCCGGGGTAGTACTTACAAGTATACAGACCGTAAAATGACTGTCGCGTTTCGGGATCACCTTGTAAGTTGCCGGTTCCAACTAGGCCGGCATAGTGGAAGTAATTGCTGCTTACAGTTAGCAGTAGTAGCAGTGACATCCATTCATAGACCGCACTCCAGCTTAATATTAAGCAAGGTGCTGTCCCATGTCGACTCACAATAAATAAATAAAAAAAGTATATTTATTTGTAAACTTAAAATAAATGGTGGAAATTCTTAAGGAATTAGAAAAGACGCCTTTTAATTAATTATGTATGGATTCCAAGACCTTTTTGGGCATAATTGCCCATTGATTCAGTCTCGGTAAAACGATAGGGGTTTGATCGAAAGAGAATAATAAATCACTTTACCCTTAGAAAGATTCCCTTGCGTGAAAAAGATGTAAAATATTTTTTTATAAAGTTTAAAAAGTTCACAAGTTTTCTTACAACAATTTACGTATTAATTTTCGTACAAAATATCTCCTGAAAAGACCTAAACGTAGTTAAAAAAACATATATACACGAATAACAATTTAACTTGAGAAAACAATGTTATCCAAAATTTTTACGGACGAATCTTTTTCCGACAAGAAATAAGCCACAAATATAACTAATTCGTCACACGGAATATTTTATCAAAGTTTGAAAAGAAAGTTACTTTTCCACTCACAAATTAGTTTTATAAGAAAGTTAAGACAATATTTTGAGAATTAACAATGATTTACCTCCATTATTCTATTATAAAAATAATAATTATAAAAATTACAAACGAAACAAAATTTCTGCACAATTTGGCGTCAAAATAATTCTCGAGGTACGAAATTATAGTACAATATTTCTTCCGTACTCAATTAAACAACAATTTATTATATTATTATGTCAAATAAATCCTCCTTAAATTAGAATTAATTTCAAATGAATTCCCTAATTTAATTACAAAAGCGATACTATCTATTCCTCCCTGGGAACCAGATTACGTCCAGTAAAATATTTGTTTTCTCAAATAAAATAAAATTATTCGTATAATAATAAAAATAAAATAATAACTTACCAAAAAAATACATGATGGAAGAAAGCAGCACAGGAAGGCAGGAAAGCGATGAAAAAGCTACGCGCGAAACTAAATAAGTCGGTAATACTTATTCGTAAAGTTTGAGTTGACTAGGGCTAAGGAGACCGCTCGGCTGTCCGTTCAGAGCCCAAGTGACGAACGTATTCAAAGTCTGAAGAACATCATCTGTTGCTCGGCTCCACGCATGCGTCAGACGTTGTAGTGGGGTGAGCGGGAATTTTCATATTCATATGAAAATCAACGGCACGTTTTAAGCAAGGGTAGTCAAAAGCCGTATATATCACCATGATCTCGGAATATGTTATCAAATGTCATCACAAAATGTCAAGGCGACTTGCAAATGAAATTGTCATTCAAGAAGAAAATGTACCTATATATAGACAATATTCTGTGAGATATATCTAATCTAGTAAGGATGCTGTACTATCTATGCTAATATACAAGTAGCATTATAAATAGTATTATATATTTTACTGTTAAAGTTAACAACCATCTTGTACAGGCAAGCCTTACCTAAAAATTTGGCCAATAAAGTATGGTGTCAATATTTTGTAGCCATTACACACACACCAGGGTAGTAGGGTCTAGACCACGGTGGTCGCATAAGTCCTACTGGCAGTTATTTAGCTTAGGGCGGAGCGCAGTCGTTTCGAGTAATGCTTATGCCTATGCAGTGATAGATACTATTAAATGTATTACATTATAATCCATTATATTGCCACTATTTAAAAATGCATTATTACACACATAAAACATAAGTGCGTAATGAATATCCCATAAAAAACTTATTTCTCTTACTCTCAGATTTGTACACATTATCGTATCGTGTTTCCGCTTAGTAATTTTTCTGGTTCCAATAAGACTGTCACTTGCTGTTGTTTAGATATTTTTTTTTATTGTGACTCGACATATGACAGCACCCCGCTTGATGTTAAGCCAAAGTGTGGTCCATAAATGAATGTCACTGCTACTACAATTCAATGAGTAGCAATCACATCCACTATGCCGGCCTAGATGAAACCGGCAACTTACAAGCTGATCCCGAAACGTGACCAAATCACTTCACGGTCTGTATACTTGTAAGTGGTGGTACTACCCCGGATCGGCAGACTGGGTACCACTGCCTACCACTCTTTGATAACCAGACCCGAAGCAAATATCCATCTCTTTTTTTTTAAAGCTATGAAACAAATATTTGCTCCGACCGGGGATCGAACCCGGGACTTTACGCGCAACAAACCAGTCGCTAAACTGTTCGTCCACGCCTGGCGTCAATGTACTTGCATTCGCCTTTATCTATGGACCCCATATCTTCACATCAGGCTACAAAAAAGACTCACGTACACACACGTTTACATAGGATGATGGTACAACTTAAAGAGCTGCCTACAAAGGAGCTTTAGGGATTATTGGGAAAATGCAAAAGCATTTTTTATTTATTTCTGATTCGACATCTGGCATCGACCTGATGGTAAGTAAAAGTAGGCCCAAGAGTGCCGACTACTGCAAAACTTTATTCTTGACCTTCAGTAAAGAAAATTGGATAGGAAAACTTTCACGGGTGTACCGTAGTTCGACTGGCCGAAAGTATTTTTCTTGTTTTGAATTTATTATCAATCCGTTGTCTATTCTGTCCAACAAAATATTATTATTATTTTATTTTTATTGTGACACAACATCTGACATCTGACCCACCTGATGATAAGCAAGAGGAGGTCCAAGAGTAACGACGACTGAAAAAACCGAGTTAGTTTCCGGCTACCTCAGCCGCCGTCATTATGCCGGCCTAAGGTGCTTCTTCACGCATCGCTTGAAGGATCCAAGGTCATAGGATCCAAGACGCATCGAACTTTTTAGTTTGACTGCCGATTCGATCGATAGAATGAGGATCCTTTCCCCGACCTGTGCTATTGTGGTATTACGGGTGTGAAAGGACGAGGTAGTAACAAGGTTAAAGAGCTCTTCGGAACATTCTCCGTGGTATAGGCGATAGAGGACGCACAGAGCCGCCATGTCTCTGCGTAGTTGCATGGGCTCCAGAGTTCGCGTAACCTCTGCATCACCTATAATTCGGACAGCTCGGCGCTGCAATGAATCCAGGGCATTGAGAAGATCCCAGCAGAGCCGTTCCAGAAGTGCGAACAGTAGTCCGCGCAAGAGCGAATCTGAGCCTTGTATAATAGCAGCCGAAGCTCTGGCGCGAAGAACCGCCGCACCTTGTTCAGGATGCCAGGGAGGTGGTCTTAATGGCCCGCTTGATGTGGTCCATGTGATTCAGGTCGCAGCGAAGGGAATAACAATATCCAACTTGTTATTTATAACTCTTGCAGCTTTGTAAACTTATAAATTGCTTGTTATAAAAATATTCACGTTAACGTTAAATTGGCGCTTTACATTAACTTTTTATTTGTCCTCTACAATAAATTGTGACGTGACCCTTATGGAAGATCCATTTTGACGACAGGCGTGGACGAACAGTTTGCGATTGGTTTGTTGCGCGGTTTTCGATTTCCGGTCGGAGCAAATATTTGTTTCGTAGCTTTTATTTGTAATATATAATAATTATATTAAATATTGCAAATATTTGTTAATATAAAAAAGAGGTGGAGTGAAAGGTGGTGAGTGGTACCCAGTCTGCAGATCCGGGGTATACTACCACTTACAAGTATACAGACCGTGATTCGTTCACGTTTCGGGATCAGCTTGTAAGTTGCCGGTTCCAACTAGGCCGGCATAGTGGATGTGATTGCTACTCACAGTTATTGAATTGTAGTAGCAGTGACATCCATTCTTGGACCACACTCCGGCTTAACATCAAGCGGGGTGCTGTCATATGTCAAGTCACAATAAAAAAATTGCTAGTTATGTGACATTTTGAACAGAGCATTTTAAGTTTATTGATTACAGAATCTAAATCGGAAAAGCGGAAGAATAAATCATGTATTCGCCGATCCTTTAAGTGTAGCGTAAAGTAAAAACTCACCAAGCTAGCAAAGCGGATACTACTGTTGCTAGCTCAAATCCACGCCAGTAGCAACAGGTATTACTCGTAGTAATTTTTAGTAGAGATCATTGATATAGTTTTTTTTATATATTTGGGTCATCTAGGTACTAAGGTCGCTAAGTGTCTAAAATTATTTATTATAAAATTTGTTTATACAAAAGGGGTAATCTTACTGGATGAAAGAAGATTAACGAAGTTGATTTATATATCAGAGAAGAGTGGAAAGATAAAACGGGGACGTCCTAGAAGAATAGTTCACAAATGCAGTTTAAAAAAATGTCTTACACATAAAATAAATAAACATAAATGCCAAATACACAATAAAATAATATATATAGGTAAGTATATATATAAAATATATTTTAATATAAGTTAATGCCTATCACTGTAGGAATTAGGACGTCAACTTGATGATGATAATGAAGTTCCTTCTTATAATTCAGACCAAACTAGAACTACTATAAAGTCGGATAATTTATTAAAAGGCCCTCATAGCTCAAAACCATATATTTTATTTAACCATACAGATGATTTGGTATCATGAGAGTTGTGTCAAGGGGCTAAAGTGGGTTTCTCTGTCTTATTAGTTTATAAATTATGTTAAAAGCAAAATATCACGGTCGCGGTAAGTTTTTTATTTATTTCTTTTATTGTGACTCGACATCGGACCTCGACCCGCCTGATGGTAAGCAAGAAAACATCCAAGAGTGCCGACGACTGCAAAAACCGATTCTTCACGGCGGCCCAGTCGCCGCCACTATGGCGGCCAAAGGTGCTTCTTCACGTATCGCTTCAAAGATCCAAGGCTATACGAGTAGGATGGAGAGAACACATGTGCTGGTAAAGAATTCCACTTGTCGATTGTTCTGCAAAGAAACGACGCACTTTTTAGTTCGATTGCCTCTGCCTATCCCTGCGAGAACGTAATGTTTTTTAGTTTATATCTTCCTATTTTTGTCGTGTTATGCGAAATAATGGTGTGAGTAATGTTAAGTTAATTTCTTTAGTGTTTTGTTGTGTCCATGGGCTGGAATATAAGGTGCTTCATTACTGACCTATCTTCAATTATCCAAGTTTCCTTAATTAGATTTTAGTGAGCTTTCTATGCCTTTGTGCTAAACTTTCGTTAGGGACTGAATAATTATTAGGTATTAGGTTTAACTTCCTTCTTTGTATTTATACATATATATTGGAACGAAGTTCCTTATCCCGCGTTGCGAAAGGGGGCTAGACGGAAAAAATTAAGACCAAAAGTTATAACGAGCCTTTTTAGGGTTCCGTAGTAAAAAACGGAAGCCTTGTAGATTCGTCATGTCTGTGTGTCCGTCCGTCCGTCCGTCTGTCACAGACACTTTTTTCCGAAACTATAAGAGCTATACCATCAATACAGTTTTTTCAAGACATTTAAATAAAATATTACTAAAATTGAGCCTACTGATCAAGTTTATATTACATTCTATTTGTTAATAATAATAAAAAAATATTATAACTTAAAATTATTACAATTCCTTCACTATTTAATCGAAAGGAACTTCGTTCCATCCGGGTGTCACTTGACACCTCTCAAGTTTTTTAAAATATATACCTCGACTTGAATGATTATAAGTAAGGGGAGGTCATAGACTGCCGACGACTTAGTTTACGGCTGTCTCAGTCTCTATTACTATGACGGTCAAAGGTTTCACACTTCGCTTGAAAGATGATATTTAATTCCAGCAACCATTTGT
Source organism: Tinea trinotella (assembly GCA_905220615.1). Lineage (NCBI taxonomy): Eukaryota > Metazoa > Arthropoda > Insecta > Lepidoptera > Tineidae > Tinea > Tinea trinotella. The sequence continues at coordinate 18,893,821 of HG992305.1, forward strand.
TTATATACTAGTAATCCTTAATTGTAAATACCTTAACCATGAATAAAACTTTATGTACTGGTTGTACTCTGTTTTCTGGTTTACATGTTTAGAATTATAAAGACTTCTTTACTTTATTACATCAATCAATCAAGCAAATTGTCACGCCTTTTTCCCACAGGGATAGGCACAACCAAAGTACATATATCAAAGATACATTAGTACCGGTGGGTGTTTTAGAACTCGTGCTCTCGGTTCGTATAACCATTGCGCCACATACCACGATCCTTACACAACTCCCTTGCTTCCTTCACTTCCATAATTCTCTTGATACAGGCTTTATGGTTATGGACACTAGGCAACTCAGCTTTCTTGAGAATGTCTCCAATTTGATCGGAAAACACTCTCCTGGGCCTGCCTTTATATGTAATAAAATCTTAGCAAACCATTTTTTATTAATGACGCATAAGACATAGCAGCACCTCACCTGTGTTAGACCGGAGTACAGTCCATGAATGAATGCGACTTCTACTACAGTTGAATAACTACAACAGTGGAAAATGGTGACTTTAAAGCTGAACCTCGAGACGCTTCACGGTCTTTATTCTTAAAAGTAGTGGTACTAACCATGATCGGATAATGAAAAGAATTGTGGCAGTGAGGGAAGCAAGGGAGTTGCTGTATTGACTCTGCCTGTCTCTGTGGAGAAAAGGAGGTTTTGGTTTCATAATCTTAACGTTGAGTAATTGTAAAGTCGTGGTCACTCTTGGACCTCCTCTTGCTTATTATTAGGCGAGTCGAGGTCAGATGTCGTGTCACAATAAAAATAAAAACTTTCTAGCAATTTTAACCTACTGTGAAAATTAAATAAATAAATAAATACGTATTCATTCACCCAGTCTGCCGATCCGGGGTAGTACCACCACTTACAAGTATACAGACCGTGAAGTGATTTGGTCACGTTTCGGGATCAGCTTGTAAGTTGCCGGTTCCATCTAGGCCGGCAAAGTGGATGTGATTACTACTCACAGTAATTGAATTGTAGTAGCAGTGACATTCATTTATGGACCACACTTCGGCTTAAGATCAAGCGGGGTGTGGTCATATGTCGAGTCACAATAAAAAAAAAAAATACTAGCAGCCTCTATTCATGTATCACACTTTAGCTCAGCATAAGGCGGGTTGTCGAGCTACTTAAAAAAGACCTAAGCGAGAGCGGGTAACAATAGAAGCTCGTTTAGTAGTTCCACTTGGCATAATTAGCTCGGTCAAGTAGATGCCTTTTCTCGGTTAGTTAACGACATTTCACTATTTTACCTTGCAATTTTAATGTAATGCGTGAACTGACCTCGACTTGGTGGTAAGTAAGGGAAGGTTAAAGAGTGCCGTCAACTGAATGCCCGTTCCATTATACACTTTCCATCATCTGGTTTGTGAACATTGAGAACGGTTGGGCTGGTTAACCATTCTACTTGTCTATTGTTCTACATAATGCGGAGGCTTTTTCAGACCTGCAGTTCGACTGCGTAACTCTACGTCAATGGGCTTCATTTTGACAGTGAAACTCCATTAATGAACTTTAAAATTGCTACCGCGCAACACACTAAGATTCGATGTTTATTTTCATTAACAGTTTAAGCTCATTAAAACTTGTCCGAATGAATAAATGTTGTTTTTAACACTAACAGAGACCGCGTAACTTTTTAACAAATGGAAATGAATTTCATTATCATTACCTTTGAAGTTACGCGGTCGGCCCCTTGTTCAGACATCACGGGAGTAAATAGGTGAGGTTAAAAAGCTCATCAAAATATTCTCTGTGCTAAAGAAGGCATAAAGCCATCATAACAGACAGCTTGGTGCTGCAATTAATCTAGGACATCGCGAGCTATCGAAGCGTATAGCAAACATTACTTCGGGCTGAAACAATTCGAGCCTTTAGTAATAGACAATTATAGTGTAAATTAAACCTTGTAGTTTCACCACTTATTTTTATATTTTTTATTGTGACACGACATCTGACCTCGACCCGCCTGATGATATGAAAGAGGAGGTCCAAAAGTGACGACGACTGAGAAAACCGAGTTTGTTCCTTATTCTCAGTCGCCGTCACTATGCCGGCTCCCCGTTCTAATTCAAATCTTTTTTTTTTATCTTCAACTGTATTATTAACTAATATACATTTCTGTGCGTAATATTGCATTTAATAATTTATGTGATCATACAAAATATCTTTCATTCATTCACATGAGTACATTTTGAAGTATAAAGACAGTGAAGTGTTTCAGTTTCAGCTTGATTAGCTTCCCGGAAGACGACATCCCTTTTACCGCAAACTGCAACAACTACTTTATGTTCGAAGTATATAACGGACGGTTACATCAATACATTTATTTTATAAATATAAAAATAACGCGATATGTATTATACGAAACGATTTTTTTTAAATTTATCACATTAAAAGAAACGTTTATAATTTGAATTTGTGTTTAATTTTGAGTTTGAATATAAAATTAAACCCTAATTTGTATGAATTTGTACATAATTTATAGCATATATCTATTAAATTTTTATTTCTTGATAAAAATAAGAAGTAGATATTTGATCCAGGTCAACACCAACGTATCAAAGAGTTATCATTCTTTATATCAACAGCATATCGTGAAGTGACTTAGTCGCGTTTCAAGATCAGCTTGCAAACAGATCCCAATACTACAGTTATTTAACTGTAACAGTTAATTGTGCTAGTAGCAGTTACCCCTATTCATGGACGCACTCTATCTTAACATCAGGCGAGGTTTATCATATGTCGAGTCATATATAAAAAAGTGACATTTAGTATTTTTGGTGTAACCGGCTATTTGAGTGCTGAAAGCTTTTACTTAAAATGTCAGATTTAAAAGTGACTTACATACATGTTGTATTGACAACAAGATGACCTTCGTTTATTTTCATATTTAGAGTAAAAACTTTCAACGTATTAAACTTTCGCACGAGTTCAAAACACTTGCCGATGTAATGTCCCATTGTTGATGATATATGTACTTCGGTCGTCCTGTTTCTAAGATATTATTTTAGTAGCTTATTACAGAAATTTTAATATAAAGAAAACATAATATATAATACAAGTAATAAATAAATCATATAACAACATATAATAAGTATATATCAAAATCATTAAAGTATATTAGGATTGTTTTTGTATTTTAGTGTTTCAATTGTATTTTTACTGACTTATTATATCACATGTAAAAAAATGTGTCACTCTGTCAAAAACATAATGGGCCGTTATAACATTGTTGTAGCCCCGATTATTTTATTTCGTATTTTGATCTCTGCTATTGACAGATTTAATACACATCGTTTTTCATGAAAAGTGAATTTCGCATCTATGATAGACAGTTTGTGGTAAGTCTGAGACTCGGGGGTAGTACCACCAATTTTTTCTATTTCAAAAGATGATGACCTATAACGTCACAATGACGGTCTTTTGTCTCGCGCCTGTCAAAGAAGGACGAACGTATCAGAGTTAAATGAAATATTCTTTTTAACCCGTTGACTCTCGACTCTCAGAATTTTCTTGAATACATAACGAGATTGTGCGTATGAATTTATTATGAAGTTCAAGACAAATAGGCTGCCAGAGCTGGTGAGATTTAGATAGAGCTGGGGCGACAATGATTATTACTCGATTACAATACTCGCGAATTTTTAAACCTATAGGTTTAGGTATATTCAGTTTGTTAAAAAAAACAGTTATTTAACTGTAGTGCTGACTTACCAACTTACCAACAGGCAGGTTAAAAGTCACATAATAAATAAATGTCAAGCTGGACTGCGGTCCATGAATGGAGTTGACTGCTACTACAGTTAAATAACTGTAGTAGCAGTTACATTACCTATGCCGGCTTTGAAACCAGCAGAAAATTTCTTAGAGACACGAGAAAGCTGTGACAACAATGGTCTTCGAGACAAAATAGAGGTAGGTATGTATAAATAGAACGGAGTTGGGGGAAGAGCGTACCCGTCTACTTATGGTTTAAATTAAAGTAGACAACGTATTTAAATATGTTAATGTATTAATAAATAATAAATCAATCAAATTGTCACACCTTTTTCTCACAGGGATAGGCAGATACACAACTCCCTCGCTTCCTTCACATTCACAATTCTCTTCATACAAACTCTATAGGTTATGGGCACTAGGCAACCTAGCTTTCTTGAGGATGTCTCCGATTTGGTCGGCAAACACCCTCCACCCAAAACCCCTGCCTCGTTTAACGCATCCATTCACATGAGATTTATAAATTATTTTCGTCAATCTATTTTCACTCATTCTTTCCATGTGCCCAAATCATCGAAGTATTCCTTTATCAAACCTTGTCTCTACATCCTCTTTCGAAAAATGAATTATAATTATTTAACAAAGAATAATTGTGTCAGGTCAGGTTGACAAGAACGCGATTGACTTTTAAAACTGTTTTTATTGTCACCCTATTTCTAATATACATTTAAGTAAGTATACGAATAAGGGAATAAGTGACGCGTGCGGAGAGAACAAATTCATGCAGACAGTTTAAAAGATTTTAAAGGCACAAAGCTCAAGTTGGTTTCTTGCGAACACCACGAAGAAATCACGAATAAGTGTTCCTTTTAAGCGCATCAACACAATTCATAACTCACAATTTTAACTTAGTAATTCATAATATCTAGAATAAGAGGATAATTAAAAACTCCAATAGGACGTAAAATAAAATTCGGATGTTCTCCCCGACCTGTAAACCCGACCCCGGACGGGTGTGAAAAGTCGTACAATGTTAAAGAGCTCTTCGAAATATTCTCCGTGGTATAGGCGATAGAGGATGCACAAAGCAGCCATGTCTCTGCGTAGTTACAGGGGCTCCAGAGTTTGCGTGACCTCTGCATCACCTATAATTCGGACAGCTCGGTGCTGAATGAGCGTAATTTTAATACTATATATCATTGAGATGTATAATAAAAACAAATTGTCCAAAAGTCATCAACAAGTTCTATGGTCAGTATCAGGATTCAAAAACATACATACAGAAACTTGTATACCTATCCTACTTTTCTTCCGCGCCATATGGCTAATGGAGTAAAAAACATAATGCTGTGAACATGAAAATAGCGAGAAGTATTGAGCTTAAGGTAAAAGTACCCGAGTGACAGCGTACTGCATGCTGTTAAGCTGGAGTGCAGCAATTAGCGGAGGCAACGACTGCCACGGATGTCAAGCCAATATGAAGTAAAACTACTTCAACTAAATTTTAACGCCATCCATTTTAACTTAACCTAAAATACATTTATTAATGGAATGGGCAAAGACAAGGGTGTTCCAATTTCAAAGATAAAATTAATACATCAATATGTATGTTTTTCAAAGCATTCACAAACTTCATTCAATATATTTCTAACTGAAAGTGGGACATATGTCAAGTGTTATCAACTCATCTCAGAATTAATTTGTAGTGTAATACTATTCAACTAGATTATCATTCTTAATCTTAAGCTATGTAAATTATAACTTTTTTATCTGTTCTAATAAAAGTTTTACTAACAGGTAATCAATCTACAAGTTTAATGCTTTACCAGCCCATGTGTTCTTTCTTATATAACCTTTGTCTACAGGCGTGGCGCATTGAATAGCAAATCAGTTCATTATTATTTAAGTCCCGGGTTTGATTTCCGGTCGGAACAATATTTATATCATAGTTTTTATTTGTAATATTTGTTAATATTTAAAATTATTTTTAATTAAAAAGAGAGGCGGATATTTCCTCTATCTAATATACTTCCTTAATGTCAGGTCAGTTTTATTGCAACATGAATTTATTGTGCACACGATGTTTTATAAAACCTATCGCCCACAAGAAGGTGATTCCACATTTAAACTCGACTTTTACAGGCTAGCAAGGGACATCCTAAGAGTGTCGATGACTAAAAAAACATAAAAATATATAAAGTAGGTTATTATTATATCAATGAGTTCCGGAAATATAATATCATTTAATCAAAGTTACTTTTAGGAGAAATTAAAACTTTATTTCAACATTCTAAATTACTTTTACAATCCTCAATCCTTTTTGATCAAAATTCGTCTCAAAGAAACTCAAACTTTTCTTTATTGTAATTTACAGTTAGTGGTCACTTGCCTAATCTGCTAATACGGAGTAGTACTACCACTTTCAAGTACACAGACCGGGAAGTAACTCCGTCGTGTCAAGTATGAGAAAGTGATATTATTTAAAATAATCTTACTTTTATACTATAATGTGGTACGAAATTAGATGGTTAGATTATAATATTATTGCTCTAGGAGATGGTGGTACGCCTCCAGTTTCTACTTAATCAATTTCAAAAATATTAGTAAATTTTATCAAAAGCCGTTTTGATTGATTCCTTAATTGTACCAAAAACATCCAGCTCTCGTATAAACCCTTCACTAATATATTAAAACTCTGCGATTGTTATGATTAGTGTAATTTAATTAAATATTACTACATTTGTTACATTTACTCTATTTTTATTCATATAAGCACTGAATACAAACGTTTATAAGACTTTGAGAAATAAAAATTATTTAAAATATTGAAATCTAGTTAGGTATAAATATTATGGAGGAAAGATTATGGAAGTTTGATGTTTCAAATACTCATGGAGGAAATGGGAATAAGCCATTTATTCGCATACTTATTCAACGTGCAATAACACCATTTTAAATTTGTTTAATGTATGAGCTTTAAAAAAACAATGTAAATCCACATCCTTTGCAACTTGACAAGGTGACGATATTCGGTGCAATGGCATGTTAATATAATTCAATGAAAAAAAATCACATGTTCATGAATTAGGTATTTGTATGTTTTACGTGACATTATTATTTTGTGAAACATATAATATATTTTATTTTTACTTCTTTTAAAAGTAAACAGATAAAATTTTTATATAGGTTACATCTTCTCTCTCTCTCTCTATATATATATATATATATTTATATATATACATAGAGAAGATATATAAACCTATATAAAATTTAATCTGTTCACTTTTGTATATATATATATTAGCTTGATGGAAAAGTCCAAGAATATATTTTGCGATTGCCTTCGTCACTGTGGCGTGGCGGTCAAAGGTGTTTTAATTTATTTTTTGCAATAATGGATTTTTCCAGGCATTTTTTGAATATATTTTTTCAAAGACGTCATCTTGTTTTTTATTTGTCAAAGCTCAAAGTAGTTTTCAAATAAAACTGTCGCGTGTTTATTTATTCCACAGTGAAGAGAGCGCCCGACGGAGGGTTAAATTAGTAACTATTATATGTTAAATAGTGAATTATTTTGACATTATAATAAGAGTTTCAAAAACTTCAGGCGCGGTGAATCTAACAGCTCAATTTTTTTAAAATTGTTATATATAATTATTAATTTTAGTGGAAATTATAAAATTATTACCTTACATTATTAAATAATACTATTGAGCCTTTCGTGCTAAGGAGTAGAGATATTATGGAGCGCCGTAACCATATCCGAAATAAAAACCTATCCGTAACCGTAACCGAATATCTTATAAAAGTTTCAGATAATTTCGGATAGGGATGGAGACAAAATAATACATATTATATTATGACAGGCTTTTATTCATAAAATTCCCTAAAAATCTAATATTCGTAACCGTGTAAGAAACCGGTATAATATTATTTCTATATCCGTATCCGTATTTATATCCGAATTTCCATATCCATAACATTCCCACTAAGGAGTTTATAAGGGACGCCCGACCAACGCGATGGAAGGTTAGTTGTAGAGTTTAATTGTCTTATTTACCGGCCACTGTGCTAGTCACTGCGCCGAGTAAAGAAGTGTTTCAAGCTTCACTTAAAGGAAGTATAGGTGTCCCAAATAAGTATATAAGATGGGTAGAACACACATGAGCATTCTACTTGTCCATTGTGCTACAAAGAATCGACGTGCCGAATCTTTTATTTTAACTTCCAACATGGTCGACAATGTTCCAATCAAAAAGAGTATTAATATTATTTACCCATTAATAATATTATTACTCTTAAATCAACTAGCTGTATCACCCGCGTTTGTTTAATGTTTTTTCGTAAGTTTATCTAACGTGAGAATGATCTACATCAGATCTTTAATATTAGCCTAGGTATAACTCATAGTAAAAAACATATTAAGTTAAATCTTACATGTTCTGTAAATCATTATGTACACCAGATCTTCAATTTTATAACAGCCCGGCTGCTTGACATCTACAATTCTCTTCATACTGTTTGTTTATTGGCACTGCGGATTCCTGCTTCTTTAAGAGAGTATTCGCGCCAATATTTGCTCGGATGTCGGCGCGGACAAAAGATTGGTGGCCTCGGGACAAACACGGCGGTCACAAAGAATGTCTATATACATACCATACTCCTTTTGTATCAATCAATCAATCAAACTGTCACGCCTTTTTCCAACAGGAATAGGCCTCTGCCTAAACAAAGAAACGCCACCTGCCACGATCCTTACACAATTCCCTCGCTTCCCTCACATCCACAATTTTCTTAATACAAGCTCTACTGTTATGGGCACTAGGCCACCCAGCTTTCTTGAGGATGCCACCGATTTGGTCGGAAAACACCATTCTGGGATTCCTTGAAAATAATATAAAATTTATGAATTAAATATGTAGCTAATACTAATAATTCTCATTTATTTCAAATACAAAGGAAACGTTCCTAGTTATTTGTTTACATAACTGTTTCATAGAATTATTGTTCTTGTACACGGTCAACGGATATGGAACTAAAATATAGCAACATTGTATTGAAAATGTTTATTACAATAAGTTTATTAATACTCGCTTCAATTCCGGTTGCTATAGTTCGTACTGGGATCCTATAAGAAGTGGTGACTCATTTGTTTTTTTATTTTTTTAATCAAAATATGATAGCACACCCCTGATGTTAAAATGACGTGCGGCCCGTGAATGATGGTGAATGCTACTGAAATAAATACTGTAAGTAGCAGTCACATCCACTATGACAGCTTAGTAGAACCCAGAAATTACAAGCTGATCCCAATAACGCAACGTCACTTTACGATCTGTATACTTGTATGTGGCACTACACTGCTCCTACCAGAAATCGAAATCAGGACTTAAGCGTAACTAACTGCTGTACTAACCAATTAGCCACGTCTGCCGCCAAAAGGTAGTTAAAGACAATTATTTATATGCAAAACGTAAGTATTGAGGAGCCATATAAAAGAAGTCTTTTGGTACGAATACCAATACCTAATTTTACTTTATCATTGAAATGATGTCGCAAAACGACTGTGGTGTAGTGGTAGTGCAATGGTTACGCAAACCGAGAGCACGGGTTCAAAACTACTTGCCGGTACTAATGTATCTTTGACATGTGTACTTTGATTGTCCTGTTTCTATGATACAAGCACTTTAGTAGCTTAGTATAGAAATGTAAATAAAAAACGGTGAAGATTAATACGGTAGGTCAAGTGGTACAAAAGTTAAGTGTCGTAATGCGTGCGAAGGTTTGATCCCCTCAAAAGTCAACCTCACCTATTCGTTCAAAAAAAAAATTAAGAAAAGAGAACAATTAAATTTCTACAAGTAGTTTTTTGTCAAGATTCTTTCTAGTAATTCTATTGCGTTTCAGGATCAGCTTGAATGGATGGGAACGATGAGAAAAACACATTGGCTAGTAAAGCATTCGGCTTGTCGATTGTTCTTTGAAGAAACGACGCTGCCGATTCCGTCGACAGAATGCGGTTGCTTCCCCGATCTGTGTGCGTATTACGGGAGTGAACAGACGACGAAAAAACAAAGAGTTCCTCAGAACTTTCTTCATGGTACTGGCTATCAAGAACAAATACTTAATACTATAGAGAGCATTTAATGTTAATTTTCAACTTTAACATCATAGCAATAAAATTTAAAATATCTTATTTAAATAAATTTGATGAAAACATTTTATGAAATGTTTGCCTTGTTTTTTTTTTGTTGGCCTACACAGTGTACTTTTGAACGAGTGTTGGTTGTCTATTTGAGTCTCTTTCGTGTGTTAAAATATAGATAATATGCTTAAGGCTATGCTAAGAGAAGTTTCAATTAAAGTTTAATTTAATAATCAATGTTCGCACAAAATCTTAGAAAATACTAAGGTTTTTTAAATTTTATTATAAAACATTAATAATTTAGAAAACGGTCTAATATAGTTTTATAAAGATTTTACTTAAACAAGATATTGTTTAAAAACATTTTTGTATTAGGTATATTTTTTTTTGTAGCTCGACAATTTTAGCTGATGTTAGACCGCACTGATGCGGTCTATGTATCTAGTATTAATTCTGCAACTATATATCTCTCTAACTATCTAGGTAGACGTTTATTATCAATCGTTGTCTTACTTGTAACGCCTTAAGGCAGATAATGTAGTTTCAATTAACGCAAACTAAAGACCGCATTGGGTTTCCTTTCATTTCCTTAATTGCCATATCCAGAACCATATCCTCTTGTTAATAATAATTATGACACGCTTCCGGCTATGCTCGGAGCAGTTTTGATAATAGAGTAATATTGTAGGATGAAATGGTTATGGCAGTCGTTTACTGACGTCCAATTGAAAAATGGAACAACCTTCTTAAAGAAATTCTTCAGTGTGAAAAGACCTTTTACGAGGCCGGCATAGAAGATGCTGTCACGTTAAACCTTCTCTCTGTTTATGACAATGTTTTTTTTATTAATTATTTCTACTCAGAATTTTTAGGTTTAGGTTTTTAGGTTTAATGTTACTTTTTTATATCATTCTCTGGAGATCGAACAATGGGCAGATAATATATTATTTATCTTTTTGTTTTAATTTAATTGTTTAGATCTGACGATAATGTATATTTTTTTTGTAAATCCAGTAATAAATCTATAAAGAATGTTTAGTTTATAATAGTCTTTTTAATATGACTAATATCAACAATCAAATTTTCACGCTTCCTTCCAACAGGAATACCTAGAGACAATGGAGCGCTGCTTGCCACGATTCTGACACAACTCCCTCGCTTCCCTCATATCCAGAATTCACTTCGTACAACTATACGGCTATAGTACTCGGCCCATAACCCAGCTTTCTTGAGGGTGTCTCCGATTTCGTCAGAAAATACCCTCCTGGGTCTGCCTCGATTACGGTTCCATCATCAGATTTATAAAAACCAACATTTCCACACACCTTCCCAAGAGAGGATCAGATTATTAGAACGCTGTTACTATGCAAGTCATAGTTATATCTAGAACTATACTAATACAAACATGAAAACATACGTTCAAAGGAAAAACATAGGTATATATATTATATTATGATCCAAAGAGCATAATTAAAAGAGCCAGGCAGAGCGTTCAGCAAATAGAGCGCTGAATAAATAGAGTAAAAATGTCATTTTGCAGTTATCTCAAACGCTCTTTCATATGCAAACCTACATATTTACATTTTCAGGAAGCTATAATATTACTGCTAATAATAAATTTATTTATTTATATATATATAAAATGCATATATATAACGGAACCTTTATAGATTCGATGTCTGTCTGTCAGTCTGTCCGTACGTATATATATATATATGTATTCTGTGAACCGCATTAAGATTTCACACTAAAATAGAAAAAAAAACAGTAAATTTTGGGGTTCCCAGTAGTTAAAACTGAAAAAAAATGTTTCATTAAACTCATACGTGTGGGATAGGTATCTATGGATAGGCACAATAAAAAAAAATAAAAAAATAGGTCTTCAAAAATGATATGAGGTTTCTAATATATATTTTTCTTCTAAACTGAATAGTTTGCTTCTAAAGACACTTCTAAAGTGGTAAAATGTGTCCCCCCCCCCTCCACCCCGTAACTTCTAAAATGAGTATGATAAAACTAAAAAAATATATTTGCTGTACATTACCATGCAAACTTCTACCGAAAATTGGTAAGTAGTTTTTTTAATACTTAAATCGTAAAGCGCAATTTACCTTTCATTTAATTTACTCAAATATTATATAAAAATCGATCAAAGTTACAACGAACTAAAGAACTTTTATATTAAGTTACTTGGTGCTACGGAACCGTTCATAGGCGAGTCCGACTCGCACTTGGCCGGTTTTTTTTATTGTGGCTCGATGCTTGACAACCACCTACATAAGGTGATGTTAGGCTGGAGTGCAGTCCATGAATAGAGGCGACTGCTACTACAGTTAAACAAATTTTAATTGTTTAACTACGGCTTACTATCAGGTTAACTTTTGGTTAATAATTGTACAACTTTTGGGACGACCAACAACTCAGTCTCTCTGTAACCACGATGGCTGCAAAGCCTTTGAAATGTTGGAGTGCGTCCCTGTATACTATTCAATACAGGGACGTATTAAATTTATTTTAATAAAATTGAACATTTTAAATGGTTTCTAATATCTAAAACAGTTTTCTATAGCAGAAATACAATCTAAAATCATAGACTCTTATTCTTTGACTTGACATATTATGAAAGCAACCCACCTGATGTTATGCTCGAGTGTAGTCGAAAAATAGAGTTGGCAGTTAAATAACAGTAAGTGGCAGTCACATCCGGCCTGGTTGAAACTGGCAACTTACAAGATGATCCCAAAACTCGACTAAGTCACTATAATATTTATATCTAATGACTAAATATTACAAAACGCATTTCATATTTTCTTTAAACATATTTGTTGTGCTATTGCCACCAAATGTCTTATGCATGGTAAGCAGACATTTATATTATATATATATATATATATGACATCTGAACTCGACCCGCCTGATTGCAAGCACAAAACGGTACAAGAGTGCCAACGACTGTAAAAACCAAGTCTTCACGGTTGCCCCACTTGCCGCCACTATGCCGGGCAAAGCTGCTGCTTTACTTAAAGGATCCAAGGCTATAGGATGGAGAGAACATATAGGATCGGATGGTGAAGCATTGCACTTGTCGTTGTTCTTTTGCTTTATGGTTGTGGGCACTAGTCAACCCAGCTTTTTAGAGGATGTCTCCGATTTGGTTCGAAAAGATCCTAAAATACTAATAACATTATCTTTATGAGTATAATGTATTTATACATTTGACTTTTGTTGTGACTTGACTTCTGACCTCTACTTGCCTGGTGGTAAGCAAGAGGAAGTCTAAGAGCGCCGACAGCTGAGTAAAACAATTAATTTTGCAATTGCCGTCGTCACTATGGCGGTCAAAGGTGTTTTTTTCTAATAAAGGAAATTTTCCAAGCATTTTAGTGAATATATTTTTTCAAAGACGTCATTTCATTTTTTATAAGTAAAAATGCGCATTTATTCCCAGTCGGTTTCGTTAAATCTCGGGTAAGATTGCAGCAAAGATTTCATTCAAAGAATTTATTAGTATTATTGAATTATTAGAATGTCAATCAAACGAATTGTTACGCCTTTTACCCACAGGAATAGGCAGAGACCGTGGAAATCCACTTGCTACGATCCTTACACAACTCCCTCGATCATCAACAATTCTCTTTACTCTACAGTTATAGGCACTAGGCAACCCAGCTTTCTTGATAATGTTTTCGCTACAATCACTTCGACTCATCAGTGATTTGTGAAATTAGTGGCGTTAAAAGCATTCAAAAGCACATTTGCGTCGTCGGCGCACTTAGACTTCTCCTCACTTATCAATCAATCAATCAAATTGTCACGCCTATTTTTACAGAGATAGGCAAAAACAATAGACCGCCACTTGCCACGATCCTGACACAACTGCTTCGCTTGCCTCACCCCACATTTCTTTTTATATAAGCTCTAATATTATGGCCACTATCAATTACTAGGCACCCCAGCTTTCTTGATAATATCTCCGATTTGATCGGAAAACAACTCTCCTAGGTCTGCCTCGTGTAACGCATCCATCCACTTCAGATTTATAAATTTATTCTTCTTGCTTACCTTCTGGTAAACGGAGGTCGTATATCACGTATCAATAAAAAAATATAGGTCGGTACCTATCAGTCGAAATTGCTTACAAATTCATTGCATGAGATCATGGTAATATTAGGACGACTATACATTGTTATCAGACGCACATATCAACTTAATCTCGCTGATAAGAGTTTTATCACACCGGAATTGCTAGATGTATATCGTAATATAAGTCCTATAGAACACTAAATCGCGGATTATCTATTTATTATGATAATGAGATTGCAATCGCAAGTAGGTGGAAACACAGACTTTAAGCTAATTGTCCAAGTGATACAATAAATGGTCTTTAAATTAAAAATTAAACGGCAAATATGATTAAAAATTTATCCTTTTTATTTCTGCGATATTTCAACTAATGTATAGTTTGATCAATTTATTTATTTGTCTAGAAATGACTAATGGTGTGCTATGGATGGGGTGCCTAGTGCCCATAACCGTAGAGCCTGTATGAAGAGAATTGTGGATGTGAAGGAAGCGAGGGAGTTGTGTCAGGACCGTGGCAAGTGGCGCTCCATTTTCTCTGCCTATCCCTTTAGGATAGAAGCGTAACAATTTGATTGATTGATTAATTGAAATGACCAAGAATGGTAAATAAGTAGTTAAAATAGCTAACAATCAAGCTGTTTGTCAAAGTAATAGTCTTTAGGTGAGAATGCATTTTTTATACCATTTACGAGTATGGCTCCGCATTGGCCATCACCCATAAAACCTGTATAAAGTAGCAATTTATCGTCTATGCCCATCCCTTTAGCAAAACTAGATGTGATAATTTGATTGTTTTAATTTTTTTATACACATTTCTATATTAAGCTTCGAGAGTTGCCTTTTATGTTTCGGGATTAAAAAACAAAAACAAATATTAATCACCAAAGTCACTTTATTACTAGCGCTTGTATGTCAAAACGTTCTGAGTACGTATAACCTCAAAAATGTCCAACTTTACGGTAGAGCTGTCAGTTGCCAGATTGCAATACTAGGGTTCCCCAAACCTAGAAGGCAACCCCGAAACCTAAAAGGCAACCCTCGTACTAAAGTGCCTATAGAAATAGGAAGACCAAAGTCAAAGATACAAACATCAAAGATACGGTGGTACCGGTTATGAACCCGCCTTGATTGATTGTTAAGGTCTTGGTAATGTTGGTAAACAACTAAAAATCTGTGTATTCTCCCACATAGGCACGGTTGCAATTATATTTATCTTAATACATAGATGATCCGCGATTCTTCTGATCACATCTCGTCATAATAATGCCATAAGAATGTCCCGGATTTGATTCCCGGTGGAAGCAAACACTTGTTTTATATATTTTATTTGCTTCGGGTCTGCTCAAGAGTGGTAGGCTGTGGTCCCAATTCTGCCGAGGGTAGTACCACCAGTTAAAACTATACAGACCGTGAAGTGACTTATTTGAGTTTCGGGATCAGCTTGTAAGTTGCCGGTTTTAACTCGGCCGACATATAGACGAGTCATAATAAAAATTAGAGTCTAGGATTTAGATCATATTTCTGCTATAGAAAACTGTAATTGGAAAACATAAATATTAATAGTATTAATTTAATTCGTCCCTGTATTGAATAGTATACAGGGACGTACTCTATTGCGCTTCTTCAGAAATTAATATTAAGTGTTAAATATTTTTTTTTGAAACAAGTAGAATTATTATAAAAGTACTTTTCTGTACTATACTAACCATGCCATAGTAAATCTCATGACAATTTATTTTATAAAAAAATGTGGAAACATCCGCCTCTGTCTTTTATTCACAAATATTTGTAATTTAATCAAATTGATACCTATTGCAAATAAAAGGTAGGAATCAAATATTTTCTCTGACCGGGAATCAAACCTGGGACTTTCCGTGTAACAGATTGGTGTGCTAACCAATGCGCCACGCCTGTAGTCAATAAAAATAAAAATATAATTTCCGGTTCGTGGTGTCCACTCAAGAACCTTTCTTCCACATGGGTTGTTCTTCAAACGATGTCAATCAAAACGACCAGTTTTTATCTTTTATATAATATAATTCTCCTGTCTTTATTTTTTATTTTTTTTATTTTTTATTTATCTACATTTCTATACTAAGCTACTAAAGTGCTTTGTATCATAGAAGTACATATATCAAAGATACATTGGTACCGGTGGGTGGTCTCGAACTCGTGCTTTCCGCTTTGTGTACCCATTGCACTGCCACTACACCACGGTCGCCTTTGTGTATGTAACAGAACTCCTCCGGTTGGAACGATTTTAATAAATTTTTAGAATTTTTTATGTAGATTTGAGAATGGTTTACATTTATAATTGCACCCAGTGGCGCTGCAAACAGTTTTTTTTTTGCAAATTGGCATGACGTCTGGCTAAGTAGATTATCAAAAAAGGAATATTAAATTGAGTACGTCCCTGTATATTTTGATAACCAACTTAATCCAGGGACGCATTTCATATATTGTAATAACATTTTAATAAATATATTTTTTAAATAAATAATATGAAAGCGTAGCATAGATGTTTAGCCCGCAAATAATTGTGGATGTAAGGGAAGCGAAGAAGTTGTGTCAGGATTTGTTGTGCGCTCTCTGCCTATCTCTGTAGGAAAAATGCGCATTGAGTTTGTATTAAGAGAATACCTTGCATCACCTATAATTCGGACAACTTGGCTCTGTAATGAATCTAGGGCATTTAGAAAATACTTGGCAAAGCTGCCCCAAAGGTGGAAACAGTACTCTGCGCAAGAGCAAATCTAAGCCTTGTATAGTAGCAGGCCAAGCTCTGGCGCGAAGAACCACCGTACCTTGTTCAGGATGCCAAGTTTGCGCTGCGAAGGGACATTCCTAATATGTCCAGTCTGACCGAAGTACCGAATTGGCAGTCGAACCAAATGGTTCGGTGCTTCGTTTCTTTATAGAACCACCGTCAAGTGGAATGCTATACCAGCCCATGTGTTTACTCTATCCTATAGTCTTGGATCCTTTAAGCGATGCGTGAAGAAGCACCTTTAGCCGGCATTGTGACGGCGACTAGGGCAACCGTGAAGACTCGGTTTTTATAGTCGTTGGCACTCTTGGACCTCCTCGTGCTTGCAATCAGGTGGGTCGAGGTTAGAATTCGAGATATATAAATAAATAAATATAAATGTCTGTCTACCATGCATAATACATTTAGTGGCAATAGCACGGCTTAGCGAGCAATCGACAAATATGTTCAAATAAAATATGAAATGCGTCCCTAGATTAAGTTGGTTATCGAAATATACAGGGACGTACTCAATTTAATATTCCTTTTGTGATAATCTAGTTTATGACTATAAACTAGATTATTTTTTAGCTGCAGCACATGATTTTGATATTTCAAAAAGTGGACACCAATTTTACAGATATATACAGTATTTATATATTTATCAAAGTTTACGATTCTAAAATCGTTTTTATTTTGTTGAATCATTATCAATTTACAACCACAATTTTCTTAAATACATTTTTTTCATTGTGACTCGACATATGACAGCACCCCGCTTGATGTTAAGCCGAAGTGTGGTCCATGAATGAATGTCACTGCTACTACAATTCAATAACTGCTAGCAGCAATCATATCCACTATGCCGGCCTGGATGGAACCGGCAACTTACAAGCTGATCCCGAAACGTGACCAAATCACTTCACGATCTGTATACTTGTAAGTGGTGGTACTACCCAATGCGCCTTTTTCGTACAGAGATAGGCAGAGAGCGCACAACAAATCCTGACACAACTTCTTCGCTTCCCTTACATCCACAATTATTTGCGGGGTAAACATCTATGCTGCGCTTTTCATATTAGTTATTTAAAAAGCGATGCGTGAAGAAGCACCTTTGGCCGGCATAGTGACGGCGACTGGGGCAGCCGTGAACAAACCCGGTTTTCTCAGTCATCGTCACTCTTGGACCTCCTCTTGCTTATCATCAGGCGGGACGAGATGTCGTGTCACGATAAAAAAAAAAAACAGATATTTATTAAAATGTTATTACCTATACTTAAAGAGTGGTAAGCAGTGGTACCTAGTCTGCCGATCCGGGGTAGAACCACCACTTACAAGTATACAGACAGTCAAGTGATTTGGTCTCGTTTCGGGATCAGCTTGTAAGTTGCCGGTTCCATCTAGGCCGGCATAGTGGATGTGATTGCTACTCACAGTTATTGAATTGTAGTAGCAGTGGCATTGATTCATGGACCACACTTCGCCTTAACATCAAGCGGGGTGCTATGACAGTCACAATAAAAAAAATGAATTGCGTCCCTGGATTAAGTTGGTTATCGAATATACAGGGACGCACTCAATTTAATATTCTATAATAATCTACTTAAACAGACGTCCTGTCAATTTGCAAAAAAAAAACTGTTTGCAGCGCCACTGGGTCCAATTATAAATTTAAACCATTCTCAAATCCACATAAAAATTTCTAAAAATTTATTAAAATCGTTCTAACCGGAGGAGTTCTGTTACATACACAAAGGCGATCGTGGTGTAGTGGCAGTGCAATAGGTACACAAACCGGAGAGCACGAGTTCGAGACCACCCACCGGTACCAATGTATCTTTGATATATGTACTTCTATGATACAAAGCACTTTAGTAGCTTAGTATAGAAATGTAAATAAATAAAATAAAAATAAAAAAATTAAGACAGGAGAATTATATTACATAAAAGATAAAAACTGGCCACATCGTTTGAAGAACAACCCATGGGGAAGAAAGGTTCTTGAGTGGACACCACGAACCGGAAGACGCAGCGTAGGTGGACTGACGACATAGGGGAAGTTACGAATAACCAGTGGATGCAACTGGAATCTTGTTGTTCGGAATGGCGTTCGAATTCGGAGTGGACGCCTTCTGGCTGATGATGATGATAAACTTTTAGGATATTTTATTTATAGACAGTACATGAAAATGTATAGGTATGTATGTATAGGTATGTATAGTACAGGTACATGAAAAATATCCAAGTAGACCAATAAGTTTCAATGGAAAAGTATCATAAAATAATACTTTACACATTCAATAACTATGTAAACATTTTATAAAACGTATTCATTTAAATAATTAGAAATAGATTTTATTTACATAAAGTTAGAGTTCAAAATTAACTGAAGATTTAATATTTCAAAGTATAAAAAATGAAGCTCTGCGGGGTAAACATCTATATGTAGACGCCTACGCTTTCATAATATTTATTTTAAAAACATATTTATTAAATTTCATTACCATGCAGTTAATGTTTAAAATTTGTAACCAGAATTTCTAAATTTCTTATTAAAAGAAGTTCTAACCAGCTAAGCGTAGGTTTTGTATTATCGAAATATAATAAAATAAAATTTATGGAAAGCAGGGGGAGGTGACGACAGGCGAGGACGAACGGTTTAGCGAATGGTTTGTTGCGCGTATAGTACCGGGTTCGATTCCCGGTCGGAGCAAATAAATGTTTCATAGCTTTTATTTGTGATATTTAATATTCTCGGTCGAAGATTTGCTTCGGGTCTGGTTATCAAAGGGTGGTAGGCAGTGGTACAATATAGGGATGGTTGTTGGAGATGTATCACAATATCCACTATTAATTTTTAAAGGTATATATTATACAACAATTTAAGAAGATTATATTTGTCACAATAAAATAAACTGAGATATAAAAAAATGTTAAAATTATTTTTATGCTTTTTCTTTAGCCGACGATTGACAGGTTCTGTCGATGTCAGTAGTCGCATTCACTATGCCGGTCTAGTTGAATTCCGATAACTTAATCTGATCCCGAAAGAAAACGCAACTGAGTTATTTTGTTTGTTTTCCGATTAAATCGGAAACTTCCTTAAGAAAGCAACCTAGCTTAGTGCCCATAACCATAGAGCTTGTATGATGAGAATTGTGGATGTGAAGAAAGCGAGGGAGCTGTCAGGGTCGTGGCAAGTGGCGCTCTATCTCCGTGGGAAAAAGGCGTGACAGATTGATTGATTAATTGCGGTTGACATTCTCATTCTATGAAATGAAAGAAATGCACAAGTATGATGACGATGACCATAATAAAGGCGACCTTGGTGTAGTGGCAGGGCCAGAATTCAACACTACCGGCTCGTACCAATGTGTCTTTAATATGCATATTTTGATCGTCCTGTTTCTATGATACAAGCACGTGTAATACAAGTATAGTATAAAATATAAAGTAATTTTATTATTGAATTAAACAAACTTATGCGGCTTTATTACTACCGCATTTATTTTTGGTTATGGTTATTTATGATTATACAATTTTTTATTCCGAAATTACAAAAGATTTGCAGCCATCGTGGTTACGGAGAGATAGTAAGCCGTAAAAACGTTTTAATTATTGAAGCAATGTTCGTAAAATTGACAAATTAATTGTTAAATTATTTAAATAAAAATAGACCTTATTGCCATACCAAATGATATATAGTACCGGGTCGGCATACCAACTGTCTGTATACTCGTATGCATATCACCTTTTGAATATATTGAATATAACTCTAATCCTCCATATTTTTTTCAGTATAATATGTATATATTTTTCGATATAAAATATATACATATGACATAATTTTTTATTGTGAATAACATTGCCCTTCGCATTTGCAAATAGTTTAAGTAATTATAATACATGCGGGTAATTAAATTTCTACTTTCTATTTTACTAATCTGTGACAATAATGAGCGTTTTGTTTAATTTATATTGGCATGTGTCATCAAACATAATCTATACCGGGTATAAATAGACGCACAGCAATCCCGTTAAAATCGTGTTACACTACTTACTAATACTAAAACATTATTGCAAAATCAATAAATAAATAATCTTAAATAGTTTTTTTTTTCATTGATGTAAATTATTTTTATGAAGCTAGTTTATACTAATTCAAGCTAACTGCCCGTGGGAAAATATAGTAATCTGAAAACAGGACGCCGCCTGTTGCGGTTTTATTCGCACTTACGGGAGTCATAGGGACGCACTGTTATGGTATCAATGTTTATAATATGAAAAGAAAGTGATACGTTATACCCATCTATCACTGTTGATTTATAGCACTGCCAGTAATGAGTTTTTATAGCGAAACGTATGTAAAATCGCACCCGTATAATATAAGATGTAAGTTGAATGACGTCAAAAGATTTATGAGGTCGTGCACACTCCTGACTACCACCGTATTTGCATTGCTTATTTTAAATATTTTGAGTAATTTTTTTTTCAAATATTAGTACCATAATATTTGACTAAATTTCTATTGGGCTAATGAATGTTACAAAAATTGGCAAATAAATTATATATACATTTTTTGGTTTAGACTACAACAGTATGTTTGCAAATGTATGTTTGTCCTGTTTATATGATACAAGCACTTTAGTAGCATAGTATTTCTATACATTTCTATGTATAATAATAAAATTTAAAAAATGGTTTATTAGATAGCTGTATGCATTTTTATACCCTGTATATTCCAATAACGCAGCTAAGTGACTAATCTATGACACACCAACTGAAAATAGAGAAGAGTTTGTTTAAACTATAATCTCTTTCATGTCCACAAAATGCTTACATTATATTTGTTGGAAAACACCAAGAATGTTTTAAAATTGATTAATTGTGTTTTTGTTAACCTATTTCCGAAATAATCGCTGCGCATTCATTACGGTACTATCAATATGTATTGCTCTTCGTTCTTAATCTCGTATTATTATATTTTACGTGTTTTATTACATGTTTTTTTTACATATATTTTTACGGGTCGAACCTCGTCTGATAGTAATCTACAATGCGTTCCATGAGGCGACTGTTGTCCTGCCACAAAATAATATACATTATCCTGTTTTTATCTCGTCTCTGATTTGTTCGGATAGACGATATTATTAACACATGATATAGTGGCGGCGACTAAATCATATTTTTTCAGTCGTCGGCGCTGTTAGACCTCGCTTTGCTTACTATTCAAGTCAAGTCGTAGTCAGATGTTTCGTCTTAATGAAAATAAAAAGAATATTGGGGTCATTCCTAAAATAGAAAGATTCCATAACCATAGAGTCTGTATGAGGAGAATTGTGAATGTGAAGGAAGCTAGATTGTTATCTAATATTGTGCGTTGATTATGGAAAGTGGTATCAACCTATCCTTATGGGATAAATAAATAAAGACGTGAAGGTGATGATCATAATAATTATGCATATAACTATATAAATGCTAAATAAATAAAATTATTTGCACATATTTTATTTCAACATACAATGAATGAAAATTCGAGTAGTAGTCTACATAAGCGAAGTAGTACTACCACTTTCGAGCGTAGATACTGTAAAGTGATTCAGTCGCGTTATTAGTTATTTGTAGTGTAGTCGCCCAGATTCATTAACCGCATTACAGTTCAAAATAAGGCTGAGTAATAACATACAACGAAAGAAATTTTTAAATAATCTAAAAATATTCAATCTAATCACATTACATAAAATTACAAGCGATTACTTGACATCGATTCCAACATTACAGACCATGACAATCGCAATCTTCGCATATTGCATAAGCGACGCGATTATCTATAACGAATATAACGATAGCATGGATAATACTGAGCGGTGAAACCAAAAATATTTTTAGATTTTGATATCTAATCAAAAGTTTATTTATAAGTAATTTAATTTATAATTTAATCGTTTGACAGAGTTACGAAAATAATCACTTCGTTATAGATGCCTATTCCTGTAGGGTTTGATTAATTGATAATCAAAATATATTTAAAATAATATTTGATTGTAATTTGTAAATTAGAAAAGCCCTTTTGAAACGTGACGTAAGTTTCTAATGAATAAATACACATTTAAAAACTATTCTTTAATGTATCACATACAAGGTACTATTTAAAACAATACAATATTTTATTGTTTCTTAATAAACTAAATGTCAATATCCGTAAGCCTTTTAAAGGTGTTTTACGTAAATAACAAACAAGCAATTTCGTTTTTGTTTTCATAGAATATTACGTCTAAGGTATGTGTTAATTTTATCGCCATATCGTATCTTTACCGTTATTGTAACCAACACCTATAACCTCGAAGACATCTTCCTACATAATCGGTTCGAGTTTCCTTATAATTTATACATACATTGCTTAATTTATTAAATTTTCTCTTTTACCTTTGCATAGAAAACACGCCTTGGATTTAAGAAAATCAATTTTATTGTTTAAGACGTCTCGAACAGTTTAAGTTTTTTTTCCTTTTGTAAAGGAAATATTCTTCTAATTGCATAATAAGTTAAGCTTAAGGAAAATTGTAAATTTCATCTCGATAAGTTAGATTTTAGTCTATTTAAAGCGTTGTTGCTATATGAAAATATAATTAACTATTTTTTTTTTGTGAACATTAACTCGTTTGCGAACTTACTTAACCCTACTTACTATGTACTACTGCACTATTACTTACTGTTTTATTGTGAATCGACATATTTTTTAAATATTTTTTGTTGTGACTCGACATATGACAGCACCCCGCTTGATGTTAATTTGGAGTGTGGTCCAAGAATGGATGCTACTGCTACTACAATTCAATAGCTGTAACAGCAGTCACAACCACTATGCTGGCCTAGTTGGATCTGACCTCAACTTGCCTGATAGTAAGCAAGGGGAGGAGCACCAATGACTGAAAATGTCGTCGCCTTCACTATGCAGGATCCAAGGTTATAGGATGGGGAGATAGGTAAGGTAAAGGTAAATATAAACTGTCAATTTTCATTACTACCTGATCCTTTTTACTGTACTGTAAGACCTATAGACGTTTTCAGTGCAGTAAAAGGGTTATGAATTGTATATTTAGGTCGCTATATGACCTGATGTTGCCCACGATCGGAAACGAATGCTACGACAGGCGGAGGTTGCTAGCAGTAGCTATATCCGGTATGACGGCTTATATTCTAAATATAAATCGGATTGATGTAAAACTTTTTAAATTCATTTATATAAATAGTATTCTATATAGTATAAAAGACGGGCTTAATTATGATGTTAATCTGGAGTGCGGTCCATACAGGTGACTGCTTTTTTTTTACATTTTTCTTACAAAAAAGGTCTGAGGTTTTTTAACATTTCTATACTAAGCTGCTAACGTGCTTGTATCATAGAAACAGGACAACCAAAGTACATATATCAAAGATACATTGGTACCGGTGGATGGTTTCGAACTCGTGCTCTCGGATTGCGTAACCATTGCACTGTTACTACACAACGGTACACCATTTATATAACAGTAAGAATCAGTTATAAATATTACTTAGATTTTTTAATTTTTGATTATTATAAATTTCTATAAAAATGCGGTCGTTAAGAAGTGTATGTGGAGTGACGATAGCGGATAGAATAAGGAATAGCACACTGCGTGATAGATGTGGTTTGACAGAAGATGTAGTGACAAGGATTGACAAAGGAATGCTTCGATGGTTTGGGCACATGGAAAGGATGAGTGAAAGTAGATTGACGAAAGGAATTTATAAATCTGATGTGAATGGATGCGTTAAACAAGGCAGGTTCAGGAGAGTGTTTTCCGACCAAATCGGAGACATCCTCAAAAAAGCTAGGTTGCCTAGTGCCCATAACTACAGAGCCGGTATGGAGAGAATTGTGGATGTGAAAGAAGCAAGAGCTGTGTAAGGATCGTGGTAAGTGGCGCTCGATTGTCTCTGCCTATCCCTGAAAAAGGCGTGACAATTTGATTGATTGATTGAAATTTCTATACTAAGCTACTAAAGTGCTTATATTTTTTTTTTATTGTGACACGACATCTGACCTCGTCCCGCCTGATTATAAGCAAGAGGAGGTCCAAGAGTGACGACGACTGAGAAAACCGGGTTTGTTTACGGCTGCCCCAGTCGCCGTCACTATGCCGGCCAAAGGTGCTTCTTCACGCATCGCTTGAAGGATCCAAGGTCATAGGATGGAGAGAACACATGGGCAGGCAAAGCATTCCACTTGTCAATTGATCTACAAAGAAAAGACGCACCGAACTTTTTAGTTCGACTGCCGATTCGGTCGATAAAATGCGGATGCTTTCCCCGACCTGTGCGGGTATTACGGGAGTGAAAAGATGAGGTAGGAACAAGGTTAAAGAGCTCCTCGGAACATTCCCCGTGGTATAGGCGATAGAGGACGCACAGAGCCGCCATGTCTCTTCGTAGTTGTAGGGGCTCCAGAGTTCGCGTGACCTCTGCATCACCTATGATCCGGACAGCTCGGCGCTGCAATGAATCCAGGGCAGTAAGAAGGTACTTGGCAGAGCCGTCCCAGAGGTGCGAACAGTACTCCGCGCAAGAGCGAATCTGTGCCTTGTAAAGTAGCAGGCGAAGCTCTGGCGCGAAGAACCGCCGCACCCTGTTCAGGATGCCAAGTTTGCGGGAGGTGGTCTTAATGGCCCGTTCGATGTGGTCCCTGTGATTCAGGTCGCAGCGAAGGGACATTCCAAGAATGTCCAGTCTGTCCGAAGCACTGAGGGAGATTTTACAAAGAGAGGGAAGGGGAGTAAACAGGGATTTTTTCGTCGAGAACGCGCATACCTGAGTCTTGTCTGCGTTGAACTGAACCAGGTTCTTGTCGCCCCAGTGGGTAATACGATCAAGAACCCGGTTCAGTCCCGCTACAACAGACTCTCTCATATCGGCTATCTCCTGTTTGCCGGCTGCGGGGCGGGCAGTGTAGCGTCCATGCACCGTGCTGTTGTCTGCATAGCAATGAATGCCGGATCCGAGGTCCAGCATGTCATTGATATGCAGAAGGAACAAAGTCGGCGACAGCACGGAGCCCTGGGGGACGACGGCATTCACCGACATCCTGCGCGACGCGCTTCCATCCACAACGACGCGTATGGAGCGGCCACGCAGGAAGTCAGCTATCCAGCCCCGCAGACGGTCAGGTAAACCGTATGCCTCGAGCTTGGATAAAAGGCCCCTGTGCCAGACCCTGTCAAACGCTTTGGAGATGTCCAAGCCAACAGCAAGGGCTTCTCCATTACCATCCAACGCTTCACCCTAGACGTGCGTGGTGTACGCTAGAAGATCACCAGTTGACCGTTTCGGCCTGAAGCCATATTGACGGTCATTGATCAGCTGGTGACCCTCCAGGTAGGCCATGAGGCGAATATTAATTATTCGCTCCATAACCTTGCACAGTACTGAGGTTACAGCTATTGGACGGTAGTTTGGCGGGTCCGAGCGCTCGCCCTTCTTTGGGACCGGTTGCACATTGGCCCCCTTCCAAGCCCGATGCGTACGAGAGCCGGTATAGCCTCGTCAAGACGGGAGTCAACTCCGCTGCACAAGTTTTAAGCACAAGCGCTAGGACACCATCGGGACCACTGGACTTCCGGATATCAAGCGATCGTAGCTCCATGCGGACATCGCGTTGTCTAATACGAATCTCAGGCATCGTATGTCCGCATGGACGCAGGGTGGGTGGCCCTGCACCACGATCGTCAATATGCGAATTTGAGGCAAAGACTTCGGCCAGTAGATCGGCCTTCGCCTTCGCCGTATGCGCTAGTGAGCCATCAGGCTGTCTCAGCGGTGGCAGTATATCATAGAAACAGGACAACCAAAGTACATTATATCAAAGATACATTGGTACCGGTGGGTAATTTCGGTATACGTGCCATTCGGTTTACGTAGCCATTGCACTGCCACTATACCACGGTCGGCTTAAAAATGAAAAGTCTGGTATATAATATAAATTATGACAAAGTAAAAGCAGTGAAATTGCGCCGCAGGAAGGTTACCTATCAACGTAATTTATACCAATTGATTTGTTATTCGCTAATTGGTTAGGAAGACGTCAAATATCAGTGGGTATTAGGACAATCGAGCCCCTGTACTAATGATATATCTAGTACCCAATCAGGAAATAACTAGTAGTATACTATTTTTAAAAACATTTATTTAACATATTTAATAACAAAAAATGTCCATTGTGTTGTCAACATGTCAACATTTTTTTATAAAGCCGTGGTTGAAAGGCCTTAGAATATAAACAGAACTTAATTCAATATTAATTCTCTAAAGTCTCTTTCTTTGGCCGGCATAGTGACAACGACTGATAACACCGTAGTATTGGTCACGCAAGTCCAGGTCAGATGTCTCAATATAAAAAAAGTACCATTATACAACTAATAATATTAATCAATCAATCAAATTGGCAAGTGGCGCTTCATTGTCTCTGCCTATCCCTGTGAGAAACAGGCATGACAATTTGATTGATTGATTATTAATAATAATTAGTTAGTAATAATAATAAGTACTTGCTTACTCAAAGGTTGATTCTGACGATATGCAAAAGTGCCTGTGCCAATGCTCAAGCTAATAAATTATGATTAAGTTGGTAAAGTTTTATTAAAAGATTAATAACCACAGAGCCTTTATGAAGAGAATTGTAGATGTGAAGGAAGCAAGGGAGTTGTGTAAGGATCGTGGTAAGTGGCGCTCTATTGTCTCTGCCTATCCCTGTGGGAATAAGGCGTGACTATTTGATTTGATTATATTAACTATAATTAAACTATAAATAAAAAAACTTCATCTAATGACGTCGCATCAGAGATAATCCCAAGGAGACTGGCAACATTTCCCCTTTGTATAGGAAGGCTTATACAATACTTTGGTAGAAATAATTGCCAGCCTACCTGTCTCTAGACTTCTCCGTTTACTTTTAAAAGGATGTCAAAGAGTGCTAATTACTGAAAAAATCGTATCCCGAATCGGAACGTATTCGGAGAAGCGGACTACAATGATAACCGCCGACATATAATTTATTTAATATAGTAAAATCCTAATTAACTAAACAGCAAAGAATACAATATAATTTAAATTCAATGACGCGGGAAAAATAACTAAGGCCTAGCTGTTGAGCATGTAATCTTATACATATGACATTAATGTTCGTGACCAAGGTTCTGGAGATGGCCGCCAACAGTTTAATTACATATAAATATATATTATTATATCGATAGCAGATAATACCGAATAAATTTTGTTTTAAATGTTTAAATTGTAAGGATTTTATTTGACTAAACAATTATTGAAACAATTATTTTAACGACAGGCGTGGACGAACGGTTTAGCGATTGGTTTGTTGCGCGTAAAGTCCCGGGTTCGATTCCCGGTCGGAGCAAATATTTGTTTCATAGCTTTTATTTGTAATATTATTAGAAATATTTGTTAATAAAAAAACGAGATGGATATTTGCTTCGGGCCTGGTTATCAAAGAGTGGTAGGCAGTGGTACCCAGTCTGCCGATCCGGGGTAGTACCACCACTTACAAGTATATAGACCGTGAAGTGATTTGGTCACGTTTCGGGATCAGCTTGTAAGTTGCCGGTTCCATCTAGGCCGGCATAGTGAATGTGATTGTTACTCACAGTTATTGAATTGTATGTCATATCATATGTCAAGTCACAATATAAAAAATTAAAAAGTAAAACTTCTTTAGACGCTTCTAAAGAATATCAATCAATCAATCAAATTGTCACGCCTTTTTCCCATGGAGATGGGTCTCTACAATGCGGAGTGCCACTGAACACGATCCTGACATAACTCGTCAGGATCGTTAGGAACTGCCTAAGTCGTTATCACTATATTTACCAAATCGCTTTAAGGATCTAAGGTGTGAAGACCCTTTCATACAAACTTAAGATATGGATATCGTACGAGAACAAAAATATATGTTAAACATTTTATAATTACCATTTTATAAAGATAAAATTTATTTAACTGTTAATAAACTTAATCAGACTTTTACGTTTACAACAATCTTCTGTTATTGCTACCGTTATTATTGCATTCAAACGTTATTAGGAACGTGACGTGACAATGAGGAACCACTTATCACGATCCTGAAATATTGTAAAACCTAACAATAACAAATGTAATACTATCGAATAGTATTTTTAAAAGACGAACCCTCTAGTATCGGATTAGCTTAAGCTCAAGTCCGGCATCTGGCTGGCCTCTGAAATGTGACGACGTAACGTGACTGCATATTCATAAATATTAAAACGAAATTGATATTCTTTTTTTTGGCCGAGACATCTGACCTTATTTTGATATATTTGAGATATTTTGGTTTTAAATGATTTGTAATGTAAATAAATGAATTATTGCAGTAGTTTTTCAATGTTGGTATTCTTCGGCCGGCATAGTTCGCTGAATAGGGCAACGAGAAAGTGTACTCGTTTATTTCAGTCGTGGACACTCTTTTTCCTCCTCTTACTTATTATCAGGCGGATCGAGGTCAGGTATGGAGGTAAAAAACTATTTGTAAGTGTTGGAGCTAAGAGTGCTCTTTGGTAGGTACTAATTTAAAATACTACTTTATTTGTATTATCGTTAATTACACTGATTTAATACACTATGCTAAATTCTCTATGCAACATTTTACTGTTAGGAAAAGAAATTCTGATATTATGGACCCAGATACTTATTAGTCGAAGATCGCACTCGCTCCCTCGAGCCATCACTCGATGTTTTTATGCTTTACGTGGCGTCATATCAAATCTGTGTCAAGACGTCACGTTATGTTTAGTGCGCTTGCACCGAACAGTGAGGGTTTATGAACAGAATGTAATTGACGAGATTCTTGTGGTCTTCTTTTCGTTATACACTTTTCCGAAAACCATGCTAATAAATTATTTTTTTCTTAGATTTTGCGCGAACATTGATTAATGAATTTAACAAATTTTATGCGGCTTACTATTACGCAAACTGCCAAACCAGATGACACCGTCAGTTATTTTTGCAAATAATTGAATTAAACCGGGAACAGAAAAACAAAATCAAAACATCAAACAGGGGAGTTTTGGAAACAATAACAGCATCAACCAATAGGACGACCAACACCTCAGTCTCTCCGCGACCACGATGGCTGCAAAGCTCTCGAAACGTCGGAATAATAAAATTACCTCGAATTACCCGATGTTAATAAAGAAAAGGTTCAAGAGTGACAACGACTGAAAATACTGACTTAGTTTACGGCTGCCTCAGTCGTCGTAAACAATGTCCGCTCGAGTTGCATTTATATTATAATTGATTATATGGATAGAGAAAACGTATGGAGTGGCAAAGCATTCCACTTGTTGATTGTTCAACAAAGTATAGACGCACGATAGAATGCGGTTGCTTCCCCCGACCTGGGATAATATGAGTAGATAGTTAAAAAGAATTGGTAGGAATCAAGTTTAAAAAATCTCAAAACATTATAGAATCACTCTGTTTAACGACAGGCGTAGCCGAGCGGTTAGCGATTGGTTTGTTGCGCATAAAGTCCAGGGTTCGATTCCTGGTCGGAGCAAATATTTGTTTCATAGCATTTATTTGTAATATTTATTAATATTACAAATCCATTCATGGACCACACTCCAGCTTAACATCAAGCTTAACATCAGTCATATGTTAAGTCACAATCTAAATCGTATCGGTATAGAGTACTATTCTCTGAGAATAAGCCTTTTGCATTTTCTTTTTTAACATCTGTCGCCCGGAAGCCACAACGTACGGAGGTTTATTCACATTTCTTTTTTAAACTAAAACCTTTAAGTCTGATGGACATAACCCAAATTCGTTGGAAAATGCTAAAGCCATATGTGAACGTGGTATTATTCGTGACGTTACAATAAAGTTGTGAGGTCGTAGTTTTGACGGGACAACTCCAAATGTGTAATTGGTAGGAATTTTAATAATCTATTGTGATTCTGATGTATTTTTAGGGTTCCGTAGTAAAAACTTTATAGATTCGTCATGTCTGTCTGTCTGTCCGTCCGTATGTCACATCCACTTTTTTCCAAAACTATAAGAGTTATACCTACTGTTGAAACTTGATAAATATATGTATTCTGTGAACCGCATTAAGATTTTAACACAAAAATAGAAAAAAAAAACAACAATTTTTAGGGGTTAAAATTAAGTTAAAATCCTTAGAACTAAAACTAATTTTTTTTTTCATCAATACGTCTACGATATCTATGATATTGAGGTTTCTAATATATTTTTTTTCTAAACTGAATAAGTTGCGCGAGAGACACTTCCAAAGTATTAAAATGTGTCCCCCTTCCGTAACTCTTAAAATAAGAGAATGATAAAACTAAAAAAATATATGATCTACATTACCATTCAAACTTTCACCAAAAATTGGTTTGAACGAGATCTAGTAAGTAGTTTATTTTTAATACGTCATAAATCGTAAACCGTAATTTACCTTTATTATAAAGTATATCGTACGTTGGTTGTTTTAATATAGTTTATAATATATCTAATAATAAAGTGTATTACAGAATAAATTTAATAAACTTTATACTGCAGTAGATTAAAACCACTATGCAAGCAAACAAGTTTTTAATTGAAAGATAGAACGATGATAGAGTAAATAAGATTATACAAGTATCTATTCACCCTTGAGGGAAATTAATAAACTTACCCATTCATGCATCTCGACGACGGTCTGTGAAATGCGCTGCGCACTTATTTGATATCTGTGAACAAGTGGAAAATGTAAATGAGGAAATGTCTTTTGTAATATCCATGAAAGGAGACTACTCCACCATGACATCTATCTTTGTAATAATTTGTAATAAACTATTTTTGTAATAATAGTCCACTGTCAATTATATTGTAATACATTATTGTACATCTCATCTATTATTTAATAACTATCAATCAATCGAATCCAATTGTCACGCCTTATTCCCACAGGGATAGGCAGAGGATTATTTTACATCCATAATATCATATTATTAGGTAAATACTTTCCTAAACTTAATTCAAATTAAGAACATAGAAATGTGAGTCTATTTTTTCATTTAAGACAGATTTAATTTACTACTTCGAACAGATGAGATTGTTATTTCTCATTAAGAATATAAATGTCAATTCTAACATAAATTACTTCTTCATTACAAATAGTGTTTTTAATGCCAGCAATGTTTATATTTCATACACAAAGCACGATATATACAATTGAAAGTTTTAATTACGAATGAAACAATTTCTTAGCATCCATGGATTTTCCATCGGAGGGTCCATCGCGTGGCAGGGAGAACGAAGGCAGCGTTCCGGACTTGTGATATTTAGGAATCTGTTTTGATAATGTTCTTAGCTCATCTTTAGGTCCTTAGAGTATACATCTAAGGACCTAAAAAATATACAACCTTAGGAATGTATACTCTAAGATTATAAGAGATAAGATAGGATTTAAATTAGCTTTCAAATATTTTAGAATTACCACCTCTTTTTTCAGATATCTTTTGAAGACAGGCGTAGCCGAACGATTAGCGATTGGTTTGATGCGCGTAAAGTCCCGGGTTTTAATCCCGGTCGGAGCAAATATTTGTTTTATAGCTTTTATTTGTAATATTTAATAATTATATTGCAAATATTTGTTATTAAAAATAATAAAAAAGCGGACATTTGTTTCGGGTCTGGTTATCAAAGAGTGGTAGGCAGTGGTACCCAGTCTGCCGATCCGAGGTAGTACCACCAATTACAGACCGTGAAGTGGTTTTGACGCGTTTCGGGATCAGCTTGTAAGTTGACGATTCCAACTAGGCCGGCATAGTAGCTGTGATTGCTACATACAGTTATTAAATTGTAGTAGCAGTGACATCCATTCATGGACCACACTCCAGCTTAACATCAAGCGGGGTGCTGTCCTATGTCAAGTCACAATAAAAAATAAAACCTAATAGAATATCTTACAAGTCAGTAAACGGATATGAATCATCATCATAGTATGTAGATGTAAATTTAATTATTGTCAGCACATTATTTTTAATTTTATCTTTATCGCCGGTCATTGACATCACCTTTTTTTAAATGTGACACAACATCTGTCCTCGACCCGCCTCTTGATAAGCAAGAGGAGGTACAAGAGTGACGACGACTGAAAAAAACGAGTTAGTTCCTGGATGCCTTCGTCGACGTCATTATACCGGCCTAAGGTGCTTCTTCACGCATCGCTTGAAGGATCCAAGAGATAGGACGGAGAGAACACATGGGCTGGCAAAGCATCCCACTTGTCGATTGATCTATAAAGAAAGGACGTACCGAACTTTTTAGTTCGACTGCCGATTCGGTCGATAGAATGCGGATGCTTTTCCCGACATGTTACATATTATTACGACATATTACGGGTGTGGAAGGATGAGGTAGGAACAAACTTACAATATAATAAAGTACGATTCATGAATGGATACGACTGCTACTATACTTGTAGCAGTCGCATTTACTATGTCGGACTAGTTGCAACTGGCAACTTTCTAGTTGATCTCGAAACGCGACCAGGCAAATTACCAGCAACTGTCAGCCATGCCATAACGGAATCGAATCTGTCTATGTGAATAAATCTAAAAGAATATACTTTGACGAACACAGGCGTGGACGAACGGTTAGCGATTGGTTTGTTGCGCGTAAAGTCCCGGGTTCGATTTCCGGTCGGAGCAAATATTTGTTTCATAGCTTTTATTTGTAATAGTTAATAATTATATTAAATATTGCAAATATTGGTTATAAATAATAGGTTGGTATTTGCTTCGAGTTTCAAAGAGTGGTAGACAGTGGTACCCAGTCTGCCAATCCGG
Source organism: Tinea trinotella (assembly GCA_905220615.1). Lineage (NCBI taxonomy): Eukaryota > Metazoa > Arthropoda > Insecta > Lepidoptera > Tineidae > Tinea > Tinea trinotella. The sequence goes on from HG992305.1 coordinate 18,927,444, forward strand.
GGTAGTACCACCACTTACAAGTATACAGACCGTGAAGTGATTTGGCCGCGTTTAGCGATCAGCTGGGGACGTGATTGCTACTCACAGTTATTGAATTTTAGTAGCAGTGGCATCTATTTATGAACCACACTCCAGCTTAAGATCAAACGGGGTGCCGAGTCATATGTCGAGTCACAATTTAAAAAAAAACTTTAGAGCAAATAATACTCTAACGTTCTACTAATAGAGTCGTTTTTAGAGTGTTCAATATAAGAGATGTTTTAAAGTAATATTATATTAAAATGCACTGTGGCGGACATTTTCTCAAAAAATAGATCATCAATCACTTACTTTCAAAATGGATGCTTTTCCAATATTGTCCTGACATAAGTTTTTATTTTTACATTTCTATGATAAGCTACTAAAGTGCTTGTATCATAGAATCAGTACAACTAAAGTACATATATCAAAGATACATTGGTACCGGCAAGTGGTTTGGAACTTGTGCTCTCGGTTTACGTAAGCATTGCACTGCCACTACACCACGGTCGCCTTTAAACACGGTCGATTTCATTATGTATTTCTAATATCATAATTATAATAAAGTTTTTTTTACATTGTGGTTTTTACTCGTACGCTACATAGAAACATATTAACTAAAATAAGACGGAGGGTTGTATCATAGAAACAAAAGTCACCACAGTTGTAATATTGAATGTGTTTTGACATTTAACGCGCGACAAAACTGTTATTATCTATTTCTGACGATATCAAAGACAAACTTTAATAAAAATTAATGGATTGCTTCGATGGTTTGGGCCCATGGAAAGGATGAGTGAAAGTAGATTGACGAAGTGAATTTATAAATCTCATGTAAATGGATGCGATAAACAAGGCAGGCCCAGGGGTGTTTGCCTAGTGCCCATAACCATAGAGCTTGTATGAAGAGAATTGTGGATTTGAAGGAAGCGAGGGAGTTGTGTCGGGATCGTGGCAAGTGGTGATCCATTGTCTCTGCCTATCTCTGTGGGAAAAAAGGCGTAACAATTTGATTGATTGATTGATTGAGGAATGGATTTTTTAAGAGTAATAAGTTTTCTTTGAGCACATTATAAAAAAGGAGCAGTATAACTGTATAAGTTTTTTACACAAACAACCAAAATGTACGATCGATCGATGCCTTATAATAAGCAACCCGAAAGCGCTGGCGACTGAAATTACCGATCCAGGTTACGGTAGTCTCAGTCACTGTCACTATCGTAAAGGTGCATTTTTTATTGTGACACGACATCTGACCTCGATCCAAGAGTGACGACGACTGAAACAACCGAGTTAGTTCACGGCTGCCTCAGTCGCCGTCACTATGTCGGCTAAAATTAATGCTTCCCCTGAAGGATACAAGGTTATAAATTGCAGATAAAATATGATTTTAAAATACCTTAAAATAAATTGTAGTTTTCAATTAATTAAATCAATTAAACTGTCACGCTTCTATGCCAAGAGATAGTCATAGGCAGACATGATGTATTTATAATATAATATATTTTATAATACAAAGTAATACAAAATATATTACCATGAAATTAGATTATAAAAATATACGTGAAGCACCAATTTAACTCTCCACGACAACCATAAAAGGAAGATTAATATAAACGACAATTCAATAGCTTTATCTCTTTCTTTCGTGTAAAGAACAAACAGGACAGATAATATGTAATCATACATGAATTGATATAATACAACACTTTAATAATAATCAGATATTGTAATACTTTGTATAGATAATAAGCACTTGCTACTGTTGGAGCAATCTATTAATATTTAAACATCAATCAACCAATCAAATTGAAGCGCCACTTGCCACGATCCTGACACAACTCCCTCGCTTCTCTCACATTTTTTTTTATTGTGACACGACATCTGACATCGACCTGCCTGATGATAAGCAAGAGGTGATCCAAAAGTGCCGACGACTGAAACAACCATGCCAGTACACGGCTGTCTTAGCCGCCGTTACTATGCCGGCCAAAGGTGCTTCTTCACGCATCGCTTGAAGGATCCAAGGTTATAGGAGGGACAGAACACATGGGCTGGCAAAGCATTCCACTTGTCGATTGTTCTACAGAGAAAAGATGCACCAAACTTTTAGGTCCGACTACCGATTCTGTCGACAAAATGTGAATGCATCCACATTTCTCTTTATATACGATATTTAATATTCATTTATATAACATTTATATACGAGTACTTACATACCTACAAAAGTTCATAAATAATTTTATTGTGACCCGACATTATGATAGAACCCTGCCTGATGTTAAGCTGGAGTGCAGTCCATGAATGGGGTAAAATATCTGTAATATCCACTATGCCGTCCTAGTTGATACCGGCAATTTAGAAGCTGATCCCAAAACGGGACTAAGTCACTTTTTAGTCGTCGGTTCTCTTTCCATTAGGCAAGTAGAAGTAAGATATAAAATAGTGAAATAAAAAATAAAAAAACTCATCTGTAATTTATAAATCTATTTCGTCAATCTCCTTTTATTTAACCTTTCATTGTGCTCGCACCAAGTTTACTAAGTCTTTCCATAGTTAAAGGTACATGTTATAACACGTACATACATACAAGACAATGTATATGTAGATATACAAAAAGTACTTTAATCCTACTTAAGAAATTTAAATCCGAATAAATCCGCCAGTGTGTAAAATTGTATGTCACCATCTGTATCGCAACTACAGTAAACACTTTTCTATCTCGTTTTTTATTGAGACCCGATATATATTATCACCCTGCCTGAATTATGTAAATAAAGACAATAAGTTTATATCAATCACATCAAAATAAAACAAATTGCCACGCCTTTTTCCTACAGGGATAGGCAGAGACAATGGAGCGTCACTTGTCACGATCCTGACACGACTACCTCGCTTCCTCCACATTTCTTCTTATTTCTATTATTATTCCCTAATAAGGTTTTATTGTAAATGAAATAAGTTATTTATACAGTATGTAAAACTTAAAAGCGGAAAGCTTTTCGTGATAAATTTTATATTATGGTTTTAAAGGATTAAATACCCAAAACTTTGAGGTTATTTGAGGCTTTGAAAACTTTGGCTATTGAAGGCTACACATTACCGTTATTTGACATTATTATTGTACCATATACTAAAGGTATATGGTACAATAATTTTACCAACCAGCTTATTTTACCAATTATCTTCATAAACCAAAACAGAGTTAAATTTAAACAAATTGTATTCGAAAATTATAAATCGACCTCTTAACCTTCTTTTCAGCTCTTGCAACGGTTCCGAAACGCCGAGATAAATAAAACGGTAAGCCCCTATTTAATATCAATCAATCAAACTGTTACGCCTCCTTGCCACAGGGATAGGCAGAGATAACGGAGCAATATATTTAGTATATTTAATATATTGTATTAAATATACTAATATATTGTAAGCGGGCATTTTAAAATAGAGGGCGCCGTTTCCTAAACTAAAGCCTGTCTATCTATTCAAGGCGACCATGGTCTAGAATAATGGCCTCGCAAACCAAGAGCTCCCGGTTCAAAACTACTGACCAAATGTGACTTTGGCCATAAAGTTTCTATAATACAAGCACGTTTAATAAATATATTTAATTTAGAAATTCCGTGGTATAGTGGCATATCGTGCAATCCGAGAGAGCGATTTTAAAACCACTTACCGGTATCAATGTTTCTTTGAAATATGTACTTTCGTTGTTATGTTTCTAATGATACAAGCACTTTTTTTATTCTTTTTTCACATTTCTATACTAAGCTACTAAAGTGCTTGTATCATAGAAACAGGACAACCAAAGTACATTTATCAAAGATACATTGGTACCGGTGGGTGGTTTCTTTGGTAGCTTAGTATCAAAAAAATATATAAATATTAATAAAATATCAATTCTAATGATGAAATGGGTTAAAAGCGAATGGAGTATGAATCTTTTTCTATTATTCATAAAAAAATGCTAACCTTTACACCCTCGGTCACTCCTCCGACTGGTTTTCGTAAAATTCTGCAATATTTCGGACACGTCCCAAGGAGAAACGCTAACAACCTGGAGAAGTTCATAATAACAAGGAAAAAATAGGAAAATGGCCTTGAAGGCGAAATCCCGTAAATGTTTGGATCAGATTAACGAACCGAAGCCCGATACACATGAAAACGGATCGACGATAAAATTCAACGAAATGATGAGGGACCGACCGGAGAGAGAGAGTTTATGCTTGATCAAAGTTGCCCATTGAAATATGATTCTCTCAATGGGCAAAAAAAAATTGTTAGTATCACATAAATTACGATTCACAATTTTAAACAATCGAGAGAAAGGGATATTAATTTTAAAAATGCTATCTAAGGCGTTCGTGCCATCGTAATAAAAAAATGACAATAACTTGCCTGTAGAGAAAACGGAAGGTCAATTTTATTCGTATAATTATTATTTATATTTATATCGATATTATTATGGAATAAATTAAAAGTTATATCGAATTCGAGATTTTCGCAATCCTTAATCTATAAAAAGATTTGTAAAGGTAGGATTGAATTGTAAAAATTGGATTGTATCTTAGGATTGTAAAAATGTCTGTTCCTATATAATTTACCTGAAGCTAAAAAATCGATTCATTAATTCATTATTAATTTTACTTGTAATTGTATCAAAGTTAGCACAACCTAAATATTTTTCCTAATCGTTCCAGAACAACTTTCACTGTAGTACTGAGGAATAATGACCAGGCTAAAATTCATAAAACCCAATTGAAGACCCAACAGAGTGCGTATTTTGGCGAGGTTATTTTTCTATTGACAGTAGGGCTACTGGTATAGGGGCCTGGTATCAAACTGAAATAGGCTTCATGAATAGTGGCGACAGCTACTATATTTAAATTATTGCAAGCAGCAATCGAACCTTACTAAGCTGGCCTAATTGACAGTTGACACTGGCAACTTTAGAGCTGTTCTGAATCGGCAAACTGGTCAAATGCCGTTCAACTGTCTACTACTCTTAACCAACCTGACACGCAGATAATGTAAATATCTGTACAATTATAGTAGTCCTTGATACATCACTAGACGACAAAGAAGTCCAATTATTTTAGCATTTAAAAATAGTTTGATGAGTCATTCAATTTAAAACTGTTGTATAATTTATTATTTTTGTCAATAGCCGAATTCTATAGTTCGTAAAGTTTAATTATATCAATTGGGGATTGTGTTATGGGAACATGATGATTGTCTGATATAACTGTAAAATATCAATTAAATCAATCAAATTCCACAGAGATAGACAGAGACAATGGACGAAATGACGCAAAACCGTGGTTCATAACTACTTGCCAGTACCAATGAATCTTTGTACTTTTGGTCATTCTGTTTCTAATATACAAGCACTTAATATAAAAATATAAATAATAAGTAAAATAAAAAATGAGATTGGAAATAATACGACTAAAATTGAGAAAGGTGTGTTGCGATGGTTTGGGCAGATTGAGTGAATGGATGAAAGGCGGTTAACAAAGGGATTTATTTGGCGAGCCAAATGATAAAACGGGGTCAATTCAGACCCCGGAGCAAAAAAACTCATTTTGTTTAATAATTAATATTTTTGAAAACCAATATAGTAAGTCTTATTTACCTACATACAAATTATGTTATAAAAAAAATCTTTGTTTCGGGGTAATTCATGTGTGTAAAATCTCGTCTAAACATAATAGGATGGTATATAATTTATTATTTTTTCCTATATAAGTTTTAGTTTTAACTTTCTATATTTATTTATAAAATCTAAACTTTATGCTTAAATTTGTTAGTGTACTTTGATATGTGAGAACAGTGAAATTTTTATTTAGGCATTAAGTCACGATCAGTTGAATTTGTGTATTAAGAATATGACATCCTTTTCACTTTACTGATCCTCGTATATTGATGTAAGACTGTTTACAATTTCTTTGATATTATTATACGAGTATAAACCTTAAAGTAATCTTACTATTGTGGATATGAAGGAAGTGAAAAGTCTGTGTCTATCTTTACAGGAGTAACGAGCTGACAATTTTATTAGTTAATTCAAATACATATTTATGTTAAGTAGGCTAAATCATAATAACTACCAAAAATATATAATAATCCATGTTCTCTGCCTATCCTGGTGGAAAAAAGGCGTGACAGTTTGTTTGTTTGATTGGAAAAACTGTGAATACATAAAATAGGAAAAATATTATAAATTAATGAATTAAATAAATTTTATGCGGCTTACTATCGCGATTTTTTTGGTTTTAATTTTACATTTTTTATTATTCCGACGTTTCGAGAGTTTTGCAGCCATCGTTACGGATTATAAATTACTGTGTAAAAGATCGAGTGTAATAATATTTGTATATAATAACCTAATCTTGATGCAGAGGCACGTGATTTCCCACGTCTCAGAAATATCATACAAAATTAATTTCAGTACTCGCAAATCCAGTACTTGAGTAATCTGTTTATATTTGAGAGAAAAAACTGCAATCTTTTTGGCGTATAAACTTTTATCAGTCAACGGTGATAAAATATACGTATCTGGTATTAAATTTGGTTGCATAAATGGTGTATATTTACTTTTTAAATAAACGATTTTAAAAACGACGTAGCTAGTTTAAATGCACCGATTTTGTGGATGTGTGGCGGCATACCTAAAGGTGACATAGAGGAATAGACTCGCAAACCACCAGTTCATAACGACCGTACATACGACGTCATATGTAATTTGGCCGACCAGTTTCTATACAATTTTCTATTCTATACAGTTTTCTAATACAAAAATATATGCTTGAAAAAGTCATCGATTACTGCACAAATCAATCGATCACGTAATTAAGCAATAATAAACACGAACATTATTATGATGGGTGATCGCTAGTGGCTAAAAATATCTCGACCCCGCTCACATTTCGGATGGTATATTAAACTGTACAATTCGGTTTTCACTAAATGATGGTCTTTCGGCTTTCAGCATGTCCTAAAACTGTCGCTAATCAATATAAGCCAAAGGATAATAGACGATCATGACAAAGGCTTGTGCTCAGTAGTGTAATGTTTATATATATTGATACCAATCGATAAGGTCAATGAGAACGAACTAATTCTCTTTCATAAACAATTACATAATCATAATTTTTTACACAAATAAATCACTGTTTATCCGTTCTATTCAGTACAACTGTGAGAGTGTAGTATACTTTTAGTATTTTTCGTTAATCATGTATAGTTTTAGTTATGTTTTCTTGATTACAATTTTCGTTTAAATGATGTGTATACTTGTAACTGGCAGACATGTGTTTTAAAATTATATTATTAATAAGTTACCATAGAGTGGTTATCAAAGAGTGGTAGGCAGTGATACCCAGTCTGCCGATCCGTAAGACCACCACTTGCAAGTATACAGACCGTCAAGTGATTTGGTCGCGTTTCGGGATCAGCTTTTTTATTATTTTTTATTGTGACACGACATCTGACCTCGTCCCGTCTGATGATAAGCAAGAGGAGGTCCAAGAGTGGCGACGACTGAGAAAGCCGAGTATTGTTCTCATCTGCCTCAGCCGCCGTCACTATGCGGGCCAAAGTAAAGCTTGTAAGTTGCCGGTGATAAATAAAACACTCATATTGAAATCGTAAAGAAGACTGTTTTATTTAACATAAATAGAATAAATATAATAGAATAAATGTGACCGAAAATGACAATGCTTTTTAATGAAAATGAATTGTAACATTTTAGTGCGAACTTGAAAAAGGTCGGCACATTATTATAAGGTCAAAGTTACGCACCCAAACAATATATGAGACCACACGTAATTCTAGGAATCGAATAAAAACAACTATTCTTAATAAAATGATGTAGGAACTAGAACTTCTCTAATGTTGTCATTAGAATTTCAACTTAGTACTCCATAATAATAAGTGTTATTTTATTGTAACTTCAAGTAATTATAGTTCTTCAATTACTAATCGTTCGTAGGCTTTAGACATGCATTGTTTTCTTCGGAGTAATAGACATTCAATATAATTAGTTCATTTTTTTCTTCAGATTGCGTCTAAGGCGCGAGTTTAAATCTGTAAGATTCTATAAGAATTTACTATCCAGAGCATTATAGCTAGAAAAGATGAATTTATAATAAATCGGAGACATCTTCAAGAAAGCTGGGTTGCCTAGTGCCCATAACCATAGAGCTTGTATGAAGAGAATTGTGAATGTGAAGGAAGCGAGGGAGTTGTGTCAGGATCGTGGCAAGTGGAGCTCCAATGTTTCTGCCTATCCCTATGGGAAAAAGGCGTAACAGTTTTCTTTGTTTTAAAAAAATTGGATATGACTTCTTTTTATTGAGACTCGAAATCTGATCTCGAAGGAAAAGTCCAAGATCGCTGGCGATTGAAAAACGATGATTCCGATAACGGTTTTCACAGTCGCTGTCATTATGACGGCCAAAGGTCAGTGCTATTTTTATTGTGACTATAATATTATGACAGCACTCCGCCTGATGTTAAGTATGCCGGCCTAGTTGGAACCGGAAATTTCAAGCCAGAAACGCGACTGAGTCACTTCACGGTCTGTATACTTCTAAGTACTACCCCGGATTGGCAGACTGAGCAACACTGTCTACCTCTTTTTAAATTACTATGAATTATTATGTAAGTACATTAAGTAGCCTATATATATATATATTATACGTAGTGGCGTGACACGTGACATCCGCATCCGGAGATCCATAAGTAAAATTTTTTGACGTTTGCTTTAATATAGTCAGATTGGCATTTAAAACACGAGAACCGCTTTAACCGCGTCGCTTTGAGCAGAAACAATATCATCCAGTTAGTTTAAAGAGAACCGTTCCCTCTTTAAAAAACTCAATTTAAAGTCGCCTTTTGAAAGTTGAAAACTGAAATGAAATTGAAGTCAGATCTGTTTGATTGTTTGTTTTACCTTTAAAGAAAGTTAAAATTAATAAAGTATGAAACTAAAACAATAAAAATGAATCACAAAGAAAGAGTAAACTTAATGAATCAGAAGGCAAACGTGGTGTAGTGGTAGTGCAAAGGCTACGCAAACGGAGTACGAGTTAAAAAAAAACACTCGCTGGTACCTATGTATCTTTAATATATACTTTGGTTGTCCTGTCAGCTACATGCCAATAAAAGTTCCGTCAAAATCGGTCTAGCCATTTCAGAGCTTAGCCGGAACAAACAGACAGACAAAAATTGTAAAAAATGTTATTTTGGTGTATTTACCGTATATATATGGTACATACACATAAATATAGATAATAAAATTGACGACAAAATGACCCGTGAACTGAGTTTTTCAGTCGCTCTTGGGCCTCCCCTTGCATACCTTCAAGCAAGTCGAGATTCCATAACAAATTTACAAAAATTAGGCATATCATTATTAAACAAAACAAAGAGTCACGATAGAAATGAAAGACGCGATAGAGTTGAGTCACGATGGCGATCAGTTGTCTCTAACTATTTACAGCCCAGTAAGAATTGAATCGTGAAAAGTTGATTGATTTAATTCGACGATTGTTGAAAATGTGACCTCACAGAAAAAACGTGGTGTGCAACGCGTGGTATAAATATGAATATTTTGGTCAATCAGTGTTTAATACAAGCATGTTGAGTTTAAAACATGCATTTTATTAACACACTTTTTTTCTTTATTTTTTTTTATTGTGACACGATCTATGCCTCAGTCACCGTCACTATGCCGTCCAAAGGGGTTTTTCACGCATCGCTTAAAGGATCCAAGGTCATAGAATGGAGAGAACATATGGTCTGGCAAAGCATTCCACTCGTCAATTGTTCTACAAAGAATTAAACATGTATGATGAAGAATTAAACCGATGACAATACAATAATTTCATTTAAAAAAAACTGTAATTTGCCGGTCGACAGGCAACCGAGAACTGACTCAGTTTTTTCAGTCGTCTGCATTCTTGGACTTCCTTTTGTTTACATGTTGCCTTATACATCTCATTGGTCTACATTTTTTTATCGTGATGTTTGATGTTAAGCTGGTGCGACCACATGCAAAATGTCAGTAAGCAGCAGTCGTATTTACTTTCGGCTACTTTTAAGCCGATCGTGAAACGTGACTGAATCACCTCACGGTCTTTACGGAGAGTGGTGGTACTACCCGTTAATGGTACAGTGGTTAATAAACCTAGCAACTGTATGCCAAACTATTTTTTAATAATGAAACAAAACTACTATTGCCCCCAATTCTAAATAGAAAATGTTTCTTATCGCGTTTGTTTGTTCATAATGCAGGTGTGTTACAGACTTAATACATAAGACTAATTTAATCTATTCAAGTACACTTATGAATAAGGTTCAAATCCTATTACTCGTACGTACTAATAGGAGGCGTGGCACATTGGTAAAGTCCCAGGTTCGATTTCAAATATTTTCTCGGAGAAAATATTTGTTTCATAGCTTTTATTTGTAATATTTAAATAGATTAAATATTATAAATTATTGTTCAAAAAAAGTGAATCTTTGTTCCGGGTCTGGTTATCAAAAGAGTAGTAGACAGTGGTGTCAGTCTGTCAATCCGGGGTAGTTCCACCACTAATAAGTATACAGACCATAAAGTGACTTCGCGTTTCGGGATTAGCTTGGTAGTTTCCGATTTCAACTAGGCCAGCATAGTGGTGGTTGTGATTGCTACTTTCAGTATTTACCTTTAGTAGCAGTACCTACAGTTATTAACTGTAATAGCAGTCACCTCCATTCCTGGACCGCACTCCAGTTTAACATCGGGGTGCTGTCATATGTCGAGTCACAATAAAAAAACAAGATTGTTATGATGACCTACTTTCTGTATTTGTATTGATACTTGACATCTGACCTCGACTTGCCTGGTGGTATGCAAGAGGAAGTCCAAGAGCACCGACAACTGAAAAAACTGATTTGGTATACGATCGCCTATGCCAGCCAATGGATGGAGATAACAAATAAGCTGGCACAGCAATCCACTTTTCGATTGTTTTATAAAAAAACGATGAACGGAACTTGTTTAAACAATTGCGTAAAAAAGAATTTCAGGCCCTCATAAATTGCAATAAAAATTGTTTTCTATTTTCCATTTTTTAGCTTCAACATCATTATCAATTTCACGCCCTAATTCTCACAGGGATAGACAGTGACATCGGAGCTCCACACGATTTAACTTTCTTCACATTCACAAATCCTGTTCATACAGGCTCTATGGTTACAAGATTTCTAAATATCTTCCCGATTTGATTGAGCAACAATCCTAATTGTGAGGAAATTGTATCCCCGCTCAATATTAAGTTGGAGTGTTGGCCATGAATAGCTGTCAATGCTATTCCAACTAATACAATGTAATTTTAGAGTGGTAGGCAGTGGTACCCAGTCTGCCGATCCGGGGTAGTACCACCACTTACAAGTATACAGACCGTGAAGTGATTTGGTCACGTTTCGGGATCAGCTTGTAAGTTTCCGGTTCCATCTAGGCCGGCACAGTGGATGTGATTGATACTCACAGTTATTGAATTGTAGTAGCAGTGACATTCATTCATGGACCACACTTTGGCTTAACATCAAGCGGGGTGCTGTCATATGTCGAGTCACAATAAAATAAAAATAAAATACTTGTAATCAGAGCCCATAATCAAAGTGCATTGTATAAAGAGTGTTAGGATATGAAGGACTGTGAAAAGAAGCGGTCCATTGTCTCTGCCAACCCCTTGACATAGTGTCACAATAAAAAAATGTAGACAAATGAGATAAAAATGATATGCCTGCACTAAACTCAACAAGCATGTATTAAGGCACTTGGTGACCAAATTATTCATAGTTATACCACGAATTGATAATAACGACAATTTTGACAATGGTCAATAATAATTGTTATGTTATGAATGCACAATTATCGGTCAATAACCTCTTTGGTGGCATTTCGCATGCAACTTTGTAAATGATGCAACAATGTATGCAATACAATGAAATGAATCCTAACATATGTTTTAATTTGATACTTTATATGATATATCCTACGTGTTAATGCTAAACAATCAGTTGTTAACTCCAAATAAAGTCTAATACCACAATTAACTAGGGAACAGTAGGGTATTCTTCATATAAACGGTCGTAACGTGCGTCTCATATTCGCATATTGATTCGTATATTCGCATATGGAGATATGTCACGACAATTTAAACAATATTCTTTAGTTTTTTTATTGTGACTCGACAAGAGGGGTTCATGAGTACCGACGACTGATAAAAGCCGGCATAGTGGCGGCGGCTGGGACAGCCGGGAACTGACTCGGTTGTCCCAGTCGTCGTCACTCTTGGACCTCCTCTTGCTTATCATCAGGCGGGTCGAGGTCAGATGTGGTGTCACAATAAAATAAAAAAAGCACGGTCGCCGTCACGGCTGCCCCAGTCGCCATCACTATGCCGGCCAAATTTGCTTCTTTACGCATCCTTTGAACGATCCAAGATGATAGCACGGGGGGAACACATGGACTGGTAAAGCATTCCATTATATTTCGCATTATTCTTTTTTAATTTCCTTACATTATTTAACTATTACTAACACGACCACGTGACCACGATGGCCGCAAAGCTCTCGAAACGTCGCAATAATAAAATAAAATTGTAAAATCTAAACCTAAATAAACGCGATAGTAAGCCGCATAAAATTTATTTAATTCATTTACTATCACACATATTGTATATACATTATATATATAACTATATTATATTATTAACATATTATTTTTATTAAATACCTACATGGGTTTAACTTAGATGAACTTTATAACATTTTTGATTTAATAATAAATTAGACAAGACTACGAGATTTAGAAATTTGTCATTTAATTGTAGGTACCAGGTTTCATTTTGCGAATGTGAAGGAAGCGAGGGAGTTGTGTAAGGATCGTGGTAAGTGGCGCTCCGTTGTCCCTACCTATCCCCGTGGGAGAAGGGCGTGACAATTTGATTGATTAATTGAGGCTCGATATTACATTATTATTATTAAATAAAGAAAATCAAAGATAGCGATATACTAATATTATTATTATTTTTTATTTTTTTATTTATTAAGCCTTCCAACAAGATTGCATTGTATACAATACACACTATTATTTTATTTATTATATGTATATTATATACACACCATATATACACATATTATATGTATTATATACACACCATTATTATTTTAAAGTTGCATGGAAATTTTAATCAAATGACTGGAAACCAGAATCGTTGAGAATGTACGATATTATCGCGGTGCATTTAATATTGAACATCAATAAATTGTGCAGGAAAATGCTTAGAAATATTTCTATATGAGCCATTCTTCATGCTCCATTATTTGCTGTATGTATAGACAAAATGGAAAATGTAAGAAGTGAATAAACCCATATTTATCTTTACGTAATATTGAGTTACGTTCGATGTCACAAAATCGCGCTAAATTATTTAGTTTCGTGAAAATATCACTTCTGTAATAAAGATATGAAATCGAACGTTCGAAGCGTTCATTCATCATTATAACCTAAATTTTATAAAAATGATAATAATATTTATCTGAAACATCATAGATATTATTACATAAAGAAATTAACATAAAGAAAACTAAAGTATTCAAAACCATACATAAAGACACTAATCTGCATGACAGTATTTTGAACAAGGCTCATTTAAAAGTTAAAGGACGTTTTGCCGCGCGATTCTGACATCTACATTGTAACAAACGTAAAGCGATGAAACATCTGATTCTAACATAAGAGAATAAATTAACCATACCTGAGAAAAAGCGAATCCAAATTTCACAAGGTCACATAAAAACCGAGCTAAGCGCGTGCGAGACGTCTGTTCTAGGTATAACAATACGAGGCACTGGTTGGACCGAAGAAGACAAGGTGATACTATTCACGATGTTTCAGAGGCCATTGTAGGCATTGTACCTAGTTGTTAGATGTGATAATATTTGTTGATAAGCGAAGCGCGACGTCACACCGATTGGCAGCATCACGACCGATACCGCCAAACAGACAGTTCACTGTCAAAATTCATTTTATTATAGTAGTGTTCGGCGAGATTATGAAATTACCCGTGTGAGGTGAGAGAATCCCACGCAGTTGCGCTCGCTACTGTCGTTGCTATCACTATAATGTGCCGGTATCGCGGTTAAATCAATATTTGAATTAGATATTAATACAATAAACTTGTCATTTAGATTTTGATTAAAATTAAATCAATCATCGCTTATATATAGATTTTTATTGACATTAGCTATTAGCTACCCACTCATTCATGCTGGCCATTAACACATTATATTTACTGATTTTATTTTATTATATCTAACCTAAATTATTAAATTTAAAAAAAATATGATTTATTATTTTTCTATTTAGGAATTAAAATAAAAAGCAAAATCTTTATATAATATTTTTAATATTATTTGACATGACAGGTATAAATAAGGCTTTTTAAAACTGAAATAGTATGAAGGAATTACATTTATTATTCACTAAAGATCCAACATGAAAAAATGCATTTTAAAAATGTGTCATCAAACTTATTTGAAGTTAAGTTTACACAGTTTTACCATAAACTGGTACATAAAGATAATATTTAATTTAAACATGTGTACATTCTTACATTTAAAAAAAATATATTTTGTAAAGTCGACCTATTTGCAATCTAACTTCGAGAAACACATAAACACGAGTACATTTACCGCCAAGGAACACTTAGTGCTGGGCGCCCACCTGAAAAGCACGAAACGTGCGACAAAATGTTTGCAAATTGTAGAATAAGTATGATTTGCATGGTTCGTGTTTCACCTTAAAAAAATATTATTAAATCATTTTATTGAGATATCTGACCTACACTTGCCTGATGACAAGCCCCTTGCTTGTCATCAGGCAAGTCCAAGAACGCCGACGACTGATTAAACCAATTTACTGTAAAATTTGCCTTAGTCGCTGTAAATTTTTATTCACTGCGCAATAGATGCAAGTGAATAAAAATATTCACAATAATGAATAACATCTTTAAAAAGGAAGACATTCCTGGCCGTAAGCTGTAACTTGGTTAAAAATAAAATTGAAAACTAAGGACATGAGCCCTTTTATTATTTAAATTTAAATAATTTTAAATTATCAATTTTTATACAAGTATTATTTATCATCATTTATAATACCAATAAAATAAGAACTCTCATAGAACTTAAATCTTGCACGATCTTTCACGCGTTATAGGTATATGTGAATATTACCAGCAAGGTAGTTGAATTGTCATAAGTGAGTGAGTAGTTGAAACGCCAGTGCGAATGTTTCCGCATCTTCATGACAATTTGCGCCACGAAAGCATAGCGCGGCGATAGAATGCACCAACTTACCATAAATTTATTAATAATTTCCATAATGATTTTGTAGATAAAATCAATACTCTAGTAGGAGATAAAAAGTTTGATGGGAATACGAGTATAAGCTATGTAATTATTTATGATTATTTAGATCTAAGGATTTTGAATGTTGTGCATATTTGTAATTGGTTGCATAATATTAAAAAAAAACCTAAGTATGCCTATTAATTAAATAAACCTAACTATTACAGGTTCATCATCATCATAATCAGCCAGAAGGCGTCCGCTGCTGAACATAGGCCTCCCTCTTAGAACTCCATTCCGTTGCATTCACCGTTTATGTGTGAGTTATCCATCTAGTGATAGACCTTCCTACGCTGCGTCTTCCGGTTCATGGTCTCCACTCGAAATCCGTTTTTCCCCCATCGGTTATAGGTTCTTCAAACGATGTGCCCAGCCAATTGCCACTTCAGCTTGCAAATCCTACAAGCTATGTCGTTCACACTGGTTCGGCGAATATCTACTACAAATTAAAATCAAACAGTCTACTACAGGCATAACGCTTAGGTGAGTAGGTTCCTGTGGTTGATGTCGTCCACATGTCACCCCTCCCGCACAGCTTCGCTACCGAGTTACCGCGTAACCTACTCAGTTACGCGATAATAGTGCAATAATGTTGATAAAGTTAAAAGATCGCAAGTGTGCTAAAACGTTTCTGGTTGTGATTCGCATAAAACTCATTTATGCCCGATTCCTATAATAAACTATCCGTCATCGGTAACAGTAACCATTCGTTGTTCACTTCACAATTGATTTGAAAAATTCGACGTTTGAAAATAATTTAAAAAATACTGTATTACTCTTTTTCATACTTTATGCTGGTAGTCGGTAAATTGACTTACGAGGAATAATTCATAAGAACGGTTTTGACCTACGGCTGGTAGATAATTTAACTGTTCGTATCAAAAACCATAGTGTATAATATTTTACCGGTCGGATTAATGTCAATAATACTTAGATTAAACTTACTAATTAACGTACCAAAGACGACTTAGTCACGCGAATAACTTGATGACTTATAACACGACCTTGCAACGAGGTTATTTTGCAACAAAGTTCAATAACCTGAAATCATATAATTTCGCTTTTGCTTTTTTTATTGAGACGCGACATCTGACCTCGTCGTACAAGAGCACTGACGACTGAAAACCCGTTTACTTTTACGCTTAACTCAGTCGCCGTCACTATGCAGGACACTATGATTATTTTTTTATTCACTAAAATCATAGATCTAGTTCCTTAAACATACGCTGTGAACAATTGAAAATGATTCTACATTTAGATCTTTTTTATTGTGACTCGAAATATGACAGCAACCCCGCCTGATGTCACTGCTACTACAGTTTAATAACTGTAAGTAGCAGTCACAGTTACAAACTAATCCCGAAACGCGACTAAATCGCTCCTTAAACATCCTTCTCCTACTCCTAAAACCTGACATATTTTATTAATATGACAACATATTAATAAAATATAGTTAGAATGGCATT
The DNA here is from genome assembly GCA_905220615.1 of Tinea trinotella. Classification (NCBI taxonomy): domain Eukaryota; kingdom Metazoa; phylum Arthropoda; class Insecta; order Lepidoptera; family Tineidae; genus Tinea; species Tinea trinotella. The sequence continues at coordinate 18,944,393 of HG992305.1, forward strand.
AAGGTCAAAAGAAAAAGAAGATTTAAACCCTTTATTAGCGTAGTATTCTGGACGGGACTCTTGAAGAAAAATTCAAAACACCATACTGCGCTTTAAAAAACAAATTGCCGACGAAGCCGAAAAAGCCGCCAAACTAAGGCGACCGTGGTTTAGTAGCAGTGGTCATGCAAACCGTAACCTTTATTATACATTTCTATACTAAGCTACTAAAGGGCTTGTATCATAGAAACAAGACACCAAAGTACATATATAAAAAATACATTAGTATCGGTAAGTGGTTTCGAACCCGTGCACTCGGCTTGAGTAACCATTGCACTGCCTCTACACCACGGTCCTAGAACCTTTCTTCCCCATCGGTTGTCGGTTCCCCCATTGCCACTTCAGCTTGCATTATGAAGTTTTTATTCAACACAGAAACTATATTCATAAAAATATAGTATCTGTGTTAATGACCCACATAATATGTTCTACATAATACTTACGCAAATAGTAATATGTGCCATTGTTGTTAGTTCAAGTATTGTGCATAGTAGGTTTATTTCACAATATTCCGATACAGCGTTTTACTAAAGTACGGGCATTATAGGCCCGTGGTGTAGTGGTAACCTAGCCGTAACCGAATCCATTATAAAAAAAAATGTCACGCCTTTTTCCCACAGGGATAGGCAGAGACAATGGAGCGCCACTTGCCACAACCCTGACACAACTCCCTCGCTTCCTTCACATTCATAATTCTCTTCATACAAGCTCTATGGTTATGGGCACTAGGCAACCTATAGAAGTTTCAGATAATCGGATAGGGGCGGAGACTAAAAAAACATGTTACGTTTTTAGTCTTAAAATTAATTATCCGAAACTATCGGAACAAAATAATACATTATCAGTAACCGGCGTAATATTATTCCTATATCTGTATCCGTATCCATATCCGAAAATCTATATCCATAACATAACATCTCCAGTTGAAACTAGTTGCTGGTACCATTGTATCTTTGATATACTTTTGTATGTCTGTGATACAAGCACTCTTGTAGCTTACGATAGAGTTGGTAAAATACTAAAAACATAATTCACGGATTTAGAAGGGCGGCATAATTCCTAAATGAGGGATTGCAGTTGATAGATATTAATATGTGGTAATAGGTCAATAGATCGCAGTCCAGCTGAACGTCATGCTGCAATAAAAAATCATAAATATTATTATTTATTCTACATTATCAATGATTTATTTAAATTTTCATTCACCTCTAGACAAACGGCGGACTTGACCGGCTCTGACCCTTATAAAGATAAAATGCCAAGCGGCATTAATTCCGCCTTTTGTATAATGCTAAATAAAAAATTAATTGAACGATCAATCAATTAAATTGTCACGGCTTTTTCCAACAGGGATAGGCAGAGACAATGGGACGCCACTTACTACGGTCCTGACTCAACTCCCTCGCTTCCCTCACAGCCAGAATAAATAAACAAATCATTTTGAATGTTAAGTTTGAGAGATGTGAATAAAAGTTTAAGTACAAGTGGTGCTTCATATCTGAACAACCACTTGACAGGTCTGGCGTAGTGGCGTGATACTAGTCCTTTACGCGGGTGTCCCGGACCCTAGTAGAAGTTCTTCTAGTAGTAGAAGAACTAGTAGCACGATTTCCGTTAGGAGCAAATATTTGTATCATAGCTTTCATTTGTAATATTTAATAGTAAAGCTACTGTTACACATGCTCTAAAATAGCATGCTAAGAAGCGTGCTATTGAGCATACTCAATATGAGCATGCTTATGAGCAGTTTACATTTGCAAGCAATAGGCATGCTGGTTTTAAGTATAAAGTTTTTATGCGCGCTAAAAACAAGCCGCCCTACACCCGCGCTACAGATAGCATGCTCAAAGTCGCACGAGTGTCGACTTTTCAGCAAACTCGAAATAAGCATGCTCATTATTAGCAATGTTTCAATACACATGCTAGTAATGAGCATGTTTTTTTTATTTTTTATTGTGACTGGACATATGACAGCACCCCGCTTGATGTTAAGCCGAAGTATGGTCCATGAATGAATGTCACTGCTACTACAATTCAATAACTGTGAGTGGCAATCACATCCACTATGCCGGCCTAGATGAAACCGGCAACTTACAAGCTGATCCCGAAACGTGACCAAATCACTTCACGGTCTGTATACTTGTAAGTGGTGGTACTACCCCGGATCGGCAGACTGGGAACCACTGCCTACCACTCTTAGAAAAAAAGGCAGATATTTGCTCAGGGTCTGGTTGTCAGCGGTGCCCAGTCTGCCGATCCGGGGTAGTACCACCACCTACAAATATACAGACCGTGAAGTGATTTAGTCCAGGTTTTTACTAGGCCGGCATAATAAATGTGACTACTACTTACAATTATTGAACTGTAATAGGAGTCACCTCCATTCATGGACCGCACTCAAGCTTAACATCAGGCGGGTGCTGTCATATGTCGAGTCACAATAAATAAATAAAAAACACCAGATAGCTTGTAAATGGTAAAAAGGCTAGAGCATCAATCTGTTTCACTTGACCTAGGTCAATGACTTATATTCCAATTCTGTCAACTTAGCAATAACTTACAAAGCAATAAGATGGTTCTTTTTAAACTAGGTCGGAGCTTGTTAAATCTACTCGGTCACATAAATTACTTGAAAGTGATATATAAAAGAGCTACATTGATGAAAGGAATCGCATTTAAATTTTAATTAAACCTTATTGAATTTATAATTAAAATTCTTTAATAAAAGCATTCAGCCTGATGTTAAGCTGGAGTAGGGTCCATGAATGCAAAGGTTTAAGTTAGGCGTTTGCTACAACAGTTACTTTAAGTAGTAGAAGCATCAATTATGCTGCGCCCGGAAACGTGAGTACTATACTATACGATAAATTCTTCACACAATAAAGTGTTCGTGGTCTGCATACTTTTTTTAAATCTTGGTGTTTTGTTGAGCTTTAAGCATTTTCTGCCTTCGCCTGCCCCATAGTCACTTAAACCTTAAATAAACAATCCATCCTGTCTACACTAACTATACAATATAATAACAAATCTTAGATGAAAACTATTTTCCTCTGTAAAAAAGTAGTACCTAGTAAATATTATTTCTCGATTAATTTTCATTGAATACAAAAAAACAACCCAATCATTAAATTTGAAAAATTTAAATGATTAGTATTTTCTTAGATTTTGCGCGAACATTGATTAATGAATTAAACAAATTTTATGCGGCTTACTATCGTCGGAATAATAAAAAATTGTAAAATCAAAACCAAAATAAACGCGATAGTAAACCGCATAAAATTTGTTTAATTCATTTAAATGATTAATCAAATAATTAAATTGTCACGCATTTTTCCCACAGGGATGGGCAGAGACGATGGAGCGCCACGTGCCACGATCCTGACAAAACTCCAATAAAGTTATTTTAATCAGCATCTGCAGAATTTTTGTTCGTATTTATTATGAAAGAATTTTCTCTTACGAGTTTCATGACGTCATCCAACTAGTCGCTGTGAATTTGACTTTATATTTTTTTGCGACCAGGGTCCCAACTCTCATTTATCACTACAGGGAAATGACGTGTCCACGACCAGCCACTGATCTATCAAAGTGACTTTTTTGTACTGCCAGATACCGATTACTAGACAAAAAAAATTGTACTACTTATAATTTTAAAGTTTAAAACAAAGTATATTTTAAAAACGAAAACACAACTCAAATTTGATACACACTCGTTGTTTTTTGCAATCTTTTAATTTTAACATAAATATCTGACACCGAATTCATTTTAAAGAGACGGGGCAGTGGTCCAACAGCTCTGTCCAACTAGTTGGACTACGGGCCTTCACTAAGGGTCGTAGTCCAGCTATAGTTGGACTAACAAACATTTCTAGTCCCGATGGCATTTATTTTTTAAAATTTTTTTTTCGCGCTATAAGGATTCTGTACTTAATTAGTTAGATACCTCATCGCTTTGGACAAACAGACCGACGGACAACAAAATGATCCTCGGTTTCCCATGTAAAGTATGGAACCCAAAAAATATCTTCTAAATATTACATCGAGGGCATACCATATATAACAGAGCGGTAGGCCCGGTCTGCTGATCTAGGGTAGTACCACCACTTACAAGTATACAGACCGTGAAGTGATTTAGTCACGTTTCGGGATCAGCTTGTAAGTTGCTGGTTCCAACTAGGCCGGCATAGTGGATGTGATTGCTACTCACAGTTATTGAACTGCTGCCATATGTCGAGTCACAATAAAAATAAAAAAAAACATCATCAAAATAGTAGGCAATGGTATTATTACGTTTGGTATTGGTATAAGTCTCTTACCGATACTGGGCAAAATGTAGGTACCACCACTTTCTAATGTAGGTACAGACCGTAAAGTGACTTAGTCTCGTTTCGGTATCAGCTTTAAGGTTCCCGTTTTCAACTAGTGGCATAGTGGATTCGTGTGTTACTACATTTATTTAACACGACATCTGACCACGACTCGTCTGATGATAAGCAAGAGAAGGTCCAAGATTGACGACGACAGAAAAAAATGAGTCAGTTCACGGCTGCCTCAGTCGCCGTCACTAGGCCAGTCACAGGTGCTTCCCGCATAGCTTGAAGGATCGAAGGTTATAGGATGGAGAGAACACATGGGCTGAAGAAAGTCGCCTTTTTTATGGACCACATTCGCTGCATTGTCTCTGCCTATCCCCGTGGGAAAAAGGCGTGACAATTTGATTGATTGATTGACATTCCAGTTTAACATCATAGAACAAAATAGAAAATAAAATATATATATTACAGCGCCATCTTTCCTATTTGCCACATACTACACGAATATCTCCTAGATACGGTTGCGTGACGCGAACGTAAGAAATGGTTTGTAATTTATATGATAGATGGCGTAGTAATTATTATTTTTTATTTTATTTTATGTAGTTCATAAAATCAAAATTAAAATTTTAAAGGAACCCCCGAAACGCCTGGAACCACTTTGGTCATATCATCAGCTTTATAGTAATAAACAACATTAGTCATGGCTCAATAGTTATATCCCTTTAATATCCCTTGGATCCTTATGGTGCATCATCAGATAACTACTCCAGGTCTTCAATTTGATAATGGCCCAGCTAATGGCTCATAGAGAGTAACAATTTTAGTTAAAGCACTATGATATTATCTGTTATTGATTTGCTGATCTGAGAGGATTCATAATCAGATACTCCCGATCTTCAATTTGATAACGGCCCAGCTAAAGGCCTAGTTAAAGCACTACAGTTCTATCTCTTTTTTTGCTGATCAATTGATATCAATTTGCTGATCTGAGAGGATTCATAATGGTGCATCATCAGATTGCCCGGTCTTCAATTTGATGACGGTCCAGCTAAATGCTCTCAGTGAGTAACAAATTTAGTGAAAGCACTATAGTTCTATCTCTTGTTGATTTGCTGATCTGAGAGGATTCATGATGGTGCCTCATCAGATACTCTCGGTCTTTAATTTGATAACGGTCCAGCTAATGGCTCATAGTGAGTAACAATTTTAGTTAAAGCACTACAGGTCCATTTCTTGTTGATTTGCTGATCTGTGAGGATCCATGATCAGATTTTTTAGATCCGGAATGTTTTATTTTATCGCACTAACTTTTCTACACTTAGTTTCCTACCTTCAAGACAAATCTAATAAGTCCAAACTTAGTATACCAAAAAAAAGTTTGAACACATCCAGGATTTCGTCTCCTACCTTCGAGTTCCATCATCAGAGTAACTCAGTGGTACCAGTTAAAACACACATGTATTTGTATACGTTTTTATTTCAAATGTTAAGTCACAGATATGTTTAAAAGTAAATACCTATAAGGCTGGGAATACAAGTCCGATTTTCCTCTCCGATAGTCCGATCCGATAGTCACTCGTGCCATACATTTGTTTGAATACTTAATACACGTCAGATCCGATAGTCGGATCGGATGTCAGAATCGGAAACAACGCCAAGGCGCTTACGATTTTATGGCCGATCCGATTGTCTGAAGGTGCAGTTTTCATACAAAATACAGAAACAAAATAGACGTCCGATTCCTACTTCCGATTTGTAAATAATTTGCTCAGCAATATCGGACGTGTATTCCCAGCCTTATGCGTGTTTAGAACGGGCAACCCTTGTACGTCGCTATGCGACGAAGATTGTTATTTTATGTCAAATAAATATGCCATTGTTAAAACACGTAAAAAATGTTATAATTTTTCCCCTAAAATATTCAATCAAGGTAATCGATCTAAAGTGCAAACCAACCTCGCCATATGAATATTTTAAGGGAAAAATTATAACATTTTTTACGTGTATTTACATTGGCATATTTATTTGACATAAAATAACAATCTTCGTCGCATAGCGACGTACAAGGGTTGCCATCCTAAACAGCGCGTCTAATATCGCTACCGCAGCTAACAAATCGAGCTGATGACCTTGAAACCCCTGATCAGATCTTCATCAATTGTAGCTAAGAACCATCTCGATCACGTCAGCTTTCAAATGAAACAAACCGCATCGTAATCGGTCCATTCGTTTAGGAGCTACGATGCCACAGACAGACACACAGATACACAGAGCCACAGATACACAGACAAGTCAAACTTATAACACCCCTCTTTTTTGGTCGGGGGTTAAAAATAACAGTTGATACATATACCGACTCTTTGTCAACTGTGTTTTCCGATCAAATCGAAGACATCCTCAAGAAAGCTGGGTTGCCTATTGCCCATAACCGTAGAGCTTGTATGAGGAGAATTGTGGATGTGAAGGAAGCGAGGGAGTTGTGTCAGGATCGTGGCAAGTGGGGCTCCATTGTCTCTGCCTATCCCCGTGGGAGAGGCATGACAATTTGATTTGATTTTGTCAACCAAAAGAATCAGGATGCCTCTTTCTTTGCTATCCAGAAAAAGATCCAAAATTGTTATACATCCATACTTATACACTTTCACTGTAAGTAGTATACACATAATAATATCAATAAATCAAACTGTCACGCCCTCCTCCCACGGCTATAGGCAGAGACAATGGAGCGCCACTTGCTACCATTCTGTGTTCGACCAGTTACCGCCTTCTGTCTGATGATGGTGACCGTTGCACTACCACTACACCACGGTCTCTTTAAACATCGATATGAAGCACCTTTTTTATAGACTTTTTTTTTACAAATTTTTGTTATATATTTTTTATTGTGACTCGAACCCACCGTTCCCAATGCTTATTATTATCATCTTCTTGTGAATCATATCTATCAACTGTGTAATTCTTTTACTTGCGTCGTCAAACGCCCTCGCTTGACGACGCAGATAGATCATCAGCAAAGAAGACAACAGAGAATATTATGGTGAAGGGTTTGACTTCACCCGGAAGTATGGAATCTTAATAAATAATATATCGAGCCTTCTGCTGCCATCTACTTACCTGTTGGTTAGCAAAGCGGAGGTCCAAGAACGCCGACGACTGAAAAAAACTGTTTCAATAAAACGATGGCTTTCGTTGAATCACTATGCAGGCCAAAAAAAGTTATTTTATATTTACCAAATATTTATTTGCTTACTATAATATTGCTTCTATTTTTGTAGATTGAATAAAAAAATGTATAAATCTCATGTGTATGGATGCGTTCATTGAGGCGCAGACTCAGGAGGATGTTCTCCGAACAAATCGGAACATCCTCAAAAATGCTCGGCTGCCTAGTGCCATAACCGTAGAGCTTGTATAAAGAGAATTGTGGATATGAGGGAAGCGAGGGAGTAGTGTCAGGGTCGTGGCTGCACTGAAATTGCTGCACTGGCACTTGTATTATTGAATATTATTTTCTGAAAATAAAGAACTTAATACGTTTTAACATCCGTTTTATTTCTTGGTATTTTTATGACAGAGACTTCATAATTGACATTGCATATCTAAAGTGCAATCAAGATGACCAGTGTTAGATTACAAGACGATTTTAATCCCTATATCTAACTTGTACTAGAAACTCCTAACCCACTAACACAAAATACATTTTTAGGTTTCCTTTGACCCTGCCTATCCCTATAAGCATGGCAATTTGATTAATTTGATTGATTGATACATACAGCCACAAATTCATCACGATACAGTGTTTTTGGGCACACGTAAGCTCTAGCCACATTAAAGTGCTTCGATTTCGATGTATTATATTATATCGCTTTGTCAATATATATATTATAATAAAGGATGTCTAAAGTATAATTATGTATAGGGGAAAGTCGGGTAGCCCCGGCCGGCTACCCGACACACGCGCGGTGCGAACTGTTTCAAGTGTGCAAAGTTTATCTATGCGTGCGTGGGACTTGGTACTCACAGTGGCCGGGGCTATGTATTTAGTTACCTACTTTTATTTTGCACCCTACCTATTATCTACATTATCCGATCAATATCCTAAAGGTCTGACTGGTAGAGAATGCCTTTGGAATTAAGTCCGCCTTTGTACTATTATGCATAAAGTTTTGAAATAAATAAAAGAAAGCTGTGCTGCCTAGTGCCCATAACGGTAGAATAGTATGAAGATAATTGTGGATGTGAAGATGTCCGTGGCGAGTAGTGCTCCATTATCTCTACCTATCCCTGTGGAAAAAAGACGTGACAATTTGATTGATTGATTGTCTAAAGAACGCTTCAAAAAATAAAGTGGTGTGGTAATGTTCCTGTTCTTAAAAACTGCTTAAAAATATTTGCTCCGACCGAGAATCTAACCCGGGACTTTATGCGCAAAGGACTAGTGTCGTCACAACAAACAATAATATGAATGTTCTTGCTTTATACACGTACAGGTAATAAGTTTATATCGAATTCTAATGATTTCTTAAAAATACTACATAAGTTTCGGTTAACAATAAACAACATACAACAAAGTAAATGTAATAACGACGCGCGTGTCGTATTGGCTATATACAAGTCAGGTTTGCGTGAAATCCCGGGTTTGATTCCTAGTCAAAACATAATATATTTATCAACGCCTTAAATCCTTCAGAGATAAGCAGAGGCAATGAATCCACAAATCTGACACAACTTTTTTGGAATCTCTACATCCACATTTCTTATAATTTTTCTGTGATGTTTAAATATGAGATTAGAAACTAACAATCAATCAATCAAATTGTCACACCTTTACCCGCAGAGATAGAGAGAGACAATAGCGCGCAAACTTACACAACTCCCTCGCTTCCCTCACATCCACAAATCACTTCATACAAAACCAGGATGTCTCCGATTTTTGAATAAAATAAGGCAGATATTCGCTTTAGGTCTGGTTGTTAGCAGAGTCGGAGTCAGAGTGGTAGGCAGACAGTTTGATGTTTTGTGTCCGTTCTGCCGAATCAGGGTAGTACCACTATTTTGACTAAGTTGTGTTTCGGGACCAGTTTTTTAAGTCACGGATTCCAACTAAGTCGATACGACTGCTGCAAGTCATTTGCCTGTATTATGGAGCGCACTCCAGCTTAATATTAGGCGGAGTGATGTCATATGTCGAGAAAGAATATATTGTACAAAAATAAATGAGATCGGAGTTGAATGAACTTAAATGAACATGAATAAATTTCATTGTATTGCATTCTATTGATATTGCAAAATATTTTCTTAATAATAACTTTATCTACTTATTTCCTTTTATAGTTACATTGTATAATGTTGTGTTGCTTTATTATGTTGCCTTAGTTAGAGCATTTTTTTTACAGACAGTCGACATCTGACTTAGTTATCCCTGATGGAAAGAACAAGAGCGTCGAGGATTAAACATCCATTTAATTTTCGGTGGCCTTAGTGGACAAATGTGCTCTTTTACGCTTTTTGATATGATAGGAAAAGAATATGCCTTTAAGATCGACTGCAGATTCGTGGACATAAAGAGGAAGCTTTTCCCGACCTTTGCGGATTATCATAGGAAAAAATTTCAAGGTTCAAGAGACAATTATGCCGGTACCTGTAACCTGTAAACCTGTAACTCATAAGCTGATCCCGAAAAGCGATTAGGTCACTTCACGGTATGTAAGTGCTGGTACTAAGCCCGGATTAGCAGAAGGGGCACCATTGCCTACCACTCTTAACCACCCAGACCTCGAGCAAAATCGCCCTTTTTCCGGCAGGGATGGGCAGAGACAATGGAGCGCCACTTGCCACGATCCTGACATAACTCTCTCGCTTCCCTCACATCCACAATTCTTTTCTAGCTCTACGATTGTGACAAAAAATGATTGATATTTTTCAGTCGTTGACGCTCTTGCTTAACTCCAGGCTAGTGGAGATTTCTTACCTTCAGAATTTGGTGTATTCAATTGGGTCGTATTAAGTTCAAACTTTAATATTGTTTTAAATTATGTAGGTATAAAGCAAATACAATTGTAGATGTAAAGGAAGCGAGAGAATCGGGTCAGCATCGTGGATAGTGACGCTACAAGCCTATGTTTACTCCTGTGGAAAATGAGGCGTGACATTTATTTAACATTTCTACACCAAGTTACTTAAATCCAAATGAGTATATCAAAGTTACATTGGTACCGGCAAGTGACTTGAACTGGGGTCGCGATTATTTCACTACATTAGACAGCAGTCAGGATCGTGGCAAGTGGAGCTCCATTGTCTGTGCCTATACCTGTGGGATAAAGGCGTGACAATTTAATTGATTGATTGATAGACAGCAGTCGCCTTAAAGTTGATTGATTGGTGAAAATACCACTAATGAAATAACAAAAGCATTTCTTTTACACAAGAAAAAAAAACACAAAAAAAATATTTTGAGCCAAAACTTTTTAGTTGAATCGAATTATTAAAACATATATTATTTGCACAATTTAGAAAGAAGACACCTTTTAACAAACCTGGAAACCCAAACCCTTACAAAGTTCAATAGGTAAATAATTTATAAATTATAATTGTCGACTAACAATCCTAAGAAATGTTGTAACTTGATTCATACGAAAACTGCACAATAAACATTTTCTAAATAACTTACCTTAATTCGTAGAATCTCTAATAACATCAACTTATCAGACTTGAAACTTCTGAGAAATAATTAAAAATATCGCCCAAGAAGTTTTTACAAACCACTGATATTAAGTTAAAATTATGATTCGACATTTGACAGCACCCCTCCTGATGTTAAGCTGGTGCTAAAGTGAACATGGCGTCCTCTAGAGATTATAAAGTTATGAACTAAATATTCAAATAACGTCGTTTTGGGTATTAAATAAAAGGACTAAATTTATGCCAAAGTATTTATATTGTTAACTGATAATAACTAAATATTTCGCAGCTTTACTTGCATGCACCTGATGAAAACGACAGGCGACAGGCTGTTAGCGATTGGTTAGTTGCGCGTAAAGTCCCGGGTTTGATTCCCGGTCGGAGAAGCACTCGATTCCGGTAGCACCAGCTTCGCACTCCAGCTTAACATCAAGCGGGATACTGTCATATGTCGTGTCACAAAAAAAATGCTTTGCTGTCTCTGCCTATCCTTGTACATATTTCGGAATACCGGTACCATAGTTCTATTGGTTATATTAAAGTCTGATAGATAGCGCGTCATCTTTCTTGGTGTGACTATCCAGGGTCTATTTAGGTCTATTTACAGACTGTGAAGTAACTTAGTAGCGTTTTGGCATCAACTTGGAAATTGCTATTTTTTTATTTTTTTATTGTGACACGACATCTGTCCTCGTCTCACCTGATAATAAGCAAGAGAAGCTCCAAGAGCGACGACGACTGAGAAAACCGAGTTTGTTCTCGGCTGCCTCAGCCGCCGTCACTATGCCGACCAAAGGTGCTTCTTCACGCATCGCTTGAAGGATCCAAGGTCATAGAATGGAGAGAACACATGGGCAGGCAAAGCATTCCACTTGTCGATGAATATACAAAAAATAGACGCACCGAACTTATTTTCAACTAGGGCGGCTATCCAGCGTTTGCCACTATCAGTTATTTATCTGTGTTAGCTGTCGCTTTCACATATGGACCACACTACAGCTTAACATCAGGCTCTATCGTAATAAATAAATATACCTATTAAAATTAAAATATTATAAAATGCCAAAAATCAATTTAAGTAGTTCACGCTAAGGCTGCTTAAACATCAAAATCATAAAAAAAAGTTATCTTAATAATGGTCGGCACATTCCAATGTTAAGTGCTTATTATTTTGCATTTTACAATTTGTAGTGATGTTGGAATATTTTTAAATGTAATCTATAAATATTTCTATACAGATAATTAAAAAGTCGGCACCAGATCTCAAAATCAGTCCAACTGACAGCTAGGGCTACCTCATTAATACGAGTATTATTGTCACTACTAATATAAAATTAACCTGATAATCTGATTCGTATAACCGATGCATCTAGATACGAAAACACGATCAATATGAAATAAAAACTCTACGTAAAAGAAAAAATCCTCTTGACCGCCCGGTCGCCTAGGCAGTGGTCAGAAGTCCGAAATTTTATTACCGGTCAGACGATTGGTCAGTAAAGGGTCCAGCAGAAAGAGAATCTGGTTGATGCATTCGCCCATCTGCAGAAGGGCGAACGTATGAGCGCTCCTATCTGCGTGATCAGTCTTTTAGGAACTCAACGACACCTTATGGTGTGACACCCACGACCACCGCGGCCAAGAACCGCTCAAGCACGTCATCTGTAACCTGACTCAGAGATTCGAAGAGACAGGTTGTTCCGAATCCCTGTGGTGGAAACGATATAGGCCTGAAAACCAAGGTCTACGTGTACCCAAAGTAGGGACAAATATAGTTTTTCTATACAACGCAGTTGGCGATAACAGATAGCGGACCGGATGAATACGCAAACCCTGGCTTACGCAAACATATTTGATCTATTAGTGAAATATCTTCGTCACATAGCACATGCCTTTTTTGGGCCTACATTATTAATTTTTCATTTGACGTGAATAACGAAAATTAGTAAGATTCACAGATGATTTCGTCGTAGAATTTTCAAGAGTATCTAACATATAATTAAAGTCACCCAGGGATTCAAACGATCTGGAAGTTGATTATAATGGAAAATTTCTGATTCACATTACAAATACAAATCTTTATTAAATAATAATAATATAAGATTTAGAAAAATGATGTTTCGTTGCTGATTTTAAAAGATTTTCGACTCGTATGTCGTGATTATCATTTATTTTAAAATAAAAAATATATAAAAAAAAGTATTTATGGATCCGCCGGGACTTGAACCCGGGACCTCCTGGATTTACGTTATATTATGAACCATGTATAAACATTTCATGTATGAACTACCAGACGACTCTACCGACTGAGCTACGAACCCTGGTACTAACCGATGCGAAAACAAGCTATCTATTCAATGTTTCGTAGCATTGACCAATCACAACGCGCTCATTCTCGCACTGCAATAAGGTATATAATACAACACACCTTAGAGTATAATAGGCTAATGTATACTTTAAGAAACACACTTTAATATCGACACGGGTTTAAGCGACATTTTGAGCGAAATTGAGTTATTATGTTTAGAATCTGCGTCTTTTGGTCTAGGAGTCAAAGACCTATGTTGTAAATAATACATCATAGGTTTTTGAGAATTATGTTTAAGTGATATGCTAAAATAGAAAATTCGTTTCTAATTTTTAACATCAAGTAGCTTGATATATTTTCTTTAGTTTATTATACATAATACATAAAGTAAATTCTCGAACGCACGCATAAATTTTGGATGAGAAAATGTAAATAAAAAATAAGAATATAACATTTTCTAGTGGACCAAATTGTGAATCTAAACCAATCTCAAATCCCCTTGAACAGACACAAAAACATTCATCAAAATCGGTCCAGGCGTTTAGGAGGAGTTCAGTCACATACCGATTTTGTACGCACACAAGAAATATTATATATATATATATATATATAAAGAAGATTTGGTTAGGAACAATCCCTGCAAATCAAATTGAAAACCTAAGTACTCACTCCATATTATTTTAAAAGGACTTTAATATACTAAAATCAAAGTCCTTTTACAATCGAACCAAAGTAGACAATACTCGAGGCAGATAATGTATTTTAAGAGCCGTGATGGTCGGATGGGTAAGTAATTAGATTTGTGTGGCAGATTTATTTTTCTTCTCGAATAGTTTTTACACTCGTACTACCAGCATAATCCCAATTATTTGAAATAGTAGTTGCAAATTCAATAAAATTGATGAAGATATTGAAAGACGAGTGTAAGAATGTAATAGAATAGTGCTGATATTCTACCGATCGAATCGGCATGTCGCGACCGTCGAACTAAACGATTCGACGCGATAGCCGGCATAGTGAGGGTCACTGAGGCAGCCGTGAACTAAGTCGGTTGTTTCAGTTGTCGAAAACTCTTGGAAAACTATTTAATTGTCACGCCCTAATTCTCACAGGGATAGCCTGACTTTAGAGCGCCACTTTTTACGATCCCGAAGTAAATCTAACGCTTTCATAACGCTTTGATTAAGGAACAATCTATAGGTCGTCCACGTTACTTACTTTTAGTTACCAATTTATAAATCTCATTCATCAATTTCACTAGGCCGGCATAGTAGATGTGACTGCTATTTATTACATTTTTATTTTGACTTGACATATGACAGCACCCCGCCTAATTTTAAACTGGAGTGCTGTCCACGAAGGGAGGTGACCACTTCCAGTACACTTACAAATATACAGACCGTCAAGTGATTTAGTCGAGTTTCGAGATCAGCTTGTTGCAGTTGCTGATTCGAACTAGGCCGGCATGGTGGATGTGACTGCTATCAACAGTTTTTTACGTTTATTTATAGACCGCACTCCAGCTCCACATGGACATCACTCCAGTTTAAATCAGTGCTGTTTGTCACATTTTGTCGTTTGAAATGGCGTTTTAAGGGGGAGGGTCTATGTTCAGCAGTGGACGTCTTATGGCTAATGATATGAGATATATATACATATATATAAATTATATTATATTATAGATTATAAAAAAATTCTTTACTTTAATTAGATAATTTTATAAGCTAATATTATTCCTGTGCATTCCTTATAATATAAGGATATTTTTTAGTTCTCATTCCCACACTATTATAGGTGCAATACATGGAAATTAAATAACAACCATATGAAAAATAATATCAAAATAAGAACACACGTACACACGATTATGAAGTACACTAGGCGCAAAGAGTGGTACGCAGTGATGCCCCAGTCTGCCGATCCGGGGTGGTACTACCACTTTCAAGTGACCGTAAAGTGACTTAGTCGCGTTTCAGGAACAGCTTGTCAGTTGCCGGTTTGAACTAGGCCGGCATTGTGGATGTGACTGCTACTTACAGTTACTATAGTAGCAGTCACCACCATTAATAACAACACTCCAGCTTAACATTAGGCAGGATGCTGTCATATGACGAATCACAATAAAAAAGTATAATAAAAATAGCAAACTCATTACATAATCATAACGGCTATGACTAGTGGACGATCAGATTTAAATTTGCTAACTGAACATTAAAAACCGTTAATGTTTAAATCTTAACCCTTAATGTAACAACCAGTTTAAGGTGAACAGACTGTAAAGTTACTCAGTCGCGTTTCGGGATCAGCTTGATAGTCGCCGGTAATAACTAGGTCGGCATTGGGGATGCGATTTTTATTGCAGATTACCTGTAGTAGCAGGTAGTTATTATAGATTGAGTATATTTTATTAATATGACTCGACATATGGTAACACTCGCCAGATGTGGAGCTGGAGTGCGGTCTATAAATGAACGTAAATAACTGTTGATAGCAGTCACATCCACCATGCCGGCCTAGTTCGAATCAGCAACTGCAACAAGCGGTTCTCGAAACTCGACTAAGTCACTTGACGGTCTGTATTTTTGTAAGTGGTGTTACTGGAAGTGGTCACCCCCCTTCGTGGACAGCACTCCAGTTTAAAATCAGACGGGGTGCTGTCATATGTCAATTAAAAAAAAATGTAATAAATAGCAGTCACATCCACTATGCCGGCCTAGTAAAATTGATTAATGAGATTAATAAATTGGTGAGTAAAAGTTTCCAAGTTTCAAAAGGACTTCAAGTTTCCGCACTTGAAGTCCTCTTCGGTATCTTTGTGCGTTCTTCAACGGTTCTCCTTCAGTGGAGCCACCCGATCTCCTCCAGGAAGGCCAGGAGACCCTTCTCGTTCCTGCAGACCTCCGGAAGCGTCCTCGCGTTGCCAAGGAACTTCTGTCTTGTTTCTGCCACTGCTGTACTCCTGCAACTCAAGAGCACATGTGCAGCAGTCTTTTCCCCATCCAGACATCCCCTACAAAGGGGGCTGTCCGATATGTTGAGGTTGTACAGGTGCTTATTAAAACTTTGACTAGCATTATTTAAACAAAAAGTCAAGTGGTCGTTCAAGTGTTAAAAAGTAAACAAAAGATAGCAAATGATACTTTGTGCATGATCTTATGTTCGGATGAGTTTCAAGAATCACTTGCAAAAATGATTACATTGTATTTATTATGTTGCATTTAGGTGACAAAATAATTTATTAGATACATTTAGGACTAAATGCAAAATGACCGGCTTTTCATTAAATGTGTGATAGATACATATTTTATTATATTATAATACTATTGATAGGTTATTGGAATCGGGATGGTAAGATCAAGATGCCACTTTCCACGATTCTGACACAACTCGACAAATGATGAGGCGAATGCTACCGTTTAAAAAATGAAAGTATATATTTTTTTTATTAATTGAAAAAGGCGTAGAGACGCAGAGACTGATCCATGTGGAAAAAGGCATGACAATTTTGATTGATTGATTGATTGAAAGAGGCGTTATTAAAGAATAAAAGCCTGTTAGTCGTATTGCCAATGACGACATGGGTAAAATGTAATAAATATATTTTATGAACAATCTATATATTACATAAACAGGCCAACCAAAGTACATATATTAAAAATACATTGGTACCGTTAAGTGGTTTCGAACCCGTGCCAATCGGCTTACATAGCCATTGCATTGCCACTACACCACGGTCGCCTTATATATAAATAATTTGACATATGGTGAACATTTTACGTTATTATTGAAATTAAATAAAAGTATAAAACTGATAAAGTGAGTTTAAATGAGTGATAGAGCCATTTAAAAGTACTTTTTTTTTGTGACTCGACATATGACTGCACCCCGTTCGATGTTAAGCCGAAGTGTGGTCCATGAATGAATGTCACTGCTACTACAATTTAATAACTGTGAGTAGCAATCACATCCATTATGCCGGCCTAGATGAAACCGGCAACTTACAAGCTGATCCCGAAACGTGATCAAATCACTTCACGGTTTGTATACTTGTAAGTGGTGGTACTACCCCGGATCGGCAGACTGGGTACCACTGCCTACCACTCTTTGATAACCAGACGAAGCAAATATCTATTTTTTTTAATTAACAAATATTTGCAATATTTAATATTATTAAATATTACAAATAAAATCTATGAAACAAATATTTGCTCCGACCGGGAATCGAACCCGGGACTTTACGCGCAACAATCCAATCGCTAAACCGTTCGTCCACGCCTGTCGTCAAATATTCATTAATATATTGGTTTCCACCTATAGCTTTTGCTTGAGTTGTTTACTTGTTTACAATAAGGGCATTGTTTGTTTCCAATAATGTCTTTGTTCTCTTTTAATATGAAATGGATATTATAAAAGTAGATATATAATTATAGAAGCCTTATTGTCATCTTGACTTGATCACTTTGTTGTTCACCTCGGACACGTTCGGTTGACCCGATCAAAAGGTTGTACATGACATCTCGTCTAAATATTGTATTGTGCGAATTCTGAAAATAATAGCAAAATAATATATTTTTATACAATAGTTAGATACGACGACCTTAAACAAAACAATTACCGATAGAGATCACTAGGATAATGGATTGATATTTATTACAGCGCTAACAATCAAGGGGTAAGTATATTTACAATAATTAAACTATAAATAAAAAATATCATCTAATGACGTCGCATCAGAGATAGTCCCAAAGGAGACTGGCAACATTTCCCCTTTATGTATAGCAAGGCTACGTTGGCAGAAATAATTGCCAGCCTTCCCGTCTCCAGACTTCTCCGTCAGCCGCTTGGACAACTCCTTGGCCAGGCGCTTAGCTGAAGGTCCTAAAAGGTTTAATCGTCTCGACCCCAAACGGAAACTAGAGGTTCTCAGCAGAAATCGCCGCACTTCCCGCTTTGTACACATGTTATGTTAAGCCTGATGTTAAGCTGAAGCGGTCTTTAAATGAAAGCTGATCTCTAAACGCTTCAAGATCTGTACACATAGAAGTGGTGGTAATTTTGAAGAAAAGAGGTAGAAAGAACTTTTCAATACCTGTCTTAGATCTTAATAAAAAAAAGCATTAATCAAGAAAGCAATTCACAAAAGCTCTATGTGAACTAGAGAAACCTATTCTTATTTCTAATACAAATTAACAACTTGAGTAAAACAATTTTATTTCTGTTACAACCTGTTACAACCTTTCTCTTTAAAAATCTTATTATAGATGAGGAACATGAAATTCTATTCTGATAATGTGTTTTCCCAAGAAGGAAGTCTAGTTCGTTCACTTCCCGATTTAGGGGCGGAAGCGATCACCTACTTCGCCAACCCCATTAATAGTACTAAGATATTTTATATAGACAACATGTTTTATCGTCAGTATAATGCATACAATTTTAATGAAATTCTAATCGCAATAATAAATACTTGCAAAATTTTAAAAACAATCAATCAATCAAATTTTCCACAAGAATAGGTAAAGACAATGAAGCGCCACTTACCATGATCCTGACACCACTCCCTCGCTTCGTTCATATTCATAATTATTTTAATACAGGTTCTACGGTTATGGACAAACAAGACGATGTATAATTGGTTGTATAACTATTTTTGGAATACATCCGACTTGATCGTAGATCGTAGACTTCTCCTCGAATGTCCTTGTTTTAGCATTAACCATATTTACTTTTATTACATCTTATAATATTTCTTTAATAATGTAATAGTACAAATAAAATAATGGTCAGAAGTTGAAATCCGAAATTTTTGAATCCGAATGACAATTTCATACTTCACACATACTTAAAAATGTGCTACGCGGTGATTATTAATAATGCTAATTGATATGTATCGACGAGTATATAGTATAAACTTGCTGTTTATTAACTGATGTAGCAGTCGTCTTTATTCAAGGACTGTACCCCATTGGGCTGTTAACTATTTTAAATTAGTCAAATAACGCGTCTCTACCCACATTTTTCGCTTTAAGAGTTTTTACGAACTACAATTTTAGTGTTTAAGGCTGAGTTTTTAACTTTGTATCTTATTATATGTACCTTTCCAAATTATTAAAACCAATTACTTTAGCGACAATAGAAAAATATATTTTAATTATCAAATGACAGCTTCCATACATCAATTACACAATAATTTCGTAGCATTATCTCGATAATAGGTTTAATTCATGAACTACACGTTCCCTTAAATCCTATTAACTTCACTGACGTTGTTACATGCACGTTGATTGCATATCATTGTTATGGAAATATGCTTCACCTTGATTTAGTTACAAATAGTAGTGAGTTTATATAAAACAAAAGATGAAAATGTATTCAGAAATATCCAACCACGCAAATATGAAGTTTGCCTACTTCTTTACGGTTGCTAGGTTTTTTTTACTATCTTTTGCTATTGCAACAAGTGGAGCCTTTGTGGCTTGAGTACATTGGATCAAGAACGAATGTACTCGGATGCTGTTGTAATAAATTATTCACATTTATATCGCTGTACAATATATACAAGGAAAGTAATGAAAGAATATTTATAAGAAATATTTTAAGTATATTAGTACATTTATTATATGTATTACAGTTAATATTTTACTAATAACTACGGGTATTTTAAATATTTTAACATTGATGCAATTGCAACTAATCGTCTAAGAACTGCTGTAGAATAAATAAATACTATCCATAGCCATCCCTACGATTTGTATTAATTTAATCATAAGGAAACATAATAAATATTAGTAGTCTATCAAAGTATTAAATGGGAGTAAAAAGTACTGAAAATATTAACGTCAATAAAGAAAGAAGTCCAATTTTAAGCTTTTCATTTAAATCCGAAACGAGTGCATTTCCTGATAGTGACGTTTTCATTTGAGCCCAAACATTTGTCCATTTCATAAATTCAGCATTAAATTAATTTTGCAATTGCTATGGAGGAACTCACTTAATAATCTCGACCAAACGCGAATTTATACTGCATACAAAGTAAATATGGATTGTCAACACAAACTGAAATTTTCAAATTGAATGTAATAAATGTTGTTAGTTTGCTACTGCTATATTTAAGTAGGTTTTATAGGTAGCTCTTTTGTATAATTAAAATGTTAACATAATGCTTTTATAGTTTTATTAAAATATGCGGCCAAAACAATGTAAATAATTACTGAAAAGTGCTAGTTTGCATGTTTTTTGTTAGAAATGTGTCAACTACTAGAGCGATTTTTAATAAATAAATGCATTTTGTATTTTTTTGGGTCATATTTATTAATATATCTCATTATTCTAGTTAGACATAATAAAATATCACTTAAATATAATCTAAAGATAGATATAATGTAAAAAACAAATATACATATATTTTATTAATATTCATTCTTTGTACAAGAAATATGCAAATCGTTTAAAAGGATTGCTCGAAAAGCAAAAAGGTATTATTTCCTAAATCTAACGGCTTTTAATCAAACGCCGCGTAAAAGCCGCCCAGACAACAAGTAAGGAATACGTTACAGCTAAAAAAAATTGTCTGGTGCGTAGACTAAAGTCTAGTCTCGTCAAGTCGATTCACACAATAACTGAAATTGCATAGTCCCTGCAACGGACGCGCTACGTAACGATGTATGTAGCTATAGGGATAATATCCCTCCCATAAAGATCCGATTTTGCCAGAGTTTCAGCTAGTCTACCGCGAGCAGCCGTCAGAGAAGTATCTCTTGTACGATGCAAGTTTCCGACCAGTACTTTATTCCCGAACTTTAAGGTAAGTTTCTTTGTTTAAATTAAATAAATATTTAAATTTATTTTTAACCTATTTCGTAATTTTTTAACCTATTTCGGATTTAATAAAAAAAAGTTTAATTTTTCATGTTATAAAAAGTTTTAAAGTGCATTTAATTAGTTTATTAATCAAAAGCGTTACATTTAAATATTTTTCGTTAAGTTCAAAAATTGTAAAGTAAAGTTAAAATAGTTTTACGTGAATTTTATTTGTGATTTAAATTGATTTTGTATTTCAATACAGTTTTTGAGAATTTCAAGTGTATAGTGTGAGTGTATTTATTATAACTTAGTGGTAAGTATTAGTGACAAATTTTAAACTGTTATAACTATTTTGTTAATTATACAAGTATTGAGGTATTGGAGCTTTTACTCCGAATTGGGGACAAGAAAAGAGTCAACGGCCGGAAATTCAAATACAACTACGGTCTTTTTACATTGAATTGTTTTAATATATTTAAAAAAAGTAAAAATGTGTTTTATTTTCAAATGGTTTCTACCTTCCTATTTTAAATTCCTTTTTCAGGTTTTATATATAAAATTTTATTACACCTAATTATTTTAGAATTATGCTTAAGTAATCTAATTTATAATTTAAGTAATTTCGTTAAGTAATTTTAATTTAAGATTTAGTTTTAATTTTATTCATAAGATTAATTTTATTAGGAAACCAGATTATTTAATAACGCCCCCTATTAATAATACCCTTAGGGATAGGTAGAGACTACGGACTACGAAACTCTCTCGCATCCTTCACATTCACAACTCTCCTTACACCAGCCTATGGTTATTATTAATTTAAAATGTACTTAATAAATATTATTAGTATTAGAATTAATTTAAGTAAAAGATACCTTAACTAGGTTAATTACTAGTTTAATTATTTTATTTAGTATTTATTTTGCGACTATATTTACTAACTATTATAGGAGTCATCCTGATATAATTTTCGGTTGATTTATTTATATATGTACGGTTGATTTGTTCTCCTAATTTTCCTAATAGCAGTGGGATCCTAATGCCTCACGTGCATTAGGATGTTAAGCCTTTAGAACACGGATTTCTGACGTGTTTCTCATTTTAGGGAACGATATTATGAACGATAAACTTAATACGCCATTAAGGGTTGCCTAGCGCCCATAGCCGTAGAGCTCTATTAGGAGAATTATGGATGTGAGGGAAGCGAGGAACTTGTGTCAGGATCGTGGCAAGTTGCACTTCATTTTCTCTGCCTTGGTGAATCAAAATCAAAGAAAACCCTACTTTTAAATTAAATAAATAAATAAGTATTTTTTTGGCATTATTTTAAATTAAATTGCTTACAAAATTCACACGTGCAATTCGACCCACTGAGCGGAAGGAGGGGGGGGGGGGGGATTGGTGACGCGACTGCTCAGCCTTAGAGTTCTGCTTATGCGAAATTCTTCTATCCTATTTTTTGTCTAGCGCCCATAACCATAGGGCTTGTATGAAAGGATTGTGGATGTAAGAGAAGCGGGGGAGTTGTATCAGGATTGTGGCAAGTGGCGCTCTATTGTATTTGCCTATCGACGTGACAATTTGATTGATTGATTGATATTATTTCGTATAGTAGTTCTTTTAACTGTTGGGTCCACATCGCAAGTACCGCTTTTTATTTGCAATTTAACGTGCCTTGTTAATTTTTTTTTATTTTTAGCATATTTTAATGCTATATACAATTTTAATAGTCGTAGGCAAACAGTTGCTGGTCTTTTTTTAAATATACATATCTATACTAAGCTACTAAAGTGCTTGTATCATAGAAACAGAAAAAACAAAGTACATATATGAAAGATACATTAGTACCGGTGAGGGTTTCGAACCCGTGCCATTCGGCCGGCTTACGTAGCTATTGCACTGCCACTACACCACGGTCGCCTCCCGATCCGGGGTAGTTACAAGTGTACTTACCGTGAAGTGACTTCATCGGGTTATGGAATCAGCTTGTAAATTGCCGGTTTCAACTAGGCTGGCATAGTTATAACTGCATAGTAGTCGCCTGTATTCATAGTCCTTATTCCAGCTTATTAACATCAGGGTATCTAATATCGACCCTGGAAAAAAAAGTTAAAAAAATATAGTAATGAAAATGGATAGAAAAACCTAACCGTACACAATAGTCATCTACGACCGGGCTTCGAACCCGGTCTCTATCAATCGGTATGACCACTAAGTTGCACAGCACCTATGTGTCTCGGCATATAACAGCAGCCTTCGTGGTGTTAAACTGGAGAGTGGTCAAAAAAAAGGAGCGACTCTAACTGTAGTAGCAGTCGCTTCCACTTTTCTGGTCAAGTTGGAATCGGCAACTTTTAAGCTGATCCCTAAACGCCACTGAGTCACTTTACGGTGGTACTTGTAAGTAGTGGTACGTACTACCCCGAATATGAATACTAGGCACTACTGCTTTTTGACGACAGGCGCGGCGTAGTGATTAGCACACCAATCCGTTAGCAGTCCCGAGTTCGATTCCCGGTCGAAGCAAATATTTTTTCATAGCTTTTATTTGTAGTATTTAATAATATAATTAAATTTACAAATATTTGTTAAAAAAAAATTGAGGCTGATATTTGCGCTGGGTCTGGTTTTCAAAAAGTAGTAGGCAGTGGTGTCTAGTCTGCAGTTTCGGGGTAGTAGCACCCTTTACAAAGAAACAGACCGTAACTTGATTAGACGCGTTTCGGGATCAGCTTCTAATTTGCCGTTTCTAACTAGGCCGGAATAGTGGATATTTAACTGCTACACACAGTTATATTTCTTTGTGTCTTTTATTGTGACTCGACATATGACAGCACCCCGCTTGATATTAAGCTGGACTGTGGTCCATGAATAGATGTCACTGCTACTACAATTCAATAACTGTAAGTTGCGATCACATCCACTATGTCGGCCTAGTTGGAACCGGCAACTTACAAGCTGACCCCGAAACGCGACTAAATCACGTAACGGTCTGTATACTGGATACCACTGCCTACCACTATTAAAAATATAGTTATATATAAGTGGTATATATAGTAATATTTTATTGTTTTTGACAGAAATAATTTATGTAACAATAAACAATAACTAATTCGTTTGAAGCTAATTTTACACAAACTGGTTCTAGTTATTCCTGTGTTAATAAAATCCAAGGAATACCTACATATTCAGTGTTAAACATTTTAACATAAACAATAAATATTTCCGGCTTTAGTTGTTGCAAAAGTCACGTTATATTATTATTTTGAATATATCCACACATTTGGAATGTTAATAAATTACGTGAATAGGTTTTATAATTCTGTTGCAGTTTGGTATTTGTTTATACATTATTATATTTAGCATCTTACAATGTATAAACTATTTTCATTTAGGTACTTAATATTAGTTGGAAACTTTATGCACTGTTATACAAAGGCGAGCTTAATGAAAACTTAATTCTTTGCCGGGTGCATAATTATAATAAATACACTCTACTAAAAGTAAAATACATAAATTATCGGCTGTCGAACTAAAAAGTTCGATCTGTCTTTTCTATCTAGAACAATTGACAAGTGGAATGCTTTGCCTAGCCATGTGTTCTCTTCATCCTATAGCCTTGGATCCTTCAAGCGATGCGTGAAGAAGCACCTTTGGCCGGCATAGTAACGGCGACTGGGGCAGCCGTGAACTATCTCGGTTTTTTTCAGTCGTCGACACTCCTGGACCTCCTCTTTTTTTTGTGACTCGACATATGACAGCACCCCGCTTGATGTTAAGCCGAATGAATGAATGTCACTGCTATATTCAATAACTGTGAGTAGCAATCACATCCACTATGCCGGCCTAGATGGAACCGGCAACTTACAAGCTGATCCCGAAACGTGACCAAATCACTTCACGGTCTGTATACTTGTAAGTGGTGGTACTACCCCGGATCGGTAGACAGGGTACCACTGCCTACCACTCTTTCTTATCATCAGGCGGGTCGTGGTCAAATGTCGTGTCACAATAATAAAAAAATGCAAGTATTAATGTATACATCTATTATCTTATATAATGTACTAATACTCTATATAAGTATGTAATATAATCAATAAATTAGTATTACTTGTAAGTAAGAATAGCTCTACTTTAAAGGCAGGCCGCCGCGCGTCGTCTTGCAAATTCTTAGGAGCATAGGGGATATTCACGTGTACATATCAGTTAGTTGTATTTGAAACCATTAATTTATTTTGTACTCTAACTCTTATGCACATTTATATTTTAAAAATGTGACTGGAAGAGAATATTTGACTTTAATATTTTTGAAATAAATTATTACAAAAATTAATTATTATAGGTTATCATTTTTTTATTGTGACACGACATCTTATCTCCTCCCGACGACGTCGTAACGACGACTCAGAAAACCGAGTTTGTTCACGGCTGCCTCAGTCGCCGTCACTATGCCGGCCAAAGGTGCTTCTTCACGCATTGCTTGAAGGATCCAATCGTAGTTAGATTAACTATGATTTTAGTCTGAGAAGCCTATGTCCACCTACCTATCCGCTGTAGAACCACCACCTTTATAAATTTAAAGGATGTTCCCTTCCGGGATTAATTTGTTAATGTACTCATACACCGGGAAATGGAGTCGAGCCCCTCTAGTGTTTAAAAAAAAAATGCGAACCGAGATATTTTGACGGATTTAGGTTCGTCTCCGGACGTATTAATAATGAGCCTAAAATCCAACAGCTGAACTATTGCAGGTTTTTTTTTATTCGCCGGTAAAGTTGGGAAAACGTAGTTTTTCGCAATTATATTTTTTTCTTGACTATATAGATAAAAATGTTGCGAGAACGACTTGTTGATATTAAAAATATCTACAAAATGAGACCAGTTGAGTTCAAATTGTTTTTTTTGTTTTTTTACAAAATGCGGAAAACCGCTAAAAATCGATGTTTTTTAAATAACGTTTTAAACAAACAATTTTATACCTAGACGTCTCCAATTTTAATAGACTGTAAACTTTGACGTGTAGTATTAGTGGTATATTTTTGTTTTTTTTTTCTTTCATATTTTTGGTAAAATTGCATTTTATAATTAAAATAGCACTTTTTTGCAACTTAATTATTACCTCTTCGGTAGGTCCTAGAGTGTTTTATTTGGGCTCATTCTCTTCCTTAAGAGTTGTACTTTCAGTCTTTTTTTAAAGCTAATCAATTTTAGCAACTAGGGTCTTGCAAATCGAAGTGCAAATATACACCGGGAAAAGGGGAGTTTTCTAAAAAAAAGTGCGAACCGAAATATTTTGACAGATTTAGGTTCGTCTCCGGACGTATTAATAATGAACCTAAAATCCAACAGCTGAACTATTGCATATTTTTTTTTATTCGCTGCTAAAGTTGGGAAAACATAGTTTTTCACAATTATAATTTTTTCTTGACTATTTAGATAAAAATATTTCGAAAAGAACTTGTAGATAATAAAAATATCTACAAAATGAGACCAGTTAGGTTCAAATTAGTTTTTTTGTTTTTTTACAAAATGCGGAAAACCGCTAAAAATCGATGCTTTTTAAATAACGTTTTAACCAACAATTTTATACCTAGACGTCTCCAATTTCAATAGACTGTAAACTTTGACGTGTAGTATAAGTGGTATTTTTTTGGATTTTTTTTCTTTTATATTTTTGGTAATTTCGGAAATTATGACGTACGAAAATTAATGAATAATTCATTTGTGTTCTCCCCATTCTTTAACCTCAAATCCTTCAAGCGAAGCGTTAAACACACCTCTTGGCGACGCAGTGACGTCAACTGAGGCAATCGTAAACTTTAAAACTCAGTCGCCGCAGCATTGCTTACCACCAAGCGAATCAGTCAGATGTCTTAAAATAAAAATTGGTATGAAAATTTTGTCGAATTGTTTAACCTACTTTTATTACATATTCGGCAAAACTGTACTAAAAAGTAAATTTTTCTATGATATTACGTCAGAACACGAAGACTCAAAATTACTAAGTTTCCGTTATAAAAAAAATGTACAACATAAAATATAGCATAAACTATAATATTATATATATATATATATATATATATATCCATGAAGTGACTTAGTCGCGTTTGGGAATCGTAGGTTGTAAGTTGCCAGTTTTTTAACAAGGTCGTCATAGTGGATGTGACTGCTATGACTTAAATAGCAGCTATGAAATAAATCTCTGCTCCGACTCGTGACTCGGTTATAATAAGGATGGGCAGAGTAAATAGAACGCCACTTTATATGACCCTGATAAAAATCTCTCACTCCGCTCATATCTAAAATTTTCTTTATATGGGCTCTATTTATCCCTTATTCAAGAATGTCCGTTATAATATACGCTCTAAATATTATAAAAGATTTGAACGTAACAAAAATTACCAAATTTGTTTTGCTACTAGACATTTTTGTATAATCAAATTTAATAAAGTGCCTAGCAATTATTTGTCCTAGATTGGACTAAAATTCTTTCCAAATACTTGCAAACTCAGATATAATATACCTAGCTAGTTTTATATATTTTAGATTTCTATCTTTTTGCATTTTAATATTTCATAGAAACAGAACGATTAAAGTACATGTGGTACTTTGCAGTACCATGAAGTAAATAAGTACAAAGATACATTGGTACCGGTATGCGTTATTAAAGCTCTTGATATGTGAGATTAATAATAAAACACAGCCGGCTAAATATTGCTTTAAGATGCCTTATATTAAGTCCCGGGTTTCATATTTAACTTGTAGTACTTATTTGATTTATTGAATAGTACAAATATTTGTTAATATTACATATGGCGGACTTAAGGCCGCTAATGGCGCTTACATTTCTGATTTTACGAAATCCGCAAAGTTTTATTTTATTAGGCATTGTGACAAAGACTGAGGCAAGCGTAAAATAAACCGTTTATTTCAGCCTTTAGTGCTCCTGGCCATTCGCAAAACGAGGTAAGATGTCGCGTCTCAATAAAAAAAAAGTAATGCGTGCACATCGTAATTGGTCGGCTCCAAGATGTCTATAGATAGCCCAACGCGCAAATTTTTGGAACTTAAAAATGTACCTACTTAACAAATAATCTCACAAAAAAATATAAAAATTAAGTAGAACACAATAATGCTATATCAAACTAAATGCGTGAAGAAGCACCTTAGGCCGGCATAGTGGCGGCGGCTGGGGCAGCCGGGAACTGACTCGGTTATTCCAGTCGTCGTCACTCTTGGACCTCCTCTTGCTTATCAACAGGCGAGTCGAGGTTAGATGTCGTGTCACAATAAAAATAAAACTTAATGACACTTTAATAAAATTATTCTAATATATAATTGACATGAAAATTACGGTCAAACACTGGTCTTTCAAATATATCCTTACTTAAAAATATACAATATATTATATTATCTATGAATGCGACGACCGTAAACTTGCCTTAAGGCGACCGTGGTGTATTGGCAGTACAATGGTCAGGCAAACCGAAAGTGCAGGTCCTTTGGTCGGCCTGTTTCTATGATACAAGAGCACTTTAGTAGCTTATTAGTGTAGAAGAGTAAAAAAAACAAAAATGCAATATTCTTTCATTTAATTATTAATAAACTTTAGAAAATACTAACTTGCGATTTCCAAAATAGAAAATACAAAGTAGGTGACGTTGTATGAATCTGTAGCATAAACAATATAAGAAGGTCATATACATGTATAACCTTTTGACCTCTCAAGTTCATATTATGACACTACATATACGTACGTCAGGATTGAGCATTGATCGTATAAAAAAAAACTAAATAAAGACCGTGGATTTTTTCCACAAGATACAAACAAGTAAGACATGAATAAAAACATTGTTTTGTTTTATTGAGTGATATTTCCTAATGAGATGTGACATCTGTTAAACTTACCTGGGGGGAGGTACAAGATCGTCGATGACGGAAAAATCTCATATTACCTTTGCGACAGTCGTCTATTCTACAATCGTTTACAAAATAATTGTAAAACGATTGAAGAATAGATTTTGTCTCCGCCTTAACTTTGGGAAAAGAGTTAATATGAAGCTACGACAAATTTTATTATTTTTATACATATATTTTCTATTAGCCACCAAACGGGTGGGCCGTTTAAACCAATAATTGTCTTGTAGCAATATCATAAGAAATATTCGTTTGTACACAAGGTTTTATATATGTATATAAACTTTTATATACTTACCTATATATATATATATATATATATATATATATATATATATATATATATATATATATATATATATATATATATTATATATACTTACCTGGTATATAAAATTTACTATTATTAAATTTATATACTTATAAATATATATATATGAAACAAATAACTATTGTTCTTTTACAAAGGAGACCACCAACATTATTCCTTAAGAACATTGTTGTATTATGACTTTCAAAGGTTTCCTTTAAATGTAGGTATCATGTTTCACGAATGTTAGGTTTTTAACGATTAGCAAAGTAATAAAGCCTAAGTGCTTTGGTCCATAATTTAAAATTGACTGTACTAGGTAAATCAACTTTAAGAATTATATAAAGTCTGATGGGCGTTCTCCGAAGACCGTACCAAACTTCACAATCTCTATCAAAACACTTCTTCCAAAATAATAAATATTACCCACTAACTCTTATAAAAACAGAAATTATAAATAAATTCTACAATAAATTAACCACGCTTAGATATATCAGTATAGGAGTTATTTCATGAGCATGAAGAGTAGCGCTTCCTTGACCATGTCATGCCTATTTTCTAGTTATTCTATTCGCTTGTTATCAATCTTGTTTATTTCTCCTCTCACTTTAATTTTTTTAAAGTTTCATACAGTTTTACTACCATCGTAGTCGGTAAAGGACCTGTAAAGTTTTTTCTCGATATCTAAAATACCTCATAAAAAAATACACGCAAATTTTTCTACACAATTTTCATTACTTACTAACTTATTATTTGAGGTATTTAGTTAATCTATATATATTTATCGGAATAAGTTATATATATACATACAATGAAATCGTATTTAAGTAAGACCACCGTGTAAGTAAATGAATGAAACTTTGTAGCCAGTTATTACATTACAATAACAACACTCAGACAAACACATTGCAAGTGGGTGGTCTATACATAAATAAATATTAAGTTTATTGAAAAATAAACGTTATGGAAACAAACAGGTGACCTAAACATACGTCACCGATGCCGATCACAGGTGGACTTGCAAATTATTATTATAGTCTATGAACAAAGTCTCGTCAATGGCATCTAATACAAATTTGCTCCACCACCAAGCATCAATCAATCAATCACATTGTCATACAATAGAGTCTGTATGAAAAAAAGTGGATGTAAAGGAAGTAAAAGAGTTGTGATAGGATCGTGAAAAGTACCGCTCCATTGCCTCTGACTATCCCTTTGACAATTATGCGTTGCATCGCAGATGATAAAAATGGTATCAGGGTGAAGTTTACAAAAATACACTCTTGATTAGAATTTTATACGTAAATAAACTGGGTTAGATGAGGTAGGTAGTGTAATGATCTTATATTTTTTAAAAAGGAATTTGGATTGGTATACTTATATGAAGAGAATTGTGAAGGTGAGGGAAGCGAGGAAGTTGTGTCAGGATCGTGACAAATGGCGCTCCATTGTCTCTGCCTATCCCTGTGGGGGTAAAGCATGACAAATTGATGACATTAGATTTGAAATCAGTTTTTTTATACATAGTATTAGCTATACTTTTTTCAGCGGCAAGTAGGTACATTGAACATAGTTAAGGCAGTAACAACTACTGTGTCAATGGAATATGCTTAATACAGACGACCTTTGCGAAAGATACGTCACCTGTGCGGCACTCTCGAATCAACAATTCAAGTAATAAATTTACATACTTTATGCTGCCGGTTTACACATGACAAAGTAATATTTACGATCGTTCATTTTCCTAAGTTACACTATGGGAAATATCAGTACGCGAATAAATTAAGCTACTCTTTCTATTGCTACTGAAATTGGGGAAAACAATAATTTGAAACGTCTTCTATCTCTTATCTTGTGATGAAACTGTCGCAGGTCTAGTTTAAGTAGGATTAGTTTTATTGGCTCTACGTTATATTATGATATACTACTTCAAGTAGTGGTAGGCAGTGGTACCCAGTCTGCCGATCCGGGGTAGTACAAGTATGTAGACCATGAAGTGACTTAGTCGTGGTTTAGGATTAGTTTGTTAGTTGCTGGTTCCAACAAGATCGGCATAGTTGGATATACGATATGCTATGCCGGCCTAATTGGAAACAGCAGCAGTTAATTATATTAAGAGTAACAAATTTCATAATTATCATTCTATTCGCTTCAATCCTGGTAATATACTAAACACATAAAATTTTTAATTAAATTCTCAGTTTAAAAACTTTAAACTCGTTGACTACTTTTTAGCCGGTTTCAAAGGTTGGTATTTTGACTGAAAGAATTATAAATGACGCACATTTTTTAGAAAAAATATAAAACGCACTGTAAAGGGAATACACGATTGGATGGCCATTCCTCGTTTTCGACATACAATATCTATATTTAGCTATATACAGTACATGATACATCCTACTATTATTATAAATGTGAATGTGAGTTTGTTTGTTACGTTTTCACGCAACAACTACCGAACCGATCATCAAAAAAACTTTGTACACATATTTTTGGAAGTACTAGAAGTAACATTATATTTTAATACATTTTTTACTATAGTTTCAGCTGTTTGGAGATTTTTCTATATTTATTTTAATTTCTGTCTGTCATTTTTATATGAGTTATCGAGTTATAAATACAAAAAAAGGACATACAGTCGAATGGAGAACCTCCTATTTTTTTATGACTGTGTTATAAACCTAATTTTACGCGGATGCAACCGCGGCCACCGCTAGTATTATATATGTCTACTTTTTTTAAAAGTATATTAACTATAATTAAATAATAAATAAAATAAAAAAGGCCCTCGACTTAAACAGTCACATCACAGGTCTTCAATAATGGACGACAGGCGTGGCGTAGTGGTTAGCACACTAATCCCTTATGCGTAAGTCCCGGGTTCGATTGCCGGTCGGAGAAATACTTGTTTCATAGCTTTGATTTATAATATTTATTAATTTGAAAAAATACAAATATTCGTAATCAAAAAAAGTGCCAGATATTTGCTCCGGGTCTGGTTGTCAAAGAGTAGTAGGCAAAGAGTACCACCACTTATACAGACCAAGTATATAAGACCGTGAAGTGAATTAGTCGCTTTTCGGAATCAGCTTGTAAGACCGAACTACAGCTTAACATTAAGCGAGTTAAAACAAAATAACAAAAAAATATTTTTACTTAACTCTAACTAATTTCTATTATTGAAGGAATATAGTACTGTACCTTAAGTTTTTCATTGTTGTCCTCAATATTTTTCTTTACACGGATGGTAGGATATGGTAGGACCATGGTAGTTAGTAAAAAATGTTATTATAACATACAAGTATGTTTCTTACTCCTGTAAACTATAGTAGACGTCACAAAACTTTAGTTTCTCTGTCCTGAAATTCGACAAAAGTTTAATTATTTACATGTTATTTTAAAGACTGAACAATGTTTCTAGACAAACTTTCTTAAATTTAAAATACAATCCGTCGGTTACAGGAAGTTAGTTAATTTTAAAACCGATTTGATGTAACAAAGTGGTTACTTTGAGATTCGATGCACAGAATATTTACCTTTGGCTTACTTAATGTCACTTGCATCTAATGACATTCTATACAACAAAAATTTAGTTTATTTTACATTAGGTTTACTTATCAATATTTGTTAGGGCGACCGTGATGCAACCGTGAGGTGATGCAGACTGATAGTCCCCGGTTCAAAACCCTCTTACTGGTACCAATGTATCTTTGATGTTATGAATTTCAGTCATCCTACTTTAATAAAAGCTCTTTAAGTAGCTTCTTGGTAAATAAAGTATTGCCTTTTAACTATTCATGGAACCTTTAGTACTGTAATATATATATGTACATATAATATTTTCTAAGTGATCTTGTAAACCAACATAAAAGAATGTGAAACGTAAAAAAGTTGCAACAAAGTATGTACATATTGTGTTTTGATATTTTAGCACCAGCCACTTTGTGTACTTTCCCCGTGGGAATCCCCGTGGAAATCGAGGCGTGATAAATGATAATGAGGATTGTTAATGCCTAAAAATGCTACGTTCCCTTACTTTAACATACTTACCTACACTACAAAATTAAACATAGTTCTTAGTGTCGCTATGTTAATCCTACCTTTCCCTCTTAAAATTAAGCTGTGACAATTGAGAGTAATCACTATATCGATAATTAAAATCTGTTTGGTAACAACGCTTATATGGTTCAATGAACCCATATAAACAATATAATAAATGTGAAGAGTGGATATTATTCTATCACAAGCGATTATGCTCAAAGTGACAATGTGCGATAGGGTGTGAATCTGTTCTACTTATCAATGTGTATACATTGTTTATTTGACATTATTACATAATTAACAACAAAGAATTATTGTTTATTATTTCTTTTTTATCAGTATCTTCAGAAGGGATTATCCCTAAAGGGACTCCTTTTAATAACGTATTTTAGTAGTTTTTTATATTTTCAAAGGTTTTTAGTATTAGCAGAATAGAGGTGTAATTGGTACATTTTTTTTACAATGAAGATTAATTAATCGAATGAATATAATGTATGAAGCTCATACACTTTGCTAATGTTTTCTATATGGCATTGGTGCACATATAGCGCTACGCGTATGGTCAAAGATTCAATTCCCGTTCGAAGCAAATATTTGTTTCGTAGCATTATTTTAATCAATCAATCAATTGTCACGCCTTTTGCTGACAGGGCCAGGCAAAACAAAGGAGCGCCACATGCCACTTTCCTGACACAAATCCCTCGCTTTCCTCACATCTACGATTCTCTTTATACAAGCTCGACGGTTATGGGCACTAGGTAGACAGTGGCGGTTAACCTGTTTTATCTTTCCACTCGCCTCCGATTTATAAATCTCTTTCGTTAATCTCCTTTCACCCATTCTATCAAAATGCCCAAACCATCGCATCATACCCTTCTCTATATTTTTCACTAGAACTTCTTTTCATTTAAAATGTTTCATTTAAAAGTTTATATAATCGCAGAATATTTTAGTATTTTGGATATTAAAAGATTTATTGACGAAAGGTATTTATAAATATAATGTATAAAATGGATGCGTTAAACGAGGCATACCCATGAGGGAATTCCCGCCATAGTAAGAGGCATCCTGAAGAAAGCTGGGTTGCCTAAAGCCTATAACTGTAGAGCTTATATAACGAGAATTATGGATGTGAGGGAAGCGTGGGAGTTGTGACAGGATCGTCGCATGTACCGCTCTATTGTCTCTGCCCGTCTCTGTGGCAATCTGAATAAGGCGTGTCAATTTGATTGACTGATTAATATTATTTATTTTAAAGTTAATTATGTTAGAAGGTTTACGTAACTTTAAATAGACGTCTTATCAGCGACTGCTTTCAAACTTCATGTAATAAGTTTCATGACTTCAACCTGCCTTTGCACACATCATTATGTAGTAACTAAATTTTCCACCTTATCTCTTCGTTGCATCTCGTAAAATGTGAAATTCTATTTCATATTTATAACAGCTAGTTTTCACATACTAAACTGACGCCCCTCAAACTTATTATTGCCTTCCATATGGTAAATTCTTATACCGGAATTCAATATAGATTTATTAGGATACTTGTAGAAAGTATTTGCACATAATCCGAAGTGAGTTATATACAAAATACTTACCTAACTAAACATGTTATTTAAATTTGAATAGATAAATTTATATAAATATAGTAAATTAATTAGGCCTGCTAATGCTAATTAGTTGATGCTACTGCTACTTGCACTTCTTTAATTGTAGTAGCAGTAGCTTAACATCACTTGGAGTGTTGTCAGGCAGGTCGAGGTCAGATTAAGATGTCGAGTCACAATAAAAATATTTATTAAACGAGTGCTGTCATATGTCAAGACACAATAAATATAGAAAAAAGACAGCAGCCCGCTTGGTGTTAAGCTGGAGTGTGGTCCATAAATGGATGCCAATGCTTCTACAGTTAAATAACTTACAAGCTGATTTAAAAACGCGACCAAATCCGGACAGCTGCTGCTAGGCTGCTAGGCCTTCTCGAGGTAAACAAAAGCTCAAAAAGCAATCATATCCACTTTGCCGGCCTAGTTGGAATCGGCAACTTACAAGCTGATCCCGAAACGCGACCAAATAACTTCACGGTCTGTATACTTGTAAGTAGTGGTACTACCCCGAATCGGCAGACTGGGTACCACTGCCTACCACTTTTTAATAACCAAACCCGAAATAAATTTTCTTCTGTTTTTTATTAACAAATATTTGTTCTAACCGGGACTTTACGTGCAACAAACCAATCGCTATCGTCATTTCAGTACGTGTTTCTATAACGGCCTGAAATACAGCCCTCAAGTCACGACATGTATTTAAATAAAGACTTTTAATGTATAATTATAAGCAATCCGTATATTGCACTTAAGAAATTTCCCTTTTATGTATTTTTATTATGTTTAAACACTTAATGCTTGTGTCGTGTCAAATGACACATGCTACTGTTTAAATCATTATTATATATATAAGGCGACCGACATATAACAATACCTTGCCTGATGTTAAGCTGGAGTGCGGTCAATTAATGGAGGACCACCTATCAATGTAGCTGCATAAAATTTGTTTAATTCGTTAATCAATATTCGCGCAAAATCTAAGAAAATACAACTACAGTTAAATTAACTGTTAGTTAAACGACTGGCGTGGCCGATTGATCAGCGATTGATTTGGTGCGCGTAATGTCCCTGGTTCGATTCCCGGTCGGGGCAAATATTTGTTTCATAGCTTTTATTTGTAATATTTAATATTGCATATATTAGTTATTAAAAAAAGAGGTAGATTATGCCCTGGTTTTGGTTATCAAAGAGTGGTAGGCTGCTGTGTGAGTGGTGAGCTGGGTGCTGTCATATGACGAGTCACAATAAAATAAAATAAAAGTAGCAGTCACATCCACTATGCCGGCCTAGTTGAAAATGGCAACTTACAAGTTGACTTCACGGTCTGTATACTTGTAAGTATACAGACTTCTAGTGTATACTACTTCGAATCGGCAGACTGAGTATCACTGACTAATAAGACTCGGAGTAAAACTCTAAAAACTAATAATAACTAACTCTTATAAACTAAAATTTGTAATTTATATAATTGGATTGAATATTACTAATAAAGGCTATGAAACAAATATTTGCTCCGACCGGGAATCAAACTCGAGACTTTCAGCGTAACGGAACACCACGCCAAGCCTGTCGTACTTTTGCTCTCGGCACAACTGGCAGAGAAAGTTTTAAAGGACTGCCTTTTATAACATTTATTATAAAGGGACTAGAGATACACACTTCGCCTAATGTTAAGCTGGAGACGACTACTACTACAGTTAAATACTTGCTACTACACCTAGAAGTCACATCCACTATGCCGGCCTAGACCAGCAATTTAGCCTCTTCACAATCTGTACACTTGTAAGTGTACACACTACTGCCAGATTAAAAGCCTGGACACCATACCACTATCAATCACTTTTACAATAAGGATATAAAAATAAGGGAGACAGAAATATATTTTGTTTGGAGATACCAGATCACTCGCATAAAAAAACATATCTATTAAATAAAGATATTAGCCATGATATATTATAACCATAGAGCTTGTATGAAGAGAATTGTGGATGTGAAGGAAGCGAGGGAGTTGTGTCAGGATCTTAACAAGTGGGGCTCCATTGTCTCTGCCTATTCCTGTGGGAAAAAGGCGTGACAATTTGATTTATTGATTGATTGGTATCATTAAAAACTTTAGATTAAATAGGTATATTCTTTAATAATTTATTTTAAAAAAATTCAGTTAAACAGAAAGCAAGTTAAGATTAGTTTTAAACCGATAAGGAACTTGGTAGACGCCGCACTGTTTTTAATCCTCTTATCTCATATCATCGTAATTAATTTGGTCACTGATACTTATGAAGCTTATGACCAAATCTATTATACAACCGCAACATGCAATTAACATGGACAGACAATAGTTTGAGCACTGCGTCCGTTGCGCAATAGAAATCGATCCAAATCTAAAAAATAATCTATACAAACTTTAAAGGAGCAAAATTATTTTAACTTAAATTCAAACTGTCACGCTTTTATCACACAGAGATAGACAAAGGAGCGCCTTTTGCCACGATCCTGACACTCCCTTACATCCACAATTCTTTTCATACAAGCACTACGATTATGGGCACTAGGCTATCCAGCTTTCTTGAGGATGTCTCTGATTTGATCCGAAGACACTCTTCTGGGCCTACCTTAACTTAAACGAATAAAACAACGCTAACACATTAAGCTTAACATATAACCAACAACGCTTAAGTATACAGACTGTGATGTGACTTAGTCCCATTTCGGGATTTGTAAGTTGCCAGTTCCAATTAGGCCGGCATAGTGTATGTGACTGCTACTTACAGTTATTGAACTGTACTAGCAATCACTTTTATTCATAAATCGTACTACAGCTTAAGATCAGGCAGGGTGCTATCATGAAACAATATGAAATAACAATACAAACAATACAAATGAAAATAACAATAGGAGCAATAGACGACCAAGTTCTCGAAACGTCGGAATAATAAAAATTGTAAAATCAAAATAAATGCATTAGTAAGCCGCATAAAATTTGTTTATTTAAAAAATCATTTTGCCGGAATATTGCAATTTATGTCTAGTGCAATAACTTCAAGAGCTAATATAAAACTTGAAATTGCATTTCATAAATGCGGTATCAAAATTAATTGCTAAAACCGTATTCGTATTGTGAGAACTTTTCCTATTACAGTGTCAACGTATTAAAGATAGCCAAACGATTCAGCGTCAAAAAATACTTGTGCTGAAAAACAATTATTACGCTAAAGTTTACTATTACTAATCTGTCTGTGCCTATTCCTATGGAAAAAAGGCGTGACAATTTGATTGATTGATTGATTACTAATCACATGAAAACAACGTTTTAAAAATAGTATGGGTAGGTATAGCGGGTTAGAAGTTATATTTAATCAAATTTCCACAAGTTTAGTCATAGTGAAGAGTCTAGTCTTTTCCAACTATAGCGGCGGTAAAAAGAGACCCCGTTTCGAAACCATTTGCTGGTACCAATGTATATTTGAAATATTTATGTACTTTGGTCGTCCTGTGTCTATTATACAAGCACGTTTAGTAGCTTCATTGTAAATGTAAAAAAGTGGATATGACTACTGCAAGAATTATTCAATCAATTTAATTATCATGCCTTTTTTCGCAAGGATAGGCAGAGACAATAGCCTATTTCTCGCTTTCCTCACATCCACAATCCTTTTCACACAAGCTCTTTGGTTATTGGCACTAGACAACATATAATAATTTTTTTTTTTATACAGCTTACTAGCATTTATTTTTAACTGTAGTAGACGTAACTTCCATTCATGGACCGCATGCCAGCTTAATATCAGACAGAGAGTGCTGACATTTTTTTTATTTTTTTATTGGACACGACTTCTGACTTCGACCCGCCTGATGATAAGCAAGAGGAGGTCCAAGAGTGACGACGACTAAAAAAACCGAGTCCGTTCACAGCTGCCTCAGTCGCCGTCACTATGCCGGCCAAAGATATACCGGACATATTATATATATGTCGAGTCACAAAAAAATGTGGTTCTGGCTTAACACCAGGCAGCGTGCCACAATAAAAACAATTCAGTTATTTTTCATTGATAATCCTAACATTATCAAACCAAACTCCACAGCATGAGTCGGTCCTCGAGGCAAAGGGAACTTCCAATTCAAAATGTTTCCTTTTACAATTTTAAAAGTAAATGAGTTGAGCGAACAACTTTTTAAGCGAGTACGTAAAATTAAACAATATAGAAAATAGTTTTCATAACTTTTACTTTTGCTTATTTTACATTTATCTTTCGTCGAAGTTATGAACAGTATCTAAGTTCCTTGCAACGCGGGGAATTTCAATTAGTGTTTGCTTTTCACTTAACTGATTTTATTTACTTTTTAATAAAATTGTTGAGGAAATTAAAACATATACTACTGGTATTATTAGAAAATTTTGCTGGTATAATATAATTGGTCTTTTTTATGACGCAACTTTTGACTGCACTAAGCTTAAGTGCTGTTCATGAATGAAGGCTTCGGCTACGGTTAAATAGCTGAAACAGGCATCTTTCAATCTGACTGCCAAAAGCAATCGAGTCTTCACTGTCCAGTACAATTGAAAGTGGTGGTACTACCCCGGATTAGCAAACTGGGAAAATAACCACTATTTGTTTGCTTGCCCTTCTGTAACAACACTCTTAATTTAGTTTATAATTCTTAGACCATATTAAATGTGTCTTCAATAAATTACATTGGAGATGCCCCAGCTAAATTATGTCCGGAAAGTCAGGGATAGCTGTTGATAATGCGGTACTTGTTCCTGCATTATTGTATAGAAGTAAATATTGGGAGTCAAGAAGCATGGGAGTAAAATTGACGCTGTAGAAATGCGGTCTTTAAGAAGTGTATTTAGAGTTACCATAACGGATAGAAGGAAGAATAGCACAGTTCGGGAACATGGAAATGATAAGTGAAAGTAGATGGACGAAAAGAATTTATAAATCTGATGTTATTTTGTTGCGTCAGATTTATAAATTTGACGCAAGGAGGACCCAGGAGGATGATTGTCGACTAAATCGGAGACATCCTAAAGAGAGCTGGGTTGCCTATTACACATAACCGTAGAGTTTATAAAAAAAAATATGTCTGTGAGTCAAGCGAGGTCGTCATGTCAGAATCGTGGCAAGTGGCGCTCTTTTGTTTCTGTCTAAAATTAAAATTAGTATCTATAATACTTGGTACGTTTAGAAGTGTTGTATACCTACAAATGTTAAAAATAAAGTATTTTCCTACTAGGTACGGTTACATAATTATGTTACATATTTCAATTGTCCACAGATCATCTTCAATATGTCTTATCTAAGTGGTTACAAGGAGGAGTATAACAACTTATACCGTAATGATCGCCCACTGGATGGGCCGTCTATTGAACTATTATCAATCACCAATCAAATTCTAATATTATGCGAGGAAGACAACTGGCTTGGAAAAGAATTCCATAAAATTTTCTATCACAGAGACAAGATTAATGTTATTCTGGAGAAGGCCAAGGTATATTTTTTAATATATTTTTACTGAATGTGATTATATAATGGCTACCGTATACTAAGTTAAAACGTGAAGCATACCAGGAACCCTGATTCAAAGCTGTTAACATCTCTGGCCATGCTTTATACCTGCGAAGACGAAGGTTCACTCTCTCTGTTTTCGAACACGAGCGGCATATCACGTGCGCACGCCCCTTCCAAACGCTAGCTCGCCGAGCTTAGTATCGTTTTAGTATAAGAAAATACAATATGTTTTAGGTTTCTATTTGAAAATATACGCTAACCTTGGTACTGGTTACGAATTTGCGCCGTTTGGGATCGAGACGATGGGCCCTTGGGGACCTTCAGCCAAGCGGTTGACTGAAAAGTCTGGATACAGAAAGGTTGACAATTATTTCTGCCAACGTATTAGCCTTGCTATACAAAGGGGAAATGGGCCTTCGGACTATCTCTGATGTGACGTCATTGGATGATATTTTTTATTTATAGTTTAAATTATAGTTAATATACTTTAAATTTTCTTAATATCTCCCAAATATGTATATGTCTTAACCAAACGTTGACAGTAAGGTCATAGATGTTAATGTAAGTACATTTATGAATTAAACAAATTTTAGGCGGCTTACTATCGCGTTTATTTTGGTTTTGATTTTACATTTTTTTATTATTCTGACGTTTCGAGAGCTTTGTATCCATCGTGGTCACGGAGAGACTTGCATGCTTGGTATCATAGAAAGAGGACAACCAAAGTACAACGATGGCTGCAAAGCTCTCTAAAAGTCGGAATAATGAAAAATTGTAAAATCAAAACCAAAATAAATGCGATAGTAAGCCGCATAAA
The DNA here is from genome assembly GCA_905220615.1 of Tinea trinotella. Classification (NCBI taxonomy): domain Eukaryota; kingdom Metazoa; phylum Arthropoda; class Insecta; order Lepidoptera; family Tineidae; genus Tinea; species Tinea trinotella. The sequence goes on from HG992305.1 coordinate 18,985,739, forward strand.
ATTTGTTTAATTTATTAATCAATGTTCGCGCAAAATCTAAAAAAAGACCAAGTTAATTTAGTTGAATATAATATTATAAATAATGTGGAACATTACGCTTTCTGTTTCTTTTTTTAATCTAAACCCGTTTCATAGTTACCAACCTAATAGAGATTTCTTTTTCCAGTGCAAGCCTTACGACAGTTATTGCGAGATGAATACATCTATCTATGGTCCGCATAATGCCAATAATAGTAAAGATGTAAGTACTGTTTGAAAACCAAAGAGCGAGATAATGTGTGTGAACCGAGAAAGTTGTATCAGGATCGTGACAAGTGGCGCTCCATTGTCTCTGCCTCTTCTTGTAAACACTAGACAACCCAGATTATTTTCAAAGACTCATATGGTCGAAAAACACCCTCCTGAGTCTGCCTCGCCACTTCATATTTATTAATTCCTTTCGCAAATCTATTTTACTTTCACAAATCCTATTATTATTATTTTTTGTTTTAAACAGTTCTCATTTCGCCTGAGAATGATCCATGATGCAATATTATTAGATCGAAAGAATAAGGACCTGGACTTAACTACGAAGTTGTTAAAGGATGCCGAATTTCAGATACAAGAAAAACAGTGGCAAGTAGCTCTTAGAAGGATCAATGAAGCTATCATTTACTGTCCACCACCAGGTATGTTTAGTTATACATTATTTTCTTTAGACAATCTTCAAAGACAAAAGACAACACGTCTACGGTTGTCTTACTCACCATCTCTATACCAGCCAAAGATCTTATAGTTTATATGGTACCCCTGTATATGCGAAGGAAGCGAAGGATTTACGTCATGATCGTGGTAAGTGGCGCTTCATTATCTCTGCCTATCCCTGTGGGTAAAGGCGTAACAATTTTATTGATATAATAGTTCCCTTGGCTGGCCAGTTACAATTATTGAGGCAATTATAAACTGAGGCGATTTTCCAGTCATCAGCGCTGGTCGACGAAGTCAGATGTTAGATATTTAAATAAAAATAATAGTCGCTATTATTTATAATACTGCAAACAAAGACGACAACTGTTTTTTTATCATAACCTCCACGGATATAAATATCCTTACAGTAATGTCCCGTTTTATGTGAATAACTGTGAGAAGCAGTCACATCCACTACGCCGACCGTTTAAACCGGCAACTTAAAAGCTAATCCTGTAACGCGTCTAAGTCACTTTACAGTTTGTCTACTTATAAGTGGTGATACTACCCTGGATCGGCAGACTGGGTACCATTGCCTACCACTCTGGATATGTAATATTATTAGATTATTTTATTTCGCAGAGCATGCCACTACATTTCCCGACATTCAATCGATGAAGCCGGACACTCCCGAGTTGCCTGACGATGTTATCAAAGCATGTAAGTTAAATTTCATTGTACAAATATTATTTTTTATTTTGACTCGTCATATAACCCCAACTTGCCTGACGGTAAACAAGAGAAGGTCAAAGAGCCCTGACAAAAAACTGACTCAGTTTACGGTTGCGTCAGTCGCCTTTACTATGCCGGCCAGAAAGTTGCAACATACGTATTAAAATATATTTTTTGTTTTACTTTTAAATATTTTTATAACTTTAGTATCTCTAACAAATGCATTTTTGTCTTCGTTGACTTCAGCGAAATAAAAATTAACACTAAAAATACAGGTGCCAACAATGGACGAATATACAATCTTAAAGAAATCATTATTGATATTATTCAATCAATCAATCAAATTGTCACGCCTTTTTCCGACAGAAATAGGCAGAGACAACAAATATAATGTAATATAACTTTAATCAGTCTCAGATCAATCAATCAAATTGTCACGTCTTTTTTCACAAAGATAGGTAGATCATAGAAGTATAATAAAATATATTCTTGTTTTCTTTCTTTCTTTTGTATTCTTGTTTAACTGTACATTTATTGTACATACAATTTGAAACTAACCTATCACTTTTCAACTTGCGCAATATCTCACTTCTGAGTGTTGAAAGGATAATTTAATCAAATTCTCTTCGAGATAGGGACTCTCTGAAAATAAAACATAGAAATAAATTCATGCTTAGTCGAGTATAAATTTAATTTTATTTGTAGTTAGTTAACAGGTCTAGAAATATAAAATCTAGACTAAACAGTTTAAAAGATAAACATATTTCTTAACATTTTCAAGAGATTTTTATATGCAGCGCAAGATAAAAGGTGCTGTTTAAATTAAATTAAGAATATTTTAAATTTACGCGACTTAAATCATTATTATAAAAAAATGTCAAGGAAGACAGAATATGTCTAGTTGGTTGTCAGTATCCAGTCTTTTGATTCGGGTAGTACTTTCAAGTGTATAGACCATTAAGTAACTTAGTCGCGTTTCGAGATCAGCTTGAAAGTTGCCCGTACTAACTAGACCAGCATAGTGGATACGACATGCTTCTTGCAGTTATTTTACAATAAAACTTCTCATTCTCATTCTTTAGAATTTGATTTTCATATCAAAATCAAATTATTACGTCTTCTTCTCACAGGGGAAGGCAGAGATAAAGGAGCGCCACTTGCCACGATCCTGCCACAACTCTCACGATTCCTTCACATCCACAATTCTCTTCATACAAGCTCTACGGATATGAGCATCAGGCAACCCAGCTTTCTAATAAAACTTATTTATCAACTAAGTAAATAAATTTGAACAATAAAGAACTGTAGTTGAAAAAAGTTTAAATATATTATGAAAACTACTGGCCAATAAAGTCTATAATTGCCTGCAATAAAATTGTACTTAGTGGTCGTACTACGAATTAATAATCCATTCTACCATAAAAGTATAGTCATCAAAAAACGCCGCCTGATGTAAAAGTAGTTTTATTAGTATAACCAACTGAAGCCACATCGCATCCGCTATGCCGGCTTATTATTCATGTGCCTGCTAACTCAAATGCGCTTTGGGATCAGCTTAAAAGTTGCCGGTTTCAACTTAGTGAAACTTACTTGCATTTTTTTTTTTCTGTATTAGTGGTCGCCTTCGTTTATGGACTGCACACTCTATAAAACAAAAACCAAATCAATCAATTAATCAAATTGTCACGAGACAATGGAGCGCCACTTGCCATGATCCTGACACAACTCCCTCGCTTCCTTCACATTCACAATTCTCTTCATACAAGCTCTATGGTTATGGGCACTAGGCAACCTAGCTTTCGATGTTAAATAAAAACCGACCTTCATTATATTTTACTAAAATGGTTTTCTGCAAATATACTTTATCAAATAGAAAATATATTCTTATATTCAAATTTGTACATCCAACATATTTTTTGTGTTAAAACTTTATAAAATGTAGTATTTTATATATATTTTTTGTTTTTGTAGATTTAGCACCTTTATACATATTTTCATTATACATGTTCCAATTAAAACACGAACGACAACAAAATTATGTGTACCTATCTATATGTATTCACATTTTATAATAAGTCAACTTGTTTGTAGTTGCCGATAAGGTGGTAGACACAGTCGCGTTTTAGGTGCAGCTAAATGATTGTACATTTTATTACAAATCAATAAAATTTATTGTAAAATTAAATGTAAGTACTCTTTAAAAACTCGTTAAAAATATATTATTGTTTTTTTATTAAATTTTATCATAGGTACTATTGCTTCATGTTCTTTAAACATAGATGCGTTAAACAAGGCATGCCCAGAAGGGGGTTTTCCAACCAAATCGGAGACATACTCAAGAAAGCTAGGTTGCCTAGTGCCCATAACCATAGAGCTTGTATGAAGACAATTGTGGATGTGAAGGAAGTGAGGGAGTTGTGACAGGTCGTGATGCTCCATTGTCTCTGCCTATCCCTTCGGGAAAAAGGCGTGACAATTTGATTGATTGATTTATTTATTACTACATTACGAAATAGATTTAGACACGTATCCTAGAACCTTCTAGGACTGGAAATTCTGAAGGGTTTAAACAGACATGGAATACATCGATTCTGTATGAACGACGTTGTGAAAATAGAACTTTCAATATGATACTCGTAACTAGGAAATATTTAATAAAAATCAGTGACATAAATTTTAATTATCATTAACATTTCACTCGACATTATAGTTATAATTAACCCCTTATTATGAGTCCAGATTTACAATAGTTTTACCGAAACTGGGTAAGTACATGAAGTAAAAATTTTTATTTCTTTGTCAACAGTGTTTGATAATGGGCTCACATCGGAAGCGCTGTGGATGCGATCCCGCGTTTTAATGAAGTTGAAGAAGTTCCATTTGGTGCTACAAGACCTTACGTCTATATATAAAAGCAAAGACGTGAATAGTGAAATGGAGGCTACATTTTATAAACGATTTGGATGCGCATGTCAAAGTAAGTCAATTATTTTTATTATTTGAAAAGACAGACATAATGGTGGCAGGTTGAACCAAGCAAGTGGTCAACTATCGGGTCAGGCAAATAACCTTTTTTTTTTAAATGCTATAAAAAAAGCAAGATAAGCCAGAGACAATTGATGCTTTAAAGGACAATATTCGTGAAGCACACAATCGATAATGTACTTAAAACTTGGACCGATCGTGTAGGCTACTGCATGGCCAGCCGAGGCAGCCATTTGAATGAAATTATTTTCCATCGATAACCGGAAAGATTGTACTTTCAGATAAAAAAAGAAATTTGAAAAAATATTTAGCAGTTTTTTTATTGCATTTTCAAAAAAAAGTTATTTGGCGGACCCGATATTCGCGTCCATAAAACATACTTGAAATAAAATTCATTAAAAACGTAGAGCATGTTTGAGCAGAATAGAAGGATTTTACATTTTAATAATAAGATATCATTTACAAAATTGAATCTTATTACATAGGCTTAGAATCTATATTCTGTACATTTCATAGGAATATCAACATACTAACAGAACAGCCCTGTAGAATTTATACAAACATCATCGATTTACTTGAAGCAAATAACGTAAATCTTATTAAACGATGAAACCTTCTGACCGTATAAGTGACTTACAAGACCGAGAAATGACTTAGTCGCGTTCAGCTAAAATCGCGTAATCCATACATAATCAAGTTTATCTTAAGTGACTTTAAACTTTAACTTAACACTTAAAACTTTGAAATGATCTTTTTTTTATTGTGACTCGACATATGACAGCACCCCGGATGTTAAGCTGAAGTGCGGTCCATGAATACAGGTAACTGCTACTACAGTCAATTAACTGTAAGTAGAAGTCATAACCACTATGCCGGTCCAGTTGATTCCGGCAACTTAGAAGTTGATCCCGAACACAAATGAGTCACTTCACTCCCTGTCCATGCCTGTTGTTATTACACAAAAAGCAGGCAAATATATGCTCCTGGTCTGGTTGTTTAAGAGTGGCTGGAGAATCGAGCTAGTAGTCATTTACCCAGTTCGCCGACTCGGGGTAGTACCACAATGTATACAAGTATACAGACCATAGAGTGGTTTAGTAGCAGTGACATCCATTCATAGACCGCACTTCAGCTTAACATCAAGCGGGGTGCTGTCATATGTCGAGTCACAATAAAATAAAAAGTTGTATGACAGTAGTAGCAGTCACCTCCAATCATGGACCACTGCCAATAAAGCCACAATAAAAAAAACAATTAGATTTATTCTTAGTAAATATGGGCATTTATAAAGAGTATTTCTTTATCAGGGACTTTAGCACTGACCTTTACACAATAGATTATTATTTGTTTCAAAGTATTATCATTATTAACCAGTTCAACATTGTTAGCTCAAACACATACGCTATTGTTGTGGCATCCTGAATTTCTTTGGAATTGTTGATGTATTATCAATTTCGTAATAATCAGGTTCATTGGTCTGGAGGCACGCAAATGATTAATTGAACATATCAACATTAATACAGTCAACAAAAATATAAATAAATTTAAGAGCATAAAATAAATATAGCTTAGGCCATTGGGGACGAAAAGTTATTGAATGGAGACTACGTACACACAAGATAGACTGACAACCTAATGAACGATGGCATGGATTTATATCCATGGCCTGTAACGTTCTCGGCAGGCCACGTGGAGATCGCTGGGGAGGCCCATGCCTAGTAGACGGCATAATCATAAATTTAAAAAAAAATAATGACATAAGGAAATTTTAAATTAAAACCATTTTTCCGAATGCGTTCTGGGTTGAACAATTAACTCCGCGTTAGAGATTTTAGCAACCACGGTTGCTGTAACATAGCCGCAGTTGTTAAAAATTAAAAGTTTTAATTTTTTTTTTTAATTGAATCTTGACAAATTTTTGTGCCTTCTTCGCACAAGGATATGCAGAGACAATGGAGCGCCACTTGTCACGATCTTGACATAACTCCCTCGCTTTCTTCACATCCATGACTCTTAAATGAAAATAGGAGGAGAATTCGGTAGGATTATATAAGCACCTAAACACAACGTGGATTGGTAGATAATTTGGATAGGCGTGGAAATTTGTCCGTGACCTACTTTTTCGCAAGACGTAATGCAGCCAATAGTAACTTTATACCTAAACTGTATTTGTCAAAATAACGTTAGCCTAAATTTTAATATAATATCGTGTACGAGCAGTAAAAAATAGCTTAATTTTTTGTATTTGGGATTTGGTATTTGTATTGGGTATAGGGGAAGATCGACTTTCAAAAACTCTACCTATACAAAAGTGTTGCGTTATTCAATTAAGCGGCAAGAAACCGTTTCCCCCTCTTACTCAGTCACTAGGAACGCAGCGTCGCGTGCGCGCGTTTTTCATGAGAAATTGGAAGTTTAACGAAAAATAATACGTGTCAGTAAATATCTTGTTATATTATTGGCATTATAGAAATTAAATATATAGTTTTTTACTTAAATCTTCTGCCATCTTGATATTGTAAAATACACCAAAAATAAACATAAATCGTTTTACTCCCCAAAATCGTGGAAAAATCGTGTCAATATTTTTACGGAATAATTCAAAAATACTACGAAAATTCGTCGATATTTTCCCATCGCACATTCTTATCGCACGGATGAGAAAAGTGTCGCCGAAAGTGTTGCAAATAGTTATGGGAAATGTCATAAATTGGACCGAAATGTGCATAAACTCTGGTCACCATTTAATCACCTAATGAGGCAAAATTTTATTGCCAAAGTTTTTATATAGAAAAACAAATCATAGTTTGTGCCATACAAGTTACAATAGTACAGGTAAGCACTAGGCTGTGTCGCTTAGGATGAAAAAGCTTTTAAAGGACTATTGATCCTTAGGCAATATTCCGACTGGGCCGGCATAGTGGATGTGACTGCTACTTACAGTCGCCTACATTCATGGATCGCCACTCCAGCCTAACACAAAGAGGAGTGCTGTCATATGTTGCGGCTCAACAAATAATAAATGAACAAATTTACGTACCTTAAATCAATCACATTTCGTTGTTTTTCTTGACAGTTTTTACTTAAACCAAGTAGGTTTTATTATAAGTAACCAAACCCATGCTGACCTGAAAATAGGTGAAACAATTTTAATTAATAAAACATTGTGGTAATAGATACAGATACATAACATTCTATACAATTTAGTAATCCAAAAAATTCTATATATTTTTATTACATTTTTTTCCTTATTTATATCATTTACATTTCTATAATAAGCTAATAAAGTGCTTGTATCATAGAAACAGGACGACGAAAGTACATATATCAAAGAGGTTTTGAACCTGTGCTCTCGGTTTACGTGCCCAATGAGCTACCACGGTCGCATCAAAATGATGTTACGCAATTGCTACGATGAAATTCAATAAATTGTTACTCGACGTAAAATCATTGTAGATCCATTATAATTTTTTTTAATTTCACTTAAACACCAACGCAATAAACAAAATACTATATTTATTTGAAATAACAAACAGTGCTATAATTACAAAAGGCGGGCTTAATGCCATCTTATTATCCAGCAGCCAAACCTTTAGTATTGTTAGTATTTTTTAGGACGGCATAGTGACGGCGGAAGGGGTAGCCGGGAACTGACTCGGTTTTTTCAGTCGTCGTCTTTCTTGGACCTCCTCTTGCTTATCATCAGGCGGATCGAGGACAATGTCGTGTCACAATAAAAAAAAAACAAAAAAAACGTTGACTTAGCGATGGAACCTTAGTACATTTGCTGAGGCTGTTGACATACATTATATTAAAACGATGATTTTAAAGTTATCTATACACAAACATTACAATGAGTGTCCGTCCGTGTTTTTTAATTAACTTACTAAGTACTTGCTTGCATAATAGAAACAGGACAACCAAACTACATATATCAAAGAGACATTGATACCGGCAAGTGATTATTTAAATTCATCCCCTTTTTTTAATCCCTAAAATTTATGCTGAAAATATTATTTGAAATGTTTGCCTTATCTAACTGAAGCTGAAAGTGCAAAAGAATATCTATTTAGCCATAACCAAATACTGTTTTAAATTAAATATAGATATTTTTTTATATATATTTTTTGTAGTAGGTATGCTCGTTTCTTTTCTTTACTAAATATATTTTCAAACTAAGCTATTTAACGTGTTTGTATTATAGAAACTGGGTTAGCAAAGTACAAATTATGTATATCAAGGATACATTATTTTTAGCTGTTGCTGTTGAACTTCAAGCGAAAAGCGGGTTCTTCTTTGGGACAGTTAAACAAAGAATTAACACCATCAATGGTTTATTTTAAATGTATTTAGAAAATATTACATTCAAAAATAACCTCATTTTGTTCATATATGCTCTACGAAGTGTTCATGTAAAGTAAGCTTGTGTCAGGAATGTGGAAAGCTTGGCCGAGCCTGCATATCACTGCGGGGGGGCCTCGAAGGCGTAACATTTGACGATGCTGGTGCTTTACGAATAGATAAGCTTAGATCTGCTATTGACTAATCATTCATTTCTTATTAACAGAGCTTAAAAAAAGTAAACGAGCGAAGATTGCCTTTAAAATTCACAAAGAAATAACGAAGAGTATCAAATTCGGGATTGAAAGTTCATATAACCTAAGAGCCATGAAAGCAAGCTTATTTGATAATGATCAAGGTAATATATATTTTTACATTAACTTCTGACAGTGGTAGGCAAGTTGCCAGTCTGTCGAACCGGGGTAAAGTCATGATCAGATTTAGGTCGCGTTTCGAGATCAGTTAGCAAAATTCAAATAGCCAAACTGACAGCTAGTAAATGTGACTAATACTTTTAAGCATTAATCTGTGCAGCAGTATGGCTATATTTAGCTGGAGTGGGGTCAATTAATAGAGACGACTGTTACTTCGGATAGCAATTACGAGTTTTAATATTTGTAATTAATATTTGTTTAACAAATTTCGACGTATATATAGTTTTTGCTCCGACTGGAAATCGAATCAGCAATTACGAACACGGAAATTTCTCACCTAAAGCCATTCACACAGAAACTTGCGTTTATATCGCGTTTGATTGATTGACATAACCTAATTCCTGTTTTTTTTTTTTCAGATGATGCGAGCGTTGCGGATTGTTTAGATAATAATGACCCACAATATGTCAAGTTCTTATCAAGCTCTGTCACATATAATGATTCTGTAAGAGAGGTAAGTGTTTTATTAAATTTATTGTAAAATATTTATAAATATTTCACAAATAAAACTATTTTTTATGTTTATACTAATTGTATCATAGACAACACATGACAAAATTCTTTGTATCAAAGGTACATTGATGACGTCACAAGGTGGTTTTAAGTCGAGTACCTATTTAGACTACGGACAGCAAACCGTATAATTCATTGACGTATGCTAATAATATCAAATTGATTGATGAAGCACATTTGTCAAATAGTTTTTAAAAGATAAATTTAGCAACACAGAATATTGATCAAATCATGATTTTTGTAAAATGCGCATAACTATAGAGCTTGACTAGAAACAACTTAACTAGAACATAATAGAAACAATGCAACATAACTAGAAACAATGCAAAAGGTTGTGAACGATAAAAGAAACTCGTGAAATCTAGGATTCGGTTACCCCTACCATTCCTTAATTATTTTAAGGAAAAATTCAAAGCTTAATTATTTCTCTCTCAAAAATTGTAATTTAATGTATTTATATAATTAAAAATACATTTTATTATAATAATTTTCATTTAATAACTGGACCAGTTAAAACTCTTGATCTTTTATATTTTATGTATAATATTATTGATTCAACTCCATACTACGAGTAGCTACTAATATAAGTATTGTGTTTTTAATAGACTGAGAATAAAAAGCTGCAATTAGGTGATATGATTTAAAAGAAGATGTAAGTAATGACAAGGATGAGAAAGAAATGCGTTGGTTTGAGCAGATTGATGAAATTAATAAAAGAAGGTTGACAAAGGAGTTTCTTTTTTTTTATTGTGACACGACATCTGATCTCGTCCCGCCTGATGATAAGCAAGAGGAGGTCCAAGAGTGACGACGACTGAGAAAGCCGAGTTTGTTCTCGGCTGCCTAATAATAATTAATTGTGCAGTGAAAAGAAATAAATAAAACGGGGACAATTTCTTAATAAAAAAAATTGTAGAAATACAGCTTCATTGATTGATTGAAAATTTATATTATTCACTAATTACAAAGGTTAACTGTTTTTATTAAGTCTCGCAGAGAGGACTTGCCTGATTAAAACTGGAGTAATATAGTTCCCAGAAGGTATTGAAGCTGTGCAGTAACTTGTTTTGTTACCTACTTACTTTTCGTTTTTCCGATGTGTATTAATTTTAAAATATTATCTATTATGTGCACTACGGTACAGCTGCATGGACTTCCAACCGCAGTTGTTCAGCACTATCTGGAGATTCATATTCTGCGCAGCTTAAACGCCACACTCTTTTTATCTGCCGGTACCTTACCCGCAACTTACAGATTAATTCGAAAACGCGACTAAGTACTACCCCGAATAGGCAGTATTCGGGGCAAATGACCTTGTACTGAACACATAATTATTGTTACAGGGTCCACACACTGCCGCAAGAAAACAGATATTGACAGGGGAAGTCCTTATGACAGAAATGCCATTTGCGTCAATATTATTACCACAGTGCCACGAGACACATTGTCTACATTGTTACAAACTGTAATGTTTTAATTAATTTCATATATAATTTTAATTCACTCGTTTAAACGATTTTAATGACAATCACATCTATTCAAAGCTACTAGTTTTGTATCCATTTTTTTAATTTTTCGATTTCTATATTGAATAATAATAAAAAGTAGCATTCTACTAGGAGAACTAATCAACATTGCATTACTAAAACATTAAATTATTTTGTTTTAGTTCTGAGGCGCCATACAGTTGCCCTAGGTGTGTGCGTGTAAGATTCTGCTCTGAGGAATGTAGACAACGTGGTTTAAAGTACCATAAAATCGAATGTGGATTCCTAGAAATTTGGGAGGGTGTGTATGATTAATAAACATATTTATTAAAAATAATCACAGCAATATTTAAAACAATAATTATTATTATACAAACAATTATATTATACAATATATCATAAAAAAATATATTTAGATAAAAATATTCACATTAAAATACGGTTTCTAAAATAATAAGTATACGCTGATATATAACTTATCGTTCTTTTGAACTTGTACTACAATGTAGTTGATTTACATGTTATAAAACAAATACATTCGCTATACACAATTAAAATCATAAGGTTAATTTGTTTACTTATATTTTTAATCTATATTATTTTTATAGGTTCATGTTCTAAATATAATAAGATTATTTATTTTAGCCACTAGACTGTCCGTGGATGTCCTATTAGCTCTACGCATGATGACATTAGCCGGTTTTGAGAATTGTAAGAAAATTCATAAACGTTTCATTGAGCCATCTAAACCCTATAAGGAAACGAGTGATTCGATGAATGAAAATATAAATACAATCGAGACTCCTAAAGATCAGCGTGAAAATAGTCATATATATGATGATTATGAAATAGTTGAAGTTACTCCAAAAATCACAATGTCTAATAGCGAAGACACTACTGAAAGGACTCACTTAGCTAATGAGAGGAGTCAAGGCGAAAATTCTCTACATAATTCAAACGAGCGTACCGGAGCGGATACTGAAATTGAATCTAACTTATTAAATAAGAAAAACTATGGAGAATATGTTGACATTAAACCTTTTAAAACTAATGATAATGTAACTGCGGAATTGAAAGTTAGTCCAGACGATAATAAACTTGTGATGCAGGCTACAACATCTAAAAATCTTGAATCTGAGCCTGAATATAGCCATAAAAAAGCGCAAATTATAACAAAAGACGGTGACATATTGTTTGAAGAAATTATGAAATATGCTAGAAAAATCTGGAATAATAAAACTATAATAGTTTCTGACGGTGATGATAATCTTTCAGTTGTAAATAATGTAGAAGATGAAAATAAAATAACTTCCGAAAGCTGCGCAACAAAAACAAAAGATAAAAGTTCTTGTGAAGATATAAAAAATAAGGTGACTACCACAGAAAACCCAATAGTTTCTAACGGTGACGATAATCTTTCAGTTAGAAACAATGTAGTGGAAGAAAATAAAATAACTTCCGAAAGCTGCGTAACAAAAACAAAAGATAAAAGTCCTTGTGAAGATATAAAAAATAAGGGGACTACCACAGAAAACCCAATAGTTTCTAACGGTGACGATAATCTTTCAGTTAGAAAGGATGTAGTGGAAGAAAAGAAAATAACTCCCGAAAGCTGCGTAACAAAAACAAAAGATAAAAGTCTTTATAAAGAAATAAAGAATAAGGTGACTAACACAGAAAATCCAATAGTTTCTAATGGTAACGATAATCTTTTAGTTAAAAGCAATGTATTAGAAGAAAAGAAAATAACCTCCGAAAGCTGCGCAGTAAACACTAAAGATGAAAGTCTTTATGAAGATATAAATAATAGGGTGACTACCACAGAAAATCCAAAGGTTTCTAATGGTGACGATAATATTTCAGTTAAAAATAATGTAACTCCTAAAAAGCTAGGTAAAAATAAAATAACTTCCGAAAGCTGCGCAACAAAAACGAAAAATAAAAGTCTTCATGAAGATATAAAAAATAAGGTGACTACCACAGAGAATCCAATAGTTTCTAACGGTGACTGTAATCTTCCAGTTAAAAATAATGTACTGAATGAATATGAAATAACTCCCGAATCCTGCGTAACAAAAACAAAAGATAAAAGCCTTTATGAAGATATAAAAAATAAGGTGACTACCACAGAAAATAAAATAGTTTCTAATGGTGACGATAATTCTAGAGTAAAAAGTAATGTTATTGAAGAAAACAATATATCTCCTGAAAGCTGTGCGAAAAAAAAGACTAAGACAGACAAACTGGACTACGATAGAACTACAATAGTTTTTAACGGTGACGGTACACTTTCAGTTAATGTAAATGACGAATATAAAATAACTTCCGAAAGCTGCGCAACGAAAAAGAGAGATAAAGGTGTTTATGTAGATATTGACTACAATAGAACCATGATAGTATCTAACGGTGCCTGTACATTTTCAGTTGGAAATAATGTAATGGACGAAAATAAATTACCTCCCGAAAGCTGTGCAACAAATATGCAAGATAAAGGCCTTTATGATGTTATGGAAAATAAGGTGACTACAATAGAAACTATAACAGCTTGTAACATCGACAGTATACTTCCAGTAAATAATAATAATATAACGGATGGAAATAAAATAACTTATGAAAACTGCGCAACAAAAAAGAGAGATCTTTATGTAGAAATGGACCACAATAGAACTAAAATAGTTTCTTACAGTGACTGTACACTTTCGAATAAAAATAATGACATGGTCGAAAATAAATTGACTCCTGAAAGCTGCGTAACAGAAAAAATAGATAAAGATGATGTTATGGAAAATAAGTTGACATCAACAACTACAATAACTTCTAACAGTGACAGTAAACTTCCAGTAAAAAATAGTGTATCGAAAGAAAATAAAATTACTCTCGAAAGCTGCGGAACAAAAAAAAAGGATAATGGTTTTCATAGTGTCTCAAAAAATAATGTAAACATGGCTGAAATGACGCATATGCCTGAAAAATATCGAGCTATCTACCAAAATAAATACAAAGGAATATTTTATTTTGAAAAAATTTATAGTTTGGTGTCAAGTATTGAATATTTAAACCCTGAAAAGTATGTTAGAATTGTTATCATTGCTACATTAGTGTATGACTATATCCGAAGACTAAGCTTCACCCCATATAAGAACCAGTCAACAAAAGCAGATTTCAAGAAAGGTACGTTACTTTACAATTATTTTAGATATATCAAGTTTTCTTAATTTGCCACCAGCCTGAGTATATAGTAAGAAACAGATTTATTTGAAGTAGTTTAAGCTGACAATAGGCGTGGCATTTGTTACCAAAGAAGCTTGTTTCAATTCTTGTAATCAATGCTGCAATATAAATAATATTTTTTGTTGTTTACAATATAAACAATCTACATGTTTATAACCATAGACACTGCCAAAATTACACATTTTGAAATCATACCGAATATAGGTTTATGACAACGGCGAGATTTATTTAAAAAAATAACTCATATGAACTCGAAATTTTTAAGTAATTTTAGCAATTTTTATTATTAGGTATACAGAAATTTTTAAAAATATATACGAAAAGATGAATCCTAAAATAATAAATATTTAAATATTCTAAATAAAAAAATGTACTAAATAATTTGTTTGTTGTTGCATAATAATTCAATGTGTTTATTATAAAATAATATACAACACGCGTGTCAAACCCGCGCCTCTGTTCTACCAAAACTTTACCTAGACCATAACCAAATCAACCTAAATTATTATTATTTTTATTAAGAGACGCAATAACTGTCATTGACTTGCCTGATAGTAAGCAAAGGGTGGTTGGTTTATTTTAGGGTTGCCTCAGTCGCCGTCATTATTCCGGCCAAAACTTCCACTTTTTCAAATAAGCCTGAGTTTTATAATAAAGCATTTTATTTTATTTTAGATGACTTGGACATGATAGAATTATTTATACGTAACTTGCTTCTCGTACGGTTTAATGGTCGGCCAATGTTTACCTCAAAATATAACTCTAAGACATCGATAATGGAAAAGACATATTACGGTTATGGTATATACGCCAATTCCTCAATGACTCTCCATGAATGCTATCCGAATGTCGCCAGGTAAGTTTACTTATAATTTTTGACCCAAAACCGTTAGGCAGACTGTTGATCCATAGTCCATTTAAAGAATAGTACAAAGTTACCTTTAGAGATTAGCCTGAACGTTGTTGGAGTTGAGGGATGTTGGCTTAGCGAAAGTTTCAACTTTTTTGACAGCTCATTTGTATATTTGTATTTTGCGCAAATAATGTTTAAATTTAAATAGGTATTTGTATCCCTTTTATAATTTGAAGGGTTTCAATGGCTATGTATTGAGACGCGGCATCTATTCTGGACTTTCCTGATGGTGCCCATAACCAAAGAGCTTGTATGAAGAGAATTGAGGATGTGAGGGAAGCGAGGGAGTTGTTTTGCCTAACTCTGTAAAAAGGCGTGAAATTTTGATTGATTGAGATATACTTTTATTAAAGAATTTTATTGTATTTACCATAGTTTTTATTATTCTATTAAAATATTCTATTTATATTTTTAAATAAAATAACAATTAATGTAAGCTTTCACGGAACGTTGTGATCACGTAACCACTTAGTTTGTTACTAAAACTATAAATTGAATATTAATTCAATAATTCTATTTCAAAGTTTTCAAGTGTTCAAAGTTTACTTTTAAAATATATCATACAATCAAATTGTCACCCCTTTTTTCACAGGGCTAGGCAGAAACAATGGAACGCAACTGGCCTTGATCCTGATATAACTCCCTCGCTTCCCTACATCCTTGTATTATTGTTTTTATACAAGCTCTATTATTATGAACACTAGAAAACCCAGCTTTCTTAACCATAATCTTTTTTTATAGAATTTACAATGGGAAACAATTACAACTTCTAGCAATGAGGCCTATTAATCCCGGTGCAATTGTAACAGATAGCTATGGCCCAGATTTTACAGATACAAGCTTGGAAGACCGTCACAAATATTTAAGAAAAAGATATCATCTGACTTGTCGATGTATCGCATGTAGAAGTGACTGGGTGGCAGCCGATGTCAAAGAACATTGCAAATATCCAACCATACTGTAAGTATTTACCTAAATAAAGAATAAATTGCTAGCATATCACTTGTATACTCAAACAAAACCATTATATAGTTATAGTGTTAGTTATCACAATTTTACGAATTGAAAATCTATGAATAAAAAGAAAATACAAATAAAAATAATTCTACGATTAATGCATAGTACAATATTTTATATTTGACGTTAACAAAATCTTGGTGTTTTATAAAATATACTAAAAGACATTAAAACAATATTAGTGATTTTTTTATAATATAAAAGAGTTTATTTAACAAAAGATCAATTGTCAAATACTTGAGTTATTATATACGTTTCATGGATTAATGATTGGTCGTGCTACGGCAAACTATTATTAAACTTTGATTGGTCGTAGCACCATCGAAGACCAATCATCAATCTAAGGATAAATCTTTTAAAACTTTTTTTTTTATTATTGTGACTAGACATATGACAGCACCCCGCTTGATGTTAAGCCGAAGTGTGGTCCATAAATGAATGTCACTGCTACTACAATTTAATAACTGTGAGTAGCAATCACATCGACTATGCCGGCCTAGATGGAGCCGGCAACTTACAAGCTGATCCCGAAACATCCTTCAAACATTCCTTCAATCCTGGCACATTTGAAAAGTGTATTTCATTATATAATAAATATTCTAAAGTACAGAATGAACCTCCGTTGAACTTTTTATAAAAAAAATTAGGTATTTTATATAATAAATGTCCTAAAATAAACATTACCAATTTGCAAATCTGTGCGTTGAAGGTTTTGCATGTGACACTTTATAACCCCCGCCCTCCATCTTTCCGTTACTTTAATAAAGTAAATTATTATTGCTATAGCCGTAGAGCTTGTGTGTTCCATATTTTTTAATCAATCAATTACGACAAATTGTCACGCCTTTTCCCCACAGGGATAAGCAAAGACAATAAAACGCAACTTGCCACGATCCTGACACAACTCTCTTCCTTTCTTCACATCCACAATTCTCTATCTATTTCATTAAGCAACAAATTTCTGATATTTCCCCCTTTTATATTTCCACTTGCCTCCGATTTATAAATCCTTTTCGTCAAACTCCTTTCATCCATTCCTACCTTATACGTAAACAAAAACAATATATCTTTTTTAGTCTAATGTGAAATGTATAATGTGAAATACTAATAAAAATTACTAACAAGATTATTAGGTTGCATGAAAGACAAAGCAGGTGAAATTTTATAAGGATCTTAAACACGATTAGGATAAGAATGTTTGATGGTTTCGTTATTTCCTTAATGGAAATTTTAAACATTCTTGAAAAAAAAAGGGTGCTAATATTCTATATTTATAAATGTATAACCTAAATTTATTAAAGGTACACATATTTATTGGAAACCATAGCTAACAAATATTTGTATAAATCAATATAAAACCGCATAAAATATATTTTATGCGGCTTACTATCGCGTTTTATATTTCGTTATTGATCTTACATTTTTTTATTATTTCCATGTTTTGAGAGATTTGCAGCTATCGTGGTCGTGTTTTAATTCACTCTATTTTATTGCACAATACAAAAATTGCAATTTTTTATTTGACCTAGACAAGGGAAGGTCTAAGAGTGCCGACGACTGATAACCGATTCAGTTTACGACTTCCTCAGTCATCGTCACTATGCCTGCCAATATTTCTTTAGTCATTCTAAATGACGAATTTCGGGATCAGCTTGAAAGTTGCCCGCTCCAACTCAACCGGCATAGATATACGACTGCTACTTGCTGAAGTTAATTAAAACATCATGTACGTACTTTTCTCTATAAAGTAGTATTCTTTGATTTTAGTTGTCCACATCGTTCGCTTCCGTGCAAGACGGGTTATGTGCGATTTATACCGCTAGCTCCCAAATGTCCTGGTTGTTGTAGACCCACCAAGCGAGACGTATTAATTAAAAATTTTGAACTAGCAATTACTTACGAGAAGCTTTTTAAAGTAAGAACATTGATTACATATTAATTTAAAGTATTTGTTTTATTATTAGAATTATTAATAGAATTTATATTAGATAATGGTAATATAGAAAATACAATTTTATAATTAAGTTTTAACACTTCCAATAAGAAATAATATCTCGTTAATGAAATATGCGGATACAGACATTTCTGCTTATTTCGATAGAAAGCTCTCACATATATTGCACGAAGAAAAATCCTAAATTATGTCTAATCCAGACATTACGTGCATCGTGTATAAGGTGCTTATTAACGAAGCGAAAGTACTACTAGCTTCAGTCTACTGGTGAAAGCGACTAGAGTGGGACGTATCCTAAAATCTAGGTCATTTCAGGTAGTGTTTTTAACCGTTGATACTTTCAGTTTTTGGGGAAAGTGTAATATTAATAATATAATTATTGATAAAAGTCTATATTCTTAGATGTAAGAGCATTAATAAATCAATTATATCGCGTGCTTTGTTTTCGAAACGCTCGCATCGGATTAAGATAACAAAAATGAACGCGATATTAATCCGCAAATTTGTTTGCAGACAGGCATAAAACTTGCTAAGAATGGAAAACATAACAAAGCCATCAAACGAATATGTACAACTATAGACAAATTTTCTGTAATTGCACGAGCACCATATAATTGCTTGTTAGAAGCCGAAGAGCTTCTTAAACAGTGTTTGGTGCAAGGATTGGCCAAACACAACGTATTACAACAGAAAATGTAATTATTGTTTTTTTTATTTTATACATTTTTTCTTTTTAAAATATTAAAGATAAAAAGTACAAAGAAGTATATGTATTTTAGTATTTTCTTAGATTTTGCGCAAACATTGATAAATGAATTAAACAAATTTGTATTTTATGCAACCTAATGATATTCCAACACACATGAGTTACGACAAAATAATACTGAATTTGTATTTATTGTATTTGGATTCTATCAATAATTTTATACAAAACATAATCTATAAAATGATGTATCATTGTAACTTATTTTTTTAAATTTAATAGGAAAAAAAGTTCACGCAGTTCCCGTTGGAAAAGTTGGTGCTTTTGGAAGGCGAATTCAAGACACAACTAGAAGAGACAAAAATGCTCAAGTTCTTTAAGAAGCTCCTTGATCTGACATTCAGCGCATATTATTTGCTGGTCCTCAAAATGTACGATCCTCAGCATCAACCCCATTACTTAACAATGACTATTTGTCCATACTGGCGTTTTGAACTTTTACGATTCAAACACCTTACTTTTCGCCGGCATGTGTCTAAATTTATTATCAATATTACGCCAATTTAGACTTAGTAGTCCCCCGTATAGTAGCAGATGTTGAATAATATTCATCATCACTAGTTGCAACACCTGTTACTAACCACCATTGTCACTAGGCTTTATTTCACAGCTAATTTATATCATCAACATTCATGCAGCTCTACAAAGGTAAGTCAATTTTATCCCAACAATTTTATAGCTTATTATTTCGTTTGATTCGAATATTTATAGAATAATACGTATCGACCGCCAAATTTTGTTATTATTATAAGTATTTAAAATACGGGCAAAATAATAAAAGGAACTTACCGAGGGTTTATGTCACTTTCACTGTCGTCACTCATTTTACAATGTGTTTTATTATTTAAGTAAAATGAGCTATGACATAGTGATATCATTGTTTTTAAGAAGATAAACAGAAGAATATATGATTGAAACCCACCATAATCCCGCGGCCGGAAGTTCCCCAATTATTCAGCCAGGGATGGTTTAGAGTAGTGGACTGTATATGTGTTAAAGTGATAAATGTATGTAGTTATACGCCTTTCAATCTGAGAACAATTATGACAGCTGTCAAGCTGTTAGATATTTTTATAATATGATTAATTAAAATTAAAAGTTTATTTATAATAAATTCTAAGGATAATCCGCATAGAAACGATCGTGCACAATTACGCGCTAATATCGCTAATATTGTAGTCCCAATAAATTATTAAAATAAATATTTCAATTACTATCAAGCTCTCTTAAGATTTTAATTTATTTTATACTTGCTTCATAGTGATATTTTCTTTATCAAAAACAATATTAATAACAGTTCAGTGATAATGTTTAAAATTGCAGAATTTTACGCTAAGTAGGCAGATTTTTGCTGTTCAATTGCCCAGTAGTACAACTTCCGAGTGTACGGACCGTAAAGACACAGTCGCGTTTCGGGATCAGTTTGAAAGTTAAAATGGGGCCGGCATAGTAGATCAGACTTCAGATATTTATCTTTGGTAGCAGTCGCCTCCTTTCATGGACTGAACTCCAGGTCATGATTAAGCAGGGTGCTATCAAAGTAAATAAAGTTATATTTATTTATTCAGACCTGTTTTTATTATGGCTTATCATTGACAGGCCTTGCCAGGTGTTAGCTAGAGGTCCATGAATGGAGAGACTCCTACCACAGTTTAATAACTGCAAGTATCAGTCGTATCTACTACATTGGATTACCTAAAACTGGCAACTTTCAAGCCAATCCTAAAACACGACTAGGTCACTTCAGAGTCTGCTAACTTGAAAGTGATGATACTACCTTGATTGGCAGACCGGGCCAATGGCCACCAACTATCTGACTACCACTCTTTTACTAAGACTTGGAGTAAATAATTATAATTTTATTTCAATACTATTCCTGATTGATAAAAAAATCATAATTTTAAAATTAAAATAGAGAGTACAAATTGCGTCTGACTGTCGTTGAACTGTCACCCGTTGTTCTTATAATGGAAGGAATTTTAATATACACTTAATTTAAGGAAAGGTAAAAATGGGCAACTACGTTTTTTTATCGCGTAATATACTTTGTCAAAACTTTTAATGTCTTGACACAATGGTACATATTAAGGTTTATAACTTTATTATATTGATTTGTTGCGTGATATTTTTATTGTGGCTCGACATATGACAGCACCCTGCCTGATGGTAAGCTAGAGTACAATCTATTAATTTAAGCTGACCTCATATTATTAAAATATTTGTTATAATTCTATAGTAATGGTATCTAACTCTACCTAGACCTATCCAATCGCCAAATTCCTATCCTCTAGATGTTAGATCCTATGCCAATCTGTGGTCTGCCGTGCCCAAGGATGCGTGGCTAGGGGCGAGCCTAGTTTCAAGCGTGCCAGTCCCGATGTTTGGCGCCCATCGGGTACTAATTAATTGCCCCACTCCGATATGCGGGGCTCTGTCGGAGTGGAAATTTATTTCCCTAGCTATACGTGGGTATTAAAATGAAAAATAAACAAATTTCTAGCTCACGGGGCGAAAAGCGGGCAGCGGAGAGTCGTTTTGCCACAGTGAATGTTTGTGGAGGAATGGAGAGAAAGTTAGAGGAAGTATGTAAGATGATGGATGATAAGAGAATAGATATTTTGTGTGTCAGTGAGACGAAGCGAAAGGGCTCAGACGTCACCCACCATGGTCCCTACACAGCTTTATGGTCAGGGGTCAACTCGACAGCCAGAGCGTGTCAGGGTGTGGGAATATTGATGTCTGAGAGAATGGCAGAGTGTATGACTGAGTATGAGTGTATGTCACCGAGACTCTTATGGGTCAGACTTAGATTGAGGCTGCACAGACTATTTGTAGTTGGTGTATATGCCCCCGATATATCTAAGCTACAGACCGAAAGGGAAGAGTTCTGGGAAAGGTTGCGTGATGTTTTGAATATAGCTAGATCGAATGAAAGGGTTGTAATGTTAGGTGATTTTAATGCGTGGGTGGGTGTGAAAAGAGTGAATGTAGACCATGTGTTGGGTAGGTATGGAGATGAGCGTGTGAATAAGAATGGAGTGAGTCTCATAAATGTTTGTTTGGAGAAGAACCTCCTTGTGACAAACACAAAGTTTTGTCACAAGGAGATTCACATGTATACATGGGAGAGGAATAAAGAGAGAAGTATGATAGATTTTGTAATTGTGGATGATAGGTTGAAGGTCAATGTTATCGATACGAGGGTTTATCGCGGGGTCAACTTTGGGACAGACCATTTTCTTGTAATGTCAAGAATAAATGGTCTGTTCAAGGGTTGGAAAAACTGCAGTCGTAAATCGACAACATCGTTGACAAGAATAAAAGGAGAAAAGGTGAAAGATACAGAAGTGAAAAATGAGTATGTAAGTAAGTTACGTAAAAAAAATTGGGGATGCCTGTAACCATGAGAATGATAGTGTGAAGGAAGTATGGATGAAATTGAGTAATGGTACAACAGAGGCTGCGAAAGAAGTGTGTGGAGTAAGCAAGAGGAAGAATGTGAGACCCAACATGTGGCGGGATAAGGAAGCAGAAGAATTGGTATGCAAGAAGAAAAAATGGCAGGATCTACCAGCAGTTAAAGCTAGTAGACGAATAAACGCGGGTAGAAAAGATGAAGATGTTTGTGAGGCAATGAATGAGTATAAAGAAGAGTTTTTTCCGACGAAGTCGGAGACATTCACAAGAAAGCTGGGTTGCCTAGTCCTCATAACCACAGAGCCTGTATGAAGAGAATTGTGAAGGTGAAAAAAGCAAAGGAGTTGTGTAAGGATCGTGGCAAGTGACGCTCCATTGTCTCTGCCTATCCCTGTGAGAAAAAGGCGTGACAGTTTAAATGATTGATAAAATTATATTGAATTTTAGATAATAAATTTCGTAATTAAGATTTTTTTGTAATGTGGTGGCCGAAGGCCTACACATTGCTTAATAAAAGAAAAACTAAAACATGCTGTTGGTAAACTTTCCGATCACTATCATCGTTAGATTTGTACTCAGTATTTCCCTTAAAAACGGGTGTACCAGTCAGTATGTTTAAATATTTAATCTTATGCTTTAAGGACGGTCATTACGTAAAAGAGATTATTTTGAGCCTGAATGTAATAAATTTAGACATGGCTTAACAAGGAGTTATAGTTTTCTTCTTAAAACTGTTAAATAATAAGGGTTAAAGTAATATGAAATTTGCCGTTTTATATTACATCGATATTCAAAAATCGGCATAAACCTTCATGTTGTGAGATTTTCGTATAACATTTTTCACATTTTTACGAAGTTCTTTAAGTAGCAGTCACATCAACTATGCTGTCCTAATTGGAACCGGCAACTTACAAGCTATTCCCAAAGCGCGACCAAATCACTTTACGGTCGGTATACTTGTCACCTACCTCTACCCCAGTTCGGCAGACTGGGTACCTCTTTTGGCTGCCTGTCACTTTTTGATAACCGATTTTTCTGTCCTGTAGTCATAGAGATATATGTTATATATCTCTATGCCTGTAGTGTATAATTTCTATCTTGTATGTATTTATGGTGCGGAGATAACTGATTTTACCACCTTATATGTATCTTTTGCCATTAGAGCGTAGGGTGCATCGGCATCGGCGGGGCTCATTGGCAAACTTCCGCTTTTTACGGCCTATTAATCTATCTTTTGTACCAATATATAAAGAAGAAAGATTTAATTTATTTTTTGTTATAATTTAAGTCAGAAAATACTCGACCGATTTTTAAAATTTTTACTGTTTGAAAGCTATTTCTTCTTCGAGTAACATAGGCTATATAATATTTTCAATTCAAAAAATAGAGAAGTTACCTAAATTGGAACAATGTATCCCAAGGCATCAAAATGTTACCTATAAGTCATTATATTGCGATATATAAAATAGTGTTCTGTTATAATAACAGTTATTGTTTAAATGATTAAGAACGGGTGTAATCGAATAGTGGTGATATGAAGAAAAGCATTACCACGCTACTGTGCCATTCTGGCGTTGTTAAATAACTTCTGAAGAACTGAAAGTATTTCTTTGCCACCCGCTTGTTATTCTTAAGCTGTTTAGGAGCCATTCTAATCGCGTACATTAGGGAAGTGTTAGGTCAGTTTAGCTCAGTCAGCTTAGGACACCACCTAAGCTGTTGTCCTTCTCTATCGTATCCTTTTCGAATCGAGGTGCACAAAACATCTGAAGTTCTATTCGATGTTTTCCAAACGTTGTCGTAGGTAGTTAGATTTATCTGGAAGAATAGCATGTTACTAGATTCTAGGACAATCGTATCTTGTCCCTCTCGCCGGATTTCAGGTAGTCTTATAATATTCCAACGATTTTTGATTAATTATTCCTCAAGCACAACAATCTTTTCATAAGTCCGTTGTTTGTTGCCAGAGCCAACTGTCGTTGAAGGTGGTAGCAAGGCATTTGCCGGGGATTCTTTGCACTCCTTGCTCCGCGTTTACCTGGCCCGCTAACTAAGCCGGGGACCGTAAACTTGTTCATAATGTGGGTAGAGGTTGCCATAAGACCCCACGCTTCACGCTGCCCAATCTTCGGCGTAACTAGTCCAGTTTTAGGATGTTCCGGGTGAATCATATTTAGTAAAACTAATTAAACATATATAAAAATATAGTCAATTAGTCTCTTAAAAATAATTATTTTATAATTATCATTGATAATATATATATCACTTATTGAATCATTTATCCTATATATATCATATATTGGATCTTAGATTCAACGAACTTTGAGATTTCTTGTTGCTCAATCATCTCATATTATAATTTTTTTGTACTATTTTGTATATTTTTCTGCTCTAAGCCCGAAGGGAATAAATACGATGACAATATTTTTTTGACTTAATTCAATGAGAATAATAAAATGAATAATACCTTTAAATTACATATTATCATTATCAGCCAAAAGACGTCCACTGCTGGCCACAGGGCTCCCCCTTAGAATGCCATTCCAAACGACAAGATGTCAGTTGCATTCACCGGTTATTGTGACCTTTACTATTCACTTCGTTTTCCGGTTCGTGTTCTACACTGAACTTCTACACTTTTTTGTACTATTTTGTATATTTTTCTGCACAAAACATCTGAAGTTCTCTCAGAATCTTTGGCTTTATCGAAATGATACTGCCGATGATCGCTTCTGGATGAAGGAGTTCATCATATAGACTCCTTCCTCCTGCATGAACTCGACTAGCCGCTGGCTCCACTGATTCCGTTGACCAAATCCATACGATCATCCAAAAAGCTACTGCAAATATCAGTATCAGTTTGTTCATCATCTAGAGTGACCTCTATATCCTAAACTAGATTTTTTATCGTCGTAGAATCACCTACATTTTGAGCCGTTTCGGAGTTTCTATTCGATGTTTTCCAAACGCTGTCGTAGGTAGTTAGATTTATCTGGAAGAATAGCATGTTACTAGATTCTAGGACATTTGTATCTTGTCCCTCTCGCCGGATTTCAGATAGTCTTATAATATTACAACGATTTTTGATCAATTATTCCTCCAGCACGACAATCTTTTCATAAGTCCGTTGTTTGTTGCCAGAGCCAACTGTCGTTGGGGGTGGTGGCAAGGCATTTGCCGGGGATTCTTTGCACTCCTTGCTCCGTGTTTACCTGGCCCGCTAACTAAGCCGGGGACCGTAAACTTGTTTATAATGTGGGAAGAGGTTGCCATAAGCTCCACGCTTCACAGGCGCTGCCCAATCTTCGGTGTAACTAGTCCAGTTTTAGGATGTTTCGGGTGAATCATATTTAGTAACACTAATTAAACATATATAAAAATATAGTCAATTAGTCTCTTCAAAATAATTATTTTATAATTATCATTGATAATATATATATCACTTATTGAATCATTTATCCTATATATATCATATATTGGATCTTAGATTCAATGAACTTTGAGATTTCTTGTTGCTCAATCATCTCATATTATATTTTTTTTGTACTATTTTGTATATTTTTCTGCTCTAAGCCCGAAGGGAATAAATACGATGACAATATTTTTTTGACTTAATTCAATGAGAATAATAAAATGAATAATACCTTTAAATTACATATTATCATTATCAGCCAAAAGACGTCCACTGCTGGCCACAGGGCTCCCCCTTAGAATGCCATTCCAAACGACAAGATGTCAGTTGCATTCACCGGTTATTGTGACCTTTACTATTCACTTCGTTTTCCGGTTCGTGTTCTACACTCAACTTCTACACTTTTTTGTACTATTTTGTATATTTTTCTGCACAAAACATCTGAAGTTCTCTCAGAATCTTTGGCTTTATCGAAATGATACTGCCGATGATCGCTTCTGGATGAAGGAGTTCATCATATAGACTCCTTCCTCCTGCATGAACTCGACTAGCCGCTGGCTCCACTGATTCCGTTGACCAAATCCATACGATCATCCAAAAAGCTACTGCAAATATCAGTATCAGTTTGTTCATCATCTAGAGTGACCTCTATATCCTAAACTAGGTTTTTTATCGTCGTAGAATCACCTACATTTTGAGCCGTTTCGGAGTTTCTATTCGATGTTTTCCAAACGCTGTCGTAGGTTGTTAGATTTATCAGGAAGAATAGCATGTTACTAGATTCTAGGACATTTGTATCTTGTCCCTCTCGCCGGATTTCAGATAGTCTTATAATATTACAACGATTTTTGATCAATTATTCCTCCAGCACGACAATCTTTTCATAAGTCCGTTGTTTGTTGCCAGAGCCAACTGTCGTTGGGGGTGGTGGCAAGGCATTTGCCGGGGATTCTTTGCACTCCTTGCTCCGTGTTTACCTGGCCCGCTAACTAAGCCGGGGACCGTAAACTTGTTTATAATGTGGGAAGAGGTTGCCATAAGCTCCACGCTTCACAGGCGCTGCCCAATCTTCGGTGTAACTAGTCCAGTTTTAGGATGTTTCGGGTGAATCATATTTAGTAACACTAATTAAACATATATAAAAATATAGTCAATTAGTCTCTTCAAAATAATTATTTTATAATTATCATTGATAATATATATATCACTTATTGAATCATTTATCCTATATATATCATATATTGGATCTTAGATTCAATGAACTTTGAGATTTCTTGTTGCTCAATCATCTCATATTATATTTTTTTTGTACTATTTTGTATATTTTTCTGCTCTAAGCCCGAAGGGAATAAATACGATGACAATATTTTTTTGACTTAATTCAATGAGAATAATAAAATGAATAATACCTTTAAATTACATATTATCATTATCAGCCAAAAGACGTCCACTGCTGGCCACAGGGCTCCCCCTTAGAATGCCATTCCAAACGACAAGATGTCAGTTGCATTCACCGGTTATTGTGACCTTTACTATTCACTTCGTTTTCCGGTTCGTGTTCTACACTCAACTTCTACACTTTTTTTTACTATTTTGTATATTTTTCTGCACAAAACATCTGAAGTTCTCTCAGAATCTTTGGCTTTATCGAAATGATACTGCCGATGATCGCTTCTGGATGAAGGAGTTCATCATATAGACTCCTTCCTCCTGCATGAACTCGACTAGCCGCTGGCTCCACTGATTCCGTTGACCAAATCCATACGATCATCCAAAAAGCTACTGCAAATATCAGTATCAGTTTGTTCATCATCTAGAGTGACCTCTATATCCTAAACTAGGTTTTTTATCGTCGTAGAATCACCTACATTTTGAGCCGTTTCGGAGTTTCTATTCGATGTTTTCCAAACGCTGTCGTAGGTTGTTAGATTTATCAGGAAGAATAGCATGTTACTAGATTCTAGGACATTTGTATCTTGTCCCTCTCGCCGGATTTCAGATAGTCTTATAATATTACAACGATTTTTGATCAATTATTCCTCCAGCACGACAATCTTTTCATAAGTCCGTTGTTTGTTGCCAGAGCCAACTGTCGTTGGGGGTGGTGGCAAGGCATTTGCCGGGGATTCTTTGCACTCCTTGCTCCGTGTTTACCTGGCCCGCTAACTAAGCCGGGGACCGTAAACTTGTTTATAATGTGGGAAGAGGTTGCCATAAGCTCCACGCTTCACAGGCGCTGCCCAATCTTCGGTGTAACTAGTCCAGTTTTAGGATGTTTCGGGTGAATCATATTTAGTAACACTAATTAAACATATATAAAAATATAGTCAATTAGTCTCTTCAAAATAATTATTTTATAATTATCATTGATAATATATATATCACTTATTGAATCATTTATCCTATATATATCATATATTGGATCTTAGATTCAATGAACTTTGAGATTTCTTGTTGCTCAATCATCTCATATTATATTTTTTTGTACTATTTTGTATATTTTTCTGCTCTAAGCCCGAAGGGAATAAATACGATGACAATATTTTTTTGACTTAATTCAATGAGAATAATAAAATGAATAATACCTTTAAATTACATATTATCATTATCAGCCAAAAGACGTCCACTGCTGGCCACAGGGCTCCCCCTTAGAATGCCATTCCAAACGACAAGATGCCAGTTGCATTCACCGGTTATTGTGACCTTTACTATTCACTTCGTTTTCCGGTTCGTGTTCTACACTCAAGAATCGTACTTTCCAATCGGTTGTTGATTCTTCAAGCCCATTCTTCGGTGTAACTAGTCGATCTTTAGGATATTTCAGGTGAATCATATTTAGTAACACTTATTAGACATCTATTAAAATATAGTCAATTAGTCTCTTCATAATTTTTTTTTATTATTATCTTTAATAATATATCACTAAATCCATAATATATTCTTTTGTGTGAATTAAAATCAAACACATACCTCATCTAACTTTCTCTCCATACCTTCACAAACATTAAACGTGGCGAAACTGCTCTCCGCTGCTCGCTTTTTACCTGGTTGGGTGGTAATTGTTGGTAAATTTTGTCGGAAAATGTCGCTGCCTATATCACAATTTAAAAAAAATCTTATAGCAAAGAAACGAATGTTTTACTCCGACAGAACCCTGCATGTTAGAGAGGGGAAATTAATTAGTATGGGCGCCAAACACTGGGACTGGTACGTCTTGGCAGACTTGATGACAGTTCATCCACAAATACAATATAATCTTCACATATATTTATTACGTCATAGTCCAACTTTATCATTACATCATCTGGTACTTTCGGAGTCACTTCCTTTAAAATATTCTTCTTGTCAACTACTTTTACATCATCATCCTAATCATAAGGCAGAAGGCGTCCACTACTAAACATAGGCCTCCCCCTTAGAACGTCATTTCAAACGACAAGATGCTTGTTGCATCCACCGGCTATTCGTGACTTTGTCGTCAGTCCACCTAATGGGAAGCCTTCCTACGCTGCGTCTTCCGGTTCGTGAGCTCCACTATAGAACCATTTTTCCCCATCAGTTGTCGGTTCTTCGAGCGCCCATTTTTTACAGCATTTATTCTATGACGATGACAATATTTTTTTGACTTAATGAAAGTAATGAAATGGATACCTTTAAACTATTATCATCATCAGACAAAAGACATCCACTGCTGGACACTGACCTTAGAATGCCGTTCCGAACGACAAGTTACCAGTATCATTCACCGGTTATTTGTGACCTTTGCTATGCGCTTTGATTTTCGGTTCGTGGTCTGCACTCAAGAACCTTACTTCCCCATCGGTTGTTGGTTCATCGAGCGATATGGTCAGCCCATTTCTTATGTGTCGTGTATACACTTAATACCTGACAGCAATATGACGAAATCCCTACCGGGAATATTCCGAGGTTTCACAGTTATTCAACCTGTTTGATGTTTGCCGCAAACACAAAGTATGTGGTGAATAATCTTCAGGCCTTCAGTTGTGCGAGGAGATGTTCTTTGCGTCATAATCTGACACACACTATTTTTTATCAAAATTTAGACCAATCAAAGACTCGTTGTTAAGTGATAGATGGAGGACTATCGTTCATATGTTATATCCATTGTTAGACTTCCTGTGTCATTTTAACAAGGAACCTTTCTTTATTTTGAAGTCGTTTCATGCGTTGCTGAATAATTTCGTTCAACGTTTTGCTATTTGACGTAAAAGAGGCGACCTTTCTAAAAGAAGAGACCTTTCTGCAGTCATAACCAAACGTCCGGCTTTATTGCGTACGAGCGCTTTGTCTTGTGAGCGATTTTTTCAAGCTCATTTGAAGAGTCTGAGAGAATAACAATGTCGTCAGCGAATCTTAAGTTACTTAACCATTGATCTTTATTTATTTTTTTCCTCTTTTATTCCACTAAGTCTTTCATTATATATTGTAGTACTGCAATGAATAGTTGTGGTGAAATCGGGTCACCCTGTTTGACCCCTCCACATATACTTATTGTTGGGCCAACGCGATCTAGCTTGACTTGACTTGTGCTGTTATGTTATCGTACATATATTTTATTAATTTTATGTATGTTATCGGTATGTCGCGATATGCTAGTGCATTCCATATGCTTTCGTGGGAGATAGAATCAAATGCCTTCGTGTAGTCAATAAAAACTAGATAGAGTGGTTGGTTGAATTCCACGTATTTATCTATGATCTGACTTATAACTGGTATATGATCCATAGTAGAGAATCCTTTTCTGAAACTCGCTTGCTCTACTAACTGGTGTTTTTCTATTATGGTACCAATGCTTTTTTCTATACATGATGCGAATAGTTTGTATAACGATGGAAGAAGGCTTATGGGGCGATAGTTACCTACATCCGTTGGGTCTCCTTTTTTATATAATAGTGTTATTCTAGATTCTGTCCATGTTTTTGGGACTTTTTCTACTTTAAATAGTGTTGTTAGTTAAGATGGCAGGAATTTTATACCTAACTTTATGGCTTCGTTGTTTTCATCTCCGGCTTTTACGAAATGATACTGCCGATGGTTGCTTCTAGATAAAGGAGTTCATTAAATAGAGTCCCTTCTTTTTCATGAAGTTGACCGACCAGCCAGTCCACTGATTTCGCTGACCATATCCATATGATCTTCCAAAAAGCTAATGCAAATATCACTATGAGTCCTTTTATTATCCTCGCTATTTTCATTGTCATAGAATCAGCTACATTTTGCGCCGTTTCGGCGTTTCTATTCGATGTTTTTTTAACGCTGTCGTGGTTGGATTTATCCGGAAGAAGAGCATGTTACTAGGACAATCGTATCTCTTCCCTCTCGTCGGATTCGAGATAGACCTAACGTATTATGCTCGATTCTTCTTCCAGCACAACAATCTTTTCATCAGTACGGAGCATGCGGACATTATGCGTTGCCAGAGCTAATTGTCGTTGGGGGGGAGGGGTCATCTGCGCCTGATTCTTGCACTCCTTGCTCAGCGTTTGCCTGGCCCGCTAACTAGGCCAGGAATCGCAAAGTTGTCGACGACCGTAAACTGTCAAAAAGTTGCCATAAGACCCACGCAGTATACTTAACACACGTTAAAAGGACGCTGCTTCCGTGTAACTGGTCGATTTACAATACAATATAATTTTCACATAATTTAATTATTTCATTATTTAATTATCTGGTAATGTGACCAATTATGTTGTATAGGTATTGTTGGGCCAACGCGATCTAGCTTGACTCGACTTGTGCTGTTATGTTATCGTATATATATTTTATTAATTTTATGTATGTTATCGGTATGTCGCGATATGCTAGTGCATTCCATATGCTTTCGTGGGAGATAGAATCGAATGCCTTCGTGTAGTCAATAAAAACTAGATAGAGTGGTTGGTTGAATTCCACGTATTTATCTATGATCTGACTTATAACTGGTATATGATCCATAGTAGAGAATCCTTTTCTGAAACCCGCTTGCTCTACTGGCTGGTGTTTTTCTTTTATGGTACCAATCCCTTTTTCTATACATGATGCGAATAGTTTGTATAACGATGGAAGAAGGCTTATGGGGCGATAGTTACCTACATCCGTTGGGTCTCCTTTTTTATATAATAGTGTTATTCTAGATTCTGTCCATGTTTTTGGGACGTTTTCTTCTTTAAATAGTGTTGTTAGTTAAGATGGCAGGAATTTTATACCTAACTTTATGGCTTCGTTGTTTTCATCTCCGGCTTTTACGAAATGATACTGCCGATGGTTGCTTCTAGATAAAGGAGTTCATTAAATAGAGTCCCTTCTTTTTCATGAAGTTGACCGACCAGCCAGTCCACTGATTCCGCTGACCATATCCATATGATCATCCAAAAAGCTAATGCAAATATCACTATGAGTCCTTTCATTATCCTCGCTATTTTCATTGTCATAGAATCAGCTACATTTTGCGCCGTTTCGGCGTTTCTATTCGATGTTTTTTTAACGCTGTCGTGGTTGGATTTATCCGGAAGAAGAGCATGTTACTAGGACAATCGTATCTCTTCCCTCTCGTCGGATTTAAGATAGACCTAACGTATTATGCTCGATTCTTCTTCCAGCACAACAATCTTTTCATCAGTACGGAGCATGCGGACATTATGCGTTGCCAGAGCTAATTGTCGTTGGGGGGGGGGGGGGGGAGGGGTCATCTGCGCCTGATTCTTGCACTCCTTGCTCATCGTTTGCCTAGCCCGCTAACTAGGCCAGGAATCGCAAAGTTGTCGACGACCGTAAACTGTCAAAAAGTTGCCATAAGACCCACGCAGTATACTTGACGCAGTATACAGACGCTGCTTCCGTGTAACTGGTCGATTTACAATACAATATAATTTTTACATAATTTTATTATATCATTATTTAATTATCTGGTAATGTGACCAATTATGAATTAATTATTATCTGGTACTGTGATAATAATTGCAATCCGGAATCACTTTCTTTGAAATATACTCCAATTTATGTTCTGTTATCTTACAGCATTTCTATCGGTCTTTCATTTCATTAATTTAATGGTTCAGTCTAAGAGTTTCTGAAGATTTTTTCGGGGTCTTAAAGACTTTACAGCTTGGACAGTTTTCACCAGCCCATTGGTAATCTCGTCCATAGTTTTGCATTCGGCAAACCGCTGGAAGTGATTTTGCAGTTCGAGTTGAAAGCTTTCTGGGTCTTGGATTTGGGCAGGACCAGGCCTGACATTTATATTTAATGCGCTTCTAACAATACTCTTATAACTCTAAAAAAGAAATATGTAAGAAAATAAACATGTCTTATTTACCGTACAGATAATAGTACTAGTCTTTCGGAGTGGGAGAGACACTTCCGGAGTTTTAAGTAACTGGTTGCAATTACCACTCATTCCACAATGATACAAGACCCCCTTCAAAGTGTGAAAACTTATAAAAGAAACTTATTGCATTTAGAGCTAAATCCTTAAAGTAATTTTTATTTTATTTTTATGCATTTAATTTTGTTTTAGAATTATGTCATAATATTTAGAAAGCTCATTCGTTGGTGTTGTGATTATTTTTAGTTATACTTATTTCTTATAATTTATTAGGATTATATTGTGTTATATTTTTGTGAATTAATATTTTTTGTGTCAAACGTCAGTGAATTAATTTTAAGTTATCTTTTCTCAGTCTGTCGTCCTAGCGTTTAATTGCAAATCTAAACAAATTAATAAAATTGTTTCTATAAACTATGCAACCAAAAACATACTGCTAAAAACATTTGTTATCTATATTAAATTTCCTTGGTGATAAAGCAATTTATTTCTAAATAGTTTGACATGATAGATTTCCCTAACAATTTCTACTTACTTGACTCTTATCGTTATATTTTGGATAATTCACACAATATATTTATAAATTATAGCCTATGTGTTATTCAGATAATATAAGATCTATTATTGTAAAGTTTCATTAAAATCCATGTAGAAGTTTTTGCATGAACTCACAAACTTTCGAGTTTATAATACAAGTAGGGAAGTAAGGATATATCAAGATTTACATTATTTACATATAATGTCAAAACTAATTCAAAAATC
This sequence comes from Tinea trinotella, assembly GCA_905220615.1. NCBI lineage: Eukaryota > Metazoa > Arthropoda > Insecta > Lepidoptera > Tineidae > Tinea > Tinea trinotella. The sequence goes on from HG992305.1 coordinate 19,019,690, forward strand.
AAAACTGTTTAATATACTTAGGTCTTTCCACGCTTTGCAAAATAACACCATTACAGCCTATACTATTATTATTCAGAGGGTTCGTTCTTTAAATATCTGTCCGGTATTTATAGGAGGAATACGGGTGCGCGACCCCGGACACCTCGAGCTGCCATTTACTATATCCTTTTCCTTCTATAGTAATGGTATCCAACTCTACCTACACCTACCCAATCCCCAAATTCCTATCTCCTAAATCCTGTGCCTATCCGAGGTTATTAAATTATAAAGAGAAATTAGTATGCGAGAAGAAGAAAAACAGGACCTACTAGCAGTTAAAGCTAGTAGACGAATAAACACGGGTAGGAAAAATGAAGATGTATGTAAGGCAATGAATGAGTATAAAGAAATTAAAAATAAGCTGAAAGAATGTATAGAACGAAAGAAGAAAATAGTAAAGAGGATCTGTCGTCTCCATTCATGAACCGCACCCTAGCAACTCCCAACAGGGTGCTATCATATCCCGAGCCACAATAAACTAAAAAGGCAATTTAGTTTTAAGTATGATAAATTATAGTTTAAGTTGTACATTATAACCATAAGAGCACGGTTTAATTGTTCCTTTATTATTAAAAATACTGAACTCTTCGATGTCGCAAGTTTGGATTCAGCAAGAAAAGCTTTGTTTAAATTAGAGACATTTTAAATAATGCTAGATCCTCAGTGTTCATGATCATATTATGAAGAGAATGGTGAATGTAAAGAAAACAAAAAAGTTGTGTCAGGGTCGTTCGATGTGATTCTTTGTAATAGAGATAATTGAGTTTATTTATTAAATCGAAGTACTAGTTATAAGTTCTAAGAATATTCATTTAAAATATAAGTTGTGGGCAGACATTTGTAGACATTTTCCCAATGAGTTGTCCCCGATTGAAGAATTCATTGGTCGGTTAACTTTGGTTTGAGTCACATTAAAAATTGCTGGAGATCCGCGAAGCCAATGCAACTGCTGCTTGCATCTGGCAGTAACACCAGTCACCTTTGATCATGGAGTTTTCAGGCAAGGCAAGGCAGAGACAACTTAGTTCCCGATCCCGACACAACTACCTGGCTTTCTTACATTTACCAAATTAATAATACAAAAATCAATAATTGTGTATTGAATTTGTATTAAAATTTATTAATAAGTTTTTAACAACTTCCTTAAATATTGTAGAACGCTATTAAAAAATTTAACAAATAAAAATAAGAGAATAAATTATAACTTAATAAAAAGTAATTAATATATATTATAAGGAATTAAAATCGGTCTATTTACAATCTAACGCTTAGATGTAATTGAGGTGTTTTTAACACATTCTTAAATGTGTTAATAAAACCTTAATGTTATGAAATATTTGCGAAACACAGTGAATGTAAATCGATTAATTGATATTTTTTAAGAATTATAAAGGATATAGCTTTCTTTCACATTAAGGAGGTATACGCACTTAACTTCATTAGTTTAATATTATTGTTAAACGTACTTTCAACTTAAGTATTATAAAATCAACATACAAAGCATTTTATAATATATTTGTATAGATTTTAGATATTAAGTTAAAAAAAATATTGTAGATTAAGAAAAATGTATAATCATAGTTTTAAATTTTTAATTAATAAATTTTCTCTTGCTTACTTACGACTTTTATTTTTTCGATTTTTTTATACCCTCGAGGCATGCGTGCTAATAGATAGAAGCGCATCATGCGGGAAGTCAGCAGACCCAGCAGGCAGGCCCAGATGGGTGTTTTCCTATCAAATAGGAGACATACTCCAGAAAGCTAGGTTGCCTAATGTCCATAATCTTAGAGCTTGTATGAAGAGAATTGTGAATGTGAAGGAAACGAGGGAGTTGTGTCAAGATCGTGACAAGTGGCGATCCATTGTCTCTGCCTATCCTTATAGAAAAAAGGCGTGACAATTTGATGGATTACATTGATTCGTTATTGTTACAATCAATTTGATTGATTGATTTGTACAAGCTATGGTGTTATAGCTTATAACTTTTTCCTAAATAAATATATACTGAGAAATTCGAAGAATTTTATTCAGTGCTGTGTTAACCAACTCTTAATTCTAACAAGAATAGGCAGATTATGATTCGAAGAATACGGTTTCCTTGATCATAGATACATGTCTTCACAATGACCTGAACAGCGCCATCTATCGAAATAATTGCGAATGACATAGAAGTTATTTTGACTAAACATAAAGCCCTCTGTAGGCACACGATGGTACTTTTAGTTTCAAAGATATTCACTTGGAATGCTGACATTACGTTCAGACTAATAATGTGCCGGATCATTAAAAATTTATATTCGCGGATACGGATCGAAATACGGATATATTATTTAATAATTTTATGTACGTTTTACGTTCGACCCAAATAGTTGTAAATCTAAATAGTGCGTAAAATTTAAAAAAATATATAATGTTCAAATACTGATTTTGTCTGACAACAATATTGCAATACACCATGGGTTCAAAAAGTATGATTTCAAGCCATCCCGTCTATATTCAACAACAACAAAACAAAAGGAATCCTCCTGATCCCGTTGATTTTTGCTTCATACGATGAATTTATTTAGCGAGAACCATTTTACTAGGCTTGCCTTTCATTCGAAGCTCTTGCGAACTGTTTTAAATATTTTTATTTCAAATATTACCTATTATTACTTTTAAGTTCATATGTGATTTTAATAAAAAAGTTTTTTGCAAATTAATTATGTACTATAAATAAAGTTTCCTTTTAATTTACGAATGTTTTAAACTAATTATTCGATTACTATATATTTTCACCTGACAACACTGGCTTTGTTTAAAGTTTAGCTTACTGGGCAGCCTAGGTAACGTTTATGTTTGGTTTTGGTACATGAGTTTAAAAAATCTCTACAAAAAATAGTAGTGTAATTTATAATTATTTATTGATCGCTTTATATAGTTGATTATAACTTTTGAGCTTTGTATTAACACATTACGATAAGGTGCCAAATATTTGATTTTAATAAATAATCTAAATGAAATTTAATAGTATTCTATTGCTACCAAATCACCTACATATAGTATTTAAACTATAAATTTAAAATTAATAAAGTAAAAGATCCGCCAAAATATAATGTATACAGAAACGGATATTTTTTCTCCCTCGGAAATCCGCGTATACGGAGTTCTGGCACATCACTAGTTCAGACGATAGTATCAAAACCAAAGAATTCATTAGATCTTGCATCTAGCTTATTCTTACCTTGATCCAACCTAAAAATGAAACAAAACATCATGCTCTAGATACGTGCTACTGTCCGTGTTGTGACTTCGAGCTGTTGAAATCGTTTCAGTGCAAATGTATCAATAAATACTAAATAAAAATATAGTCCATAGATTTTTAATTACTCCATTATACTACTTATTTATTTATTAAGAAACATAAATATTATTTGTGTGTATCTCTTAGAGAGTTTATTTTATGTTACTGATCAATCAATCAAATTGTTACGCCTTTTTCCCACAGGGATAGGCAGAGCGCCACTTGCCACGATCCTGACACAATATGTTACTGACTGTCAAATTGTCACGCCTGTTTCGGTAATTTTTTTAGGGACTTCTAACCACTGCCTGGTCAAAACGGCAGCGCCGCGTGCCGTCCTATTTATTGCCAAGAAGGTGCGGCGTTTGTGTGCCACAAACGGCGGATTGAGAGTGAATGCGGAATTATTTCGCTTCGCTCCCTTGGTGTGGCAGCACTGCTTTAACTCCGAGTTATTGCGCTCTCTTCGTTGCGAAAAATCCTATGTTAGAGACCAATATACAAATAGTGATGAAGCTTACGTTTAGGGCAGCAGGCGTTTTTACCTTCATGAAAATTGTGAATAAGTTGATATTACGCATGTTATACCTAATACGCGCGGTCAAAAGACCTTGGTCTATTGGGTTATGTGGAGCGCGTCGAGGCTAGCGCTAGTAGTGATCAACCATATTTTAGAAAGAAACAAAATGAAATCTCGCAGTACCTAGTACCTCTGAATCACATTATGAGCGTTATGATTTTCTCGAATAAAATTATTTAGTTCGTTCTTATTAGCCTTTAAAAAAAGGTTTATTATAGTAGTTGCAGCAGTGACTTTTCACGTACGTCTCCTTTCGCTTACCATTATAACCAGCCATCTTAGTAAAAATATTAATCAATTAAACAATAAAACGTCACGCCTTTTTCCCACAGGCCACTTGCCACGGTCCTGACACAACTCCCTCGCTTCCCTTACATCTACAATAATTCTCATTATATAAGCTCTAAGGTTATGGGCAACAGGCAAACCCTGCTTTCTAAAGAATGTCTCCGATTTGGTCGTAAAACACCCTCCTGTGTCTGCCTCGAAAATATTATTACAAAATTAAGATCCATTCACGTTTGTACTAGGTAATAATCTAACCTTATAGTTTACTCATAGGAGCGCCTAAAAATTGTAAATTACAATTATCTCAACAAATTTACAATTATAAAACAAAATAAATTAATAGTACGACCATTTATTTTAATTTTAAAAATATGTCTTCTTTTAACTTAATAAGTAAAAAGTAAAAAAAGGTATGAGGATTTTTGAGACATCAAGGGTGCCCTTATAGATATTACAATAAAACATCCCTAGGAGACCTTACATAACTTTTTCAAATATACTGAACTGCATTTTTTTTTTATTGTGACTCGACATATGACAGCACCCCGCTTGATGTTAAGCCAAAGTGTGGTCCATTAATGAATGTCACTGCTACTACAATTCAATAACTGTGAGTAGCAATCACATCCACTATGCCGGCCTAGATGGAACCGGCAACTTACAAGCTGATCCCGAAACGTGACTAAATCACTTCACGGTCTGTATACTTGTAAGTGGTGGTACTACACCGGATCGGCAGAATGGGTACCACTGCCTACCACTCTTTGATAACCAGACCCGAAGCAAATATCCATCTCTTTTTTTTTATTAACAAATATTTGCAATATTTAATACTATTAAATATTAAAAATAAAAGCTATGAAACAAATATTTGCTCCGACCGGGGATCGAACCAGGGACTTTACGCGCAACAAACCAGTCGCTAAACCGTTCGTCCACGCCTGTCGTCAAAAAGATTTACAGATTTTGGAAAAAATGTCCAGTCAGCATATCTCAAAATTATAGATGGCCTCCTAAAAACGTTTTACTGTAAATATAACGGTTAAGGTACCTACCCTTAGTGTTCGGTCTCAAAAATTCACCCGGTATACTTTGTATTCTTATTATGTGTGTGTTTTAAAAGTTATTCATTTATTACAAAAGTACATATTTAACAATTTATCAGTCATTTTTAAACAATTTTCCTTACTGCTTCAAAACCTACCTTAGTGTCATTTATACATAAATTTGTAATAAAATATAAAATCCTATTAAGTTTATTGTTTAGGGAAATAAACACATTTAATATTCTTTATTGATTTTTCTTAGTTTAACTTAACTTGTCAAGTAAATTCGGGAAATAGTGTCAGTTAAAGTTTTCATTTGAGTTATAAACATTTAATTATACAATAATTTCAAGAAGGTTTAATGTCTTAAGTTTAAAGATAGATTTGACTTAAAGATAGACCCTTGACTTCTGTTGTCCTAAAGGTAAGATCAGTGGAGTTATGTGAGTGCATAAAACTAGGACAAACTAAGATGATGGTTCCCCAGTCGTGCTATGCCATCCTAATATATTTTCAGAGATAATTTAAATATTCAATAATTTGTACGTATTACTTAACTCAAAGGTGTTGAGATTTGTTCACAATGGAACTTTTTCGTAACTATACACTCTTGTAGTATCATTTGACTATGTAAAAGAGCCCAAGAAGGCATTTTGAAACTTAGATTATTAGAAAAAAAAAGATAATACAACTAGGTATTCCTTAAAACTTGATGACTTCAAATAGAGCACAGCATGTAAATACATACCCGTAAAGCTTAGCAATGCCTAAACAAATCTTCCATTATTCAAATATTGCGTGAAGCCAGCATCTTACCAAGCCAGTATAGTGAAAATTACTTATAATACTAGTGAGAGTTTTTGGTGAAGAGCCAGCTAATGGGGAAGTTTATATTAGTCAATAATACAGATGAAAAGCTAGATATAGAAATATTTTTTTCACATAATTCCCATAATGGATTGACACTTTTTATATACCCTATAAAAAACTCTTATCCATAATTATGTTCATACAAAAACTCTGTAGTTATAGGCCCTATTATCATCTCTTAAGTGTTATGTATTTAAAATGTTTGTAATTAATAAATAATTTTTTTAATAAGCATTGTAAAAAAATCAGGGTATTATTTTACGAACGTTACAAATTACATTTTTAAATAGTCACACAATGAATCTAAATTTATTAAATATTAAAAAGAAACTATTGCCGTTATTTTAGTGTCTACACGCCTAATGAGAGTGCCGGATTTTTTATTTGTGGCTCGACACACAGCGGCTCAACTTTGTTATTAATATTTCGTAGGCGTTAATTTTAACTAATTGACTCATTAATTTAATTTTAATAACATCCGAAATAAAAATACGTAAAAAACATTGCCGGCGCAGGGACGGCGACTGTGGCAGTCATGAGCTGATTGGGTTTTTGCAGTCGTCGGCACTCTTGAGCTTCCATCGTGCTTACCATCAAGCAGGTCGATGTCAGATGTAAAATCACAGTCAAAATGATGTGCCGTCTCAACGTCTTACTAAACATATTATAGTGCTACCGCTATAGATTATTGTCCGTTTTTTTATGGCGACTGTTATATTTTCACAATTTAGTTATTGTCCATTAATAAAAAATATTTAAAAAAACCTCTGCGTCAAACAAACAAAACATTGACACTATTGACAGATGACAGATGGCAGTGCGGTTAGAAATACAAAAATTGTACATAAACCTATAATCCGTGCACTTTTGATTGAACATTATAAATTGTGAAGACCGCATTTACACAACGTATTTTTAAAATAGTTGAGTTACTGCATTTATTGACAATGAAGCTGCGTAGTGTAGAGCAAATCAGAATGCTTAGTGAATTTACAACTGGTAGATTATTTTAGATGAAAATATTTATAATGATGGAACATATGTGTACTTGTAAAGTGATTACTAACTTTCGTGAAACGTGGCCTTGGCGTCGGAAAGTAAATTATGTATTGAGGTGGCGTACTTTTATTGTAAACCCGAAAAAACAGTTCTATATTATTTTTACTTATACATACCCTACTCACGAATAAAATATTACTAAAACAATTTTAAAATCATTTAAGTAACTCCGTTCAAAAAAATATGGAGTTCATGAAACGCGGTTCGGCAGTTGCCGGTCAAAAATTGGAAATGTATTAAAAAAATATCTCTTAGATATTTTTTTTATTTTTAGACTAAGACAATTATAGTCTAACATTTTTTATTTGCATTTTTTATTGCATATTCGGAAAAAAAAATTAATAATGAATTTAGACCTTTGTTTTGTTATCTGCAAGATAAGATAAGATATCGTTTAAACCTTTGGTTACCAGACCAGATTTGTACAAGGTTCCATTGCCTTTTAAAAAAAATTGACAAGATATATATCTTAATTCATCCTTTCATTGACCACTTCATGAGTTATTATATTTTGACTTAGCAACTGAAGTATTTTGTATCGGAGTTACTTTGGCACAGCGTTCTAACCTCACACACTCCGCACCACCCATACCAAATAAACTATTTTGAACAATTTACAGTATTCCATAGGTATTTTATGTGTTAGAAGATTACACTATAAAAATATTAAAATTATATTGTTAGTAAATAAACATGTCATTTTAATTTAGGTTTATTTTATAGTACCCACCCTTTCATAGTTCATTCCTTTCAAAATAATCTACAAAGTATTAATATTTAACAGAGAAAGCTTTACTAGTTGCTAGTGGTTTGTTAGAATAAAATTAATTTTCAAAACAGCCGCACATGCATTCAGCCAAATTGAAATTATTGTCGCTTTTCCTTCGCCACTGCAGTTCCATTACTTTAACGCATAAGAAATATTGGATTACTAGAATCAAGTTACCTATTTATTTAGAGCTTTACTTTGTCACAATATTTCAATACGAAATTCCATAAATTGTCTTAATAGTGGGAAATATATGTACAAAGTTATTGTAATTAAATTAAATAATTTAATTTAAAAGAATAAAAGATAATTTATAAGAATATTTAGAAGAGATACGTTTTTATAAAATCAATGTTGTATCATAGAAACTATGCAGCCAAAGTACTTTTATCATGTATGTCATTTGTGTTTTTAGTGGACACTTGGCGACATAATAGATGCAACGAGTTTTTGGAAAAAAAATGGGTCTATAAAAAAATTCTACTGCGCAATTTGAATTTCATCAATATGTCACAAAGTAAAGAAATGTCAAAATGTCACATACCATATTAATAGGCCCTAGACACAGAGAGAGATCTCATCTGATTATAAATTTTCTAAATTTAATCAAATTACCACTGGCTTACAATAACTAAAATATAGACATAAAAAACGCGCACATTGCTTTCATACATTCGTCGCGTTGCCATAGTACGTCAAATACTAACACTTTTGCAATGCCATAGCTTCACAGTCGCTTTGCACTTAAAAACTAAAGGGTAATAAAATAATCAGTTACCTATTTATTATTTTATTTACAATATAAAAACTTCAAATAATCTTCCGCGTTAGTATTTTGAGTTTGACCTTACAAGCGTATTTCGTATAGTCGCCATTTTGTAGTTGAAAACTTTATTGACACGAGTGACTCGGTAATATTCCTCATGCATTCCTTTACAGTAGCAAAATTTGTCACATGCAAGTAACGAAAATGCTATAATAATAAATATATAAATAATAACTTGAAAGAAAGCAAATTTAGAAATTCATCACTTTCAATTTTAACGGAAATCAACCACTCATTCCGAATTGAACAATTTTCGATCCAAGGGTTTAAGGGCGTGTCCGAAACGTTTCGTACTAATATTCAAAAAGTTTAATTATGATTATCCGTTAATGTTTTTATTTAAGATATCCTATTAAAACTAAAAAAAACTTACACCTGCTTAATTAATCGTCGTCATCTGCTTGTATTCCACTTTAATTTTGTGTGTATTTTCTTTTTGTACTATTTTTTTTTATTTTTTTTATTTTATTGTGACTCGACATATGACAGCACCCCGCTTGATGTTAAGCCGAAGTGTGGTCCATGAATGAATGTCACTGCTACTACAATTCAATAACTGTGAATAGCAATCACATCCACTATGCCGGCCTATATGGAACCGGCAACTTACAAGCTGATCCCGAAACGTGACCAAATCACTTCACGGTCTGTATACTTGTAAGTGGTGGTACTACCCCGGATCGGCAGACTGGGTACCACTGCCTACCACTCTATATAAATGACTTAAGAAATGACTGATCATTCCTTCTGAAGGTTGGCTGATAGAAAATACCTAAAGTTAGTTAACCAAGTCCAGAGCATTGACGTCTAGCTTAATGAGTAATTTTCTGCTTGATTTAGATTTAGAAATAAATTATTCTGAGCATGACGTCACAAAGGTCATTAGGTTTGCGTTTTTTTATTGTGACCAACATCAGACCTTAACTTGCGTGATGGTAAGAAAGTGGACGTTTAAGAGCACCGTTAAATAAAACACTGACTCAGATCACGGTTGTCATAAAAAGGATCCAAGATTATATGCGGTTAAAACTTCCACTTGCTAATTGTTCGAAAAATAAATGACGTGCCAAAAACACGGCTATGGCTATGGTGTAAAAATACCACGTTGGAACAAGGTTAACGGTTCCTTGGAACTTTCTGCTTAGTATAGAGTGTTCTCCGAAAAGAGTTTTCGTCATTCCAGAACTGGTAAATATATGAAGAAACACAACATCACCATAAATGTTTCTTTATCACTACAAATACAATAAGTAATTATAACGACCAATAACCATTTGGTTATATTAGCTTACTGATTGATTTTAGTATTCACTGCCGTAGGATTCAGTGAAGCGCTAGTGGTATAATTCGGAATGAGGGACAATGTACCTACGCAATATACCTACTTTGTATTGCGCGAAACGAAACGTAATTCATGACTCATGACATTTTGTTTTATTTGCGACGCGACTCAAGCACCGACTTGCAAGGAGAAGTCCAAGAGCACTAACTAATCTAAATAAATATAATAATCACCATTAACTTATTATTTGATCCTCATGAGGTAGGTAGGTACAACCTGTGATCCAGGGTTTGTATATATTATGCCTTAAAATTTAAAGAAGAAAAAGAATTGATGTGTATTAATAAAATATATTTACCAAATTTAAAAACCCAAAGATTTTTTTAGTCGTTGGCACTCTTGGACCTCCCCAGGCAAGTCGAGGTCAGATGTCGCGACTTAATAAAAAAATGCCAGGTATTAACACAACACCATGATATACTACATTTTTAAAATCAAATCAACTAAAGAAAAATTGTCACGCCACAGGGATAGGCAGACATAATGGAGCGCTACTTACCACGATCTTGACACTTTTATTATGTAGTTAAAAAAACTATGAGTGGTAGGCAGTGGTCCACAAACGGCGGACGCTTGCTAAACTGTTGTTATTGTGACTCTACATTTGACTTTGACTTCTCTGATGATAAGTAAAAAGAGACCCAAAGCTCAGACAACTGAAAAAATCGATTAAGTTCACGGGTGTCTCAGTCGCTGTCACTATGTCGGCCAAAGGCTTTGTCGTGTGTCGATTGTTCCAATAAAAAACGACGTACTTTTAGTTTGACTGCCGATTCGGTCGGTAGAATGCGGATTCTTCCTTCTTGTCCTCACGGGTGTGAAAAACCAGCTTAAAGAGGAGCTCCTCAGAATATGCTCTGTTGGCGATAAAGGATGCACAAAGCTAACATGGCTCTGCGAAGTTGCAGGGGACTCAGGGTTCGTGTTACCTTTGTAGCATATTTTAGGGTCGCCGCCCGTCGCTATGCAATCCAAAGGTGATTATTTTATCACGCGTCCCTTAAAGATCCCAGTTTGTGCGATGTTTATAAGGATGGAGGGACACGTTACACATAACCTAATAATGGCCATACAAACCCAGAATTCAAGAAAATGACCCCAAAAGTACTTGTTTATTATTGTTTTTTTTATCTGACACGACACCTGATGATAATCAAGAGGAGTTCCAAGAATAACGACGACTGTAAAAAAAACGAGTCAGTTCACGGCTGCCTCAGTCGCCATCACTATGCCGGCCAAAGGTGCTTCTTCACGCATAGCTTGAAGAATCCAAGGTTATAGGATAAAGATGGCTGGCAAAACATTCCACTAGTCGATTGTTTTACAAAGAAAAGGAGCACCGAACTTTTTAGTTCGACTGCCGATTCGGTCGATAAAATGCGGATGCTTTCCCCGACCTGTACGGGAATATGGGTGTGTAAATACCTCCACGGAACTTTCTCCGTAGTATAGGTGATAGAGGACGCACAGAGCCGCCATTTCTCTGCGTAGTTGCAAGAGCTCCAGGGTTCGCGTGACCGCTGCACCGCTTATAGGAATTCGGACAGCTCGGCGCTGGAATGAATCCAGGGCACTGAGAAGATACTTGACAACTTGGTAGTGCCTTATTAATAATATTTATCTAGGACAGTATTAAGATAGAATTACGAGTACTATATAAATTAAACAGTAAATGTTTTAAGGCGTTATCTAGTATTCACCAAGCAAACCACTATGTAGCGGTCCAAAACCACATACCGGTACCGATATATTTTTGATATATGTACTTTGGTCATCCCGTTTCTATGATACAAGCGCGTTTAGCACAAGTATAAAAATGTAAAATAATAATGTTCTTCTGTCAATCAATCAAAATGTCACGCCTTTTTCCCACAGGGATAGGCAGAGACAATGGAGCGCCACTTGCAACAATCTCTTTGCTTCCTACACATGCACAATTCTCTTCATACAAGCTCTACGGTTATAGGCACTAGGCAACTCAGCTTTCTTAAGGATGTCTCCAATTTGGTTGGAGAACACCCTCCTGGGTCTGCCTTGATTAACACATTCATCCACATCAGATTTACTTTATTTCGTCATACTACTTTCACTCATCCTTTCTACGTGCCCAAACTAAATGTTTTCCTGGAACTATTTAAGTAAATAAATTAAATAAAAATATTTCGTGGGAGCTAAAAGTCATAGTCATTTTGATGCAAGTTTTATTTAATAATAAATACTACATATTTTGCCGACATAGTGACGGCGACGGGGGCGACCGGGAATTGACTTGGTTTTTACAGTCGTTACTCTTACTTACTACGTTACTCTTGGACCTCCTCTAGCTTACTATCAGGCGGGGCAATGTCAAATGACGGGTCAAAATGAAAAATAATGTAATTTATAAAATGTTTTATAATGAGCCGCGGCATCTGACCTGGTAAGCAAGGGGAGGTAAAAGAGTGCCGACGACTGTAACCGACTCAGTTCACGGCTATCAGTCCCAGTTGCCATCATTATCTAACCTATGCCCTCTTATGATAATAAGTTATTAAAGCTTTTATTTAGTCTATGTTTTGGTCAAAATATAATTTTACATAAGTACAATTTGGGTGGCATAGTGACGGCGAAGAGATCGTTCACTCCGGATGTCCTCAGCCATAATTAGAGCATAGATTTAGGTATTTTTTTAATTGTTTGTATTTTATTTTAATAGGTAATTATATTTTAATGATTGATATAGGGATTAATTACGTTCACTTTATATTGACTCACTGACATGTGTAATGAATTATTAATTAATAATATATATAATATGTATATGATTGATAATTTGTAATGAGAGGCTTATAATTTAGGTTAGCTATTATTTTTTGTGTTTTTGTCATGCTGTGTGCACTGTTTTGGGTTACAATCTGGGCTTCATTTATTGTTTGTGCACCTATGAATAAATAAATAAATAAATAAACAAGTTGTGGTTAAAAGAATGCCTATGTGTTTTCCTATCCTATAAACTTGGATCCTTCAAGCGATACATAAAGCCTTTGGCCAGCACAGTGACAGAAATTGAGACACTATTTCTAAGTCTAAGTCTAAACTAAGTCAGAGTGGTAGGCAGTGCCGATCCGGGGTAGTACCACCACTTACAAGTATACAGACCGTGAAGTGATTTGATCACGTTTAGGGATCTGCTTGAAAGTTTTCAGTTCCATCTAGGCCGGCATAGTGGATATGATTGCTACTCACAGTTATTGAAATATAGTAGCAGTGACATTCATTCATAGGCCACACTTCGGCTTAACATCAAGCGTTCATATGTTCAGTTGTCGGTACTCTTGGACCTCCCCTAGCTTATCAACAGGCAAGTAAAAATAAGTCACAATATAAAAAGAGGTTTGTAGTCGTCGGTCTTTTTGTTTTCCCCTTTCTTACCATCAAGCTAATTAAAAAAAAAACATCTACTATGCCGGTCTAGTTGGGACCAAGAACTTAAAAGCTGATCCCTAAATGTGGCTAAGTAAGTTCTCAGTCTGTACTCAAATGTGGTGGTACTATGATACTACAATGGATTGGCGGATTGAACCAAAAATATCAGGGATGGCGCCTTTAAAGAAACGATGTATTATGACAACTTTCCGCCTGATGTTAATCTGGAGCGCGGTCTATGAATAGAGGTGACTGCTACTACAGTTGAAAAGTTTTATATAAACTGCATATACCTATTATTGTGGCTCGACATATTATAGCACCCCGCTTGATGTTATTCTGGACTGCTGTCCATTAATGGAGGCGAGTAGTCTACAGTTTAAGTAGCAGTCACATCCACTATGCCGGCTTAGTTGGAACCGGCGACTTACAAACTAGTCCTAAAACGCGACTAAGTCACTTCACGGTCTGAGATGTGAGGTGTGAGGTCGGGCATGTGAAATTAAAGACGTGTGATTAGTTCCATGGTTTAATCCCGACTGCCTAATGTAGTCAAACACAATGTATTTAACTCTACATTACATCATCCCCCTAATTTTTAAAAATCCTAAAGTTATATAATTATAAAATTTTAGTAAACTCTTAAACTATGTTAGTTATAAAAGATAAAATAAAAACACACAAACATTACAAATATAATGATTTATAAGTATTGGATTATATTAATAGGTATTGGAGCTCCATACATTAGTATAATAATATTTTTAATCTTAATTCTAAGCTTAATGTTTAACAATCCTTAATCTACAACATAACTTTAATGTAAACACTTTAACTTAATAAACTATTTGTTATAATATGGTTTTGTTCTATTTTTGTATTATTAGATTTATTATTCCATTTATTTATTTTTATTCCTATTTTTTATATTTTTAAAATAAAACTTTTTAAAAATATAAAAAATAGTTGTCCACCGGCATCGGGAACAGGGTCCAAGCCACCGGTGGACAGGGCTCCTGAGAAAGGAACCTTCTAACAATACGCGCCGTGTCCAGGAGTACTGCTTTCTGAATCAAACGCTTGATCCAGCTACCTAACGAGAGCCTCTTTAGGTGTTTATCGAGGCTCTTGGCTATTAAACCATTGGCAGTCACAACTATTGGCACAATAATTGCTGCGTCCACCTCCCACATGCCGACAACCTCGCGAGCCAGATCAAGATACTTTATTTGCTTATCTTTCTCAGCTTTCACGAGGTTCTCGTCATGAGGAACCGCTACATCCACAATTATTGTGCGACGCTCTAGTCGATCTATCACCACTATGTCAGGCTTATTGGCAACAATAGTCCTATCAGTGATGATAGATCGATCCCAGTATAATGTGTTATTTCCATTTTCGAGAACTGGGTCGGGCACATACCTATAGTACGGTACTTCTGATTCCAAGATTAGATTTATTTATTATTATTATTATTATTTATTATTTAGTATTATTATTATTATTTGTATTATCTACCATTTTCCCCTTTATCAAAATCTCAACATTAGGTCACACATGTCTTACTATTGTATAAGGTCCTTCATATAATAAGTCAAGTTTGTTTCCATTGTTCGTTTTTAAAAGTAGTTGATCTTTTGGTTTGTATTTAGTCGGTCTAATATATCTGTCATAGTAAGTTTTTCTTTTAATTTTGTTGTTTATCAATATGTTCTTAGCATCTTTTTGAGAAGTCTGTAATCTATATTTTAGTTCTAAAGGATAATTTTGAAAATTATATAAAGGATCTACGTTTGGTTTACTTAAATTTGAAGGTAAGTTATATACATTTCTAATCCACTTTGCAAATCTAAATGACTAAATTAGATACATTCTGCAAGTGAATCTAAGATTTCTGTTATATTAGGTAATGGGAATTTGTATTCTTGAATAACATTGTTTAATTTTCTATAATCTATTACGAAACGCCATTTTTTATTTCCGTCTCCTGATTTTATCGGTACTAATAAGATAGGGCTAGACCACTCGCTTCTGGTCTGCTCGATAATTCCTTCATCTAACATTTTATTTAATTGTGTATGTATTTCACTTTTTTGTGCAATCTATAAGGTTTTGTATATACTGGCTCAATATTAGGTTTTAAGGTAATAGAATGTTTGAGTAAATTATTTGTCGTTAATTTGTCGCATGGTAAATAAAATATGTCGGGAAATTTCGCACATCATTTTCCGATTGAAATTTGTTCTTCTACATTCATATGCTTTGTTTGTAATTTATAACTTAATTTATAACTTGTAACTTGTTTTACGCGCTCAGCATTTATATCCGTTTTATTAAATTTGCAAATTTCGTAATCATTAATATTTTGAAATGTCGGATTAACATTTTGAATAACAACATCTTTTTCGGTTGTATTTAGTATACATATAGGTATTTTATTATTTACGGGCTTCACTAATGTACTTGCTAAATATATACCATTTTGTATTTCTTTAGGACATATAATTATTTCGGGTGAATCATAATAAATCTTTGGTATATCGATGTAATGAAATGATTCACTACGTGATGGAATGTGTAAACCTTCCTTAGAAGAAGTATGCAGTTTTAAATTACATCTCGTTCCATTAGTATTTAGCCAAAACAATCGTGACTCAAAGTTTATTGTTGCGTTATATTTTTCTAAAAAGTCAGTACCTAGAATTCCGTCTGCATGGGTCGGTATATCATGCACTATATGTAACCTCTGATTAAATTACACTATTGGTATTGTTGGTTAAGTTTAAATATACTGTAAACTCGGCAAATCGCTCGCTACATCACCTTAAGGGATACAACGGTATGAACTACTCTCGCGCACGAAATACGCCCATTCTCGGCTGCTTCGACATTAGCCTATTGAAGGCGAGTATTTTTCTATAGTCCGTATTTTTTGTTATAAGAACTGCAGGTAACAAACCTTTTCTATTGTTTAGTTTTTTTGTTACCAAAATATTGGCATAGAAGCAAGGATTTGAAAAAATATTATGTTATAATTTTGTTGACACTGGTGCATATTCTAATTGTAGTATAGTTAACCTATTTTAAACCTGCATTACGATTGCCCTAATTGAACTCTAAATTACACTTTTTATTGAGGCTTGACTTGCCTGATGGTAAGAAGTAGAGGTCTAAGAGTTTCAACAATTAGAATGTGATTATGGCGACTGAAAATAAAACCGTTATTTAATAATAAAGGGAAATTCATTAATTAACAATTTAATACGGTTCTCAACGCCACATCGCGAAATATCTTGCATTGTTTGTTAGATTCATAAATACAAAATAACAAGAACATATTTACTGTATATTAAAAAGCTAGGTTGCCTAGTGCCCATAACCACAGAGCCTGTATGAAGAGATTTGTCGATGTGAAGGAAGCAAGGGAGTCTCTGCCTATCCTCGTGAGAAAAAGGCGTGACAATTTGATTTGATAAAAACTTTACTATTTCTATGACATATATTATGAGAGGCTTTAAACTGATTTGAAACTAATAAAGGAGCCATAGATTTTATTACCTGTCATTAAAAAAAAACGTGATGACAGCAAACAAGTAATTTTATTATTTTACAGCCCAGTAAACATCTCTACTGTTTATTTGCAGTTTAAACGTAGAGATCTAAGATGATAGTTTTCAGGTGTCGAGAGTAAATTAAAATGATATTTATTTATTTATTGTGACTTGACATATGACAGTACCCCGCCAGATGTTAAGTTGGAGTGCGGTCCATGAATGGAGGTGACTGCAACTACAATTAAATAACTGTCAGAAGCAATTGCATACACTTGCCTAGTTCACAACCTATTCAATCACAGCTTAGTTGTAACCGGCAAGCTGATTCCGAAATGCTACTACGTCACTACATGGCTTCACGGTCTGTATACTTGTAAGTGGTGGTACTACCCCGGATCGGCAGACTGGGTACCACTGCCTACCACTTTTAAATATTCGTGTTAAAGGCTGATACTGTTAGATTTTTAGGTATTCTTGAGGATGTCTCCGATTTTGTCTAAAAACACCCTCCTTTGCCTGCCTTGTTTAACGCACCAATCCACATAAGATAAGCCAAAGTGTGGTCCATGAATGAATGTCACTGCTAATACAATTCAATAATTGTGAGTAGCAATCACATTCACTATGATGGCCTAGATGGAACCGGCAACTTACAAGCTGATCCCGAAACGTGACCAAATAACTTCACGGTCTGTATACTTGTAAGTGGTGGTACTACCCCGGATCGGCAGACTGGGTACCACTGCCTACCACTCTTAGATAACCAGACCCGAATCAAGTATCCATCTCCAATATCCATTTTTTTTATTAACAAATATTTACAATATTTAATATTATTAAATATTACAAATAAAAGCTATGAAACAAATATTTGCTCCGACCGGGAATCGAACCCGGGACTTTACGCGCAACAAACAAGTCGCTAAACCGTTCGTCCTCGCCTGTCGTCAAATGTAACAAATAAGCGACTAGTAGAATGCTTTTCCAGCCCATGTGTTTTCCTCATCCTGTAACTTAGGATCCTTCAATATTTTTTGAACCCGGGCTATCGATTTGCGGGACCAATACACTACTACCACACCACGGCGGCCTTAAATAACGACAATTATATGTCATTATTAAGCAATAAACGGTACTTTTAAAGTTGCCGATATTAATAAGAACTACAGCTGAGTCAGCTCTTTTGTTTGTTGCTTTGTTGTTTAGATTTACCTCGACTGTCGGCATTATACGCTCCGAAGATTCTGAGAAATTCGTTCTTTTGTTAGTGTTATAATAAGTGTTGGTCCTGTAAACGTGTGCCAATTGTGAACATTATACAGAGCTGGCAAATATAGAATAACCATATTCATAGAGAGCAAGTGGATAACCCACTTTTGAAATTGATTTTAAAGTTGTAAGTTATTAGGTATAAAGGTTTTAGATAAGAAAAATATAAATGTATTTATAATTTATATTAAATATGAACATAATGTTTATATGATTATTTTATTAACTCCATAGATTTAAAAAAGGCGCCGCTCCACTTTCTTGCACAAGCCGCTCTTCTATGTTATGGTTATGCTACTCGTATAACCATAACATTTTTTGTTAAATTGCAGTACTCAATAACATATTTTAATACTTTGTTGGGCCTCCTCCAGCATCTATTATTGCATCGCACCGGTTGCGCATAGATCCTACGAGATTTGCACATAGGTCCGAGCCTCTTAATGAATCCCACACCTCCTCACAGTGGGCGACGAGTGCCTCTTTGGTTCTCTCGTTGCGCATATCCCAATTTCTTACCATTACTGCCCATAAATGTTCTATAGGGTTAAGGTCGGGAGAACGTGAGGGCCAGGACACACTATTTCGGGATGCGTTTCTCGCCAATTTAGTACTCATCAATTACGCACTCATTTACAGGATCTACGCGCGCACGGTGTATCGGACAATTATCTTCTAAAAATAATATTTCCGGTAGTTATTCTCTTTATTATTATTATCTTTTTATTATCTTAGTTATTTCTCTCTCTACCGTGCGCACCGTTGGCAGCATGACGCCCTGTGGCTCTCCCTGGGATAAATGCCAACGCTCCGGGACCATGGGGACTCATCCACCCCCACATGTTTACTGCGATTTGATCGGATTCACAATTGTTTAAAATATTCCTCGGCCCATACCTATTATTATTCACACGCCATAAATATTTACGTCCATGTTGGCTTGATTTAAAACACTTTTCGTCAGAAAATATGGCGTGTGAAAAATCAAAATCTCTGTAACCACGTGCGAAATTTAAGCTAGCGATCTTATTAGCTTCTGTTAATGCGATCTTTTTAGCGGGACGTCGATGGTGGATTCCGGCCCGATGTAATGTATTGCGGATTGTTTGAGTACTACAATTGAATAAACGGGTTGGTGTGAAAGGGGCAGTCTGATAATCCAGCAGCATTTGGCCAACTATGGTGCACGGCTGTCGTGCCCGTGGTGAAACATTTAGGTTCCCTTCGCTTTCGAATCGTCTGATCCATCGGCGTACAGTATTTCTCTGTGAAAAAGAAAGTAATTTACATAATATTATACCATATGTCTTAAAAGACGCCTTTTAAACAAAATCACCGTTATACAAATAAACTAAATTATACACAAATTTCAGTGTTAATTCAGAATTCCCCTTAAAGTTGTAATTGTTGTGAATTTCGAAATTTTAATATCCCTCATAACATTGTCGGGCATAGCTTCTTTGGCCTGCATAATAACGGAGAATGAGACAACCGTGAACTGAATCAGTTTATCCATTACGCCCTTGCTTATCATCAATCAAGCAAATCGAACTCATCAAGCACTTAAAATTCAATAAATAAAAAATATAAAAAATAAATTAAATTAATAAATCGATAATAATTTAATTTATTATATAATATGCTACTCGAAAGAGCATTTATTCAAGTAGTAAGATTAATACTAGGCTGCCAGTTATAAATACGCGGGATTTTTTTTTGTTTGGGGTGTTAAGTACACTTAACATTGCGAATTAAAGGGTTAAATATTGCAAATATTTATTAATATAAAAAGCCGGATATTTGCTTCGGGTCTGGTTATCAAAGAGTGGTAGGCAGTGGTACCCAGTCTGCCGATCCGGGGTAGTACCACCACTTACAAATATACAGACCGTGAAGTGATTTGGTCGCGTTTCGGGATCAGTTTGCAAGTTGCCGGTTCCATTTAGGCCGGCATAGTGGATGTGATTGCTACTCACAGTTATTGAATTGTATTAGCAGTGACATTCATTTTCGGACCACACTCCTGCTTAACATCAGATGATGTGCTGTCATATGTCGAGTCACAATAAAAAAATACAAGTAAAATACTTACACACATTCCGAGATCTTATAAATACTCAAGAGCTAAATACTCAAGAAAAAAACACTCCGAAAACACCAAAGTTACAATTGCAATTGTATTTGGAAGCAGGTAGCAAATAGTGCCATAAAAAAAGGCAAAAAAAAACGGTAAAATATTTTTAGTTTTGTTTATTGGTTGAAGGTAAAAGAGGCGTGGCTGGTGCTCCTGCCAGGCGCATAGGAATATTTTGTTAAATGATGTTGCACATCTTGGTTATAGTGTACCTAGTGTCCTTATGTTGCCTCCTAAACCGTGGATTAAGGTATGTTCGTCGTAGATTGAAATATCGGTCGGTATTTTAATTCCTCGTATGACTGATAAGGTGGCTCCGGTGTCGACTAAGAATTTTAACGTGTCCCCACCCAGGTTTAGCTTGATAAAATAAATATTTTATGGTTGATCATCCGGTGGGCCTCGAAAAAATTTTGTAACTTCTGTATTTTCTTGCATAGATTGTCTATTATTGTCCTTGACGTCATCAATGGCTAGCATTTGGTTTCTGTAGGGGTTATTATGGTAATTTCCCCTATTTCCTCTAAAAACTTGGGTTGAAAAATTAGGTTGAAAACGAGGTCGTTGGGATCCCCTATTCTGGAAGGACTGGTATCTACCTGGGTTACCTTGTGGTCGGTAACCTCTTGAACTGAATGGTTGTCTAAATCTACTTTGCAAGTGGTGTCCTCAATATACTTGTGGTGTTAGGTTACGCCATATGTAATTTTGATTTCTAGGTCTGTAAGTAAGTTTAGCCGTCTTGTTAAGTCTAGTTTTAATTACAAATGTTATTATTATTATTGTGTATTATTATTATTATAATTATAATTATAAGGAGTGTGACCATTTACACTCTCGCGCGGGAGCACTCGCTGTCGTTATAGTACGAGAGGTAGCGTCAAATTTGATCGGAGCATTTTGGAATGGCTTTTTTTATAGTCAGTTGTTCCAACGCGTATTAATAAATGAGGCGTCAGTTGGCCCAAAACCGGGGCATAATATTCTTGGACTATTTTGGCAACGATAAAAAATATATATTATTGATTAATTTATGAATTGTAGATCTTAAAAAAGAGGGATGGTGCATCATGTACGTGACAAAACATGTCACGGAAGACACAGGCTAATTATCAGAAACTGAAGATAATTCAATTATTGAATAAAATTCTGATAGTGAATCTGAAGAAGAAATATATTATGATGAAGATTCGAGCAATGAATGATTTATTTATCTAGTTATATTAATCTAGTTATAATACATAATAATATAAGATAAAAAAATGATCTGACTTAAAATTTCCTGTGTGTTATTCCAATTAATTATAACTCATACATTATTATTTCAATTAATTTAGCATAGTTTCGATGAACCAAACTTAAAAGTTGATGAGAAAATAGAAAAAAAATATTAGCTGAATAATAAATCTTGCTGCTTGCTCTGCGAGTCTAAGCTCTACGCTGCGCTTTGAAAGTCAAGCTAATAAGTTTTGCCTAGTTAAAATTCCAGCTGACTTAAATTATTATGTTTATTAAATTATAATCTTTAATATATACAATATTCAGCTTTGCCTAAATGATATGAGTTTTTCTGATTTTTTGATATGTTAAAATATGTTTTGACCGTCTATGCATAAGAGGAGTATAATACACAACGCATTTTGACTGTCACTGTAAATAATTATCGGATTATTAGTCCCATACAACTCACTGAACAGTCCATTGAGATACTTCACTTCCTTAGCTGCTTCACATAATGCAATGTACTCAGCTTCTGCAGTACTGAGCGCCACACATCTTCGTTTGCAAGATTGCCAGCAAATAGCCCCACCTGCATACATTACAGCATAACCAGAATATGTTTACAAGTTTTCTTGAAACACAAGGCATAGTTGCTAGTGCCTTTGAGATATCTTAAAAGCCTTTTCGCCGCAGCCATATAGTTACTTCCCCAATACGAATTGAATTGGCTCAACTGCAATGAAATATCTCTAAGGCACTAGCAACTGTGCCTTGTGTTTCAAGAAAACTTGTAAAACCTTAATTAGATGTCGCGTCGCAGTAAAAAAAAGTAGATCAATATTTTTTTAAATTTACTCATTAGTGTCAGTTTAAATGCCACATCAAATAATTAAATCTTAGTATATTTGCAAAGTTATGTATTTTATGTATTTGTAAGTTATGTCTTGTATTATATATTTAAATTCTGATCTTTTCTCGATCTTGCCACAACGCTTTCCACTTCATTATCTCTGCCTATTCCCCTGGAATTAATGTGTGCCCATAACTGTGGAGCTTGTATTTGTGGATACAAGAATTGTGGATGTTTTTTTTATATTTATTTTTTATTGTGACACGACAACTGACCTCGACGAGGAGGTCCAAGCACGAGGAGGTCCAGGAGTGACGACGACTGGAATAACCGAGTCAGTTCCCGGCTGCCCCGGCCGCCGCCACTATGCCGGCCTAAGGTGCTTCTTCACGCATCGCTTGAAGGATCCAAGGTCATAGGATGGAGAGAACACATGGGCTGGCAAAGTATTCCACTTGTCAATTGTTTTATAAAGAAAAGACTCACCGAACTTTTTAGTTCGACTGCCGATTCGGTCGATAAAATGTGGATGCTTTCCCCGACCTATGCGGGTGGAAGGACAAGGCAGGAACAAGGTTAAAGAGCTCTTCAGAACATTCTCCGTGGTATAGGCGATAGAGGACGCACAAAGCCGCCATGTCTCTGCGTAGTTGCATGGGCTCCAGAGTTCGCGTGACCTCTGCATCACCTATAATTCGGACAGCTCGGAGCTGCAATGAATCCAGGGCATTGAGAAGATACTTGGCAGAGCCAGAGGTGCGAACAGTACTCCGCGCAAGAGCGTATCTGTGCCTTTATTTAATATCAGGCGAAGCTCTGGCGCGAAGAACCGCCGCACCTTGTTCAGGATGCCAAGTTTGCGGGAGGTGGTCTTAATGGCCCGCTCGATGTGGTCCCTGTGATTCAAGTCGCAGCGAAGGGACATTGCAAGAATGTCTAGTCTGTCCGAAGTACTAAGGGAGATGTTGCAAAGAGAAGGACGGGGAGTAAACGAGGATTTTTCGTCGAGAACGCGCATACCAGAGTCTTGTCTGCGTTGAACTGAACTAAGTTCTTGTTGCCCCAGTGGGTAATACGATCAAGAACCCGGTTCAGTCCCGCTACAACAGACTCTCTCATATCGGCTATCTCCTGTTTGCCGGCTGCGGGGCGGGCAGTGTAGCGTCCATGCACCGGTGCTGTCGTCTGCATAGCAATGAATGCCGGATCCAAGGTCCAGCATGTCATTGATATGCAGAAGGAACAAAGTCGGCGACAGCGCGGAGCCCTGAGGGACGTCGGCATTCACTGACATCCTACGCGATGCGCTTCCATCAACAACGACGCGTATGGAGCGGTCGCGCAGGAAGTCAGCTAGCCAACCCCGCAGACGGTCAGGCAAACCGTATGCCTCGAGCTTGGATAAAAGGCCTCTGTGCCAGACCCTGTCAAACGCTTTGGAGATGTGCAAGCCAACGGCAAGGGCTTCTCCATTACCATCCAAAGCTTCACCCCAGACGTGCGTGATGTACGCCAGAAGGTCACCAGTTGACCGTTTCGGCCTGAAGCCATATTGACGGTCATTGATCAGCTGGTGACCCTCCAGGTAGGCCATGAGGCCAGCTGTGTCAGGTCATACAGAAGGGCGAAAGGGGCGGCCCTTCCCGCGTGGTCGGTCCTTTGGGACCCCAACCACACCTCATTGTGTGCGTTGAAGTCCCCCAAGACCACGACCTCCGCGGTCGGGAACCGCTCCAGCGCTTCGGCTGTCGCCCGGCTCAGAGAATCGAAGAGCCGGGTTGTCTCCGAATCCCCGTGGTCGGAACGATAAAGGCACCCGTAGATCCTGGCTTGGGAACCAAGGTCTTCGTGTACCCAGAGGATGGAAAGGGAAGGATCCTCCAAGCAAAGCAGACGGAGACAACAGATATCGAACCGGATGTACACACATACCCCGGCTTTCGCGAGGAATCTTTCAATCAAGCGTGTAGCCGGGGTATTGAAGATACTTTATCTGCGTCTCCGTCAGGAAGAGCAGAGCGGGCTGTGCCGTCTCCAGATGTTGATGGACGGCTCTGAGATTGGCGTGGATTTCACGAATATACGTGGAATCCACGCCAAGCTCATTTCTAATGGGGGTTTTAACTGCCGCTGGGTATACTTTATTCTTTTTGTTTGCTTGGATTGTGGAAAGGGGGGGGGGGGGGGTGCGTGAAAATGTTGGGGGTTGTTTTTTTGGCAGGGACAAAAAGTGCAGCTATTTGCTTATCCACATGCATCCCGGCGGTGTGAGTTTGCTGATCCGTCGGACGGAAGGGCCCCCGTACCCTCCCAGAAATGATCGCCTGGACCCCATATCCGATCACCAATCGGCAAGACGAATCACCCCGTGATTATGCGCCGCATGGTGAGGCAGCATGCATGGCTCAGGCCCCTGTACTATACGGCGGGAGGCCAGCGGTTAACCGTTGCTACGGGTCTCCCTGACCGACGGGTCAACAAACTCTCACCGGGATACTGCAGGTCAGCAGGATGCCACTGTCCCTAACCGAATCCACAATCCCCAACGCAAAAGGTGCTACACAAACTAGTCCCCGAACGCGACGTGGTCACTATGGGGGGATTTGCATCTGTGTAGGGTGGTAATTTCAACCAGCTGAGAACACTTAATGCACCGGAAGTGTCCTCTCCCACTCTGACTCTGGATGTGAGAGAAGTGAAGGGAGCTCTGTACGGATCGTTGCAAGTGATGCTGCATTCTCTACCTATCCTTGTAGATAAAGGACGTGACAATTTTATTGTCACGTCTCTGCATAACACATGACTAATATTAAATTGACATGAAAACACATTTAAATGATGAGACAGTTTAAAACAAAATATAAAACCTACGTTACATTAAACTGTGTCAAGCTATTATAATAATTTTAATTTTTTTACTCAATCAATTAATCAAAGTTTCCCCACAAGGATAGGCAGAGACAATAAAGTACCACTTGCTACGATCGTGACACAACTCCCTTGGTCCCCTCACATCCACAATTCTTGTATCCACAAATACAAGCTCCACAGTTATGGCCGCTTGGCAACCCAGTTTTCAGTTTTATTACATTACGAATTAATTATAATTAACATCGTCATTATTTCCACGACTTATTTTCCAGAGGAATAGGCAGAGACAATGAAGTGGAAAGGTTTGTGGCGGGATCGAGATAAGTCATCATCATCAGCCAGAAGGCCTCCACTGCTGAACATAGACCTCCCTCTTAAAATGCTATACAAGCCCTACTGTTATGGGTATTTCTTGAGCATGTCTCCAATATGGTCGAAAAATTTCCTTCAGTGAAGAACGCATCCATCCACATCACTTTCACTCATCCTTTCCATGTGCCCAAACAGCACATGGAAGAATTCCTTTATAAATACTTAATAAAATACATAGATGTTATTAGATACTTATGTCTTATTACCTTTGCCACTCGGCATGATTCCTGGTTTTCGAACACACTTTTTTTTATTTTATTGTGACTCGACATGTGACAGCCAAAGTGTGGTCCATGAACGAATGTCACTGCTACTACAATTCAATAACTGTGAGTAGCAATCACATCCACTATGCCGGCCTAGATGGAACCGGCAACTTACAAGTTGATCCCGAAACGTGACCAAATCACTTCACAGTCTGTATACTTGTAAGTAGTGGTACTACCCCGGATCGGCAGACTAGGGTACCACTGCCTACCACTCTTCATAAAAAAATATGTGACCTGCCTGACGGTAAGCCTGGTGAGGTCCAAAAGTGCCGATGACTGAAAAACCCAAGTCAGTACATAGCTGCCACAGTTGCCGTCACTATGCTTCTTCGCTCATCGCCTAACTAAAGTATAGGTTACAGAATGGGGAGAAAGTGTTCTTGATAGTGATATTAAGCGGTTCCTTGCTTAAAAGAAATAAATTTGTTCTCTATTATATTTTATTGTGGTTTGATAATATCAAACCACATATATTATATGTCATATATTATATGACAGTATCCCGCCTTATGTTAAGCTGGAGTGCGATCCAAGAATGGAGATGACTGCAAATGCAGTCAAACAATTGTATGTACTACATCCCATCTAACGACCTAGTTGGAACTGGAAACTTACAAGCTGTACCCGAAACGCGACTATATCACTTTACGGTCTGTATACTTGTAAGTGGTGGTACTGTGACACGACAACCTGAGTGGTGCTACAATACTTCTCTAGCTCTTCTGCTGAACATCAGCTTTTGTCCTTAGGCAAGCTAATCTACTCCTCTCCTTTAGTATTTCACCACTTTAATATTCTTTAGGTTATAAGTGTGATCACCATTTACCATTGTGATGAGGATATTGAGAGAAGAGTGCAAAGGGGTAACGTAGTGAACGGTGCCATCCATAGTACAGCCAAATATTGTCCCAAAAGTCACGGATGGCTGTTTATAATTCTGTACTTGTTCCTTAATGTATGGAAGTGAATGTTGGGTGTGGCAGAAGAAGCATGAGATTAGAATTAACGCTGTAAAAATTCGGTCGTTAAGGAGTGTATGTGGAGTGACGATAGCGGTTAGAATAAGGAATAGCACAGTGCACGATAGATGTGGTTTATAAGAGGATGTAGTGACAAGGCTTCGATGGTTTGGGCACATGGAAAGGATGAGTGAAAGTAGATTGACCAAAATAATTTATAAATGTGAATGAATACGTTAAACAAGGCAGGTCCAGAAGGGTGTTTGCCGACCAAATCGGAGACATCCTCAAGATCGCTAGGCTATAGTGCCCATAACCATAGCGCTTATATGAAGAGAATTGTGAATGTGAAGGAAGCGAGGGAGTTGTGTCAGGATCGTGGCAAATGGCGCTCCATTGTCTCTGTCTATCCATTGTCTATCTGAAAAAGGCGTGACAGTTTGATTGATTGACCATTTAAAGACGAATATACAATGATAATATTATTATTATATTCGCATTCATTTATTTTGAAATCGATATTTTTGAAAGTTCTCAAATCCTCACAAGAGAGGATCTCTCCTAGACCTCTGTACTGCCTAGCTAGAGTCTAGAGTCCTTTAATAACCCTAAAACAATTTAAGCAGAATGTTACTTCAACAACCAAAACCCGACTACTGAAAAATCACGGCCTATAAAGTATGAAACAAGAATTTATTATGTACAAACTTTTCCATATTCATTGTCTATTAAATATATAACTTTTACAATAAATATTTTAATGTATAGAATACATATTAATAGTGATGTGATGAATTTCTATAAAGCTTATGATCGCATTCTACTAATAGAATATGTAGTTGTGGTGCTGTGGCGCCACATGAGCGCTGCCTTGAGCGGTTGCTTGGCAGCGCCAAAACGAGGTGCTCCCTCGGGCAGTGCTTTTTAGCATAGCCCGAGGTGGAGCGATTGGTGGATGCCGCTGCCCAAGCCGGGCAGTGGCAGTAAGGAGAGGCGTGCAGCCGTTTCCGTACGTCTCTCCCAGAAAGAGGGGCCCGCTCGTCGAGTCAGCAATGTCGCGATTGAGCGGGCCACATTGCTAGTTGGGGCCCGAAAGGGCCAACGTCGGCCGAGTTACGAGGGTTTGCTAACGCGATACCAGTGCTCCGCCGACGACGGTCTGTGGAAACGGCGTGGGAGGTTTTAGCCGGTGAGAGCCCGGGACTTCGGCTAGTTTACCCACTTCTCCCACGTTAATAAAAAACATATGTAGTTGTACATAATGTATATGAACACGGCAATCCTACGAACATCACTATAAATATGTATTAAATGCATTAAAATATTTATGTGTGGGTTATTTATTTATTAGACAATAAATATGGATTAGTTTGTACATACCAATTTTTGATGAGAAAACTTTCTTGTTCATATTTTTAGGGGGTGATTTTTCAGTAGTCGGGTTATAGTTTTTGAACTAACTTTTTATTTACTTAACAATGTTATAATGTTGAAAATAAATTATTACATTGAACCTGGCAAGTTAAATACTAATTATTATACAAAAAAGCTTTATTTGAAATAATAAAATAATGCAATTTCAGTAATATCATGGCACAGTTTCAATAAGAGATACCTACTTAGGTAGTAGACTTGCAGCCATAGTTCTATAAACGTCACAATTCTAAGTATGATGTAATACATTTTAAAATTGTTTTAAATTTTATAACACATCTTTATATAGCTCAAAAAATGATTTATATTATTGTTAGCTTGCAGTTGGCTGTATGACTGTTACCTATGTGCAACAATGAAATTACTTGCACACAGTGTGCCACAACCCTTATATTCGCCCTGTTCAACTGCTTTGTTCAGTTCGCTACGAGACTCTGAACGAGTTACACGCGTCGTTTCAAGTCATAAAAAAGACAAAGACTCTCATCGGTATGAAGGTCCTACTAGTTAACGTGGCAATGTTACTCGTGGTAAAAATTTGCTATGGTGGAACGCCGACCGCTGATGCGATCCGTAAGCCGGTCACCCACCTGGAAATAAAATTTGCATCCCTAGTGTACAGGCACGGGGACTTGGCGGTCATAGACCCGTACCCGAAGGACCCATGGCGAAATCCAGAACACTGGCCAGAGGCATTCGGCCAATTGACGAATACTGGAATCAATCAACACTATTTAGCAGGAAAAATGTTTCGAGAACGATATTCGGTAAGTGATTTTTTTATATATTACTATTTTTAGCTAACTAAAGGATTAATTCTGTGCTGATAAGGGAGGCAGTGGGTGGTGGATGAGAGTAGCAGGATGCTGCAGTTAATATGACATACCCCCTCCCACTTTAAACTAAACAGCTCCTGCCGCAGTTGCCTCCCATTACTGGCCCACTTACAAATCTGGAGCACAGCTAGTATTTGATTTTATTATTGTACTGTTTGTTAACATCTGACAACAATTTGTTTTATAGAGTTTTATAGGTACTTCTACGAATTCTGAATACAAATCGTAATGTGACTTAGTCGCGTTTCGAGATCAGCTTGTAAGTTGACAGTGCCGACTAGGCTGGCATAGTGAATGGCACTGCTACTTGCAGTTGTTTAACTGTAGTAGCAGTCGCCTTCATTTATGGACCGCATCTTAGCTTAACATAAAGCGGGGTGCTCTCATAAGTCAAGCCTAAAAAAACATTCTTTTGCGTTTGTTTATAATTTAAAAAATTGGGGAAGATATTCAGGATATACTCGTATTATACATGGTGCCTCATAACTAATGGTCAAAACAAAATTATATAATATAGTACATTTATTTTACACGGGACTCGTTCAAACATTGCAATCAAATTGTTTAATAATAAAATTATTCTGAAAATAGCTCATTCTTTTTTGTTACGAAACGAATGGATGCAATATGGATGCAAGTGTTTTTATATTTTTACCTCGTAATATAAAAAAAGGATTACTTTTAGACTGTCGAGAATATCGCGAGTAATTTTGATTAAACCATTAAGTCGTGACCTCCTCTATCTCCGAATTTTGTTTGGATCATTAGTTATGAGACACTCTGTATATCTCTGCATTATATATTATATGTAAACATCAATCAATCAATCAATCAAATTGTCACGCCTTTTTTCCATGGGGATAGGCAAAGATAATGGAGTGCCATTTGCCACGATCCTGACACAACTCCATCGCTTCCTTCACATTCACAATTCTCTTCAAACAAGCCTTAAGGTTGTATAAACATAATATAATATAAAGTGAAATAAATATTTCACCGATTTAGATTTATTTAGGTAGGGTTTTTAAAGAGATTGCGATTCAGAGACGTTGGTTCTTAGGTGTTATGGCGACCATTCAGTGTGTACTGTTGTAATGATTTTTACAACAGTACAACGCTGGTTAAAATGTGCATGAGCGCTTTGCGGAGATAGTTTAACCAATTTATGTTAGAAAATTTCTTATTGAAGCTTTTATTCAGTCAATTCACTTGACTGAATAAATCAATGTCAATCATTCAAATTGTTACGCCTTTTTCTCACAAGCATAGGCAGAGACAATGAAGCGCCACTTGCCACGATTCTGACACAACTCCCTCGCTCCATTCACAATTCTTTTCACACAAGCTCTACAGTCATTACCATTAGGCAACTGAGCTTTCTTGAGGATGTTTCTGATTTGGTCAGAAAAAAACCCGCTGGGTCTGCCTTGTTTAACGCATCCATCCTTATCAGATTTATAAATTTACTTTCGTCAATCTACTTTGACTCATCCTTTTCCATGTGTCCAAAACCATTGTGAGAGGAGAATTGGGAAGTGAGGGAAGCGAGTGTATTGTGTCAGGATCGTAGCATGTGACGCTCCATTGTAACTGCCTATACCAGTGATTGATTGATTTTTTAACAGTCAATGTAATTTTATTACATATTTCATATACAATATTTCATTAAAACATTGTTATTTTCGGTCGACATTAGAATTTCTTATAATTATAATTTTTATTTTAGACCAGGAAAGTTATCGAAATAGCTGTACCAATTCCTAAGTGCCGGTTTTTTTTCCTAAATCCTTCAAAACAGTGTTTAACATGATAAATATGATTTGAAACAAAATCTAACGACTGCATCATTAATTTATAATTGCACAAAAGGTAGTGAAAAACGGTTATTTTTTTTATTTTTAAAAGAAAAAACTCAATCGTACAGCCTAATGTTTCAGATGAATGTTGTAGCCTACTTAATTATCTACAATTAAAAAAAAGGTTCGCTACGGCCAATAGTTAAGCTGCAAATTGCAAAAAAATCACGAAACCGGCATTTTCGTTCTTATTAAGTAAGTATTGTCGTAAGCGTATTAGGAAGCTGAAAATCTATCAAAATGATATATAAGTTGTTATATTAAAGAAATACACCAAAAATGAGAACGATCCGCCAGATGGTTATTAAACAATTGAATTTGCAACTAAAAAAAATTGTTATTTTAATTTGTTATAAAAAAATTGAAGGATTATCATTCTTAATTTTACACGAAGTAGTTATAATATATTTAAAAAAAATCAGTAAACATTTTTTTTCAGTCATTTTTTTTTAATAAAAAAACGGCTATACGAACATCCTGATGTAAGTGCCGGATGGCGCTGTATAACAAGATTTTTACTTTATTTCTCCAACATCGTACTATAAACAACTGTTTTTGTATTAATTAATGTAAGTTTGGTATTACTTATTTTTATTATGGTACTATGTTGGAGAGGGATTGTAAAAAACCTTGTTATACAGCGCTATCCGGCACTTACATCAGGCTGTTCGTATAGCCGTTTTTTATTTAAAATAACACAAATTTTATTACTGATTATTAAAATATACAGCATGTAAAATAAAGGACGGTAATGTGCGATCCCACAAAAAAAATATAACAAATTAAAATTGGCAATTTTTTTAGTTGCAAATTTAATTGTTTAATAACTATCTGGCGGATCATTATCATTTTTGGCGTACTTATTTAACATACTTATATTTCATTTTGATAGATTTTCAGCTTCCTAATACGCTTACGACAAAAGTTAATAAGAACAAAAATGCCGATTTTCTCGTTTTTTTTTTGCTATTTGCAGTTCAACTATTGGTCGTAGCGAACCTTTATTTTTAAATTGTAGAAAATTAATGAGGCTACAACTTTATTCTGAAACATTTTGCTGTACGATCGATAGTTATTTCTTTAAAAAATTAAAAGAAAAAAATGATTTCCAATACTTATTGTGCAATAATTAATGACGCAGTCGTTAGATTTTGTTTCAAATCATATATATCAGGTAAACTGTTTCGAAGGATTTGAAAAAAACGGCACTTTGGGCTATTTCGACAACTTTCTTGGTCTATTTATGAAAATTAATTAATTAAAATTCAAATGTAGACAGTTGATGGTCATTTGCCCAGTCTGTTGATCTGGGATAGTACCATACTTTCAAGTGTATAGTGTATAGATAGACCATTGACTCCCAAAGTGGTGCAGGTGGACCCCCAGGGGTCCACGGAAGACACGACATTTTTTTTTGTGAATTTGGCAAATTTATATAGCTTCAATCGTAAAGAACTAAAATGTTGACTTGACTTCATCTATGGATGTAGGCCTTCATGTATCAAAATAAATATTTTGAGAAGCTCAGCGACTGTTACTTGTAAAAACTTGCATATTCCATATTCAGTACAACGTGTCGAGACTTACAAATTTTTATAGTTAGATCTAAACTTCACATTTTTGTCGAGTTTTGCTATGGTAGAAATATGGCTGCAAGGGGTCCACCGGAACCAGCAAAATTTTGAAAGTGGTCTATGAGAAAAAGTTTGGTAACCTCTGGTATAGACCATGAAGCTGCTCAGTCGCGTTTCGAGTTGAGCTTGAAAGTCGCCGTTTCCAACTAGGCCGGCATAGTGGGTGCGGTTCAGTAGATTCTTGTTTCGAACCAATCTCGTTTTGATTTAAATATAATTAAATGACGTCAATAGATTGCTGAACTAGGTCACCTAGCCTCCATCCCCTCATAACCCACACTCGTACCTATCTCCCGCTTTTATAGATATCTAGGTGTATTAATTAAATACAGACATATTTTTTAAATTTAAATAAAAGTTTATTTTTATTAAAGAAATAATTAAAAAGTAGGTAAACTATAAACATGGCATAACTTGATAAATACGTTTAATATTTACCATTAAAATAAAAGTACGTCAAATATATGTAATGTGAAAAAAGCCATTCATTTGGAATGGTTGTGTTAGGATCGTGGCAAGTGGCGCTCCCTTATCTCTGCCTATCGCTGTGGGAAAAGGACGTGATAATTTGATTGATTGGTTGATATTAGAAACTCAATTAGGTAGTCCACATCCTTGTAGCGAGGATGTGGACTTTGGCAGGTATTCCCCGCTCTTATTATGAAACGAAATGTCTAAAAATAGCCCAGGTAAACGACCCCAGCTCTATCTAGGTCACCTAACTTCCTCTCCCAGCTTCCTAGCGCACAAGGGCCGAATAACCCCCATTCGGCCCGCTTTCCTGAAGCTTTTAATTGGGTCGTTGAATTAAAGCTCTGCAGGAATTAAACTTTTATTTATTTATTTCTGGCTTTAATTATTCATTTACCTGCGTAAGAATAAATGTAAATTTGTAAATAAAAATTACGTTTTAGAGCCTAATCTCTGAGAAATACAACCCGGAAGAAGTCTCCGTTCGCTCCACTGATGTTGACAGCACCTTGATGTCCGCCCAAGCCAATTTGGCCGGTAGGTTTTCCTTTATATTTTAGTTTTAAGCTTTTTAATTTTAAGTAAAACAAATTATCGCTGTTTACCGATGAGAACACGTGAATTTTTAATTCTAATTTTATTTATTTCCATTTAGCCAATCCAACAGTACAATTTATAACATAATATTTAATACTAACAAACAAAAGTTACTACCACTATAATATAATTCATCATTGTTTTTAATATTTAACTATTTACACTACAAGATACTTTTTAACCCCCGACTCAAAAAGAGGGGTGTTATAAGTTTGACTTGTCTGTGTATCTGTGTGTCTGTCTGTGTCATCGTAGCTCCTAAACGAATGGACCGATTACGATGCGGTTTTTTTCATTTGAAAGCTTACATGATCGAGATGGTTCTTAGCTATAATTGATGAAGATCTGATCAGGGGTTTCAAGGTCATCAGCTCGTTTTGTTAGCTGCGGTAGCGATCTTAGACGCATAATAGGTATTTACTTTACTTTTAAACATATCAGTGACTTAACATTTGAAACAAAAACGTATACAAATACATGTGTGTTTTAACTGGTACCACTGAGCTATTCTGATGATGGAACTCGAAGGTAGGAGACGAAATCCTGGATGGCTTTAAACTTAATAGGTTTACTAAGTTTGAACGCATTAGATTCATCTTGACTGTAGGAAACTAAGTGCGATGAAATAAAACATTCTGGATCTAAAAAATCTGATCATGGATCCTCTCAGATTAGCAAATCAACAAGAAATGGACCTATAGTGCTTTAACTAAAATTGTTACTCACTATGAGCCTTTAGCTGGAACGGTTTCAAATTTATGACCTGGAGTATCTGATGATGCACCATCATGAATCCTCTCAGATCAGCAAATCAACAAGAGATAGAACTATAGTGCTTTAACTAAAATTGTTACTCACTATGAGCCATTGGCTGTCATCAAATTGAAGACCGGGAGTATCTGATGATGCACCATTATAAATCCTCTTAGATCAGCAAATTTACAAGAGATAGAACTATAGTGCTTTCCCTAAAGCCTTTAGCTGGGCCGTTATCAAATTGAAGATCGGGAGTATCTGATCATGCACTATCATGAATCCTCTCAGATCAGCAAATCGACAACAGATAATATCATTGTGCTTTAACTAAAATTGTTACTTACTATGAGTCATTAGCTGGACCGTTATCAAATTAAAGACCTGAAGTAGTTATCTGATGATGCACCATGGGAAGCCAAGGGATATTGAAAGGATATAACTATTGAGCCATGACTAATGTTGTCTATTACTATAAAGCTGGTGATATGACTAAAGTGGTTTCAGGCATTTCGGGGGTTCCTTTAAAATTTTAATTTTGATTTTTTATTTACTTATATAAAAATTAAAAACTATTACACCAAACATAACCAGTATAAATATATGTGTATATGTGTGCGTTTGCAAATTTTGTGTTTAGTAAATTATTTGTATTTACATTATTTTTAAAAAATTAAATTTCCAATAAAATGTATCCGATTTGAAGTAGGTTATAATAGTTATTAATTCATACAATAACATAAAAAATACTGTATATGACAATTGGAATAGAATAGGAATGGAATAGTATGTGTATGTTTTAGGCATGTATTCACCCGTAAACGAGTCAGTCTGGAACAAGAATCTGTTCTGGCGTCCAATTCCAGTCCACACACTCCCAGCAGATCAAGATCCTATATTGGCTATGGGCAAGAAATGCACGGCATATGACCGCGCAAAGAACATGTACCTGCGATCTAGAGAATACACGCGAAACCTGAGGACTGAGGAGAACTTGATGTCGTTAGTATTATTTTAGATTTTGTGGTTTTTTATAGTAACTGAATTATGGCTCAAAAAACCGATTCGGTAGTAGTTACTAAAAGGACCCATATATAAGAATTTATATTTAAAAAATATTAACTTATTTTTCGCCCTCATTATTATTATCTTAGTTTGAAATTTGCTTTACCACGGATGTGGAGAACACATGAAAATTTAGCTTTAATGCAACTTGTTTTCTTAAAGATACCTGACAGAAAATTCTGGACGCACCATCAAGTCTTTCAAGGATGTGTTGGAACTGTTTAATACTCTGTGCATCGAATCAATCTACAATTTCACTCTGCCCGCCTGGACTGCCGACGTTTTCCCTTATAGAATGGTCGAGGCTTCATTATACAGGTTAATACTTCAAATAAGAATATAATTTATGTTGCTACAAGGATGGCCAGAGACAATGGCATTGGTAATTGAATGATATCGTCTGTTTTCTAGTCTTATGATTCCGACTGCGACTCCAAAGCTGGCTAAATATAAAGTGGGTCCGATACTGAAGGAAATCACAGAGGCTATGCAGAGTGCCGTCAAAGCTAAGAAAACTGGCGAAAAGTATAAAAAAATGACAATCTACAGCGCTCACGACGACACCATCGCGAATATCCTCAATGCCTTGAATATGTTCAAGCCACATTTTCCTGCTTACACCTCTACAATCCATTTTGAACTAGTATATGGTAAGTGTTTAAGTTAGTATAAGCACAGTGAAAGCGACTAAGGCACTCCTTTGCTCACAATCAGTCAAATCGACAACTATTTTAATGTATTTTTAACTTTTATATATCTTTACAGATAATGCCACCATGCTTCATAGCGTACGAATATTATATCGTAGCACCACAAAGCTGGAAAACCCCATCGCCCTCGTGATCCCAGAGTGCGGCACTATATGCCCATTGGATAGCTTTCTTAGAATTTATAAGGGAATCATTCCAAACAATTGGGACGACGAATGCAAAGATGTGGTAAGATTTTATTCGTAAAATTTATTTATATTATAAGAGCTATTTTTTTAAGGCAGGGTTCAGCAGGGCCTTTGACTGCCTTTAATCAGCGTCACTTAATTTTGGTGTGACATGGTAGACTTCTGCTGTTTGCAGACAATGATTAAAAATAAGTTTAACATGGAGAGTTGTGCCTGGTTCGTTCAAAGTGCCTCTCAAGTTTATCTATCTCTGAGAAAATTAAGTCGTAAGGATAATAAAGGATAATTAATCGTGAAGTTGATAATAAGGAGTTTATTACACATAACGTAGATATTTTTTTAACTAGAAAACAATGTTAAGAAATATATAAAGGAGTCCTAGGGTCGTTAAGTCACACACAATAAATATGTATTTTTTTTCGTTAAGACGCTTTTATCTGTAAAGATATTGTATGTTTAAATATAATGTTATTACATAACATCACTAATACCCATATTCTTGTTACAGTCAAATTATTTCATTATATTGGTGGTCATTATGTTGGTATTTGTGGTAATATTGCACTTTGTCGCCTGGTGGAATAAGTACTTGAAGGATGTAAGTACATATATTTATTTACCCATTTACTAATTTTTTATATAGATATTTTTTGTTTTGCTCAAACATGTTATTAATAAACAAGGAGTAGATGTCAATTACGCTAATTTTATTCTAAAGGTTAATTCTTACTTTATCGTTGTAAAGATTAGTTTCGGTGTTTGCTGACATTTAAATAACTTTTTGTTAATGAAACCTATTCATTATTGAAGAGTAGTAGGCAGTGGTACCCAGTCTGCCGATTCGGGGTAGTGCCACTTACAAGTATAGAGACTTAGCCGCATTTCGCCATCAGCATGCCGGCATAGCGGATGTGATCACTATCTACAGTTATTTAACTCACCTGCATTCAAGGATCGTACTCTTTTTCCCAGCTCGCTTGAAGGATAAAACTATAGATAAAAAAACTAGGATAAAACTCCAGTGATAAAACTATAGTTAAAAAAACGCTAATGTAATGTAAACTAAAAGTGTTTCTTTTTATATTTATTGTGACTTGTCATCTGACTTCGACCCGCCTGATGGAAAGCTACAGGAGGTCCAAGAATACCGACAACTAAAAAAACCGGTCAGTTCACGGTTGCCTCAGTCGCCGTCACTATGCCGGGCAAAAAAATATTTAATGAAATTATTGTATTATCATCGGATTTTAAAACATGTTAAAATTTTCATATTGTTTAGACCTCTAGAAATAGGTGAAATTTATTTTGAAAGATTCCGTTACATAGTTACAAACATACAAGTCAAGCTAATTATAGCGTGTTAATAATAAATATTGTTACCTAAACTTTTAGGCCAGGGCTGCCTTTAAAAGGGAGAAAGAGGTAGTCAACCTTGATACTATCGCTGTCGGTGGCAGATACCCGACCACAGCAAATACCGATGCCGCTTCTGCTCTCCTCACCCCTAATGCCGCTAACCGTAGCGTTGATGCAGCAGACCTTGCACTTGATTCCACTGACCACCCCGTTGATGCCGCTAACCTCGCTGCTGATGCTGCTGGTAATCCCTTTATTAACAATTTTTCCTCAATCGCTACAACCATCGGTATTGATACCGCCTATGAACTATCTGTCGTCGATAATCACTTTGACGCCGCTGACCGCGACGAAGTCGTCAGCGGTGTAGTAGATGAAGAATCCGCACAGAGCATGATGGACAATGAACATGGACATGTTGCCCCAGCCCACGATGTCCTCGCGATCCGCGACAATAATGTGGCACGCATCACTGCTCTCCACCCAATGTAAATTAATATTAAGAAACTTTTGATCCTAATGATCAACCATAGTTTTAAGAGCATGCTCTCTAGTCTTATAGAATTAGCCGATTTAAAGACTAAAATTATCATAATTAATAACTTGGGGTTTATTTATTTTTTTATTAGATAACAATGTCACCTATTGCGTAACTAAGTTTCGGCGCGGATCAAGTTATCAATTATGTTTTCTATAAGTATGCTAATTCTATCCGACTACTCAAATATTTATCATCACATATCTTTTGGACAAATTTTACTATTACAGCAAGATAAACACCGCCTTTGCTGAGAGAAATTAGTTTTCCTATTTTGTTATTACTTTAAAAAATTGTATTAAATATTGAATAGAAAAATATTAAAAGCGCATCACCACACTTTCAACCATGATCCGGTGTAGTATCACCATTTTCAAGTAAACAGCCAGTAATGTGCAAGGATCAGCTTAAAAGTTACCTGTTGCAAGTAGGCCGGCATAAAGGATACGAGTTCTACTTGCAACTGTAGTATCAGTCGCTTTCAATTATGGACCGCACGCCAGCTTAACATCAGGCGGGGTACAGTCATATTACGCGTCGCGTTACGCATCGAGAGACAGACACCAAGTTCAATTTCCAGTCGCAGCCATTGGATGTGTTCGCTTGATTTTTTTCTATCCAATTTTTATTACCAAGATAGTACGTAAATTTTTATTAAGTAGTATTAATGTTTCTTATTAAGACTTGTTGCAAAAGTCGTTTAGGATTCCTTTTTGTGCCAGTTGGTATCTCTTACCAATTTTCATTTTAAATAATCTCAACAAAATGCTTAAGTACTTAGCATATTCTGAATAATAGCCGTGTCATATATATATAACTTCGCGAATTAAGTCCATCCAAATCTCTAACAATCTAAAAATTTTTAAAGTGAAATAAACAGCTTTCTTTCGACTGATTAGAATTTATTATATTTTCTAAATCATAATTTTTTTATATATTTTTTGAATTCGTATGTTCTATATAAAGGCACGTACGGACCGGGCCGCCTTCGGTTGCTTCGGATCGGTGTGGCGAACTTATTGCTCATAGGTCCAATTACGTGCTTTAAAGACTTTTAGACGTTTAGGTAACCACATAGTGTTCTATTTTTGATTTTAACTTTGTTATTAGGGATTTTTTAAAGTAAGGATGGCTTTAGAAACTCGCGTTCGTTTTTATATCGGGATTGTTCAAACGCGATATAAAAACGCGAGTTGATGGCAAAAAATGAGGCTTTATTATTATAAATGGTCTATGTTGTGATCTATTATTGATGCGTGATTTTAAATTTAGAAAAGAACGAATTTGTTAATTAACAATATTTAGGCCAAAAACCGTCTATTGGTAAATTTTATTTAACTAGTTTTGTAGGTGGACATCTACATAGTTTAATTCATATTCTTAATAGTATCCTTTTGTGTAATCCAAATGAATTTAGGCTCAATTGATAAATTAGTCATTTTAAACGTAGCTATTTAGTTAGGAACAAACCCTTTGAGAAGACATGTTAAACTATTATCCAAGTCCTAATATCCAACTAGCACACACGTAGAATTGATTCTGTAGACTATAATTTGTAGAGCAAAATGCCCTGGCACTTAATATTAACTAATTATTACTAATAACTATGTACTTAATTAATTAGAAGTTATACAAACATCGGCGACCTCTGCTATGTATCTGGTAATTAAATATTTTAAAACATTTTGAAGTAGTTTGTAGATATGAAAATTAAATATTGTCAATCAAATGTTGTTTGTTTTATTAATTTTGGCTAATTTTCCTACATTAAATAGTTCATCATCATCTATTTTAAGGGTTAATTCCCAAGGGGATAGTCCAAGACAATCCAGACTAGGATCAAGACACAATTCTCTCACTTCCTTCACATCCACAATTTCCTTCATCCAAAAACTATATAGTTATGTCAAACAATCAATCAAATTGTCACGCCTTTTTCTCATGGGGATAGGCAGAGACAATGAAGCTCCACTTGCCACAATCTTGACACAACTCCCTCGCTTTCTTTACATCCACAATTCTCTTCATACAAGCTCTTAGGTAATGGGCACTAGGCAACCTAGCTAGTTCTTAAATTACTAGTCGTATAGCAACTAGTAACTTAAAAACCGTTTGTATCGGTTTCGGTAGTCTAGCGGAGCAGCTGTGTACCTACGCGTCTCGGTACCGGGTTCGATTCCCGGCGTTCTAAGGGGGAGGCCTATGTTCAGCAGTGGACGCGTAACAGCAACCGTAACGGCCATTTTGAATTTATTATGACCCGACACAGCACCCCGCCTGTAGTTAAGCTAGAATGCGGTCCAAGAAAAGAGGGTACTACTAGCTAGTACAGTTAAATACCTCCAGTAGTAGTCGCATCCACTATGCCGGCCTAGTTGTAATCGGGAACTTCCAGATTGGATGACTGGCAAATGACTACTAACTAGACAACAGACACCTACCCCTATTTGTTTTTTTTGTTTTTATTAATGTTTCATACAAGGCATTTAGACGATCCGTTTTATTCTACTGCATCCTAATAAAATAAAATTTGATAATGTTGTTGGAAGAACAAAATATTAGTCAGTCTATCAATCAATCAAATTGTCACGCCGCTTTCCTACACGGATAGGCAGAGGACAAAGGAGCGCCACTTGCCACGATACTGACACAACTCTCTCGCTTCCTTTTCATTCACCATAGAACTTCACACAAGCTCTATGGTGAGTCTATCGCGCCCCATTCCCACAGGATAGGCGTTACGTTGAACCTTAATACGTTGTCCCTACGTATTAAGGTTCAAAGTCCGCTGCAGCGCTAAAACATTAGTCATATCGTCTAATCAAACTATTAAAACATTAAACATCTTGGAACTGCTTACCATCAGGCGGATCGAGGTCAGATGTCGAGTCACAATAAATAAATAAAAACTATTATGCTGAATTGTATTCTGAGTTACAGTAAATTTTTACAAAAATAGTTCTTTTCCTTAAGTGGATATACATTATTTTTATTGAGATGTGACATGTGATTTCGGCTTGCCTGAAGGTAAGCAATAGGAGATCCAAAAGCGGCAAAGACTGAAAATAACTAAATAGTTATTTTAGTAACTCATGTTGTTTGCCTAGTTACCCATAAAAATTAAATCCTAAATTTTTGGGTTTACATTGATTCGATTTAACTCATATACCTCTACTCAAAGTAGCAATACTGCCACACACGAAGCAGATTACTGAATGTGCGTGGAGGCCGTCAAGAAGAGAAGATTGCCCAAACAGAAAAGAAGAAACACTATTATTTGATACTTTCCCGGGCTACATTCAAACTGATCCCTGGTTTTAGTTCCACTCTCATCCTTGTGTCTCTATCAATAAGATAAGTCTATAGACAATAAAAGCGCTACGTCATCATCGTTGCGTAGTGTGTGCCACCCGATATTCGACGTCAAAACAATATCGTCTCCTAGTGGTGTCAAGTTGGGAATCGGTACAGTGGCCACAGGCTCTTCGTTCATCCTTTGTTGATGCACTTTTTGACTACAAATGTTTCCGTACCATCACCAACCTACGTCTAGGAGCGATGAGAACCAGTCAGGGGCGTAGCTACCGCCGTATCTGCAGTATCAATTGTACGTGGTCCAACTTGTCCATAGAGGCAGAAACTTTATAAAAACTAAAGTCATTATCAGCTATAAATGATTTAATAAATCAGTTGGCCGAAAAAAGGCAAGGAATGTATATTCAACTTGAATTGTTTGTAAAAAAATTGGGAAAAGTGACAGATAGATATTTATGATGAATAAATATTTCTTATAATTTTACACAAATTTTTTTCTTTACCTTTTCTAAGGGCCCCCAAACAAATTTTTATACGGGGCCCCGCCAAGGCTTGATACGCTTCTGGAACCAGTGCAAGTTATAGTCACTAGGCAGGTTTTACATCGCTGCCAATGTAGAGACAACGTTACCATGTCATTTCCTGCAGCAAGATAAGCATCTCCTTACCACCTGTCCTTGATGTCTAAGGAGCCGGGTGATGCTGCACTACAGGTAGCATGTGTTTTTGCGCTATTCGGAGTTAAGAGCAATCCTCTAAAAAGCTGGGATGCCTAGTACCTATAACCGTAGAGCTTGTATGAAGAGAATTATGACTGTGGGAGTTGAGAGTTATGTAAGGATCGTGGCAGGTGGCGCTCCTTTGTCTTTGCCTATCCCTGTGGGAAAAAGACGTGACAATTGGATTTTTGATTTGATTTATTTAATACCGTAACTTAGACGAGTTTCGGGATCAGCTTGTGTGTTGCCGCTATCAACTAAACCGGCATAATGGATGTGACTGCTACTTAGTTATTTATCTGTAGTAGCAGCTTCATTCCATTTAGCTGTTATTTTTCTATTCACAATAAATGAAACGCTTCCTTAGTCAACCGGTAAGTCACCAATAAACATCGTCTGTAATTAAAAGACTGCATGACAGTGTCTTGGGGTATCTACAACATAGGAGCCAATCCTTGATCACATCTTAATGAAGAAACTGAATGCTGAGACCTATGCAGATTTTTTTTACTGTGACACGGCATATGGCAGTGTCCCGCCTATTATTAAACTGCAGTGCGATCCATAAACAGATGTCACTCACATCCACTAAGCCGGCATAGTT
Source organism: Tinea trinotella (assembly GCA_905220615.1). Taxonomy (NCBI): domain Eukaryota; kingdom Metazoa; phylum Arthropoda; class Insecta; order Lepidoptera; family Tineidae; genus Tinea; species Tinea trinotella. The sequence goes on from HG992305.1 coordinate 19,062,775, forward strand.
AGAACCGGCAACTTACAAGCTGAACTCGAAATGCGACTAAATCACTTCAAGGTCTGTAAACTTGTTAGTGGTGGTAGTATCCCGGATCGTTACTGCCTACTTACCACTTTTTGATAACCAGACTCGAAGCAATTATCCGGCTCTTTTTTGTATTGACAAATATTTGCAATATTTAATATAATTATTAAATATTACAAATTAAAGCTATGAAACAAATATTTGCTCCGACCGGGAATAGAACCCGGGAATAACAAACTGGTGTGCCAATCGGCACGCCTGTCGTCAACATTAGATGGAATCAAGAAAGCAGCCGCGTGAATTACCTACTTTAGGGGAGTTTATGGACTTCAATGAAACATTCGGAATACTAAAGAATACTAATACTAATCTATCGGCAACCTCGTCCTCTAAATATACAGACTCATTGTACTGAAATGTTACATAGGAAAAACTTGCAAGAACAAAATAATATTCTACGTCGGAGAAATTCTGTGCGTGATCTGTAAAGGAAAACGTGCTTTTACTGTAAAAGGAAAAATAAAATATTGAAAAGAATGTCACTAGGAAATAAGTTTTAGATCACTGAGAAATGATTTAGATATATCAACATCCTTCTTAAATGTGCGTCACATCACGTTGCATCGTTGTGAAACATGCAATGACTTGCATTATAGCTCTACACGTGTACTCGTGTATCTAGAAAAGTGGAATCTAGCGCAAGGACGCACACATCTATAACACCAGCAAAACAACCCATGGATGCGGAAACTCTGGCTGACGGCTACGTGCTCAACGTACTCTACTGGAACATACTACGTGTATATGATTTCCTAGTGCTTGCTTCTCTCGGATAGGCAGTAATTCCAACCAATGTAAGGGATCAAACTGACACAACTCCTTTGCTTTCCTCAGATCTACAATTCTCTTTATACAATCTAGGCAATATGGGCACTATGGGCATGGGTTATGGGTACTAGGCAAACCAGCTTTTTTGATGATGTCTCCGATTTGGTCGGAAACGCTTTCCCGGGCCTGCCTTGTATTATGAATGCATCAACCTATATCAGTTTTATAAATTCCTAAAATTATTTTTACGCACTCGTACTTTTTATTTAAATGTTATATATTATTGAAAGCTAGGTTTTCAGTGCCCATAACCATAGAGCTTGTATGAAGAGAATTGTGAATGTGAAGGAAGTAAGGAAGTTGTGTCAGGATCGTGGCAAGTAGCGCTCTATTTCCTCTGCCTATCCCTGTGGAAAAAAGGCGTGACAATTTGATTGATATATTATATTATACTGCTTAGTTAGGATTCTAGTTGGAATTTTATTTTTTAACGTCAATAAGACCTATTATGAGAATACATAGGAATCACAGCTTTATATATCATAAAGCTTACAATTGAGTTCATACTCGTATGTATTGAAAATTAAAGTGATAATGGTTGCTAACCAACTTTAAATCAATGTAGGTCATTCGAAATAACAAATTATGAGAGAAACCTAAAGATTTTAAAATTCGGGTGACTGTTGTCTAGTAAGATCACAATGTCAATCGCTGACATTGCGTTAGCCAATTGGTTAACACGCGTAAAGTCCAGAGTTCGATTCCCGGTCAAACCAAATATTTGCTTCATAGCATTTATTTGAAATAGTTAATAAATATATTAAATATTGCACATACTAATTAAAGAGTGGTAGACAGTGGTACCCAGTCTGCCGATCGGGGGTAGTAGCACTGGATACAAACCGTAAAGTGACTTAGTCGCGTTTCGGGATCACCTTATAGGTTGCAGTTCCAACTAGGCTACTTACAGTTATTGAATTATAGCAATGACATCCATTCGTGGATCGCACTCCAGCTTAACACCAGGTGGGGTGCTGTCACATGTAGTCACAATTAAAAAATAAAAAATATATTCTGAGGGTATTATATAAGGCCCCTCAGTCTCCAATCAAATTAAGTCTCAAATCAACGTAAGATGGATCCTAGACATTCGATTTAGCAAAGTCACCAGACAGTTTAATTGCCATGTATCAGTAATGTAGGCGAAAGAAATTTAAAAATGTGTATTGATGGATGAGTTAATCGAGACAGACCCCTCCTGGGTTCTGTCTCGATGAGGATGTCTCCGACTAAATCGGAGACATCCTCAAGAATGCGGTGTTACCTAGTGTCCATAAATTTATAGCCTATACGAGTATGAAGAGAATTGTGAGTGCCTATCCCTGTGGGAAAAAAAGCGTAACAATTTGATTTGATTGTAATTACGAAAAAATGTCACGGGTTTGGGAAATGGAAAACATAATATTATTAAAAAATAGTAATCTAACGAGGTGTCACAAGAAGACCAGTTCTCGTGACAGACAGACTTTAAATTGGAGTACATTTGCCCAGTCTGTCGACCCAGGGTAGTACCACCACTTTTAAGTGTACAGACCGTGAAGTGACTCAGTCGCGTATCGGGATCAGCTTGAAAGTTGGCGAAAGTTAACGGCTTGGTAGATGCGACTGCTATTTGCAGTTATGTAACTGTAGTAGAAGTCGCTTTCATTCATGGACCGCACTCCAGCTTAACATAAAGCGGGGTCGTCAATATGTCGAGCAACAATTATTTTATTATTTTAAAATAATATTTAAAATAATAATTAAAACTAAAACTCTAAATTAGCACTAAATTATGTTTAATGCTTAACGCATCAACAAAAACGAATACAGGGCAGAGTTTCAATGACCTAGAGTACTGTGGCGCCAACCTTCAACGAGATTTGCAAAACATCAATTTATTATGGAGACAATATTAATATGTTAATTAGTCAGACGTCGACTAATGTATCGCCTGATCCTTATACAGGTAGACCCTTATATAGAGCATCTAGAAAAACATCTAGCGTAATGCACCCAATAAAGTGATGATTTTTTCATTTCATTTTAATATAAAACCAAGACCGCTCTAAATCTTGGCAATAAAAAAATTATCTTCTGATTGCGACAAAAAATATCCCCTAATCAGCAGACTGGGAAAATTTCTAACTATCTTAAAGTCTGTCACATTGGTCTTCTTGTGACAACTTCTAGATGACTGTGACGTTATGTCTTAGATAACCGTGAAAATAAAAATAAAAACTATGATTTATTTACAGTAAAATATATTTAACCTAATATAATCAGTTCCATAACCGTAAAGCTTGTATGAAAGAATTGGAATTGCATTGTGGATGCAAGGGAGTTGTGTTAGGATCGTGGCATGTGGCGCTTTATTGTTTCTGCCTATCCCTGTGGAAAAAGGGGTGACAATTTGATTTTGATTTTTTTATCAGTTTCAATAAAGTAAACTATCGTCTAGGAACAAATATAAGTTGTTCCTGGATGAGTATGAATTTAATATTGTAACAATTACATTAATTGTTGTTACATTATTAACTGGTAATAAACCAGATTTAAAGCAAAGAGCTTGTATGAAGAGAATTGTGGATGTGAAGGAAGCGAGGGTGTTGTGTCAGGATCGTGGCAAGTGGCGCTTTATTGACTCTGCATATCCCCGTGGAATTGAGATTTAAAGTTTTTAGTACGAGAAAATTTATTATACGTGACTATGATGAGGAACAATAGGATCGTGCATTATCACTTTCTATCTCTGACGTGACTGAATTGATTTCAAATTATTTAAATAACTCAAAAATACCTTGATAATAATGCATCTAATAAAACTATGTAAATCATAATTTACCTATTAAATTATACAACTTGTTGGTATTAGAAATAATTTAAACCCTAGAGGAGGATTTAATCTTTGCAAATGGACAAGGAATTGGTCGTTGCTCGAAGATTTATCTTCAGCCCAGAAAAACAATTTAACAAGCACACTTGGCATCCTGAACAAGGTGCGGCGGTTCTTCGCGCCTGAGCTTCGCCTGCTATTATACAAGGCTTAAGCACGCTATTGCGTACCTCTGGGACGGCTCTGCCAAGTATCTTTTTAAAGCCCTATATTCATTGCAGCGCCGAGCTCTCAGAATAATTTTTAGGTATGCAGAGGTTATGCAGAGGTACCGCGAACTCTGGAGTCCCTGTAACTTCGCAGTGACATGGCTGACATAAACAGAGAATGGTCCGAGGAGCTCTTTATCCTTGTTTCTACCTCGTCTTTTCACATCCGTTATACCTGCACAGGTCGGGGGAAGCATCCGCATTCTGTCGACCGAATCGGCTGTCGAACCAAAATGAAATGAATGCTTTACCAGCCCATGTGTTCTCTCTATCCTGTAATTTTGGATCCTTTAGGCAAAGTATGACCTTTGGGCGGAATAGTGACGTCAACTGGGCAGTGGCGTAACGTGGCGGGGGCGGACGGGGCGGCCCACCCCGGCAAAATTTATAAAAATTAAAATAAATCGGGAAAATTGGAACCTGAAATTCATATTTTTGTAGTACCTATGATTGAAATTCCTTAATAAGGGGGCGGCAATTTTTTTCCGCCCCGGGCGGCTGACTCCCACGCTACGCCACTGCAACTGGGGCAATCGTGAAGACTCAGTTTTTACAGTCGTCGGCACTATTAGACCTCTTCTTACTTACCATCAGGCGGAGCTTATTATGGGATTGTAAAAGTGACAAGTTCCGCTATCAACATTTGGTCAATCTATCAGCGAAGGATGTCCCAACTAAACGGACTCTTTTATTTGATATTTCGAAATTATTTAACCCTGTCTCTCGGATAGCTGCGGGTCGACTGCGTAACTCAATGAGCTTATCTTTGACAGTTTGCTTTGCTTTGCTTTGCCTGCCCATGTGTTCTCTCCATCCTATGACCTTGGATCCTTCAAGCGATGCGTGAAGAAGCACCTTTGGCCGGCATAGTGACGGCGACTGGGGCAGCCGTGAACAAACCCGGTTTTTTCAGTCGTCGTCACTCTTGGACCTCCTCTTGCTTATCATCAGGCGGGACGAGGTCAAATGTCGTGTCACAATAAAAAAATAAAAAAAAAGTTGATCTCTATTAATGAGCTTTGAAATTGTAATTAAGACCGTGCAATATAATAAGAATCTATATTTATTTTCTTTAGTTCAAGCTCGTTGAAACTCGTTGTCGGAATGAATAAAAGTTGTTTTTGATACTAATAGTGACCGCCTAACTTTTTGACAATTGGGAATGAATTTCATTGTCATTACGACAAGATTCACCGCGGTCGTACATACAATTTGCCATAATTCCACAATCCTGACGCAACTCCCTCGCTTACGTCACATCCACAATCATTCTCTTCATCCAAGCTCTACAGTTTTGGTTTATAAACATTACAATCCTAAATAAGATATTTAATAAGAAACATGATTCATTTTCGGCTTTTATGTACTACTTTTGTAATGTCCAATGATGAAAAATATAATATAATAGTAGTTTCGATACCTAATAGCAATTTTGCATTTAATTGTTGTGCAATTGAGTTATTTGGAATAAAAGATATGGACTTTGTATCGTCTCTCAATCACGATGACACGCCATATTAACAGTTCTGCTTTGAACTGTCATAATTATAGTTTATTTTTTATGCACATCTAAACTATGCAAAATAAAGGATATATTCCAATAACTTTGTAATCTTCGTACATTAAACTATTAGCCCACCCAACGAAGACCAAAAACTGCCTAATAGTGGAAATAATTCGTGTAAAAGCGATTTTTGGCATAGTTGTGGTTGTGGGAATGGTGTTTTAAATGACATACTAAATATACTGATGGGTGAAGGTGGAGGGGGGCGGAAAGGTACCTTTTTTGGTTTTTCGTAAATAACTCGTAAACGGTGGCTCATAGCAAAAAATGTTCTTCTACTTATGTAATCCGCATAAATTTCTCTACAAATAAGATTCTGTACACTTTTTCGCTAGGATTAATATTTAACAACATATGGAGGGAAGAAGAAGGACAGTAAAAAAAATACCTATTTCTTTAAGTATGACACATATAATTTAAAAAAATAAAATTTATATGTTTATTCTAAATCCAAAATATCATTATCGTCGACAATATCTTCAATGGGGGATCTGTTAGTGCATGACCAGAGCATACACCACAAACACTGGAGTAGGCAATTCCTGCTTTCCGGTAACCATATCGCACGCCACACCCAGTCATGCATCGGCAAAATATGGCGTTAAGAATATAATCAGGTGCCACTGGGTCATTGGATGTCACCGGCTTGAGGATGCCATGGTCTCCTCTGGCCCATCTGCATTGGGTAGGCGGTAGGGGGTTGCCGAGCCATTGTTGTATCTGTAAAAAAGTAATAAGACCAACGTAAGTATTAAGCTCAGATAGATATTTGTACTTTTTATTTAAATATTATAGATATTTGTATTCAGATAGATACAGCATTTGACAACTTGTGTTATTAAAGATAGAGCTTGTATGAAGAGAACTGTGAATGCGAAGGAAACGAAGAAGTTGTGTCAGGATCGTGGCAAGTGGCGCTCTATTGTCTCTGCCTATCCCTGTGGGAAGAAAGCGTGACAATTTGATTGATTGATTGATATTTTAGATTTAGAATATACAAAGGATTTTTTTAAATTATATGTGTCATACTTAAAGAAATATGTGTATTTTATTTATTGTCCATTTTCTTCCCTCCATATCTTGTTAAATATTGATCCTACCGAAAAAGTGTACAGAATCTTATTTGTAGAGAAATTTATGAGAATTACTTAAGTAGAAGAACATTTTTTGCTATGAGCCACCGTTTGCGAGTTATTTACTACAAACCAAATAAGGTACATTTTACCCCCCTCCACCCGTTAGCTTCACCCCCACCCATCAGCAGTACTTTTAGTATGTCGTTTAAAACACCATTCCCTACAACTATACAAAAAATCGCTTTTACACGAATTATTTCTCCTATTTTTCGTTCGTTTGGTGGGCTATATTATATAATGTATATGTACTTGGGAATGCAATTAAGCCTGTGTCCCCATACAAAATGAATGATGTCATTTTATTAAATATTTTTATCATAATTATTCGTTATTTATAACATTACTTAAATAATAATTAAAAAGCCTCAATAAATTTATTATAATTTGTTAGCTATGCTGACTGTATCTTAGCTACGTGCAATAACGAAACTGCTGATTTGACAGTTGTACACCCCCGCGCGAGTCGTTCTTGTTTTTTCTGCTTATTATGAGTTTTGTTGTCCCTATTCGAGTTCAACTGTTCAGTTCGGCACGAGGCTCCGAGTGGAAGTGACGCTCTTTGTATAAACTCATTTAAGAGACAAAAACTTTCATCACCATGAGAGTACTACTAGTAAATGTGGCAATGTTAATCGTGGTAGGGCCAACTATGGGTTATGGCGGAACGCCGACCGCTGAAGCAATCCGTGAGCCGGTCACCCAAAAAGAAGTTATATTTGCTTCCGTAGTCTACAGACATGGGGACAGGACAATCATAGACCCGTACCCGAATGACCCATGGCGAAATCCTGAACATTGGCCAGAGGAATTCGGCCAATTGACAAATACTGGTATTGAACAGCATTTTGCCGCAGGAAAATTTTTACGACAACATTATTCGGTAAGTCTTACTTAAAATAAATTACTATTGCTAAAATTGCTGGCTAAAGGAATTGAAAATGGGAGTTTATTTAACATATAAATGTGTAAACTTCAGCAAATTTTTATATCCGACTTTTATCATTCCTTTACATATGTATATAAAATTAAATTATGTTTCAGAGCCTCATTTCTGAGAAGTATGATCCTGAAGAGGTGTCTGTTCGCTCCACTGATGTTGACCGCACCTTGATGTCTGCCCAAGCCAGTTTGGCTGGTTCGTATTCTATATTTATTTTTTATTGTAAATTCCACTTAACATTTATTTTAAATTTATCAATCAAATTCACCCTTTTTCCCACAGGAATAGGTTATAATTTCTAAAATTAACGCAAATTAAATGCAGTTCGTACAGTATTAATACTGTATATGCAATTAGAAATGGAATTCTAATATGTAACATAACAAAATTAAATAAAAATTTACAAAACAAGTAAAGTTTCCAATTTGTGTATTGCAGGCATGTATCCACCTGTGGGCAAGTCAGTCTGGAACAAGAATCTGAACTGGCGTCCAATACCAGTTCACACAGTCCCAGCAGATCAAGATCCCATATTGGCAATGGGCAAAAGATGCTCAGCATATAACGACGAAATGTCCAAGTTCTTACAATCTGAGAAATACCTGAATAACTTAAAGACACAGAAGACGTTGATGTTGTAAGTATAATTTTAGATTTTGATTTTTCTTATTTTTTCTTGTTGTACCTCTGATTTGCAAAATGGTTGTCGATAATCTGAATAAGTTGTCATCACTTTTGTGATTAGCAACAGTGACCTAATATTACCTTATATTTAAAAAATACTAACTTTATAAACTTTAATGCAACTTATTTTGTTAAAGATACCTGACACAAAATTCTGGCCGCGTCATCAAGTCCTTCAGCGATATTGAATATCTATATAATACACTGTGGATTGAATCAATCTACAACTTCACCCTGCCAGCCTGGACTGCCAACATATTTCCTGATAAGATGATCGAGCCTTCATTATACAGGTTAATATTTTAAATAACAATTTAATTTATAGCAAGGCGACTGTGGTGTAATGACAGTGCAATGGTCACGTAGACTGAGAGAACGGGTTCAAAACTACTTGCCATCTTTGATATATGTACTTTGGTTGTGCTGTTTCTATGATACAAGGCACTTTAGTAGCTTTATATAGAAATGTTAAAAATTAATATATACATATATTGCCACAAGGAAGGCTAGAGACAACAAAGCACCACTATCAGCAATCCTGAAACATTTACAGTAATTGTCAATTGTATCTTTTCCAGCTTTACTATCCCAACTGCGACTCGAAAGCTGGCGAAATTCAAAGTGGGTCCATTTCTGAAAGAAGTCACAGAAGCTATGCAGACTGCCATCGAAGCTAAGAAAACTGGCAAAATGTATAAGAAACTAGCAATCTACAGCGCTCACGACGACACCATTGCGAATATTCTCAATGCCTTGAATATGTTCAAGCCTCATTTTCCGTCCTACACCGCTACAATCTTTTTTGAACTAATACATGGTAAGTGTTTAATTTTTTTATTGTGACATGACATTTGACATTGAGCTGCCTAATGAAAAGCAAGAGGAGATCCAAGAGTTACGACGACTGAAAAAAAACGAGTCAGTTTACGGCTGCCCCAGTCGCCCTAGTCACTATGCCGGCTAAAGTGAACAGTGAAAGCAACTTACTTTTGGTTCCTATATCTGTCAAACGGATCATTTGTACTAGCATGAAAAGTATGAAAGAAAGTAAAACTGTTTTTATTTTTATTTTTTAAATATCAGTGAATTATGAAGTGAACAATGAATAGTTACTGTTGACAGATAGTTTATTATAGAAATCAGTCATAAGGTTGTTTAGGTTATTGATGCTCCTGAACATTCCTTTGCTCACAAGTAATGAAGTCGGCAACTTTTTAATGTATTTTTAACTATTTTCAGATAATGCCACTATGCTGGATAGTATTCAAATACTGTATAAGAGTTCAAGCCAACCAGAGAACCCTGTCGCCCTCAACATTCCAAAATGCGGATATATTTGCCCACTTACAAATTTCCTTCAACTATATAACAAAACAATTCCAAACGATTGGGACATCGAATGCGAGCAAGAGGTATGTAATACTTTCTTCATACAACCTAAATATATTTATTATCAATGATCCTGATGCAGATTTTTAATGCGGCGTTCTCACAAAGCGAATTTAGTTGTTCAATAATTATCGTACAACAAAAAAAAATTGTCTGTATTGTCTGTAGCATTCTCACGGTTAATAATCGACTTAATATTACACATGTGATTTCACTATCTGTCCATTATAGCATCTTTTTTGAGGAAGCGGACCCCATAATTTACAATTTATTTGACAAACAAACAAATAACTGGTGACAGAGTAATAAAATACATAGTACTCTATCGCGCTGATTGACTTCTTGGACTGATTATTGAATGCGAGTTGAACGAACAAGTTTAGATGAGTCGTTTCGCTTTCAACTATTAATTGAGTCAATAAAAAATTTAAAGGTGTAACCTTTGTTGAATCAATATTTATTCCTTTATCTTGATTGAATATCTCTTCAGATGGTTCAATTCGCGAACGATCTTGGAGTTGATTAACTAAATTCGCCTTGTGTGAACGCCATGTAACGCACTTTTATTAGCTTGACTTGTGTGTATGTAATGGAATCTTTTAATTTATTTTAACCCACTTCTAGAGCTCTTATAAAATTTACAATTCAATAATTTCAGTATTTTTTGCCGGCATAGTGACTGCGACTGAAGCAACTGTGAACTGACTCAGTTTTTTCAGTCGTCGGCACTCTTGCACCTCCTCTTGCTTAATATCAGGCAAGTCGAGGTCAGATGTCGAATCACAATAAAAAAATGTCCCGGTAAAGTCCTGAGTTATATTCCTGGCCAGAGCAAATATTTGTTACATAGTTTTTATTTGTAATATTTTAATTATATTAAATATTGCAAAGAGGTGGATATTTCCTTCAGGTCTGGCTATCAAATAATGGTAGGCAGTGGTACCCAGTCTGCTGATCCGGGGTAGTACCACCACTTATAAGTAAACAGACTTTGAAGTGATTTGGTCACATTTTGGGATCAGCTTGTAAGTTGCCGGGTCCATTTAGGCCGGCATAGTGGATGTGATTGCTACTCACAGTTATTGAAATATAGTAGCACTGATATCCATTCATGGACCACACTCCAGCTTAACATCAAGTGGGGCGCTGTTATATTATGTCGAGTCACAATAATAAAAATAGTTTATTTACTTTTTAGTTCACATTGTCATATTATATTAGCATGTTTTTTAGTTTTTTTTAACTATAGTTATTTTTAACAAGTTTTTTTAACTATAGTTTTTTTTTGCTTCCTTTCGCAATTACCTTTTACTTCAGTTCACCTAAATATAACGGTGAGTCCTGGTTGAGATACATTTTTTTTTGTTATTGTGACTCAACATATGAAATGACCCTGCCATAAGCTGGAGTGCGTTCCATGAATGGAGGTGACTGTTTCTATGGTTTAATAACTGTAAGTAGCAATCACATCCACTATGCCGGCCTTTTTGGAACCGGCAACTTACAAGCAGATCCCGAAACGCGACTAAGTCACTTCACGGTCTGTATACTTGGAAGTGGTGGTACTACCCCGGACAACCACTTTTTAACAACCAGACCCGGAGCAAATATGGTGGAGGTTTTAATATCGAATACTTATTTATAATATTTTTAATAAATTATTAAATGTTACAAATAGCTACGAAACAAATATTTGCTCCGACCGGGAATCGAACCCGGGATTTTTCGCATAACGGACTAGTGTGCTAACCCACGCCTGTTGTGTAATATAGCGCAAAAATATTTACTCTAGATTTTTATAAATTGTAATCGATTATGGGAACTAGGCAACTCCTTGAGGATGTTTTTTGATTTATACATTTCTTTGTTCAGTCTACTTATCTTTTCCATGTTGCAAAACCACCAAAGCATGCCTTTGTCAATCCTTGTCACTACATCATCTTTTAAACCACATCTACCGCGCACTGTGCTATTCCTCATTCTATCTGCTATCGTCAGATACAATAAATAGATTATTTTTTACATAAATTTACTCTTTTTTTCTTCTTTACAGTGGAATGTCATCGTTCCGATCGCCGTTGTATTGGTGGTGGTATTACTCGCGGCATTCACCCGGTGGTATAGAAATTTCGCCGCGAATAATGTAAGTACAAATATTTTTACTCATTTATCCGGCTTTATAATTTTAAATAGGAAATGAAAAGAAGCCTCTCATTGCGTGAAGAAGCACTTTTGGCCGGCATAGTGACGGCGACTGGGGCAGCCGAAAAGACTTGTTTTTTTACAGTCGTTGGGACTTTTAGACCTCTTCTTGCTTACCATCGGGCAGGTCTAGGTCAGATGTCGGGTCACAATAAAAAAAAACATTTTAGACACCGCAAAAACTCCTATTATAATTAACTATGTAGTTAAAAATTGTAAGAAAACAGCTCATTGTAATAAAAAATATTATATTATAAGCTACGCCAACTCCTTGTACGTATAGTATGGTCAGCAAAGAAAGCTGTATATATTTTTGATGGTTAAATTATTCGATCATATATCATATAGGTACACAATTTCCGATTGATGTTGGACTTGCATTTGTTCTCAGTCCAAAATGATGTATGTGACGTTACATTCGTGACAAGTTTATACTTTAAAACAATGTGGTAAGGTTCAGTATACAATTCACAATCAATTCACTTACACAGTTTATATCAGTGTAAGTGAATACAGACGCGCGGACACTTTTAGGACATTATTTTGTATGGGACTGTGTATCTATTTATATGATCGATGTTTAAATTAGATATACTAGAATATTTTATAATAATGAAAAAGACATATATTTGCTTCGAATCTAGTTGTTTAAGAGTGGTAGGCAAAGAGTTGTTGGTCATTTGCCCAGTCCCAACTGGGCTAGCATTATGGGTATGGATGATACTTGTAGATTATTTTTTTACTTTTAACTGTATTGGCAGTTGTCTCCATTCGTAGACCGCACTCTAGCCTTACTCAGGCGGAGTGTTGTCACAAATCGAGCCTTAATAAGTAAAAACAAGGTACCTACCACAGTGATTGATCAAATTAACAATAACCGAAACTTCAAAAAAATACAATACCCATTGGTAGTTATTAAAATATAAACATTATACTGAATGAATTAAACAAATTTTATGCAGCTTACTATCGCTCTTATTTTGGTTTTGATAAAAAAAATTTGTTTAACTCATTAATCAATGTTCGCGCAAAATCTAAGAAAATATAACATTAAATACAAAATACGAAGAAAATATTAGTTTTAGGATCCTCACCGCGAAAAATGACATATTTAAATCTATTAATAATTTAAAAGATATAAATCTTTTTTTTATATAAAAAATGGCTGTAATGTATACTTTATAAGTAATGTATATATTATACTTTTAGATGGCATACATCGCTAAGAATCAGCGAGAAGAAGAAAACCTTGATGCTGTCACTGTTGATGGAATAAACCTGGCCGCAGCTGATGATGATGCCGTTCTCGCTATGGATGCCACAGACTTAGACTTAAAGGAGGTAGATCTCGCTATTGATGCCGTAGTCAATGAAGTTGATGCTGCTGATACTGACTCAATTGATACTGGTATCTCAGAGGCTACAACCATCGCCGCAGATGACGTCGTTGACCTATCTACTGTTAATAACTACTCTGACCCCGTTTTTTATGCCGATAAAATCGTTGCCGAATTTGAGGAACTTTTCACTTCCGTTGTTCCTGAGGTCCGTTTAAACGGGAAACTGTTAGATAAGGAATCTGCACTGAGCTTGATACCTTGAGATATAGCTTGATATCTCAACATAGAGACCTCGCCCTTGTTCGCGATGTCCCTATATAGTTTTCAGATCTGACATTTTTTTAACTTCGTGGTTCTTCCTACATTAATCTTCAGAAAGTCTGACTAAAAAATAGGCAACATATTTATTCACCTCAAAAAGTTCCAAGTATTTTGATATTTTTATTTTTATATGATTACAGTTTATATGATTAACTTTTTTATAGATAATTTATAATCTCATAATCTACTTTAGAGATTTGTATGATGATTTGGCGATCAAAGCAATCGCCTATTGACTTTGCCAATTAATTACTCCAAAAATAGTGAACGTCAATAAAAAAGAAAGTATAGTTTTGAAATTTGTGAATGTTAAAAATGTCAATGTCAGTTCTGAAAACTAAATAATTTCCTTTAATTTTCTAAATAAATAATGTTTTTTAATTATTTCTTATTTTTTATATACTAAGTATAACGTTGTGTTGCTTTTACGTGTGCCACAGATGGCATTGTATTCACCTGTATCTCATGCGCGTATTTTTAAAAAAACATTTTTAAACTTTGATAGCAGTATTCTTCATTCATGGGCCGCACTCTAACTTAATAACAAGCGGGGTGCTGTCAAATGTCTGGCCATAATAAAAATAATAGCGTTGAGTGACAGACACCAAGTTCAATTTCCAATCGCTGGAGCTGCTCCATCGATGTACTCGCTTGAATTTCTTCTATCCAATTTTAATTACTACATTTTTATTACTATTATTATTACTAAATTAGTAAGTAATAATGTTTTACTAACTAAAGACCTGTTACATAAAACATTTGTGGGGTCTCTTACTACGCCTGTTTACATTTTTAATGATCTCGATAAGATGTTAAGTATTTGACATATTATGAAGTCATTTAAGTAATAGCCTTGTCATAAAAATATAAAACTTCGCGAATTAAGTCCATCCAAATATTTAAAGGGTTCATATTAAATTTTTTCGACCTATTAATATATCTAAAACTTTAAAGTAGAATATAACTTTACTGCTTTCTTTCGACTGATTAGAATCTATTGTATTTTTTTAAAACATAATATATTTTTTGAATCCGTATATGTAAAGGCACGTACGGGCCGCCGTTGCTTCGGATAATCTGCGGTATGGCGAACTCGTTGCTCAAAGGTCCAATTACGTGCTCTAAAGACTTTTAGACGTTTAGGTAACCACATAGTGTTCTATTTTCGATTTTAACTTTATTATTAAGATTTTTTTAAAGTAAGGATGGCCCTAGAAACTCGCGTTTAAACTATCGGGATTGTTCAAAATCGAAGGACAAAGCCTCTGTGTTGTCAGTTTAAAAAGGCAGTTGAACGCGAGTTAATGTCTAATAATGAGGCTTTATTATTATAAAAGGTCTATGTTGTGATCTATTATTGATGTGTGATTTTAAATTTAGAAAAAAACGAATTTGTTTATTAAAATATTTAGGCCAAAGACCGACTATTTGTAATTTCTATGTCATTAAAAAGGTTTACTTAGTAATCGAAACACATGTAGAATTAATTGCGCAGTTGGAAAGTTGAATTGAAATGGTGTGTGAGTACATACAATTTACGGGTATAACACAGGCTAACTTTGGTTTTTATATAGTTGCATTTTATAATTTTATTTTAATAATATAAGACAGACTTTAATTTGTAGAGCAAAATGTCCTGGCATTTAATATTAAATAATTATTACTAAAAGCTATATATTGATTAATTAGAATTTATTAAATTGGAAATTATTCACCTCTGCTTTGTATCTGGTAATTGAATTTTCACCATTTTAAAGTTTGTTAATGTTAAGATTAAATATAATCAATCAAATATTGTTTGTTTTATTTACTTCGGTTAGTTTTCCTACATTAAATAGTTACTTATCATCAATTTCACGGCTTAATTTGCAAAAGGTTAGGCAGAAATAATAGAGCTACACTTTCCACGATCCAGACAACTCTGTCACTTCCTTCAAATCCACAAAAACTCTATGGTTATGTGCCCCCGATATGATCAAGTAACAAACTTTTTCTCTTTTTGGTTTATATCTCTTGCAATCTCTTTTCATCTATTATTCCAATTTGCCCAAACCATCGTAATATATAGTAAACAATTACTATCCATAAATTATAGACCACCAAAACAATATATCAAACCCACGCTCTAACCACACAGGTACCAACACACAAAACAATACTGAAATGAGAAACCAAGCAGGTGAGTATAACACCCTGGACAGCCATGAACCCCGTCAACCATATTTTAAGGAGGGGGGTAACCACGGCATTGACACTACTTCCGGTGCCACACAACCCACCTCTACCAACACGAAGAAGCACCTTAGGCCGGCATAGTGGCGGCGACTGGGGTAGCCGTGGAGACTTGGTTTTTGGCATTCTTGGATCTCTTCTTGCTTACCATCAGGCGGGTCGAGGTCAGATGTCGAGTCACAAAAAAAAATAGAAACCCATCCGGCACAATCGTAGATGCAGCTAACAGTGTGATTGCACTGTGCAGGGCCGTCTTAAGCATATTCAGCGCCGGGGTGCGAAAGTCAAGGCTCCGCTCGCGTGGTCTCAGTGTAGTAGGTACCTATCAAAATTTATGGCGGTCGGCATGCGCCCCCTAGGACTCTGCGCCCGGGTGCACTGCACCCCTTGAACCGGTAAAGACGGCCCTGGCACTGTGGTTACATAAAGTAATTAATTCAACGAAATCATTTTGGCACGCGACACTTGCCACGATCCTAACACAACTCCCTCGCATTCACAATTATCTTCATACAAAGCTCTTCATATGGGCACTTGGTAACCAAACTTTATTGAGGAAGTCCCCAATATCGGCTATATTTGAGGAAGCCCCCAAATATAGTCGATAACAAATACTATATAACCAATTAAATATGCCCTTACTATACTAGGCAGTATATTAAATACGAGTAATATAAAGATAGGCAGAATTCACTGTTATTGGGGCGAGGTTTAACAGTGGTGTAGATTCTTTGGCACATTGACCAATCTAAACAAAATTTGAAATTTCCTAATTTTAGGCGGAATTCATAATTTTATTCAGCTCAAAACGCTATTCTTTTGTTAATATCAAACAAAATATATATATATTTATTTAGTCATTTTTAGAATGACACGCGTAAATTATTGTCAACGTAAAAATTACATGGTTGCAAAATAATATTAAAATCTTGGGTTGTGTGTTCGTTTGTCGCTCCGTATACGTAAGCGTGAAGCCACACGGTGCGGTGCGGCGTCGCATCGCAAACATTTTGCCGCATCACTGTACAGATGTGGTATGCGGCGGAGCAACCCTTTCCCCCCCCCCTCCTCGCGTCTCTCTCAATCGAATTGCGGTACGGCGCCGGAAGTCACCGTCTGGCATATCATTGTTTTTATATGATCACACCGTACCGTGTGGGTTCACGCTTAATGTTGCGTACCATTTGTTCCGCGTTGCTGCCACAGAGGGACTCATATTCCATATTTACTCGAATTTTCGAACTCCAATGTGATCAAAATTAAAAATTGAAGCCAAATGTAAAATATGTTTTGAAATGGCTAGCACTGCAATTCGTAGACCTAATACGAAACTGTACATTTTATTATACAAAACAACAATTTCCATTTCCTATTTCATTTCTTATGTCCTATGTTAGGGTTAAAAAAACTATGTCTTAGGTAATTTAATTCAGCACTATCCCTGTTTAGATATGAAAAGAGACAGATAAACAAACAGAGACACTTCCGCGTTTTTAATATTAGTACATTATATTTAATTGAAAAACTGTATAACATTTGTTATGGTTTTCATTTCGTTTCAGTGTTTGTAACCAAATGCGAAAAAGTTAACCTTTAGTCATAATATCGTGTGTTAAATATGTATAATAATATTGTATTAAATATATTAATTCTTTTTCTCGGTAAGTTATTTTTTATTTAATAATATTTAAGTAGGTGTTATAAATTCAATAAAATTCACCTAATTATCCAACGTTTTAAATAAAGTTTAATTAGGAAAACAACATAGTATTTTATTTATGAGACATAATATTTGGCCCAGGAGGGTGTTCGCTGAACAAATCGGAGAATCCTCAAGAAAGCTAGGTTGCCTAATGCCTATAACCATAGAACTTGTATGAAGAGAATTGTGAATGTGAAGGAAACGAGGGAGTTGTGTCAGGATCGTGGCAAGTGTCGCTCCATTGTCTCTGCATATCCCTGTGGGAAAATTGCATGACAATTTGAGTTTGAGTTGAATATTTAACCTCGCCTTGCTTGATCGTAAGCAAGGGGGATTATAGAACGCCAACAACTGAAAAATCATTGCATATCACTATGCCGGACAAAGTGATTATATAGGTACTTATTCAAACTTCTTGTTAAAAAAGCGGCAGATATTTGCTAATGGTGTGGGTATTTAAGAGTGGTATGCAGTAGTTTTGCCGATCCAGGGTAGAATCACCACATTCAAGTTTAAGGACCGTAAAGTAACTCAGTCACGTTTCGGGATCAATATAGTGGCGTTTTAATATTTTATGCGGGGAATTGCACATAAGTTTTGCGAATTAATTCCTTAAATTCTTATTGATACTGTTTAATTAATAGACTAACTCCTTCGCCTTATGCTTTTAAAGTTATTTATAAATTTATATCATATTACGTTTAAACCTTGGTGGACTACTCTTTGATACTGTTAGCTATGTTAGAAATAGCATTAACTTTAATATTAATAAGCATAATATCTAAAATAAAATAGTCATTCTTCTACAAAATTTGGAGATATGGCTCCAATTTCCTCTGTTAGGGGTCATTCAGAGGCTTTGATAGTGTCCGACACAATCAAAACCCCTAACAGGATATCCTACTACCCTTTTCTTTTCCTCTTCTCCACTGTTAAACGCAGTTGCTCCTGGCGTCAAAGGTGCCCAACTTAAGTCCACTTCAGACTCACAACCTATTTACGCGTATGTCACTTTAGTCCGACCTAGTAGCGTAGATACCACACCGCTCGAAGAACCGACAACTGATGGGAAAGAAGGGTTCTAGAGTGAAGAACCGGAAGACGCAGCGTAGTTAGGCCTCCCACTAGGTGGATTGACGACATAGTCACGAATAACCGGTGAATGAAACTGTAATGGCGTTCTAAGGGGGAGGCCTATGTTCAGCAGTGGACGCCTTCTAGCTGATGATAATGATGAGTGTAGACCAGGCTTACTGCGTTCTACCCAGTATGGCTCTTTGCGTGACCTTGAGTTTGTGGATTATAGGAACGCATGCATTACTAATAGAACACACTGGTCGAAGACCTTGAGCTTCTGCTGTCTTTAGCAATTGTGTTATTCTGATATTGCAATTTTAACCGTATACTAATTCGCTCGTGCAGTAAGTACTAATATAGGTAATTGCATATTTAAAAGTATGTATAAGTATAAGCTTATAGTAGGTAGGGTCGCAGTCCTCGCAGTACAAAAAAGGCAGATTACTTAAAGAAATTATCAACACCCGTACAAGTAGAAAGGCAAAGATACATTGCTAGTACCAATGTATATTTGATATATGTACTTTGGTGGCCCAGGTTTATATGATACAAGCTCGTGTAGTGTAGTAGGTTATAGAAACGTATAGACATGTAAAAAGAAAAGAAAATTTCATTCATATTCGTTAGGAAATTAATGGAATTCAATACGTATTTTCTAAATTTATAAATTAAAATAACACATTTAAAAAAAATATAAATAGCTATGAATACATGAAATTATAAACAATTATAGTGAACCGGAAGATATAATAACAAAATGGCATATTAATGATAATCGCTATGAAAAACATATAAAAAGGCAACTGTGTTAGCCTGCTACTGTATTAATATAATTATAATTATAAAGAAAATAGACTTACGAAAGGAATTTATAAATATGATGTGGATGGATGCGTTAAACAAGGCAGACCCTGAAGGGTATTTTCGGAGACATCCTTAAAAAGCTGGGTTGCCCAACCGTAGAGCTTGTGTGAAGAGAATTTTGAATGTCAGGGATGCGAGGAAGTGTGTCAGGCTCGTGTCAAGTGGCGCTCCATTGTTTCCCTGTAGGAAAAAGGCGTGACAATTTAATTTATTGATTGTTAAAATCATTAATAAGAGTGGTAGGCAGACAGTTGGGTGTCATTTTTAAGTATGGTAGGCAGAAAGTTGGTGGTCATTTTAAGTATGGTCATTTGTTCCGAGGTAGTATAAAGTTTACACACTGTAAAATGATTTAGTCGCGTTTCGGGATTAGCTTGGAAGATGCCGGTTACAATTAGGCCAATGCGACTTCTACTTTCAGTTATTTAACTGTAGTAGCAGTCGTTTTAATTTATGGAATGCACTCCAGCTCCAGGCGGGGTGACAATAAATTAATCAACTGTGTTAAGTGTTTTATTTAACATAATATAACAATAGATATGTAAATAGATTATATTGATATCTTATCTATACTCGTTACTCTATTTCATATGTTTCTTAGATTTTAAATCAGGACATTTAGAAAATACTTTTTTATTTTTTTGTTTTGTTATATGAATAGAGGTGACTGCTAGTAAATCACTGCAAGTAGTAACCGCATTTTCATGGTAAAAATTTAAACAAAAAAAAATATTAAATTGTTTGTGTAAAATATACACAAAGGGCGACATTACAACTAAACAGCAATCTCATTGTATTGGACTCATAAAGGACATCATTCATTTTGGCTTAATTGTATTAACAGTTGCATATACATTTTAAAATAGTTTAATGTACGAAGATTACAATGCTATTGGAATATATCCTTTTTTCTGCATAGTTTAGGTGTGCAAAATCATCAAACTATAAATATGACAGTTCAAAGCAAAACAAATGTGGCGTTGATTGACAGATGATACAAAATCTATATCTTATTTTGCAAATAACTCAATTGCACAGCAATTAAAAGCAAAAAGTATCGAAACTACTATTTATATATTTTTGTTCATCATCGGACATTACAAAAGTAGTACATAGAAGCCCAAAATGAATGATGTCCTTTGGCGATAGTTCCTACTGGGATAGGCAGAGACAAATTAACGCCACTTTCTACGATCCTAACATAACTTTTTTGCTCCTGTCACATTCACAATTTTCATACATACATATACTCTGAACATGTCCCTGATTTGATTAAGAAATAATCTTCAACAATCTCTTGATTCGTCCCCATTTTATCTTCCTTCTTACTTACAATAATTTTATTTCTACAATTGTGGTTAGGCCAATGGAATTTAATTGTAATTGAGCTAATTTAGGAAACTATAAAAAATGTATTAAATATAATTAGTCGTAACAATCTATAAATAAAGCAACAAAAAATAAAAATAAACCTAAATTTAACTGGAAAATCGTGATAAAACTAGACGATTATTTATTTCTTTATGTTTGTTAACTGTGTTGAAAAGAATAATGTGTTAACAAATAGCTAAAAACGTCAAAGGTTGTTAATAATTCAGTGCTTGTTCCTACATTAATGTATGGAAGTGAATGCTGGGTTTCAGGCTTCGATTGCTACCTGCATTTAATTTAGTAGCAGTCGCCTCCACTTACAGACTGCACTCCAGCTTAACAACGGGAGTAGTGGTGTCATATAGCACAATAAAAGAAAAACTACTGAGATAAGGCTATTGGAACGTAGGTGTAAGAATGTCCGAATAAAATGTAGCTGTATGGTTACAAAGTCACTATCAGTGACAAGGCCGCACGCAATCACGGATCACTTAGTTCGTGGTATCTGAGGTATTATAAACAATTAAACTTATTGTTAACAAGTTTACTTTTTATAAATATTAGAAATAAATAAATAAATATAGATAGATTATATTGTAGTTTTTTATTGTCATCTTTCTTTCGGGCTTTTCGGTTAAATTGTAATTTTATATTATGATGTTAAGCTGCAGTATGGTCCACTGTAGTTGCAGTCGCTCTACAGTGGACTGCAGGGCGATATATATTTATAATTTATTTAATTTTGTATTTATATATTGTATATATTGTATTTAATTTTATTGTTATTATTTGTGGGCAAATAATGTCTAGCGGCATTAAGTACCTTAAAAAGGCAGTTGACGTCAATTCAATGAAGCATCACAATGATACCACTAATAATACTTTTTTTGTGGCACGACAAAATAATACATGAGTGTCAGAAGCGTAGAGTGCCTTGGCAGGGCCCCGTATTGTTTGTTTGGGGGCCCGTAGGGAGGGTAAAGATTTTTCACAAAAGAAGAAAAAATGTTTGCATAAAATTAAAATAAATATTTATTCATCATAATTATCTGTCACTTTTTCCAAAAATTTTACAAATAATTCTAATTAAATATACGCTCTCCTTGCCCTTTTTTCGGCAAACTGATTTAATAAATAATTTATAGGGAAGTTTTTATTTTTTGCACGTTTGCACTCTGATAAGTATGAGCAAATACAAATACAAACACATTCTCATCTACTATTCGTTAAAAGTATATAAGTACCTATACTACCTCGGATCGGTAGACAATCGTAGATAGTCGGGTAATCGACCATCTACTGACTAAACTCGTATCTTGACTGATCGTGACTGATCTCGTATCTTCTCGCGACCCGGGTACTATGGATGGCATTGTTTACTCTCGTGTGCTTAATTGTTTAATCCTTCTCTCTGTGCTACTATCCTGCGCAGTTTAAGTGCAAAATTTAAGTGTGTTGGCACTTTGTTGATATAATTACAAAGTCTCAGATTATTGGCAAATATTAAAAATATTATTTATTGCAATGGTGTATGTATATATTAAACTAGTATTTTCTTAGATTTTGGGCGAACATTGATTAATGTATTAAACAATTTTTTATGCGGCTTACTATCTCTCCGTGACCACGATGGCTGCATAGCTCTCGAAACGTCGGATAATAAAAAACATGTAAAATCAAAACCAAAATAAACGCGATAGTAAGCCACATAAAAATTTGTTTAATTTATAATAACCTATATCGATAATATGTATATATTTATTTTATTTTTAAAATATAATTGCTTGTTATGTGTTATAATTAAAACATTAATATTATTTTAACACAAATAATTATCACGTATGGTATTTTTTTATATCAACTCTTATTAGTTAAACAACATAAAGTTATCCGTGGTGAACGGTGTTGAATGAGCATATACATAGGATTTAACATGTTAAATTAGTTTATTTGTACATTTGTTTGATTACCTTTAAAAATATATCACTTATGAATCCTGAAAAGAATTTTGAAGGATCCACGCGTCGATGTCTTGCAATCTGGCCGCTTGCACTTGGGTTAAATTAAATGTCACGGCTTAAACGGTTGTAATTTAATACATTAAGGGCATTCATTATTAACATTGTGCATTATAATAAGTAACATTTATATATATAATTACATCCGTGTAAATTGTAACAAATAAGACCATTCCTACACTTGGCGATTATTGGTGACTGGTGGCTATTTATTATTTGTAAAGTGAAATTTAATATACAATACTAGTATATCTAATTTAGTAATATATCCTCGTCCTTCCACACCCGTAATACCGCACAGGTCGAATCGGCAGTCGAACTAAAAAGTTCGGTGCGTCTTTTCTTTGTAGAACAATTGACAAGTGGAATGCTTTGCCAGCCCATGTGTTCTCTCCATCCTATGACCTTGGATCCTTCAAGCGATGCGTGAAGAAGCATTTTAGGCCGGCATAGTGGCGGAGGCTTGGGCAGCCGGGAACTGACTCGGTTATTACAGTCGTCGTCACTCTTGGACCTCCTCTTGCTTATCATCAGGCGGGTCGTGGTCAGATGTCGTATCACAATAAAAAAAACAATAACGTAAATATATGGTGATGTCACATTATAGAAGAGACAATGTGCTGAGCAATCTATTTGCAATTATAAGGTCGGTTAGACTGTCCCATAAATAATCCACCAATGCTCCAATCGTTCACAAGGGCATAGTGAACCAACAGCCTAAGGCGTACCTTAAGATGTCAATTGTTTTGTCCTAATTGATTTATTTAACTCATAAACGGATATTATTAACCTACGTATATATGTACGTATATTTATGTATATGTACAAAATTAAATTCTTTAGCAAATTAACTTATTGACAATGATTTTGCTGATAAGACCGACCAGACCGTAAAATTCAGACCGTAAAATTATTGTCTTATTACTGAACAAATCAATCAATCAATCGAATTGTCACGCCAAATTGTCTCACAGGGATAGGCAGAGACAATGGAGCGCCACTTCCACGGTCTTGAAAGAACTCCCTCGCCTCCTTCACATCCACAATTCTCTTTATACAAGCAAGGTCTATGGTTATAATAAAAATACATTGTCTCTGTCCGACCGCTTTGGCCACGTAAAGTCCCGGGTTCGATTCGCGGTCAGAGCAAATATTTATTTCATAGCTTTTGTTTGTAATATTTAATAATATTAAATATTACAAATATTTGTCAATAAAAAAAGAGATGAATATTTGCTTCGGGTCTGGTTATCAAAGAGTGGTAGGCAGTGGTACCCAGTCTGCCGATCCGGGGTAGTACCACCACTTACAAGTATACAGACCGTGACGTGATTTGATCACGTTTTGGGATTAGCTTGTAAGTTGCCAGTTCCAACTAGGCCGGCATAGTGGACGTGATTGCTACTTACAGTTACTGAATTTTAGTAGCAGTGACGTCTATTCATGGACCATACTCCAGCATAACATCAGGCGGGGTGCTGTCATATGTCGAGTCACGTTGAAAAAAAAACGTGTATTCTGATTATGCAGTTTAGCGTGTATTCAAAAAGCAAACGTGCATAATCGCACAATGACACAGTTACCGTTCAAATAACGTAATTATTTAAATAAACAATTATATTTTAAAAATATCGTTAATCATTGAGTTGTAATTATAGATAAATTTGTGGTTAAAAAACACGACTTAGGTTAGGTCAATTATTTTTTCAAACATAAAGCATAGTAAATTATTAACAGCTTTGATTTATTATTGAATATTTATCATACCTAATAATATAGTTTTTATTTATACGATTAAATGAATTGATACCAAATGATATAAAGGCTTTTAATAAAATTAAAAAAAGACGTCTTAGGAACGGTTAAGTTCCTGAAATAAATTAAAACTTATACAATCAATGAATCTACATTTTTTTCCATACAAGGTACTATGTATAGTATTAAAAACTGAGGAATTGCCGACCTACTTGAAACCGGCAACTTTAAGCTGATGCCGAAACGCAATTAAGTTACTTCACGGTTTGTATACTTGAAAGTGGTAGTATCAATGATATACGACTTATACATAAGGATATTATATACTTTTTTTTTACATTTCTTTACTATGATAGGTACTATGTCGGATCCGCAGACTGGGCAACTGTCTGCCTACCACTCCTAAATTGAGAACCAGCAAATTTTCACCACCACAAAAAAAAAGAAACCGAAGTTAGTGATATTGTTTTATAATCAATTCTAATCAAATCGTAAAATTCTTTATACAAAAACCATTTATATTACAATCTTATTTGGCCGGCATAATGACGACAACTGAGACAAAGGTGACCTGACTCGGTTTTTTCAGTCATCGGGATTATTGGATCTCCTCTTGCTTACCATCTGGCAAGTCAAAGTCATTTTAAGTGCGACCATGGTGTAGTAGCAGTGCAATGGTTACAAAAACCGAGACTACGGGTTGAAAAGTACATAAATCTTTAATATAATATGTACTTTGGTTATCCTCTTTCTATGATACAAGCACTTTAGTAGCTTAGTATAGAAATGTAAGTAAAAAAAAATAATAATGTCTAGACATTATATTAATAAAAAAAGCTTTTAAGTCTAATTATGTAGTCACTTCTTTTAGTGTCATTAAATCAAAAATTCAATCAAGTAAGAGTCATATATCAGAGAATTCGATTACTTCCGTGTCAAATAAATAACAAACTGTCACGTGCACTTGTAACTTTAAAACAATGACAAGCAATTCGTCATCTCTCTGTAATTAATTATGTTTTTTTGTATCACGAAGATAACTTTACGAGTTAATTCATTTCACTTTTTTTCTTTAAATTGTGACTCGACATATGACAGCACCCCGCTCCATGTGAAGCAATTCAATAACTGTGAGTAGCAATCATATCCACTGTGCCGGCCTAGTTGGAACCGGCAACTTACAAGCTGATCCCGAAACGTAACCAAATCACTTCACAGTCTGTATACTTGTAAGTGGTGGTACTACCCCGGATCGGCAGACTGAGTACCATTGCCTACCACTCTTTAAATGAGGCCAGTCATACCGCTGGAACGTCTTTCTAAATTCCGAGGCGGAATCCATAGTTCCGGCACCCTGCCTTTCAAACAATCATATTGTCACGCATTTTTTCCACAAGGATAGACAGAGACAATGGAGCGCTTTTTGTTACGATCCTGACACAACTTTCTCTTGTTTTCTTGTTATCTTGCCTCACATATGACTTAATATTTAGTTTTATCAGTAGTATCATATTGTATTTCTCAGCTCAGACACATGTTTTATTGGCTCCGCATCTCGTTAGTTAGATAGTGATAGGCTAGCAGTTGGTGGACAATGTACATGCATCTGGGATAGTACCACAACTATCATCAGCTATTTCGACTTCGCCTAAGGTTCTTCTTTACGCATCGCTTGAAGGATCCAAGGTTATATACCATGGGAAGTGTACTAGTAAAGCATTCCACTTGTCGATTGCTTAACAAACGCACCAAACCTTTAACTTCGACTGCTGATTGGTCGACTACCCCAATCTGGAGCCCTGGAGTTCGCATGACGTCCTCCAGTACCACTTATTTTTTTTAAATCTTGTTTCGTCTGTAACACGAGTAGTCTATGATTTTACAATATGTATAGATTATGTGGGTTCACTGACAAAGTTTATACAAAAACAATCTTTAGTACGAATGCTTTATAGTCTTCTTTTGCGTATCAACATGCATATATTCTTTTTTGTTTCACATGGAACAATTTACTTATAAAAATAGGAATGCAAATTGAATAGAACACATCGGTCAGTTTCGACGAGGAATCGAACGCAGATACCACCTCACTGAGTTACTAAATCATTTTTCTATGAATATCTTCAACTTAATTTTCCATTTCGGAAGCTAGTTTTTCCATCATATGTTGGCAATACAAACTTATATAGTATATAGTGAATAGGAGATTGTTAGAGGTTCCGGGTTCGAGTCCGAGCACATATTTTCCATTCACTATTGTGGTTTTACATTCACAATGATAATTATCTGACATAATTGTGTAAATACTGTTTTAATACCGCATTCTACAAATCATCTAAATACTAAATAATACATACGTGAGCAATATAACTTTTTATTGACTATGGAAAGGAGCATACTAAAAATAAGAAAGATACAGAAAATAAAAAGCGAACAGATAAGACGGAAAACGAAAGTTATAGACGTCTTACAATATGCTCTAAAGCAGAAGTAGAGGTGTACAGGACATATAGAAAGACGCACAGATAAAAGGTGGACACTAGAGACAACTACATAGGAGGGACCATAAGGAAAAAGGAGAAGGAGACGTCCTGGAAAAAGGTGGATAGAAGATATAAAAGCAATAGCAGGAAGCGAATAGAGAAAGAGAGGCTTAGGACAAGCTGGAGTCCTATACCCCTGCCTATACCCAAGCAGGAATACCGATTAATGGTGTGGATAAATAAAATCAAATACATGTAATTTATTTGGAAATAAATGGCCCATTTATTTATTTTATTTATTAACTTATTACTTTCTTGTACGTGCACAAGCTTTAAGAGGAATATTCACTCACGCGTCCCACGAAGTAGCGACAAATTAGTACTACCTCTCGTTTACTGTTGACAAAAGGTAATTTTACATACAAAAGTTTAATTTTAATATATAATATTTTACATACATGTACAACAAATTGCCTAATAATTAAATAGTTACACCGACACCTTTCCTTAAAGCTTTCATCAAACAGACTCTTATGAAAAAGCTTTCTTCAGAGTAGGTGACTGACTACTTTAATGATAAATATTTGTGTGATATGGTTAAAATAAACTAATGCTTTTTTTATTTATATTTTGTACCACGTCATATGACAGCGCCCTGCTTGATGTTAAGCTGGAGTGTGGTCCATGAATGGTCCATGAATGTCACTTCTACTACAATTCAATTACTGTGAGTAGCAATCACATCCACTATGCTGGCCTAGTTGGAACCGGCAACTTACAAACTGATCCCGAAACGCGACCAAATCACTTCACGGTTTGTATACTTGTAAGTGGTGGTACTTCCCCGGATCGGTAGACCACTGCCTACGATTCTTTGATAACCAAACCCTGCCCCAGGGTTTAGGCAAACAATATTATCTAGATATTATCTACCTCTTTTATTTTTATTAACAAATATTTGCAATATTTATTAAAATTATTAAATATTACGAATAAAAGCTATGGAACAAATATTTTCTCCGACCGGGATTCGAACCCGGGACTTTACGCGCAATAAACCAATCGCTAACCGTTCGTCCACGCCTGTCGTCTGAATGTATTTTTAGAATTAGTTACTTTTTGTAACCATAGTGCAATCACACATCTGTAATTACGATTGTGCCGAATGGTCTTCTGTTGATGGAGGTAAGTTTTGTGACACCGGAAGTAGTGTTTACTTATGGGTCAAGGCCGTGGTGGCGTGTTAGTTTCGGTACTAACATGGTTGACGGGGATGATGGCTGTCCAGAGCGTTATATTTGCCTGATGTTAAGCTGGAGTGCGGTCCATGGATGGAGGTGACGGTTACTACAGTTCAACAACTCTTAGTAGCAGTGGCATCCACTATGCTGACCTTAGTAATTTACTATAAATAATAAGGTAAGGCTTCATTCAGTCGCCTTACTTATTTTAACCTGAGAAGAAAGTTAATTTTATTTGTTTTTGAAACAAAATTACCAAATAGACCAGTAGTTTCACGATAAAGCATTAAGGGTAATTTATCACATAAAAAACCATAATAGATTAAGGCATGGTCTAGGACGAAGGTTATCGAATGTTCATTAAGTATTTTGTAAAACAATATACGAAGTATTAAATGTTATATAATGTTTGCAATGCGCTTACAAAGAAATAGTATTCATTCGCAATCAGGCTCAGTAGCACGTGCTCGACTTTACAAAGTACTATAAATCTCAAGTGATAATGAGAACTTTAAACGGTGAGTATTGTCTTTGAAGTATTGCTTTGCCACTTTGTATAATATTATCAAATTTATAACGCAAATAAACGATTTATTTGATCAATGATTTTTTAGGAAAATCATCAATTTTCCTAAAAAATCGCTTTTTTTCCGTCAGGGATAGGCAGAGACAATAGAGCGCCACTAACACGATTCTGACACAATACCCTCGCTTCTCTTACATCCACAATTCTCTTCATACAATTCATACCTTTATGGGTACTAGGCAACCCAACTTTCCTAAGAATGTCTCTGATTAGGAATATTAAAGAGAATTAATAACAGTTTATACCAATATATACTGAAGGAAGTTGTAGTGATAAGAATTGACGAAATAATACTTCGATGGTTTGGGCACATGGAAAGGATAGATGAAAGTCAATTGGCGAAAGGAATTTATAAAACTGATGTGGATCGATGCGGTAATCGGGGCAGACATCCTTAAGAAAGCTAGTGCCTAGTGCCCAGAGCTTTTATGAAGAGAATTGTGGGTGTGAGGAAAGCGAGCTATGTCAGTATCGTGGCAAGTGAAACTCCATTGTTTTTGCCTATCCCGCTATGGGATAGGCAGAGCTATGTCACGCTATGAGAAAATAGCGTGACAATCGATTGATTATATTTTTTATAACTTTGATAATTCCGTCCCGGTGTTTGGCGCCCACCGGGTACTAATTATTGCCCCACTCCGGCATGCGGGGCTCTGTCGGAGTGGAACTTTATTTCCCTCGCTATTCGTGGGAACAGAAATAAATTTAAAAATTTGAAAAATTTAAATATTTTTAAAATAGGCGGCGACCTTCCTCGCCAGAAGTCACGCCAAATGTTCCCACGGGGCGAAAAGCGGGCAGCGGAGAGCCGTTTTGCCACATTGAATGTATGTGGAGGAATGGAGAGAAAGTTAGATGAGGTATGTAAGATGATGGATGATAAGTGTTTGGACATGTTGTGTGTGAATGAGACGAAGCGAAAGGGCTTAGATGTCACCTACCATGGTCCCTACACAGCGGTGTGGTCGGAGGTCGACCCGACAGCCAGAGCGTGTCAGGGTGTGGGAATGTTGATGTCTGAGATTTTACCAAAACTAACACAAAATGATTTCACTGTATAAGAGACACCAAAATGTTTATATCAAAGACACAATGGTGTCCTTTAAGTTCACACATGCATTACCATCCAAACACACTTATCAGTTTTAATTGGTGTTATTTTATCTCTGAAAGTGTAAAACTTAATTAATGATAAAGGTACTATAAACTTATTTACATTACGAATGAAGTATATAATCACGTTTACAGGAATGCATACGATTAGTTCACGTTGTTTAATTACTTTAACATGGGTGAGTTTATGTCCATTTAATAACATTTTTTAATAATTTATTTAGAGATTTAATTAAGATATACATATTATAGATATACAATAATGTTACTTATAAGATTATACAGAAGAAAAGCAATGTTAACAACAATAAAAAATTATATTTATTATTATTTATTGATAGTAAATTTATATAGGATATTGTAATATACAATGCATCTACATATTATTATATGTCTATATGACTATATCTTACCTTACCTTTATTAGTACAAACGAAATTATTATATTTAAATATTTAAAATAAGACAGATATGCAAACTTAGTCAGATAAGAAGCCTGAAATAAGTCAGCTACCTGTCCACTTTCAATTTTCTAAATTAAATATAAAAAAAGCGAACGAGCTATGTCAGGATCGTGGAAAGAGGCGCTACATTTTCCCTGTCTATCCCTGTTAGGTAATATTGCAAATGCAGTTGTTTAACTGTAGTAGCAGTCGCGTTTCGGAATCAGCTTGTAAGTTGTCGGTTCAAACTAGGCCAGAATTGTGGATGCGACTGGCACTTGCATTTGTTTAATTGCAGTAGTAGTTGCCTCTATTTATGGACGGCTAGAGTAGCCTAAAATCATACGGAGTGTTGCCATATGACTAGCGACAATCATAATAAAAATGAAATAATAACTTTAAAAAGCGGTCCAGTGTAAACGTTTGCACTTCGCGAGACCAACTTTTTTTACTTTTTATTGTGACTCGACATATGACAGCACCCCGCTTGATGTTAAGCCGAAGTGTGGTCCATGAATGAATGTCACTGCTACTACAATTCAATAACTGTGAGTAGCAATCATATCCACTATGCCGGTCTAGATGGAACCGACAACTTACAAGCTGATCCCGAAACGTGACCAAATCACTTCACGGTCTGTATACTTGTAAGTAGTAGTGGTACTACCCCGGCTCGGCAGACTGGGTACCACTGCCTACCACTCTTTAAACTAAGAGAAACGCGATTAAGACACTTCACGATTTGTACCTATAATTTAACATATAATAATGTCCTAATCATTTATTGTAGTCGGCATAGTTGTGCATTTCTGTTCATTGTTATTTTGCATATCCTATTGAGATGTCAACAGCAGCGACAAGTTAATTTGATGGGACGTCATTTCAAAACTGTGCCATTTGTTTTGCCTTTACATTATCTGGTATTAATTAAATTCCTTCAGAATGTTTCCTTTTACAATACAAATATTTTAAAAGAATAAAACCTTTATTGAGAAACAAATAAAATAAAAAGTATATTAACTATAATTAAAATATAAATATAAAATATCATCTAATAAGGAGACTGGCAACATTTCCCCTTTGTATAGCAAGACTAATACGTTGGCCAATATAATTGCCAGCCTTCCTGTCTCCAGACTTCTCCGTCAGCCGCTTGGACAACTCCTTGGCCAGGCGCTTAGCTGAAGGTCCCCAAGGGCCCATCGTCTCGGCCCCAAACGGCCAAATTCGTAACCAGTACCATGGAATTCATATATTTAGAATATTTAATGGACTAAAAGAGAAAACTTTTAACCCTATTTTGAGATAATAGCGGTCGATTTTTAGTCTAAAAAACACAAGTGATAAGTGATTTTTTTAATCCAAATTTCATTATTAATGAATTTTCCTCGTGCGAAAATTTAGTTTATAATTATTATTTTATATTTAAAAGTATTTACAAGTTTATAAAATGCATTGTAAATGTACAAATATATCAAATGATGACTGAAACGACCTTGAATCGCAGAATTGCTTTAAATGGACATAACAAAAATAGTTTATTTTGTACTTATGCAAACAAAGTATGCTTTGTTGTTAAATTCTCATCTATATATGTATGTGTATATTATAGTATACCTTAATATTACTATATTTCTAAAAATGGGCATTCTTTGATACTGTATAAATTTTATTGTTTACCTATGTTCTTGATAGGGTCAATTATCAATAAACAATAATGATTTTGAAAACAGAATGCAAATATTTTAAAATTAAATAAATTAATCAAATTGTCTCTTCTTTTTTCTACAGGGATAGGCAAAGACAAAAGAAATAAAAATATATTTAAATTAGAACTTATAACCAAACATTTATTTATTTATTTAAAAAGGTCAGTACTGCAGAACGGCAATTTCAACCTAACTAAACAAACTAATCAATATGACCTTGACTTTGAATTTGATTCAAACTCGTTTATTGGCGATTTAATTTACAAAATGTTTATAGAAAAAATTGGCATTATTTAAATAATTTTTTAATCTTTTTAAACTGGTCGTATTAGATAAAAAAAAGATAAAGGCTTATAAAGGAATAACAATTTATTTGTTTAATACAGATTATGTTTTAGAACGATAATTATGACAAAAGCAAGTTTTTTTTTAAGTGATTATCAACATGTGACGACATCTGACCTCGACTCGCCTGATGATAAGCAAGAGGTGGTCCAAGAGTGACGACGGCTAGAACAACCGAGTTAGTTCCCGGCTGCCCCAGCCGCCGCCACTATGCCGGCCTAAGGTGCTTCTTCACGCATCGCTTGAAGGATCCAAGGTCATAGGATGGAGAGAACACATGGGCTGGCAATGCATTCCACTTGTCAATTAGTTCGACTGCCGATTCGGTCGATAAAATGTGGATGGTTTCCCCGACCTGTTCGGATATTACAGGTGAAGAAGGACGAGGCAGAAACAAGGTTAAAGAGCTCTTCGGAACATTCTCCGTGGTATAGGCGATAGAGGACGCATAAACCCGCCATGTCTCTGCGTAGTTGCATGGGCTCCAGAGTTCGCGTGACCTCTGCATCACTTTAAAGTTACCGTAGTTCAACAAGAAAGGCGACTGCTATTTACATATGTTTAATATCCCTGTCTTTTTTTCTGTACCTTGATCTTAACTCGATATCGCTTTATACTTCGACTTATACATCAAAATCTCTATGTGATATATGTTTATAAAATTGTGTTAGAAATATATATTGATAAAGTTGATATCATTCAATTATTTCAGTACGGGTGAAATTTATTTCACTAAACATCACGTGCTTCACTCTTTTCGGTGTATCTTGAAACCATAGAACATTTAGCAAATTACACTTACTTCCTCTCTTTTTTCCATGACTCACGACATTTGGCGTTCTCTCTCCACGAACTATTGTAGGAGTCCATCTCATCTCGCTATCTCCGTTTGGACCTGCCGCGATGTCTTCTGCAATCTGGAGTCCACTCAGTAGTGGAGTTTGCCCATAATGCATCAGACATGTGACAAAGATGACCTGCTCCGTCCCACTTCACTTTTTCGGCTACATCGGCAATTTAGCAAATAAATATAATAAATGTGGTTCTTATTATTATCCGCTTAGTTTTTTCATCAGTTACATAAACAATGTAAATCCAGCTTTACACACAAACATGTCAAGTATTAATACATAAGTTAAGGCATGAAATATTTAAATATACATTTACTAGTCATTATATTATTTAATCCGAGAGTAGAACAATAAATTGATTGACACTCAATTATGCAAAAAATAGATAAAAAACATAACTAAAGCATTGTTTGTAACTAAAAATAATCCCATAGCAAACTATTAATAAATCTTGATAAATCTCACATTATATACATATCGGCATAGAAATAGCCACTAAGACAACCGAAGACTGAATCAGTTTTTTAGTTGTATCCGCTTTTTGATTTCACCATTAGCATCGTCGAAAGTCGCGTCCCAATAAATATATCAATCAATCAAACAAATTTGCACGCCTTTTTCCCACAGGGATAGGCAGAGACAATGGAGCGCCACTTACCACGATCCTTACACAACTCCCTTGCTTTCTTCACATCCACAATTCTCTTCATACAGGTTATGGGTATCCTTGTTTAACGCATTGTTTAACGCATCCATCCACATCAGATTTATCAATATCTTTTGAGAATCTATTTTTAATTTAAAAATATATTAAATTAAAGGAACCATCCTATTCTCGTGTCAGTAATTCTATTGTACATCAATTATAGTAAAATAGTTTTTAATAATTTATCTGCATTCATAGGTACTGTGACAGTTGAATGTGTGAGGATACCTGACCAAGCGAGGAGGAACAAAGTACCTGTTTTATATGTCAGCGGATCACATTACGATATAGGCTATGATGCGGTGAGCAATAAACGTTTTCCTATTTTTGGCATTGGCAGTACAATGATTATATTCAAGTAGACCTCACAACCACCATGCAGACCTAATTGGAATCTGATTTCAAAACGAGACTAAGCCACTTCACGGTGTGCACGTTTGAAAATGATGGTGCTACAGCTCGAAAGACTGACAAGTAGGACATTGTGACATTTGTTTCACAGACTATGGGCGATTTGAGTATTTATAGAAACATTCACCTAGAATTTATTCATATAGTAAATAGAGACGAAAGAGAGTGGTAGGCAGATAGTTGGCGATCATTTGCCCAGTCTGCCGAACCCTGGTATTTAAGTGTACGGGCCGTGAAGTGACCTAGTCTCGTTTCGGGATTAGCTTAAAACTTCCTGGTTCCAACTAGGCCGATATAGTCAATATGACCGCTACTTTTTTTTTTTAAATTGACTCGACATATGACAGCACCTCGCTTGATGTTAAGCCAAAGTGTGGTCCATGAATGAATGTCACTGCTACTACAATTCAATAACTGTGAGCAGCAATCACATCCACTATGCCGGCCTAGATGGAACCGGCAACTTACAAGCTGATCCCGAAACGTGACCAAATCACTTCACGGTCTGTATACTTGTAAGTGGTGGTACTACCCCGGATCGGCAGACTGGGTACCACTGCCTACCACTCTTTAATAACCAGACCCGAAGCAAATATCCATCTCTTTTTTTTTTATTAACAAATATTTGCAATATTTAATACTATTAAATATTACAAATAAAAGCTATGAAACAAATATTTGCTCCGACCGGGGATCGAACCCGGGACTTTACGCGCAACAAACCAGTCGCTAAACCGTTCGTCCACGCCTGTCGTCAAAAGTCATTTACTTGTAGCAGTAGAAACCTTATTCGTGGTCCGCCTAACGCGAGGGATGCTGGGATACCATTCTTTTTTATTTTGACACGACATTGACCTCGACCCGCCTGATGATAATCAAGAGGAGATTCAAGAGTGACGACGACTGAAACCACCGAGTTAGTTTACGGCTGCCTCAGTCGCCGTCACTATGCCGGCCAAAGGTGCTTCTTCACGCATCGCTTGAAGGATCCAAGGTTATAGGAGGAAGAGAACACAAGGGCTGGCAAAGCATGTTTGTCGACATATGCGGATGCTTCCCCCGACCAGTGCGGGTATTACTACCATGGTGTAGTGGTAAAGCAAAGATTCCTAAACTTAAGAAACCAATGTGTTAAATCTACTTTGAGCGCGCTGTTTCTATGATATAAGTATGTTTAGTAGATAGTCAATAATAATTTCAGGGTCGAACATTCAGTTCAATGATAAAGAGTTTCATTTCGAATTGTGACCGTCTTCGTAAATTCGAAGCTGAATTTAAAACTGAGGCTGGACGTTTGGCTTACGACAAAACATTGGCAAACATGAAGAAGAGATATCCTTACTATGTCAAAGAGATTCAAGGAACGGCTGATGGAGCAGGGGTCCCCTTCTTTCAAGTAAATATAATTTCTACAAGTATTTTTTTATAAGGTTTCTAATATAGTTATCTAATCGTTGTTATTATGCTATACGCACCCCGCTTGATGTTAGGCTGGAGTGTGGTCCATGAATGGATCTCACTGCTACTACAATTCAATAACTGTGAGTAGCGATCACATACACTATGCCGGCCTAGTTGGAACCGGCAACTCACAAACTGATCCCGAAACGCGACCAAATTACTTCACGGTCTGTATACTTGTAAGTGGTGGTACTACCCCGAATCGGCAGACTGGGCAAATATCCACCTCTTTTTTTAATAACAAGAGCTATTAAACGAATATTTTGTCTAACCGGGAATCGAACCCGGGACTTAACGCGCAACAAAGCAATCGCTAACCGTTCTTTCAGGCCCATCATCTAATTACTATTCTAACCTACTTACAAAATATAAGAACTAGCTCCTCATAATGTATACGAATACTACATGCAATTTTCAGCTGTAGTAGCAATCCCCTCTATTTAAGGATCTCACTCCAGCTTAGGAAGGCAGGGTGCTTTCACATCTCAGACCACAATAAAAAATACATAAACAGGCGACCGTGGTGTAGTGACAATGCAATGGCTGCTTACGTAGGCACGGGTTCGAGTTCGAAACCACTCACCGGTACCAATGTATCTTTGATATATGTACTTTGGTTGGGCTGTTTCTATGATACAAGCACTTTAATAGCATAGTATAGAAATGTATTAAAAAAATTATAAAAATGTAATAATATTGATAACAATTTGTAATTTATAAAATGTTCGTTACTATGAAAATGGAAATGTGTTTAAGAGAAAATTATTATAGTGTATTTTTTATATAATTGTAATTATCAAATTATGATAAGAAACAAAACAATAGATAACAGCACTATTAATATTCTAAGAATTTACAATTATAATATAAAATGTTGTATTGAAATCCATTCAAGTTAAATAGAACAGCATTACTTTCATTGTTATCAATGCATATTGTTATCAAGCTATAATTTTATTATAATTTAAATATTTTCTTTACATTATAACTAAAACAGACTGCAGTAGCACCGTGGCAGAATTACTTTTTTTTATTTACTAGCTGACCCGGCGAACTTCATACCGCCTAAAAGTCAATGAATATTGTGTTACATCTTTGTTGTGAATTGAGTATAATCGTTTTTCCTTATAAATAATACAACATAGGTTTTGAGCAATATATTTTTACTGATATGCCGAAATAGACAATTGTTTTTAAATTCTCAACAGCTTAATATATTTTCCTTAGTTTACCCAAAAAAAAAAACGCCATTTTGTATGGGAAAATGTTTTTTATTTTACCTCTTATTTACACAATATGTTCATAAATTATAGCCTATGTGTTATTCTGATGTACGTGGATTTTAATGAAATATGCTAAAGTTTCATTAAAATCGATTCAGTAGTTTTTGCGTGAAAGAGTAACAAACATCTATCCATACTCACAAACTTTCGGGTTTATAATATAAGGGAATGCAAAGTCAGCTTGTAAGTCGCTGGTTCCAACTAGACCGGCATTATAGAGACCACAGATACTTGAATTTGTATAACTGACAAAATCAGGCGCCTCCATTCGTGGATAACGCAGCTTAACATCAGGAGAAGCATTGTCATATGACGAGCCAAAATTAAAAAAACATGGAAAATATCTATTTTCCATTATCTTATTGGTGATAAAAAATATAAACTAACATGTGCATTAAACAATTAATTGAAAGTGTAAATATTTGAGTAGGATAATATTTGCGCAACATTTTAGTTATATTAGCTATATTTGAATACATTTTATCAAAAAGATGGTAGACAGTGGTAGGTACCCAGTCTGCCGATCAGGAGTAGTACCACCACTTACAACGTGAAGTGATTTAGTCGCGCTTAGCCATCAAATTAAATCACGGATTGTAAGTTGCCGCTTCTAAATAGGCCGGCATAGTGGATGTGATTACAGTTATTAAATTGAAGTAGCAGTGACATCCATTCATGGACCACACTCCAGCCTAACATCAAGTGGGGTGTGTCATTAGTCGCGTCACAATAAAATAAATAAGATAAGATACATAATTACTAGATATATCTAATTAAGTACTTTAAATAATTGTCATTGAACTAATTGCCATGCAAAAAAGAACCTAAAACAACAACGCTCCAAAAACTATAATTGTTTTGTTATGTTAATAATTTGCGTAAACTGCGAAATGACCAATTTATTTATTTATTTATTTATTAAGCATAACAACAGACAACAAGTTAAACACGCATTTTAAACATCAACTATGATCAAGTACAATAAACTTGAAGTCCTATTACAGTTATACATAACATTCAAATAACATGGTCAGAACAAAATACAATGAGGTTAAAATTTAATAAATTTTACACAAACTGATTAATAACTACAAAATTAAAATAAAATACAAAATGTCAAAATATAAACTATATAGATAATTAAACAGAATTAAATAATAATTAGAACAATAAACTTGAAATTCTATTATGGTTATACGTATTATTTAAACAACATGGTCTAAACAAAACACAATGACATTAAAATTAATTAAATCACTACAAAATTAAAAATTGAAATGAAATAAAATAAACAATGTCAAAATATAACTAAATAGGTAATACGTCATTTTTTACGTCAATATTTAGGTTAAAATCTTTTACTTTGTTTACAAAATTCTTTTATCTATTATTTTATAATACATTTTTATAGTTTTTATTGTATTTTAGCTGTTCCTTTTGCATTTGGATGATATTATTGACACAATTAATGATCCACTCTTGACGAGAAATGAAACCGGTGGATGCTCGTCTATTGCCATTAATAGACCAAGTACAGTAAGTATTTGTATTTACATGTATGTGACTTTTTTATTGATTTGGTTTGATATGTCTACTATAGTCTGCATTAAAATTTAAATCAATTAATCAATTAAATTGTCACACCTTTTTCCCACAGGGATTCGCAGATACAATGGAGCGCACTTTTCATGATACTGACACAGCTCTCTCAATTCTTTCATATCTACGATTCTGTATAAAGTTTTATATAGTTTTAAATTAATTTGTTATTATTTTATTGACTATTCTTTACTTTTTTGTAAACATTTGTAGGTCACATTAGCTAAAAGCAATCTATATTTTTTCAGGCAATATTGGGACACACTGAAGATGCTTTCTCTGAAACGCTTAATCATTTCTACATACTTTCCGCTCATGTTATACCAACTGAGGAAGATCGAGCTAATGGGGTTTGTTATTGACATTAAATCTTTGATATAAAATATTTTTACAAAGTGATGGAATCAATCAATCAAATAGTCACGCCTTTTCCTCACAGGGATAGGCAAAGAAAACGGAGCGCCACTTGCCACGATCCTGACACAACTTCTTCGCTTCAAAGTATACAGAACACTGCAAATACTTGTATACTATGAATCAAACTGTAATGTTGTTTAGTCCTAATTAGACCTCATTATCATAATTAGAGTTTTTTTTTAAATACCTGGTGATAAGTAAAGGTAGTTTTAAAAATAAGCCTGGAAACCGATTCATCTTACGCTCCTTCATCGTCTTTTTACCTCCGTAATTCTCGCACAGGCCAGGGAAAGCATTCCCATTCTGTTGACCGATTCGATAGAGGTTACTCGATTACTACTACTCTGTAAAATAATTGACAAGTGGAACACTTAACTATCCTATAATTTTATTTTGATTTTTTTAAAGAAGCGTGAAATAGTAAATTCTTTTCAGGCGATTAAAGCAACTGTAAAATGAAACGATTTTTTCCAAGCATCGGTGATCTCGGATCTCCTCTTTCCTAATATAAGGCAGTTCAAGGTGGCTAAACGTACTGATCGTAATAATGTTTTTATTATAGGCTGTCGAGGAACGTTTTGCTTCCCTTTGTTATGCTGGTCAGCTGCCAGGATACACTATGGGCTTCACAGAACAAGGACTTGTGTTCTCAATCAACACACTCAGTCCTAAGCTTTTAAAACCAGGAAACACTCGTTAGTATATTATAATAAAGAGTTATTGATGGCAAAATCCTTTTAAATGTGACAAGAAATTTAAAAATAGATAATAAAATAATATGTAGCAAAAATATACAGATTAATGAAATAAATTTTATGCTGCTTACTATCGCATTTATTGGGGTTTTGATTTTACAATTTTTTAATATTCTAACGTTTCGAGAGCTTTGGAACCATCGTGGTTAAAGAGACCAAAATAAACGCGATATAGGAAGCCGCATAAAATTAGTTTATTCAATAATCAATGTTCGCGCAAAATCTAAGAAAATACAATATACAGATTATTCATGAGTAGTTGTGACCAGAGGCAAAGTGTAGTGAGTCATGGAAAAACAGTGGAAGGTCTTTGCAAATTAAAACACACAGAAATACATCAGATTAATTACCGTCCTAAAAATTTGCTCTAATTGTCACACATCGTATTATTATTAGAAACAACATAATCCGTTTAAATTTATCTATTTACTATATAATAGGAAAAAAAGTTTCTATTACTATGAGTACAAGGTTCAAGTTACATTGGGTACTTACCTTTTAGTACCATTTGTAGGCAAAATATTGTCATGTAAAATAAATAATGTCTTATCTATATATTTACATAATATGGTACTTTTGTAAATGTCTTTTTCTCAAGTCGTGAATATAACAATGGTTTTAAAGGATTACTTTTCGACGTCGGATCGCTTTTATAATCCACAGTAATTGTTTAATTATTTGACACTTTGAATAAAAGAGCCTAAGTTGGCCAAATTCTAAAAAATATGTATATTTTAAATATTTACGATGTATGTAGGTATATTTACCGATTAAAAAAATAATTTCAGCTCGTACTTTCCTCACTCGCGCTATGTTGGTTGCATCAAATAGACACGACATTGAAAATATTCTCCTGGATTCTGGTCTTGGAGCAGCCAACGGTTTTTCTGTTAATATGATCTGGACAGATGTCAATGGTGATAGAAAATTGTACAACTTTGAAGTTGCACCTGATCAAAACAATGATACATCTAAATTAAATATTAAACATTTTACTGATTGTGAAGCTTTAATTCATTGTAACAGGTGAGTTCTGCGTATTATATTTTTGGACTGTAACTAGATCTAAATAAGGTATGTCGACCTCGATATAGTGGCAGTGGTATGGGCACTCACTCCTGCTTTAAACCCCTTGCCGGCGGTACCAATATATCTTAAATCGTTAAATTTTTATTTAAGCATTTTTTGTGTATAGTAGAATATTAAAAAAAAAACTTTGCCTTATGTCTTATTCTAGATACGAGCGGATAATGGTACCAGAAGTTATAGGTCCTATTATTGATAGCAGCAGATCACGCCTTGCAGCACTACATGCATATAACATACCAGAAACAAGAGAAGACATAGAGACAATGATATCAGATCAAAAGGGCAAGACGTATATTGTTTTCCAAGATCGCGATGAAGCAATTGTAAAAACTATTGCTGCAGGTATTTGATACTCGTTCATTTAAGCAACTATTGCTGGTAACATTAAAATAATTTAAACGACAAATTACAAATTAAAGTTGAGTAAAAGAATAAAAGATGGACGACTCAGAAGATTAAGAATAAATAGGGGTCTTACTTAAAAAGGCAGGGGTCTGTTGTGATTGTAACAACAGAGCCTGTATGTAGAGAATTCAGTAAATCTTGCAAATGAAGCAAGAGAGTTTTTTTAGTATTGCGGAGAGTTGGCCTCCGTTATCCCTTACCGTGGGAAGGTAAACGTTACAAAAGTTTTATACAAATAGTTTCTAAATATTAATTTAGATATGTATATATAAATATAAGTATATACTTGTATATACATTTTTGTTTTGGGACACAATCTGATTTCCACTTGCCTGGCAAGGATCCAAGAGTGCTGACAGCTAAAAAAACTGTTCAGTTTACGATTGCCTTAGTCAATGCTGTCAATTTTTCTAACCTTATATGTTTTTTTAGGTATATTTGACTTGGACGAAGGAACCTGGAATATTTTCATCGATATGCCCAAAAGCACAGAACCAATCGCAACTTTACCAATTAGATTTAGCACGCTAATTTAATATACTATCGTCAATTTCGTATTTCATTTTATTTGCAAATAAAAATATTCTGGTATATATTTTTTTGTTTTTCATTTTATTTTAAAATATACCGAGTAGTAGGCAGACAGTTGGTAGTCAGTATGCCGATCCTGGGTAGTACCACCACTTTCAAGTGTCCAGATCGTAAGTTGCTGGTTCCAACTGATTGGGACTGCTACTTGCCGTTACATAAGTGTAGAAGTAGTCGTCTCATTCGGACCGCATATCAGGCCCGGTGTTAAGTAATGTTGATCCACAGAAAAATCAGGATACCTAAGTTTAAGTTAAAATCCGCGCTTATCTAGGGCCAAATTTGTTTTTTGGAACGAAGTTCCTTATCGCGCGTTGCGAAAGGGGGCTAGACGAAAAAAATTAAGACCAAAAGTTGTAACGACACTTTTTAGGGTTCCGTAGTAAAAAACGGAACCCTTGTAGATTCCTCATGTCCGTCCGTCCGTCCGTATGTCACAGCCACTTTTTTCCGAAACTATAAGAGCTATACCCTGGATGCAGTTTTTTCAAGACATTTAAATAACATATTAAGCTGGAGAGCGATCCATGAATTGAGGTGACTGCAACCACAGTTAACCAAATACCTACCTCTTTTTTATTGACAAACTGGTGTGCATTAGATATGCGCACTCCTGCCGTCAATCAGATTTAGCTAAAATAAGCAGGTTTCTGGGTAAATTACCTAGTAGGTGACATTTATTTACCCAATATGAAGAGAATTATGATTGTGAAGCAAGAGACCTCAATGTCAGGATCGTAGAAGCTGGCGTTCCAATGTCTATCCTTGTAGAAATGACACGTGACAAATAAGTAATAAAAAGCAGCAATGACATCAATAAATAATATTTAAAAAAAAAACATTTAATAATAAGTGTACATATAAATAATAAAATAAAATAGAGTTAAAAAATATTATTTAGGTAGTTGTATTCTTTTTAAATGCCCTTTCACACCATAAAATAAAATTCTTGTCCGCAGCACCACGATTATCCAATGTTCCTTTTAACTCTTTCATATTATTAAACTAAAACAAAAATCAATAATTAAAATCGATGTTAAAACAGTTCTGGCCGGGGCAACTGAGGGAACCAAAAACATACTCATTTCCCGTTTACTCTCCTTCCTTCTCTTTGTAATATCTCCCTCAGTACTTCGGACGGACTAGACTTACTTGGAATTACCCTTCGCCGCAACTCGAATCGCAGGGACCATCAAGCGGGCTATTAAGACCACCTCCCAGACCCAAGACCCAAACTTGGCAACCTGAACAAGGTGCGGCGGTTCTTCGCGCCAGAGCTTCGCCTGCTACTACTATACAAGGCTCAGATTCGCTCTTGCGCGGAGTACTGTCTGCACCTTTAGGGTGGCTCTGCCAAGTATCTTCTTAATGCTCTGGATTCTTTGCAGCGCCGAGCT
The DNA here is from genome assembly GCA_905220615.1 of Tinea trinotella. Taxonomy (NCBI): domain Eukaryota; kingdom Metazoa; phylum Arthropoda; class Insecta; order Lepidoptera; family Tineidae; genus Tinea; species Tinea trinotella. Next base: position 19,106,242 of record HG992305.1, read on the forward strand.
GTCCGAATCATAGGTGATGCAGAGGTCACGCGAACTATGGAGCCCCTGCAACTACGCAGAGACATGGCGGCTCTGTGCGTCCTTTATCGCCTATACCACGGAGAATGTTCCGAGGAGCTTTTTAACCTTGTTTCTAACTCGTCTTTTTGCACCCGTAATACCTGCAGGTATTATAGTACCAGGTTGATATGTTATACGCGCTCCGAAAGAGGCACTACTATGCAAAACTATGCTAATAAGATTAACCTGAACCTGATGCAGAGCAACGTATATTTGTCTTTTTTCCGCTCTCAATAATTATCATTCCGTCCTACTTCTACTTCGTCGTTGTAAACTCGTGCCATTTGCGAACACCCTAACTCGTATATATTATAACGTATCTGCCTCATTTTACTTAATATCATTGGTAAAACCTAAATGTTTTGTTTTTAGAATAGTATTTGACAACATATTGCTAATATAACATAGTACATTTTTTTATTGAGGTGACTGCTACTATAATTAAATAACTGGAAGTAGCAGACACATCCACTATGCCGGCCTAGTCGAAACGCGACAAAGTCACTTAACGGTTTGTATACTTGTAAATTAGTAATAACAAACTTCACGCGTGCGAGCAGGAATCGTTACCAGCGTTTTGTTTACCTACCTAAGTGCCTACTTGAATTGAAACTCTAACCTGTCTGTCTATAGAGGCGCAGTGGTCGCGCGGTAAATGACAGACGCCTGAATAATTTTTCATTGAAAAATTATAAAACATACGAGTATTACGTTTCTTATTTCCTAATTAGGATTGCGTGAGACTCGAAATGACGACACGCGTGACGCATTAGTTAGCTTACCAGTTCGTTACGTGTAAAGTCCTGAGTTCGATTCTCGGGTAGAGCAAACATATTAATAATTAAATTGAATATTAGAAATATTTATTGAAAATTGAGGAGAATGTTTGATCCGGATTAAAGAGTGGTAGGTCCAGTCTGCCAACCCAGGGTAATACCATCACTTCAAGTACACAGACCGTAAAGTGACATTCGGATCATCTTGTGAGTTGCCGGTTCCAACTAGGCCAGCAAGCTGGATGTGACGGGACTGCTATTTCCAGATTCGACTGTTGCAGCTGTCACCTGATGTTAGGCCTAATTAGCACTTCATATTAACATCAGACGCAATAAATATGTCGAACCACAATAAAAAAGTAAAACCCCTAACGAGTAGAGATAGATCCCTAAAGAATTTTACAACGATTCTATAATACAACAAAATATTACCGCTATTTTCCGCTTCTTCATGAATTTATGGAATTTACTTTTGTCTGTATCCCTTTGCCTTTGCACAGTTACGAGATTATCTACGTGTATTGTTGACGCTTCATCGATATTTTGATTATATATTGTTTCCTAAAATATATTATGTTTTTGTTAATTGTTATCATTCCAATGCTAGTTTTTGTTACTGTTGCTGGACTATTAAAACCTAATATAATTTATTATATAGCTATATTATATACAATATATATTTATTATAGTTCTTTATTATATTTTAGTTTTTATGTTATATTATTATATTATAATAATGCAAGATCCTGTGAGTATTTTTTGTTCCTTTTCAATATTAATTTGTGAAAGAAGAAAAAAGTGACTACCGAAGGTATTGAGTAGCTAAGTGACAGAGCCGTCTGCCTTTTAACTACATTTTTCTATACCTTACTATACAAACTTTATACCTTAAGTTTTTCCAAAGCAATATTTAATTTAAGACGCACTGTAATTTCTGAACGTAGATTATCTACAATGTTAGCCCAGTACTTATTAACAGATGCGCATCTTGACAAACTTTCTTGTGGAAGATATGATAAAATACGTATTGCTAACGATGCTGGCAATAATTGAATCTGTAATCAAACAAAGATGGTCGTGTCCTAGTGGCAGTTAGTCACTCAAAACAAAAGATGGCCAAAAGCTGGTCTAATAATATATTGTGTTGGTACCAATTTATTAAACGTACAAGTATACGAGTATTGTTAGTCCAATGTACCATACCATACAAAGGTATCAATTATTTTTTTAGATCCTTCTTCACGCATCGCTTGAAGGATCCAGGGATTGGAAAGAACTTGTAAAGCATTGTTCTTTATCAGCCAAGCACTTGTCGTTTGTTCTACAAAGAAACGACGATCCAAACCTTTTAGTTAGACTTCAGAATTGACCGTCGGAAAGCAGACGCTTCTACCGACCTGTGTGGGTTTATATTTCGGGTGGATAAAGACGAGGAACAAGCAAGGTCAAAGAGTTCCTCAGATTTGATTCTCAGTCGTTCTGAGGACAGTACCCCGCCTTATGTTAATTTGGAGTGTGATCTATGGATGGGACGACTTCATCTACAGTTAAATAATTGAATGTAACATTTGTATCTTCAATGTTAACTTAGTTGGAACCGGCAACTTTTAAGCTGTTCCGGCAGTCACTTCACTATCTGTACACACTTGAATGTACACCCGGTAAAATGAACTCTTTATGCCTGTCATGCTCCATCTATCTATTCTTACTTATATTATACAATATAATTTAACGATTTTAATGAAAATCTATACGCACAAAATCAATTGTATCATTGACTTCAATATTAGGTCGTTGTACAGACCAAAATCTAAATTTGTTTGCGTCTTTGCTTGTCAATTCAATTTCTTCCAGTTTCAGACTGTCGCGATATGATGAGATAGCTGAAGTCCAACCACGTAAACCAGGATCTGGATCCTAAAGTAAAATTATTAAAATTTATTTTGTCACATTATAATCTTTATAAAATATTAGGCTTAATTTTTAACTAATAGTAAACCAACTATATAATAAGTCACTATCATACACGCCAATACACGCACCTTCATTCCCATATCCCATACCTCAATTCCTTTACCTCATACCTTTTAGGCCGGCATAGTGGTGGCGGCTGGGGCAGCCGGGAACTGACTCGGTTATTCCAGTCGTCGTCACTCTTGGACTTCCTCTTGCTAATCATCAGGCGAGTCGAGGTCAGATGTCGTGTCACAATAAAAAAAAAAACTAAATTTTCATACTTCCTACCTCAATTCCCATACTTTATACCTCAATTGCCACAGAGATAACCAGAGATAACGGAACGCTACTTCCAAAGGATTCGACACAACTTTCTCGCTTCCTTATTCACTATACTACTCTAGTTAAATTTTGGTAAGGAAAATTGATGGTTAAGTCAATAAGACTTAACCATCAGTTTAAAGATAGAAGGTACCTGATTTCGGACAGTAACAATCTCAGATTTCACTATTTTAGCAGCTACAATTTTTTTAGATGTCATATAAATATTTTCCACTTTCTTCAGCACCTCTAACATAATTGGACCTCCTGATATACTCAACAGCTCCAAGAGGACAATTGATTGACAATACTATAAATATAAAATTAAAAGTCATACTATAAGTTATTATTTTATTTACCTATTGTGACTTGACATATTACAGCACCCCGACTGAGGCTGCCGCACCCGAATGCCGCTACTAACAGTTAAATACCTGTGAGTAGCAGTCGCATCCACTATGCTAGACTAGTTGTAACCGGCAACTGACAAGCTGATTCGAAAACGCGACAAAGTCACTTAATGGTCTGTATACTTGGGTAGAGGTGGTTTTACCCCAGATTGGCAAACTAGCACCACTGCCTACCATTTTTTGGTAAACCGAGAACCCTCGGTTTAAAACCACTTGCCAGTTTCAATGTATCTTTGACTTTGGTCTTTCTGTTTTTGTGATACAAGCACATTTAACAGCTTAGTATAGAAATGCATAAACTCCGTCTTTCGTTTAATGCCCGTAATGCTATACAAAAATACTCAATAAAAAATCTGAATGGAATGAATTGTATCTACTATCTACTACCTATAAATCTATCTCACTTACAGGGCTTAGGGAATTGAACCATTGACGTTCTGACTCCATTATTTCTTTCAGTTCTGAGACAGGACGAATGCAACGATCATGATCCCTTGGGGCTTCATCAAAACTACTAAACATATGAAACCTGAACCACAAATAAACGTTTATTTAAAATTGAAAAAACTGTTTGTTAATATATTTATTTACTTTAGATTAAAAAAAGAACATGTTTTTTTAATAGTTTAAATTTACTTGGTAAAATAGGTAAAGGCAGCGGTGAAATCATATAATCCGACGCCTATTATTCAAATGTAGAGTGCCGATATGCTCTATTCATAGACACCCAGAGATACGTAATATTATATGAACGAATGTTTAGATAGAGTTAGGCTTTCCTGCGACCGGGAATAATATCCGGGGTTAAAGCGGTTGCTCGTGAAGCGACAGAAATCGAGATCTCTGGTTGCAGTTGACATCTGTGCCCGTGTTGAGGCTTTAATATCCAATTTTCTTTAATAATTAAAACAGTAAATTATTGTTAAATGCACTATATTAGCATTAGTATTTGCCAAAAAATTATAAAAATATACAAATTATTACTCAAATATTAATTAAATAAAAATTACTATGCCAATTAAGTTATAGTTAAAAATACTAACTCGCCAAAACCCATAAATACGTCTTTGCTTCTACAATTCCAAATAGACTTAAGTACCAATGAAAGGGCATAGCAACTGGTGACGTCATCAATTAGTGAAAATAAAAATTTTCTCTTTTTAACATGCGATATACGAATAAACCAACTTTTAGTTTCAATAATGTGTTGGCCCATGAACTCGAGTTCAACTGAAGACAATTATAAATACTATTATATTCAAGCTTTACGGTTATGGGCAATAGGCAACCCAGCTTTCCTGATGATGTCTCCGATTTGGTCGGAAAACACCCTCCTGGGATAATTTGTTTAACGCATTCATCTACATCAGATTTATAAATTGCAGTCGTCAATCTACTTTCGCTCATTCTTTCCATGTGCCCAAACAATCAAAGCATCCCTTTGATAATCCTTGTCACTACGTCTTCTTTCAAACCACTCTTTAATGACCTCAATTCTACTCTCATGTTTTTTTCTGGTAGTAGCATTCACTTTTATACATTAAAGTAGGGACAATAGACAGATATTAAACAATAATAATAAATATCTTATCTTACAATTGACTCTTGTTGTTATTTCCAATAAAGGCAGCATTAAAATATTAAAACAATGTATACAAAATTATAAAAATAATAAGCATAATCAGTTTTGTCAAAGTTTTGAAACTTAAACGTCAGTTGCGTTTCGATCAATAAAGAAATCTTATGCACTAGGATTCGCTTAATTTTTAAGCTAAAATAATTTAAAAAATGCAAAAACTAAACGAATATAAAATATTTAAGGCCGGCCGCAAAGTACGTTTTCTGTATACGTATTTCGCATACAAAAAACGTACTTGCATGCGAAAAACGTACATTTGTTGCAGGTCGAAATCAAATCAAATAAAAAAATCAAATCAATAAAATCAAATTCTTACGCCTTTTTTCTGCAGGGATAGGCAGAGATAATGAAGCGTCACTTGCCACGATCCTGATACAACTCCCTTGCTCTCCCCATTTCCAAAATTTTCTTCATATAATCTCTACGGTTGTGGGCACTAAGCAACAGCAATCCATAGTAAACGGATGCAGATTAGTACGTAATTATGTCGTATACGTAGTGCCTAGAATAGTATTTATAGCAAAGAAACAAATCGTGAACATTGTAATAAGTCCGCTGTTATATTATAAAATTTAGGAATAATGTATTATTTTGTTATTGTTAAGCTGGCAGTTGACTGGGCAGTTGTAGGTCAATTGCCCAGTCTGCCGATCCAGGGTAGTAATACTTTAAAGTGTACAGACCGTGAAGTAACTCAGTCGAGTTTCGAAATAGAGAAAAAGTAGATTCGTTGTCTTTACCTATCTCTGTAGAAATTCGGGCGTAAAGTTGATGATGATAGTAATTTTCTAAGTTATTCAAGAGCATAATATGATATAATACATTAAAAAACATGTAAAAAAAACACAAATTTTATTGTAATGTTGAACTCATAGAATAATTTTAGAATAGGTTTAGAATAATTTTAACAATTAAGTTGTATTTTTTTTTCCTTTTCACACCTCCAAAGGAATTTCTTATCAGCAGCACCACGATTATCCAATCTTCCTTGTAATTCTTTCATATAATTAAACTAAAACAAAAACATAATAACAATTGACAGTATTAAACAAATATCAAATTTGAAGCTTGAAAGGAGCTCAGTAAGCTGTAGAATATCAAAGTAGTTACAGCATAACATTAGCTTGTCCCTGCAATATCTTTTCTAACGTTCCTCATATTAAATAACTTGTATTCAGCTTTTCCGTTTAAATTCTTAAAGCAGTAGGGATTTGTTGATTAAGACGCTACAACTGATGTTAACTTGCATGATGGTAAACAAGAAGATGTTCAATAGAGCCGATATGTACCACATTCGAGCAAAAGCAGAATATAAAAGGCAGCACTGTTTTAATGAAGATCACAAAAAAGGATTATTACCATAATTCTCTTCTTTAAAAATTCATTGAGTTTAGTTTCATTTGCATCTCTTTGCTTATTAAGATTCATTGTTGATGAAGCCTTATCACTTTTAAACGAGTGTGTTTTCAACTAAAATAAAATACATATTTAATATTAGGATATTAGATATTAAAGCCTGTATGAAGAGAATTATGGATGTGAGGGAAGCAAGTGAGTTGTGTAAGGATCGTGGTAAGTGGCGCTCCATTGTCTCTGCCTATCCCTGTGGGAAAGAGGCGTGACAATTTGAAATTTTTTTACTTGAAGATATTAGGAAAAGGAGACCTTTGCCTTAATAAGTTAATAAAATATTACAAAAAAATATTTAATAACCTTTTGTTGTGGAAAATTCAATTTGGCAATATTAATTTTAAGACGCATTGTAAGTTCTGAATAAAGATCGTTAACTAAATATTTCCAGTACTGGTTGACAGATGAACAACATGTCAAACTATCTGTTGGAAGATATGATAAAATACGTTTTCCTAATGATGCTGGCAGTAGTTGAATCTGTATTAAAATTTATTTTAATGATAAAGGTTTGTTTAATAATTCATGGTGTCATACCGAGTATAAAAAAAAAACGAGTAAAGCCTAATCAGGACGACAGTGCCACGCGCTTTGCATCTTTTTGCCAAGAAATAGGCGCAGCGTTTGTGGCACTACTGGTCAGCAGATTCGAAGAGAATGCGAAATTATTTCTTTTTACACCCTTGGTGGCAGCGCTGTTTTAACTCCGATATCCACCCACATGCGTCTTGTAATGACCAGGGCGCGCTCTATTGTCTCTGTCTTTTTTATTTTTTTATTATTTTTTATTGTGACTCGACATATGACAGCACCCCGCTTGAGGTTAAGCCAAAGTGTGGTCCATGAATGTCACTGCTGCTACAATTCAATAACTGTGAGCAGCAATCACATCCACTATGCCGGCCCAGATAGAACCGGCAACTTACAAGCTGATCCCGAAACGTGACCAAATCACTTCACGGTCTGTCGGCAGACTGGGTACCACTGCCTACCACTCTTTGATAACTAGACCCGAAGCAAATATCCATCTCTTTTTTTATTAACAAATATTTGCAATATTTAATACTATTAAATATTACAAATAAAAGCTATGAAACAAATATTTGCTCCGACCGGGGATCGAACCCGGGACTTTACGCGCAACTAACCAGTCGCTAAACCGTTCGTCCACGCCTGTCGTCAATCTAAGGTGTGACAATTTGATTGATTGGTTATCGCCTATACCACTAAGAATATTACGACAAGCTCTTTAATCTTATTCCTACCTCGTTTTTTCATACCCGGGAAAGCAACCGCGTTCTGTGTACAGAATCGGCTGTCGATCTAAAAGGTTCGCTACATTGTTTCTTTGTTGAACAAGCGTTAAGTGAATGCTTTAACAGCCCATATGTTGTCCCTATCCCACCTGGCATCATAATATAATCCAATCCGTGAAGAAGCCTTTTTTATTTTGTGGGTAGACATCTGACCTTGACTTGCCTAGTGGTAAGCAAGGGAAATCAAAGAGTGCCAGCGACTGAAAAAACCGACTCAGTTCACGGTTGCCTTAGTCGCTTAGGCCAAAGATATTTGATGTGGTAATTATTATTTTATTCTATACTTCGAGCTATATCTAAAAAGGAATGTATTATAAAATTGACTATTTAATTTTTCTCTAATACATACAAAATCAAGCGTTGGTTTTTGTGAAACCTTTGGTTGTTGTACAGACCAAAATCTAAATTTATTGCCATCTATTCTTGTCAATTCAATTTCTTGTAATTTTAGACTGTCGCGATATGATGTGATATTAGAAGTCCAAATATGTAAACCGGGATCTGGATCCTAAAACACATTTAATAAATTATACTCTATCATTCTCGATTATCGTTCTTCAATTTCCACGAGGTTAGGTAGAGACAACGGAGCGCTATCAAGACAAGGATGCACACACGAACCCACTCGCTTTTTTCATTACTTCTACAATTAAAAACCTCAGTGTAAGTGTAAAATAAAAATTATACTTACTTTTGTCTGATTTCGTATAATCTGAGATTTCGCCGTTTCAGCTGTTGTGATTTTTTTAGATGTCCTATAAATATTTTCCACTTTCTTCAGCACCTCTAACATAATTGGGCCTCCTGATATACTTAACAGTTCCAAGAGGACAATCGATTGATAATACTATAAAAAAAAACAATAAATATGACAATAAAATTCCTAATTGCACATACACAATACTCGTACAAGGGCGAGCCTAATGAAGGGAGAGTTGATAAGAGCCATATACCATATTATCTTGGGGAAAGTACATACTTACAATAAGGGCTGTGTTTGCCCTCAAATCTGCCTGCGTGCCGACAGCATAACTCATTGAGAATAAGCTTCGTTTTGACAGTTAAACTCCATTAAAGAGATTAAAAATTTTAATAGTGACCAACATATTTCATTAATCGAATCGATGTTCTTTTTCCTTACCAGTTCAAGCTCATTTAAAGCTCATTGTCAGAATAATTAAAAGTTGTTTTCGACACTAACAGCGACCGCGTAACTTGATAAATGAGAATGAATTTATATTTCATTCCAGTTGAAATTGCGCGGTCGGCCCCCTGACTGCGCCATAACATAACCACATCGCATCTAATTAACACCACAACAATTAGGCCGGCATAATGACGGCGACTGAGGTAGCCGGGAACTAACTCGGTTTTTTCAGTCGTCGTCACTCTTGCTTATTATCAGGCGGGTCGAGGTCAAATGTCTGTCACAATAAAAAAAAAACATTGACATGCAAGAGTCTGCATGTAACCACTGCATGACCACTTATTTCGCTGCGATGTGGTGTGGTTGTGGTTCGTGTCAATGAACATTTTTAAGCTCAAGACGCCAGCCTAATAACCCAGTCGGTATGTTATGATTTTATTTTCAAAATGTCTGCATTCCATTATAACTATAATATTAATTTCTCATACTAACAGGGTCAAGCGAATTGAACCAGTGGCATTCTGATTGCATTATTTCTTTTAGTTTTGAGACAGGACGAATGCAACGCTCGTGATCCTTTGGAGCCTCATCGTAACCAATCCGCAGATGAGACCTGACCAATAAATAAGATTCATAAAATATATACATCTTGGAGAAATATACAGGATTCCTGTCACGTCTTATTTTTCATAGACAATAGGGCGAAACTTTCAACGAACCTGACTAAACTCTCTTGTTTCTCTTACATCCACAATTATCATACAAGCCTTATGGTTATGGACACTACGGACTTTCACCATCTATTTATTCAGATTTGTTTTTTACTGTAAACATATTTAATACTACTAACTCTCCAAGAGCCATCAAAACGTCTTTGCTTCTACAATTCCAAATAGACTTAAGTACCAATGAAAGGGTATAGCAACTGGTGACGTCATCAATTAGTAAAAATAAAAATTCCTTCTTTTTAGCATGTGATATACGAATAAACCAACTTTTGGTATCAATAATGTGTTGGCCAACGAAATCTTCGAAATCAGCTAAAGAAAAAGATATATACACTTAGAAGTGGCAGACAGTTGGTGGCCATTTTCCCAGTCTGCCGATCTGGGGTAGTACAGACCGTGAAATAAGACACTTGCGTTCCAGGATCATCTTAAGAGTTCAGTTAGGCCGGCACGGTGAATGAGACTGTTGCTTGCAGTTATTTAACCGTAGTAGCGGTCGCCTATATTTATGGACGTCAGCTTGGATTCCATGTTGTTTTGGAGTAATCATTATATTTTTGGACTCGTGAACTCTTTGGAAATATAACAAATTCTTGACCTAGTTTGTTTAAACCACTCCACTTCTTTTCCTAAAATGGTCTTTTTTAGTTTAAGGCCCTCTTGGACCTCCTCTTGTTTATCATGAGACGTCGAGTCACAATAAGCCATGAGACGAATAAAGTGTCATTTAAGCGTTTATCATTATAAAACCGAGTCTGTTCACCGTCTCTAAGCCGAAGTCTAAAGATGCGTCTTTACGCATCGCTTGAAGAATCCAAGGTTATAGGATTGGCAGAACACATGGGCTGGTAAATTCACTTGCCGATTGTTCTACAATAAAACGACGCACTTTTTAATTCAGAAAATTTATGAAGAGATGTTTAGAAGAAGTTTTAAGGTTAGGGAATCCTACAATCATGAATTCTTCACATGTGAAAAATCTACGTCAATCAAACGAAAGCTGAGTTGGTTTCGTGTACATAATAGATATCAAAAAGGATTAAGAGTTGAGTACTTCTATTGTATATAATCGACAAGCTATGATGTCGCGTTTCTTAGTTAGCGTTTCTTTTTATCAGTGGACCCTTTCCTCAGATTCTGTCTGTAGAATCATTTAACTAAGCGAAAGAGCTCAAGTTGGTCAGTACTATTTACAATTTTTGTTTGTAAACGAATTATCATTAATTTCAAGCCCTAATTTCCATATATATTGCAACTTTTCCCGGTACTAGCACAAATCTTAAGCTTCTCTCTGATTATGGCAATTTCTTTTTAAAATAAATAATTTAATAAATAGCTTACATACAATTTATTTTTGTTGATAATTCCAATAATGGCAGCATTATAAGTAAATTATAACTATATTAATATAATAATAATTTATTTAATTATTAAATAGAGGACGGCATAGTGAAATGTCAATTACTTTATGTCAAACTCGATTTATTCTTAATATGGTGCTTGAAATATGTAATTGTGGCTCTAAATTTTATTTCATAGCATTAAATAAATAAATAACATGGGGCCTCAGTTTAAGCAGGAGTGCGATCCATGAATAGAGGTGACTGCTACGGTCCCTCATTAGAATTGTGGACGTGAGGGAAGCAAGGGGGTTGTGTCCGGATCGTTGCAAGCAGCGCTTCATTGTCTCGGCCTATCCATGTAGGAAAAAGGCTTGTGACAGTTTAATTGATTAATTGATTATTTAGACGCGTTATCTAATCATCTGGTGGTAAGCAAGGAGAAGTCCAAGAGCGCCGACGACTGATTAAACCGTATTATTTTACGATTGCCTCAGTTGCACTTACTTTGCCGGCCTCAAGTAATTACCTTAAGCATCTTCATGAGCCTGTGTGGACGATGAACATTTCTAATAAGTCACCTTTAGTCGGCATAGTATAAATCGTTTTTTTAAAGTCGTTGCCGCTCTTTGACCGTCGTTTTTTTATTGCGAATCGATGAATCGACGCCGCCTGGTATTAAGCTGAAGTGCGACCGCATGAATGACTGCCACTAGTCTATTAACTTTAAGTAGCAGTCACTCTACTTTACCAGCCTAGTTGAAACCGGCAACTTACAAGCTGATCCCGAAACGCGACTATGTCACCTAACGGTCTGTATACTTGTAAGTACTACTCCGGATCGGTAGACTGGGCACCACTGCCTACCACTCGTTAATTCCTTTGCTTACCATCAGGCGATTCGAGGCCCGTTGTCATGTAGAGTGGAGACCAAGAACCGGAAGACAGCGTAGGTAGGACTCCAACTAGGTGGACTGACGGCATAGTGAAAGTCACAAATAAACGGTGGATGCAACTAGTATTTTGTTGTTCATAATGGCGTTCCAAGGGGGAGGCCTATGCCGTAGACGCCTTCTGGCTAATGATGATGATGATGTCATGTCACAATAAAAAAACATAGATCAGTACCTATCTTTTTTTATGAACCTATAAAGAAGGCTTTTAGCATTATATGTAATATGCTTGGGATAATGAAATAAGTACAAAAACATTTTTTCACACAACATTTTAATTATTGACATTTGATAAATGGAATATAATACTGAAATAACTATATTATTATATGAATATACAATTATGGTTTCCTTAAATATAGTTTGAGTTTTGCGACGGCTGTCAAAAAAATACGCCCGCCTATTGGGTTCTGAATTTTGTAACTGTAAATTTAACCAGCACAAACTATATACCTAATGCACGAATAGTGATGTTCTAATCACAAACTATGTATTATCGATGTTCAAAAATTAAATGATTTTCTATAGAATTTAGTTTTATTTTAAAGTTTGATTAACAATAAAATTTAAATACTTAAATGAATTATGAATTAGCACCGACTGATTGTTGGGTGGCGGAAACATAGGCCATTTTTTTATTCATTATGGGTGCAGGCGCTCGCCGGTTTGTATTTTTTATTATTATTGAGCCTATACGCCTGATGTTAAACTGGAGTGCGATCCATGAATGGAGTCGACAGCAATTACAGTAAATAATCTGCAAGTAGCAGTCGCATTCACTATCACGGCCTAGTTGGAATCGGTGACTTTCACTAAACGCACCTTATTTGATTTACTTGAAAGTGTAGAAACTACCCCGGAATAAAAGACTGGGAAAATGACCACTAACTGTTTGTATAAACTCTTAACAGAAGAAATATCTGCCTCTTTTTTATTTGTATATAACAAATAGATAATATCTGATAAAATTGTCGTGAAACGGTGTTTGTAACAAAACTCCTCCGAAACGGCTCATTCGATTCTCATAAAAAATTGTGGGTATATTCAGTAGGACTGAGAATTAGACGTAAACCATTTTTCATACCCCTAAATGATAAGGGTGGTTCACACCAAAATTTTAATTTTATTTTTGGACAAGACTTTTCATTTTATTTATTTTATTATTCGGCAATAAAAAATACATACAATACTAAATTTTCACCCTTCTACTACAAACCCGTATTTTTTAATAGCGATATTAGTACTATATTAATTTTCTACTCTCGGCGGTGTCACTTCTCACCCAGCACAGAGATGAGTAGCTAGTAGTGAAATTAAATATATATTTACATTTATATTTAATTGCACTACAAATTATACATATCATTAATAACAATAATCGATAATTGGATTATAAACAATGTCACAACCCTAGGCATGTAACTTTGACATGAGTCGCAGAACTTCAGCTATATTTTATAAGCCATAATCGCATTATCATATTAGTTTCTTATATTATAACTTAATTCAAAGTAAATGGCGGCTCTGAAGTAGTTAGGCGCAAATCGATGCGCAATATATTAAACACAATATTGCAAGCCTCGAGGAATGAAAAAAAGAGAGCTTTCATTTGTGTACTATTTATACACTACTAACTTCGGAGACGTCATAAGATTTGGAACTAGCTGTACTTATACATCTGTTTGGTTGTAGCCATATAAATATAATATATAAATATTTAGAAACCACACAAGAAAATCCGTACTTCCGGTAACTAAATATATTGCGGGCATATGAATCTGCGGGGTTAGGTTCGCAAGTTAAAACGATTATCGTCTCTCCATGGCGATTGTCAAAATAATAAAGCTAGGCTAAATACAATAAAATAGGACTAATAATCGTTGTGACGAATATCGTCTGTGCGACGACATCTTTGATTATTTTCATTAATAGTCTCATTTTGGTGGATTTAGCCTGGCTTTTATTATTTTGCCAATCGTCGACGAGAGACGATAATCGTTTTAACTTGCCCAACCTAACCCCGCTGATTATGAAATGAAAGAATTTGCCGTCCACAATGATGCAATGTAACACGATAACTATATTCCGTTTAATGAACGTTACACCAAACTGAAAGGGGTCATAAAAGCATTAAGTTTACAGAACACTCGGAAGTACGGCATAATTTAATAGCTTTATTAATTATGTCAGAACAGATAAATTCTTTAAAATGTAATCCAATTAGTGGTGGAATGTTTCTAGGTGGGATAAATGACTCTTGTCAAATACTTCACATAAACATTTTATTTAATTCTGACTTATTAATAAATCCATTAATAGTGATTTACAACACGCCTAAGAACGCTGAGTGTCGAAGACCTCACGATATCTTCAACACTAGATTTTTTGGGAGACTCAACATGGACTTTATGCTTTTGTTCAGTTCGCTTCATGCTTAGTAACCCAGCGTTTTACACTCATATACCACTAAAATTCACAACAATTGACGTTTTCTAACATTCTTAGACAATCAGGCGGAGATAGATATGTGTTTCACAACTACATCATAGATATTCACATCATAGATACATCATAGATAACATAGATATTCACAACTACATCAATCAACTTTTTTCACTCTATTTATAACAATTACATAAACAATTTTAAATATATAAAAAAGTAATAAAATATATTAATATTTTCAATTTATAAACATAACAATATGATAAATAACCTTTAAGCTTTGTACCAATATTATAATATAAAACATAAATCCTATAATTATCACACTCTTGATACTACATTAGTCTCATTCTCTCGTAGTTTAGTTTTCTGAAAGTATCACTTCAGTCTGTACACGCGTTTTTATTTTAAATTAAGGTTGAAGATATGAGAGCCCGATGTTAAGCTGCGGTTTATGAATGGCGACGACTGGTGCTACAGCTAAATAATTGCAAGCAGCAGTAAGATTTAGTATTTCGCCCTAGTTAGAATTGGCAACTTGTAAGCTGAAAACAAAACGCGACTGAGACATTTCTGGATTTATACATTTGAAAGTGGTGGTCATATACTTTTAGATGGCCAACATAACTGCTAACTGTTTACATACCACTCTTATATCGTAATATTTGTTATATATATTGATATTTCTTAGCTATCTATACGTTCTGCGATATTAAAGTTGGAATTGTAATGAATAATTTGTGCGTTCTCGATAGCTAGGTTAAAAACATTTTTTACTCATTTGTTATTTGAGGTGCAAATGTGAATTATTCATTCATTGATACAGCATTAAAAATATTTTGTGATCAAACGAAAAAGTGTTACAAATTTCTTTATAAGTTTTCTTTCTTCTTTTAAGTTTATTTATAAACGCTAAATAAATTCTTCTGATTCTTGAATGTAAATTTTATCAGAATACATAACATCAGTAGTATCATGGTATATAATTATATTATATATAAAATATATACATATTAATAATAAAAGAAGGCCGTTCGCGTAGTTTTTGTTAAGACTTACCTACAGGAAATATCAACATCTAATTCTAATTACTAAGAAGACATCCCTAGTCACCAACTATAAGCGCTGGAATTCATTGTTTAACTAGATAAAAATTTTACCAAAAGGATCTTTTTCAATTTCAATTTCCGCCAAAGTAAGTCCTTTTTGGTGTACGACAGTGAAGTTCCATGAGTCATTACTCAAACCACTAAGTAGGACTTACTTTGCCTGATTTATAATACATTATAATTATTATTGTAGTAAATAGTATGTAACGACAAAAGGACACAGCGCAAGTTAATAACAATTAGAAAAATAGAATGTTTAGTATACACAACGTAATATTTTTTGTAATACATAATTTTAAAAATATATTTATCACAATTTCGCAATAAACTATTCAAATGTAATTATAATATAAAGACATCATTCAATACCCCGTTCTCCCGTAAAACACAGACCATAATAATTCCACTTCACTTCCTTAAACATCTTTCCAAGTGGAGTAAATTATAGTCTGTGTTTTTCGGGATGTTATGTATTTATAGTATACAAAACATATTATTCTTTATAATACAAAATTTTAAAGATATATTAATCACAATTTCGCAATAAACGAGAAGATTCAAATACTATAAATGTATAATAATAAATGTATAATATAAATACATCATTCAATACCCCGTTCTCCCGAAAAACACAGACTATAATCACTCCACTTCACTTCCTTATAACATCTTTCTAAATCGTGAGTGATTCTTAGAAAGAGTTATCATATATTACCAACATAATCGCTAGAAATCGTATGAATGAAAATAAAAACATATAAAAGACACGGATTGCACCGCTAAATATAGGGTGGATAGAGGCAAAAATATTGTATAGGAATGATTAACCCTGTGAACAAATTTACCCCTATCCTCTTAAAACTATTGACGGCTAACCTAAAACATTTTTATTTTATTTTTAATTTTAATTTTTTTTTTAATTTTTTTTTTATCTTGATATAATTGATACTAACAAGTTTGTTTTTTACCTCAGTTTCATATACGAGTACGTCTCAGCTGATCTCAACTTGCCTGATATAAAACCGATTCAGTATATAATACCATCTGATGCCGTCACTATGCCGGCCAGTTTCTTAACTATCAGAGGTGAACAGAATTCACATATTTCACCAATTTAATTATTTTATTTCACTAGAATTTGATTTTAAACTTGTTAGTATCCTAATAACCTATCTTAGTCTATGAATTTTTAAAATAGATATATTTATCGAGTGGGTTTTACTCACTAAATATGTGAGACTGAGACCCACAACGAGTGAATACACTATAACTTTGAACAACGTCATATTAGTGCACATACAAATAATATAATTCAACAAGTGAAAAACATGTTGAATTATATTATTTGTTACAGAAGAAAAACAGGACCGCCCTGATAAAATTAAATTCTTTATCAGGCTTTATAAAACTTTAAAATCTATTTCACCCAGGTAACTATTGATTCCATTAAAAGTTGACGTTGGTTATCTATAGATATTTGCTAAAGATATCAATATCAATTTTAAACTTCAAATCAAATCAAATTGTCACGCCTTTTCCTCACTATATTTTAAACTTATATCTAATAAACGCAACTAAACATAGTAGCCCCGTCGTAGCTACCTAAAAGCAAAATAATTATGATTTAATAACTCCCAAAATACCGCATATAGATATCTCTAATCTTAGACGACTTAATGCAAACTTAAGGACGAAATAGTATTTGTCATTTATTATTCGTACCACGACTGGTCTCGCATATTCAAAGTCGAATCCCATCGCTGCCCCTTCCAGAAGCTACATACACAATCCAATGAGGTGTTGTTAAGGATTTGGGCGGCTACATTGTGGTAAGTTATACATTAAGCTGGTCTATTAACCACATCAATGGCCGGATTACTACGAATAAATATTTCCACATCTTCAATGATAAAGTTATTATTTACTATAACAAGCAAATTGCTGCCAAATACTGCGATATTCTAAGATAAAATTAAACCAATACACAAAGCTAAATCGGTTCAGTATTGGTTTGAGCAGCATTAAAAAAAACATTTCAGTCGCCAGAACTTAATATCATTAAACCATTGTGGAGAGTTTTAGAGCAAATAGTGAGGAGCAGATTTCCATCTCCATCAACATTGAAACAGTTGGCAGATGAGATGTTTTGATATGGGACCAAATTCCGTTGAAAAATATTCAGAGGCTCTAGGAATATATATTTAAATCTCATTGGAGAATAAATATACATAATAAAACCTTATTAGCAATGATAAAAGTGCAGTATTATGTGAGTCATTATAATCACTCATCAACAACTAATTAGGCCTGTATCGTCGATTAAGTGTCGGTTTCTGAAACAAATAAAGCTATAAATTTTCTAAACTTATGCACAAATAAATTAATCAAAAAGATTATTTCAATGAACAAGTTTAAATTAGCACGCTTCTATTAGGCGTGACTTGTGGGAATGTAACAGATTTTTTTCAAATTAATTTTCACCGACTTCTAGACGTTGGTGAACAAAACCAAGTCGCGTCAACAACATATCGTTAACAAAAGATGTTTACTAGTTAGTACAAATATTCTGTAAGTTCCTATATATTCTTATTAATACCGGGTGTATTTCGAGGTTTTTTTTATGGTATCTTAAGTAAACAATAATCTCACCGTACAGTCAGATCAACAACTCTATTATTCCAGTGAGTCTTCAAATTTGAGCCCATATTTTTCTAAGTCCGCATTAAGAAGGTGGCAAACAGGGTCCGAATCTGTAGTTAAACCAGCCATAACACTCCTGAAATATTAATATTAAGCTGTATGAGCCACACGTACGAGAAGAACCTATATTTTGTTAAATTATGCAATAGGCTTTAAATTTAAAATTCATTATATGTATATAACACAACCAAATCTATACTAATGAAGAGGAAAGATTTGTAAGATTCTTTGTAATGAATAGGCTCAGAAACTACTGGGCCTTCAGAACAATGGTGCGTTTATTGTACTACCCACAAATATATTACACTTTTTTTATGTACCTTTATTTTATTAATTTAGGTATACAAAAGTAACAATTATATTTAACCTTAAATAAATATTAATATTGTATTTATTTTTTAAATACAATTGTATTTCAGTATTTAGTATTTATATGTAGCTATATTGGTATTATTAACTTTAAATAGTTTATTCAATGTCATATATACTTTATTTACAAATTGTGTAATCTTGTACATTGTATTTTTACCATTGATCTAAGGGCTCTGATAGGAAGTCGTACATGGCTCCCTGTCCATCGGCAGCTGCCTGACTGCCATTACCGCCTTGGCTACCACCAGCTTGAGTTGAACAGAATTCGCTGTCGGTTGATCGCCCTTCTATTTCATCCAGGGTCATAATCTTTTCAACGAAATCTTGATGTTTTTGAGCTTCGTCTTCGAGGACAGCCCATCCACTTTGGCTGTGCACCTGTTGATATTATTGAAATTGTAATCGTATTAGGTATAAAGTCACAGATAATCTCATTTAGTACATTGACAAAATTATATAAAACTGTTTAACAAACGTTTTCAATGTGTAAGCAAACGTGAGAAGTTTATGTTAGAAAAATTCTCGCGGGCTTAGTTTATCAGAAATTATCAGATACGGTAATTACATTTTGTATTAGACCCCGAACGAGTATAGTACATGAAAATCTATCCAGAAATTTATATAATACTTTTAAAAGCAGTTTGATATTGCCCGAGTGTCGCCTTTCCGTACTTGGATTTATCTAACATAAAATTCTTATTGTCATATGTGGGCGAACTTAACTAACAATAGCATAGGACATCATTCATTTTGTATGAAGACTTGGGCTTATATGTATTAACAGTTGCATATACATTTTAAAATAGTTTAATGTATGAGGGTTACAGTGTGATTGGACAATATCCTATATTTTGCATAGTTTAGGTGTGCAAAAAGATCAAACTATATGTACCTATGTTAGTTTAAAGTAGACTATACAAAATCCATATCTTATTTTCCAAATAACTCAATTACACAGCAAATAACAGCAAACTTGTAATTAGTTTTATCAATACAAGTCAAAACTATTATTTATATTTTTTATCATTGGACATTACAAGTACATAAAAGCCCATGACATAAATAGTAGATACATGAATGATATTCTTTAGTACGTCACAAAAATTAAAACCACACATAATGAATAAAACGGCATATCACAAAACTACATTTTAAATACAAAAAAAAAACTCTTAAACGAAGAACAAAGTTTTAAATTGGTATAAAATTTATAAGTGATACAACATTTAGGTTGACTAGTGAATCGTTAGATAATTTCAATGGTTTTAACAGTGTGTTGTGTCTTTCATTGTGGGAAAAATGCGTGACAATCTGATTGATTGATTGATAGGTTTTATTATATATATGCATTAAATATAAGGTTTTATTAGGATTATTTTATGAAACGATAAACCAGTCATCCTATTCACAAATGGTAATCGATCGATGTACAAAAAATATAATTGAAAAAGTATTACTTATGATTTAATTTTTAAACATACTTTTAAAAAACCTGTGAGGTCATTATTTTATTAGAAAAGTAAAATAATGTTTTATGGCTTACACTGATACTGTCAGGATACTTTAAGATAAACAATCGACTTTTATATTAACTTTTAGCATACAATAAATGTAATAAAATAGTTATTTTGAACATTTTAGCTCAGGTAATTAAATGCTATTTGACTGGACCATTTTGACATTGTAATTCAATATTTTTGGGTCATTAGGTCATTATTAGTATTAGTAGTATTAATTCAATAAAGGTTTTTTTTCTAAATTCTATTGTAAGTTGTAATGCGGTCCATGAATAGAGTTGACTGCTACTATAGTCAATTAATCGTACGTAGTAGTCTCATAATAATTTTAGTGTGTCCTTTATAGGCTATAGTTTCAAAGGATATCATTGATTTTGTATGGGGACTTGAGCTTAATCGTAGTAACAGTTGTATATATATTTTAAAATAGTTTAATATACAAAGATTACAATATGATTGAAATATATAGTATATTTTGCATAGTTTAGGTGTGCAAAATGATCAAACTATGACCATGAAAGTTTAAAGCAAACTGTTAAACTGTCTTTGTGATTGACAGACGATACAAAATTCATATCTTATACTTCAAATAACTCAATTGCACAGCAAATAACAGCAAAATTGTTATTAGTTTTATCAACACAAGTATCGAAACTACCATTTATATATTTTTTTATCATTGAACATTACAAAAGTAGTAAAATGTATAGATGTCTTTTATTGTGTATCATTTATTATTAAGTATTATTCAATTATTCATCTTATAGTTACCCTGACATTGTCAAATGAGTAAAGGTGCTTTAGAGATATTTTAGATTTAGTGTAAGTCTAGAGCCGCGTTAATAACAGTGAGCGATTAAGGAAAAATAATACAAGCTGTCTTTACATTCTCAGCCAATACAGTGTTATTAATGCGGCTACATCCTTTTATTAGTACATACCTAACTCTATAATAGTCGTAAATGGTATGAAAAGATTTAGATGACATAAATATGATGAAAACAACCGTGAAATCTATCAAAATTCGTGCCCAAAACTTGTATCTAGTGATCGATTGAGTACAAATGTCAGTACGAATATTATAATAAATGATATTTGTAAGGTGATAAGAAGCACATACAACAAAACCTACCTTCGCGGTGAATTTTTTTGAGAATTTGGATACCTTCTTTGAGGCATAATGACCGATACGTGAAATTTTCTTATTGACAGAGTGGGCTGCATTTGACAGCTTAGCTTTACATTGTTTCCAAGTCTGAAATCATGACATGGTAACAAGAACTCTTTATATTTTGTTCAACCTATCTGACGAATAGGGGAGTTATGTAAACATATATATGTAATACATAAGTGTATGTATTTATGTAAGTGTGTGTTGTATGTATGTATGTATGGGTACTCGTAATTTTATTGTAAAAGTTGTCAATAGATACGTTTTAATTGTTAATTAATATACATTTAAATTATTAGGAACTGCCGACAGCAGTAAAAACTTAAAACTATAAAATAAGTGTTATTTGTGTCAAATATATAAAGTAAATTTAATGAAACTGTATTAATTATTATAACTATTTAATGTAGTTTAGTTTTCACATAATATATATCGGCGCTCTAAGCCCTGAATAATAATATACATTTTTATGGTTTAATTATTTATCAAAACATATGATGGACTGCGCCAAGCCATTGATATTAATATTATATAATTTATTTGTCATAATAATTATTATGTTTATATATTATTTACCTATACATAGTATCAACATAAATTTCCCTTAACTAATTTTACCACATTTTTTCCACTTTTTATTTCCACTTCACTGTCGAGCACTTGATACTACCCTAAATCGGCAGACTGTGCACATTCACCTGTCTGCCTGCCTATCACTCTTTAAGTAATATGCCTATTCTCTTTAATTTATTTTAACAATACTAACCTTTGATAATACTCAACATTTTTATTACATTAAAAAAATAATGCTATTATAAACTAAACTAAAAACAAAAATATCCTAATTATAATTTATGCAAACATCACGTTTTAAATGATGGTCTTAGGTTCGATGTTTAATCGTCTTCATGAGCATTTAAAACTCTTCCACCCTGGTTGCTCCGTTCCTTTGTGTGCCAAATTCGGAAAAATCGTTTCATATTATAATTTATTTACTCTGAAGGACAGCTTTATATTATATAGATCTCTCTATTTTCCTTCTTTCTATTTTAAATAGATATCTGTATTTTTTCTCTCTCTATTATTTTTTAGGTATATGCCTCCTGCTTGTATGAATATAAATAAGTATTTAATATTCTTCCAAGCAGCCTCAAGGATTATTCCGTAAAAGTTCATAAAATTATATAAAATACTTATTTTTGAATGACTTTTCTGTCAAAATCCTCAGGGAGTCGATCCTTTAAAATTCTCCTCACTTTAACTCCTTTGATGTTTTTCTCAATCTTTATTACTTCATCTTCTAATAACATACATTTCTCAGGCGCTATTCATCTCTTCATCCACAATCGTCTAATAAATTGTATATGTAGTTTATTCCGAATTTTGTTTAGTGTGATAATTTTGAAACTAGATAGTGATTTGAAATATAATGTAAAGATGGAAAGAAAATTTGAAAATATACATTTTTGTTCTTTGTTGTAGTTAGTTAGTTATTTAGTAATAAGTTGACAATGCAAGTATGAAGAAGCTAATAAAAAATGTTAAATATATTTATAAGATTGACAATGTGTTTTTGCAGTTATTATCAATTGAATAATATTTAATTTTGTATAATTGTTTATATTGACAAGGCCAATGTTCGGCGGCAATAAAATTTTAACCATCAATGTATTCGACGTGTAAAAAAATGTGTGCGTTAAAGTGTTTAGTTGTTACAGTTAATTTATTCTTAAACAATTAGTTAGTAGCTATGCTAAACCTTAAAATTAAATACTATGTTACTCAGTAGTTATACTTACGAGAAAGCAAAAAATATTTGGTTTTAACTTATTCGACCTCGATCATGCTTACCATCAGGCAGATCGAGGTCAGATGTCGAGTTACAATAATAATAATAAAGTAGGAAATAGGCATAGTTTGTTTCCGTTTCCTTATCCTTTGTTTCATATATGTTTTACATGTTACAGTAAACCTTTTTTTAGCGCCGACGACTAAACATCCACTTAATTCTCAGTCGCCTTTACTGTGCCGGCTATACACATTAGAGGTAGATATATGTATTTTAAATGACTTTTCTGTTATATATATAAAAACTATCTTGTACTGTTATTATAACTTTTCAATTCCCACAGGTAAAGACAACAAAGTGCCAGTTTCTACAATTAGTTCTTTGTTATTTTGGCTCGACATAATGCCAGCACCCCGCCTGATGTTAAGCTAGAGTGCGACCCATGAATGGAAGTACAGTTAAATAACAGCATTCAGATTCACCATGCCGGCCTCGTTCTGTCCCAACTTTCTGAACATCCACAATCTTCTTCATTTAAGCTTTAATCTCTTTATACAGCATATCCCCGATTTTGTCAAGTAACAATCTTCTATGTCGCGCTTCTAGAAACATAGTTCTACGTCCTAAAAGAATATTTCTAGATGAAATTTGGGATTTTGTTGAATATGCCCCTTTACGTAGATACCCTGGGTCGATATCACTCTGATATATGTACTTTGGTCCCCTGTTACTATGATACAAGCACTTTTAAAAGCTTAGTATAGAAATGTTTAAAATATATTATGCATAATGTGTTTACATAAAGACAACCAACAATTATAATTCATATAAATTTATTATGACTAAATATAATTATACTATATTTATATTATTATCTAAAATAAAATACCAAATAAATATTTACCGATTGGGTCGAAGCAAGACTTTGATAACCACGTGCACCGTACTCATGACTGAAATCGTGTAAAAAACATGTTAGTTAAAATAAATAAAAATATCCATAGATTAAAATATTCACACCTGACAATAATCTGAAGTGCGATCCATGAATTGGGGCGACTGCTGACGCAAAGTTTTATTTTATTAAGTCGCGACGACTGTACTCGACTTGACTGATGGTAAGCAAGAGCACCGACGACTGAAAAACCATTTCATCTAACGGTTGTGACCATTTCATCAGTCGCCTTCACTATGCCAAACCCACAGAACCTAGCTGAATTGCGGCAACTTTCAATGTGGTATGACGCGACTGAATTACTTTACAGTCTCTAGGGTCAAACGACAAGCAATTTATTAGTGTACTACAGACATAAATAAATAAATATTCTTTGACACTGTAGATCAATCAATCAAATTGTCACGTCTTTTTCTATTAGGATAGGCAGAGACAATGGAGAGCCACGATCTTGACACAACTCCCTCGCCTCCCTTACATCCACAATTATATTCATAGAAGCCGTAGGGTTAGAACCCAGCTCTCTTGAGGATGTCTCCGATGTGGTCCAAAAACACCTTCCTGGGTCTGTCTCGTTTAACGCATCCATCCACATCAGATTTTAAAACTCCTTTCGTCAATCTACTTTCAATCTAGACCACAATTTTTAGTTATTTTATTTATTTCCTTTTTAAAACAAAACAAAAAAAAATCATTTTTTATTTATATTGTTTAAAATTTATTAACTTTAGATTGTAAACCTACTTCATCGAGGAATAATTTTGCGGGACTAAAATTGTTAAATTAGTTTTATTCAACTTTAATCTAATTTTGACTATTTTTTCTCAATCAATCAATCAAATCAAATTGACACGCCTTTTTCCCACAGAGATAGGCAGAGACAATGGAGCGCCACTTACCATAGATGCCAAATATAAATTCAGATATATACGTCAAGTTAGCGCAATAAATACGGAGTGACTGCACCGTGACATACTATGTTAATAAAATTTAAATTGCTTTGAGCGTCAATTTAGTTTGGTCATTTAAATCTAGAATCTAGACTTATCCGTGACAATTTAATGAGAGCTGTTATTCAATTGATAACAATGACTGGGATTTATTTGAATAGATTCAGTACCTTTATCGCATAAAATCGTAACTCAATATTTGAGATTTTATGCGTAGAAGTAAACAAATAAATAAAGGAGGCGACTGTGGTGAAGTGGTATTACAATGGTTACGAAAACTGAAAACTCCCGGTTTGAAACCACTTGACCGATTGGTATAAGCACGCTTAGTAGGATACTATTGAAATGTACAAAATATACTATATTAAAAAAAATGTTAAGGTCGGTTGCAAGAAGGAGAATGCTTTTTAGTGAAAAGGCCGACAATTGTACATCAATCAAAAATCGCCTTACCCGGCAGGGATAGGCAGAAACAATACAGCGTCACTTGCCACGATCCTGACACTACTCCCTGTTTTCTCTCACATCCACAATTATTTTCATACAAGATCTACGGTTATGGTCATAGGCAACCCAGCTTTCTTGAGGATGTCTCTGTTTTGGTCTGAAAATACCATCTGGGTCTGCCTCCTTTACGCATCCACCCACATCAGATTAATTAATTCCTTTCGTCAATATACTTTCACTCATCCTTCACATGTTCCTATCGAAGCATTCCTTTGTCAATTCGTGTCATCAATTCTACGTCTTCTTTTAAACCACATCTATCGCCAATGTGCTATTCCTTATTCTATCCGCTATTGTCACTCCACATACACTCCTTAACGACCGCATTTTTACAGCGTTAATTACCCAACATTCACTTCTATACATTAATATAGGAACAAGTACCGCATTATGAACAGCGTGATATATGTGACATATCGTCTATGAACTGGCAAAAGGTCCTATCTGAAAAAAAATGCTCATTACTTTTTCTGTATCAAAATGTCCTATTTCGATTAGGGAGTGATTCTAAGTTTATTTAGTTATAAATTCACGTCAATAAAGCTAATTTACTAAATACGTGTTTTTTTTATTTGCTAAATAACTTCACTACTTCAATAATAATCAGTTTTTTCACAGTCCTGTAAAGTTGCATGATAAAAGATAGGACTCTTTGCCAGTTCATAAACGATATATCCATTATCGTATTTTATATTCATTATCTTTCTAATCATTTAAAATAGACGCAAGTTGCAGAAATCTTTACAAAATATTATTCACTAGGAATGATAACAAAGAAACTACCGTTATAGAATTACAATTTAAAATCAATGTGCGCAAGACAGCATGATATAATATATTGCTAAATCAACCAATTGCATGCTATTTCCATGTAATGTTCCATGTAACATTAGGTTATTATGAAACGAGCACAAGCTGTCAAAGTTGTTTATCACGTTGTCGCCAGCATTAATATCTAATCGTTGCATCTTCTTGACCCTACTTGCTATTCTAGCTTAGAATTCTTAAAAGATTTTTGTTTGCCTGGTAGTTTATGGACTGAAATTGTGATTGTGGACTTTTACGAAATCCAATATAAAACTTAACCCAGCAATATAAAACGTGAACAGGTAAATTAACTACATAATAGGAAAGTATAAATGATAGACGCAATTTTCGGCGTGAAAGCAACGGTATAAGGACACCGGGTTTATACAAAAATCCTTACTTATATTATAAATGCGAAAGTTTGTAAGTATGTGTGCGTGGATGGATGGATGATCACGCAAAAACTACTGAATGGATTTTATTAAAACGTTACAATAATATGCTTATATTAAAATAGATTTTAAAAAAACTCAAAAAAACTGTGTTCCTCCATCGATACAGCACCCCTCTTGATGTTAAGCTGGAGTGTCGTACATGAATGGATGTTACTGCTACTACAATTCAACATCTGTAAGGAGCAGTCACATCCACCTTGTTGGTACCGGCAACTTACAATCTAATCTTGAAACGCGACTAAATCTCAAGCTAATCCCGAAACGTCAGCTCTCTTGGACCTGCTCTTGCCTACCATTGGGCAAGTACCCTTGTCGTAGTATGACTATGTGTGATTGTCTCTGCCTATCCCTGTGGTAAAATGGCATGACAATTTGATTAATTAATTGATTGTGATTTACAGTAAATATCATGATAGTTCAGCTTATACTAGATAAGTAATATAAAATATTTATTTATTATTATTATTTTTCACATATTTTTCTATACTAAGCTACTAAAGTATCATAGAAACAGGACTACCAAAGTATTATACATATATCAAAGATACATTGGTACCGGTGGGTGGGTTTGAACCTGTGCTCTCGGTTTGCGTAACCATTGCACTGCCACTAAACCACGATCGCCTTAGTTATTTCGTTTTCCTAACGTAAACATGCGTTATTAATAAACCCGAGTACAATTTCTTATAGACTGCAATTTCCTGTGTATGGTACAGAATTACTTCCTAATATGAACGCTAAAATTGGTAAATTGCTGCAATTTGCCAATTGTATCAAAGTGTTACTACAAGTGTACTTACTCTATATTACTAACTCGTAGATCGCACGACGTCTGATATTGCGCTGGAGTGACTGCAGAAGTACACTCAATAGTCTGGTCAGGATTACATTTTTTTTTTACAATTGTTACTCGACATATGACAGCACCCGCTTGATGTTAAGCTTGAGGTAACTGCTACCTTTTGTTTTTTTATTATGACTCGACATATGACAGTACCCAGCTTGATGTTAAGCCGAAGTGTGGTCCATGAATGAATGTCTCTGCTACTACAATTTAATAAGTGTGAGTAGCAATCACATACACTATGCCGGCCTTTATGAAACCGGCAACTTACAAGCTGATCCCGAAACGTGACTAAATCACTTCACGGTCTGTATACTTGTAAGTGGTGGTACTACCCCGGATCGGCAGACTGGGTACCACTGCCTACCACTCTTTCAGTTCAATAACCGGAAGCTGATCCCAAAATGCGACTAAGCACTTCACGGTCTGTATACTGGTACTACCTCGGATCGGCAAAGTGGGCACCGCTGCCTACCACTCTTTGACAACCAGGCCTGAAGTAAATATCTGCCTCCTTTTTTAATAACATGTATTTATAAATTTAATTTTACTATTAAATTTTACAAATAAAACCTATGAAACAAATATTTGCTCCGACCGGTAATCAAAGCCGGGACACCTTTAACGGACTTAGCACAGCACTGCGCTACCCTGTCGCCAAAACTCAATCTGAAGTTCAATGATGATGACTGAATTCACGATATGTTTTTTTTATGTGACTTGACAACTGACGTCAACTTGCCTGTGGGTAAACATGATGGAGTTCCAAGAGTGCCAACGACTATAAAGCCGCCTTAGTTCACGGCTGCCTCAGTCGCCGTAACTATGCCGGCCAAATATGCACCCCGTCTAATGTTAAGCTGCGCTTCAGGTGTGGAGGCAATTGCCGGCCTGGTTGGAATCTTTCAAGCTGATCTCGAAACATGATTAAGTCACTTCATGGTCTGTACTAATGAATACGGTGGTACTTTGACGCTACATGGTCAATGACACCCGCGTATTGGATAAATGAAACGCTCAAGTTGAAATCGTAAAGAAGACTTTTTTGACATAAATAGAATATAAAAAAAATTAGAATACTACATTTGTTTTAAAATGAAATGACCGGCAAAATACCACAAACTGTCTTCCTACCACTAACACTCTTTCACATTTACAATTAATATAGATCGATACCTTTGTTTATTAATTCATCATCATCATCATCAGCCAGAAGGCGTCCACTGCCAAACATAGGCCTCCCCCTTAGAACGCCATTCCGAACGACAAGATGCCAGTTGCATCCGCCGGTTACCCGCGATCTTTACTATGTTGTCAGTCCACCTAGTGGGAAGCCGTCTTCCGGTTCGTGGTTTCCACTCTAGAACCTTTCTTCCCCATCGGTTCTCGGTTCTTCGAGCGATGTGGCTAGCCCATTGCCACTTCAGTTTGAGAATCCTATGGGCTATGTCGGTAACTTTGGTCCTTTGGCTAATATCTTCGTTCCGGATTCTATCGCGCAAAGAAACACTAAGCATAACCCTCACCATTGCCCGCTGAGCGACTCTGAGCTTTTCCAACAGGCCAACATTTAAGGGCCACGTCTCAGTACCATATGTCATTACTGGCAAAACACACTGGTCGAAGACCCTTGTCTTTGACGTTTGATCTGCGTTTGACGACAAGATATGACGCAGATATTGAAGATATTAAAGAAGATATGTTTATAAATTACTAAGAGATAATTATAGACAACCTACATAAAAAAATTTAAGACATCTTTAAGAATGCTGGGTTGCCTAGTGCCCATAACCGTGGAGCTTATGAACTGTGGAAGTGAGGGAAGCGAGGGAGTTGTGGTAAGTGGCGCTCCGTTATCTTTTCCTATCCCTATGGGAAGAAGGCGTGACAATTTGATTGATTGTATGATTGATTGATTGATATTATAAGTTATTAATATAAGTTTATATTTGTTAGCGAAAGCTTTCATTGCAAACAATAATTGTAATAAGCCCATCAAAGGAATTTTAATTAGTTAATATTGAACCTCATTATTTTAAATTGTGATTTAATATCAGACTCGACTGATCGATTTGCTGATGCTAATAAGAGTGCCGATGTCTAAAAAAAAACCGATGCAGTTTACCGCTGCCGCACTCGACTTCACTTTAAACCTGGGCTCTCTTTTTCAAGCCTCGCATGATGAATCCAATGTAAAAGGATAGGTAAAAGTTTTTTTTTATTGTTTGACAAAGTAAACACGTGCGGGATCATTTAGTTCGACTATCAATTTGGTCGATAAAATGTGGATTATTCCTCCGGACTTTATTGTGACTCGACATCTGACCTCCAATCCGTGATGGATTGGATCATGGATGGAATCATGGGATGGAAAGAACACATGGGCTGGCTAAGCATTCCACTTGTCAATTGTTCTACGAAGAAAAGACGCACCGAACTTTTTATGATGAGGATACTCTCTATGATTGCTCTAGTACATACTCTATGATGATGGGTACTCTCTGTACTCTCTATGATTACTCTAGTACATACTCTATGATGAGGGGTACTCTCTGTGCGATTGCTACTTACAGTTATAGAGTTGTAGTAGCAGTGACATCCATTCATGGATCACACTCCAGCCTAACATCAAGTGGGGTGCTGTCATATGTCGAGTCACAATAAAAAATATCTAATTATTTGATGTAAATTTTAAAGAGCAATAAAATAAAACAGTCTTTGTGCCCGTTTCTATAATACTTGAGTTTTTAGGTTGAATAATTCATCGAATCTATTTGAGAACATACGATAATAGAAAAAGTGGCACACTTGATAAGTATTAGCTAAATCACACCTGACATTTGAAATAGGGAATTATTCTCTCGCATAGACAATGAGAATAATAAAGCATTATACTATAAATAAATTACAAATAAGTAGTTAACATTTTTGAACTAAGTTCGAAATAAATATAATAAGGATAAAAAAAAAAATACTCACTCATAGCTGTGATCAGGCTGAGGTTCCTCTTCATCGCTTGAGCTAGATAAATCTATAGTAGCTGTGGGCAAAGTCGGGGCCCCGCTGGAGCCTGCCATCGTTGTTACTTCCAGTGGTGCCGGCGTGGATGGAGAGGGTTGCCACGACGACGTCGACGGTATCGGCATCATTGAAGATGCAGCCACGTATGGCGAACACAGCGGCGGCGCCTCTAATGTGGGCGAGGACTGAGTCAATGGCCAGCCAAATGCTGGAATTGGTGGTGGCGACATTCCGGGCTGGTCTTGGCGCTGGGTGACGTCGTGAGGCTCTATTAGGAGCTCATTTGGCAGGTTAGCACACCTGTAATATGGCATTTCCAATATGTCCACAAGCTCATTAATCTATAACAATAAGAAAAAGAAAGTTATGAAATTGCCTAAATAATAAATTG
This sequence comes from Tinea trinotella, assembly GCA_905220615.1. Lineage (NCBI taxonomy): Eukaryota > Metazoa > Arthropoda > Insecta > Lepidoptera > Tineidae > Tinea > Tinea trinotella. The sequence continues at coordinate 19,137,331 of HG992305.1, forward strand.
CTAGTAAAATATCTAAAAAGGAAAAATAAATCAGTTTAAAAATAATATCGTATCTCATTTTAATAATATGCAAGTAAGTAAATTTTTCGTAGCTGCTACGAAATTGAACATAATTATTGTTTCCTTAAAAGTAAAGTTTAAATTTTATAGATAGCTTACGAACCACTAATGAAGTTTAGAATGGAATAAACAAAGATTTGTTTCAAGGAGGCTATCATTATAAGCCAGAAGACATTCGCTGCTGAGCATCGGAGTAGAATGGCGTTCTAAGGAAAGAACCTCCTTAAGGGATACAATGGTATGAACTACTCTTGCGCACGTAATACGCCCATTGTCGGCTGCTTCGACTTTAGCCTATTGAAGGCGAGTATTTTTCTATAATCAATTTTTTGGTTTTATGGTCTGCAGGTAACAAACCTTTTCTATTGTTTTTTTGTTACCAAAATATTGGCATTAGAAGCAAGTTATTCTTTGTTTTATCTATTAGTTGAAGGTAAAAGAGGCGTGGCTTATGCTCCTGTCAGGCGCAAGGAAATATTTTGCTAAATGATGTTGCACAGATTTGGTCTATGGTACATAAATAAACATAATCAGCTAGTATTATTGGGAATACACGATTGAAAAAAAAAGTTAATGGTTGCCTTAGTCGCCATTAAGATTAGGAGTGATAGGTACATAAATAATTCTCCTCTTTTTACATTTCTATACCAAGCTTCTAAAGTGCTTGTATAATAGAAACAGGTTGATCAAGGTACAGGTACATATATCAAAGATACAAAGTGGCAAATGAATTTGAACCCGTGCTCTCTTTTGAAATCAGGCCGGGATAGTAAGTGTGACTGCTACTTGTGTTTGTTTATCTGTAGTAGCAGTCATTTTAATACTTACCAACCACTTTTTAAATAAACAAACCTTATAATATTCTTATTAAAATATATTACATATCTGTCGTTAAAATTCATACGTGGCCAAATCCACAATAAATTAAACTGTAGAAATCATGCTTTTTCTTTATTGTACATTTCGAAAGACCTAATCCTCTTTTTTTGACATTTAATATAATAGTTTAATGTATAATTAATATTTAAACAACCTCAGTAGTTATATATGCTCTAGTTTTAGTAAATTATTGATATTATTTTTGGAGATGGCAAGATTTGATTTGAACCTAAAGAATTTGACTAGTTTTGATTTAACTGACAGTGGACATGGACAAATTTGAAACGAAAAAGCAGTGATGACGTAATCAGGGTTGACACAAGTAAAAGTAGGTAGGAATAATGGCTAAGGGGTTAGCCAAACTAGATTGTTTGGCGCGTCGTTTTTTATGGAATTATCGTCATGTAGAATGTTTTACGCGTTTATATTATGTTTTATTTTATGTATATTTGTGTATATGTTGCCTAACGTATGTGTGTAATGTATGTATTGCTTATACCACACCCCCCGCTTGATGTTAAGTGTGGTCCATGAATGAATGCCACTGCTACTACAATTCAATAACTGTGAGTAGCAATCACATCCACTATGCCGGGCTAGATGGAACCGGCAACTTACAAGCTGATCCCGAAACGTGACCAAATCACTTTACGGTCTGTATACTTGTAAGTGGTGGTACTACCCTGAATCGGCAGACTGGGTACCACTGCTTACTCTTTGATAACCAGACCCGAAGCAAATATCCATCAATTTTATTTTATTAAAACATATTTCCAATAGTTATTATAATTATTAAATATTACAAATAAAAGCTATGAAACAAATATTTACTCCGACCGGGAATCGAACTCGGGACTGTACGCGCAACAAACCAATCGCTAAACCGTTCGTCCACGCCTGTCGTTAACGCTTGAATCGTTCATCATTTGAATGTAGAAATGTATTTGTAAGGCATGTAAAGTGTTCCAAGACTTCTTAGAAATCACAACCATCAACTGTTTTTTAGAAAAAAAACCTTTTACACCCTTAATTATCCAGTTGAAATCTTGATTGTACTCTACAAGTGTACCTTTACTACATTTGTAAGAAAAGTCATGTAGCTTGTAATTAAAAGTTTAGCTTTGATGAACGAGCGTTTGTGAAAATTATTGTTTGTCAAGTATTACACAGTTCTATAACTAGACTTGTACATTTTCAGAACAGGGCACCGATTCTCCTAATTAATACCTTTGGCATCAAAAAAGCAGTGAAATTTCTTCGCACTGTTATTTTACATAAAACCAATAATAACCAATAAAGGCAACGGTGGTGGCGCGGGTTACAAACCACGTACTATCAACGTATCTTTGATATATGTACTCTAGGTGTTCTGTTTCTATGATACAAACACTTTAGTAGCTTAGTATAGAAGTGTAAATAAAATAATTAAAAAATCAGCGAATAACAAATCAATAAGAAAATCTTTGATGGGTCACTTGTGACCGCGGCGCAATTTAACTGATTTTTCGCTGTCATAGTGTATTAAGAGAATCAGACTACATAGGGCCGACCGCGCAACTTTAATAGGAATGACAATGAAATTCATTTCCATTTGTGAAATAGTTACGCGGACGCTGTTAGTGTCAAAAACAACTTTTATTCATTCGATCCAAGAGATCATAAATATATTTTGTTTATATGTTCCGTGATTCAGACAATGAGTTTCAATGAGCTTGAACTGGTCATGAAAATGATTATCGATTTTCTAGTATGTGGCGCGTTCGCAATTTTAATTTTGAATCTCATTAATGGTGTGTAACTGTATCAAAACGAAGTTCATTCTTATTGTTATTGAGTTACGCGGTCGGTCCGCAGACCCATATCAAAACCTACAATTCTTCGTACTATGTACAGTAGTTATGATTAAAATAGAAATGTGGATGTAAGGAAAGGATAGATATTTTTGGACCGCTTTAGAACTCTTGAATTTTTATGTAAATTATGTTATATTAATGTGATAGAAAAGTATAGTTATGATAACTTTGCGCTACAATCTCCGATACGAAAACTTAATAGATACACACAATATTTGCAAATTCCCATTAAAAAGCAATCCTATCATTGGAAACCAATTTATTTATGGCTGCAATTTTATTCTAAATACTAAGAAGTGAACTAAAAAAGATTTTCATCTAGATTTTGATGACAGCATTTGACGACCGTGGTGTAGTGACCAGAAACCAATGTATCTTTGATATATGTACTTTGGTTGTCCTGTTTCTATGATAATGAATTACCGAATTAAATAAAATATGTATTTTATTGTTACGTAGTTTTTGATAAATAGTGCCACTTCGAATTATTTTTAAAAATTGTCTTAAATATGTGTACCAATGACGGAAGAGCAATAGGCAGTGGTGCCCAGGCCGTACCACCGGCAAGTACCACCACTTACAAGTATAAAAACCGCGAAGTGACTTAGTCACGTTTTGATAACGGCTTGTAAGTTGCCGGGTCAAACGGAAGCAACTGCTACTACAGTATTTAACTGTAGTAGCAGTCGCCTCTTTTCATTAACCGCACTCCAGTTTAACATCAGGCGGGGTGCTGCCATATGTTGAGTCACAATAAAAAAAACTATAATAGTACCAATATTCAAATTTATGAAAAGATAGGATACGAGTAGTGGAATTTCAACGTAGGCACAAAGGAGTTATGTAGCTTTGTGGTCAGAGGGGGTCGCGTGTTAGGTTCGATCTCACATCGATATATGCTAAAATTGATAATATATATTTAAATTGATAACTATTTTAATAAAACTCTCGTTAAAAATAACTTAGAACACGCCTGTATGACAATGTGAAATAAAGTGTACTTTTTTATTGTAACTTGACATCTGAATTCGACTCGATGAATTCCTAAGCATGCCGATGACTGAAAAAACTGAGTCGGTTTACAGTTACCTTAGTCGACGTCACTATGCTTTTGTCATCGGCTTTTAATACGTGTACAAATTTTCAGATTACTCAGGCCTCTAGAACTTGGTGAAAATTAATTTAATACATTCTGTTACATACACACAAGACAAGCTAACAATGAAAGTTTGGCATAAAAAAATAGCTTTTTTATGCCAAACTTTTTATATATTAAATCAGAAAAAAAACATCTAAGCTATAGATAATAAACGAAAATTTAGATGAAATAAATCGAGGAGCACAGATACGCATAATATAGATATACAATACGGAAAACAAGTATTTATTATGTAATTGTGTGGATTGGATAATTGGATACAACTGGCATCTTGTCGTTCGGAATGGCGTTCTAAGGAGGAGGCCTATGTTCAGCAGTGGACGCCTTCTGGCTGATGATGATGACGAGTAGTAATTGTATAACGTGAAACATCGTTTGTATATATTTATTTTATACAAAGGAACAGAGCTCTCAATAATGGAGCTTGCTTGTACTGGGAGAATTTTGAATGTGAAGGATGTGTGGCTTGTGCGAATTAAGGCTATGACGATTAGTATAGATAGAGAACTATTTTTTTAAATAATTATCGAAACTAATACTAATATTATACAAAGGTTCACTATACAGTACATGCCAATGTATAATAAATATGTATTTAAATACAAAAGCTACTGAAAGTGCCTGTATCATAGAAACAAGACGATAAAAGTATAATTCATATCACAATAATAAATAAAAAAAGGACCCTGACTTTTGGACCTTGACTACACTGGTCGATATCTTCGACTTCACTTCACATCCATAGCAAAGACAGGGAGACTAGTAGGCTTTGTATGAAGGCAAATATTCGTGGCGTTGTTATGAGATAGATATACTTGTCACTATGACTTGGATAATCTACCGGTAGCCCGGAAGCTTTAACTTAAATCCCATGTCAACTGTGTTTCTAATCTCGCTTATTCTCTTTGATCTGTTGAAATACAACTTATGGGATGGCTTCTGCAAGACGAAGTCGCAACCGTAAATTAAAACTTTACTGATTTCTTTTAAAGCAGGGCTTAGGGCCCATTACTCTGAATAAAATTGTAGATGTGAAGCAAATGAGGATAATGGCAGGATCGTGGAAGGTGGCGATTCATCGTCTCTATCTATCCCTGTGGGAATTAAGGACAAACAATTTATGATGATGTTAAATATACATATATATATATATTCTATATAAATTTCTATACATAGCTTGTGTCATAATAATAGAAACAGGACAACCTAAGTACATATATCAAAAATACATTGGTACCGGTGGATGGTTTCGAAATCGTGCTTTCGGTTTGTATAACCATTGCACCAATGTCGCCTTTGTTGATTTATTGATTAATTTGAAAAAGCTACAAGAAATATTTTAATTGAGTAACTAGTTTGATAATTATATGAATTAAGTACTCATTCCGATGAGCTTGTATGAAGAGAATTGTGGATGTGAAGGCAGCGAGGGAGTTGTGTCAGGATCGTGGCAAGTGGCGCTCCATTGTCTCTGCCTACCCCCTTAAGAAAGAGGCGTGACAATTTGATTGATTGATTGATTGAAGTACTCTGTATTTTGTCTACTAGATTGCTACGATAATATCTAACCGACAATTTGGCACAATATATATTACCGACAGATACACGACTTTAAGTAACCAAAACATATTGGGAATTGACATATTGCAACGTCCACAGGTTCAATACCTAACGGAAAAATATCAGAAGCCTTAAGGGCAAATATTAAAGTGCATTTAAAATATTAAATTCATATTTATAATATATTTTGAAATAGTACGAGTTGTCATGCAAATAACCCAACCCGCTCATACTAGAGACAAAAGGAACGAGATAACAAAACGGAGCTTTATTTTTTAGCAAATGTCAACAGAGTTGTTACATGAAAATAAAATAAAAGATTTTCATTGAATTTTTCAAACGAAATAGTAGTTTCAAGTTTTTTCCATGAATGAATTCAGCCTTTTATAATTTTACAAAACCATGTACAACAAAATCTTTTTATCTTTAAACTATTCAACTATAATATTTATAATATATATTAAAGGTAATTGTGGATATAGGGGAAGCGAGAAAGTCGTGTCAGAATCGTGGCAAGTGGCGCTCCATTGTCTCTTCCCATCCCTGTGGAAACGAGGCATAGCAATTTGTCTAACTGATTCATTTATAAAAGAGTTTATAAATGATTCTTTTAGATTACAGTAATCTTTGCATAGATAGATTTTAATAGTTGTGATATCGTAGTTTTACTTAATCCACGTTAAGTAGTTGTGCATATCAAAAGTACCCTTAGTTAAACAATCAATCAATAAACTGTCACGCCTTTTTCCGACAGGGCTAGGCAGAGACAACGGAGCGCCACTTGCCACGATCCTGACACAATTCCCTCGCTTCCTTCACATTTACAATTCTCTTTATACAAGTTCTATGGGGCACTAGATTTGGTGGGAAAACACCTGGGCCTGCCTTGTTTAACGCACCTTTTCATTGTTAAACAACTCTATAATGAATTATTAGTTAAATGTACCGGCGATCATTAGAATGTAAACTACAATTAACATAAAGACTGAAAGAGTGGTAGGCTGACAAACTGTTTATTTGCCTTTCGCAAGAAGTTCATTCAAGGTTAGGCATGTCAATTCAACTAATTAATGAATCAATCAAATTGTCACAACTTTTTCTAATTTTTCTCAACTTTTCTCAAGAGTTGGTTTACCTCTAAAACTCAACTCCCTCGCTTTCCTCTCTTCCACAATTCTCTTCACACATCTCTACGGTTATGGGCCTTAGTGCCATAAAGTAATTAATTGTTCGACAAAAAGTCGATGTGTCATTTAGTTTGGTCGAATATGGATGTACATAAAAAAAAAACCTTACAAAGGAGTGCAAAGAGGAGGTAGGAACACTTTTTTTTATGGTGACACGACATCTGTCCTTGACCCGCCTGATGATGAGCAAATTGAGGTCCAAAAGTGACGACGACTGAAACATACGAGTTTATTCACGGCTGCTTCAGTCGCCGTCACGGTCATCTTCATAACATTTTTGATGACTATTATTTAACTTTGGCCAGCAAATTAAGTCAAGTCGAAAAGAGATGTAAATAAAAAAGAAAAAAGTAAAAAAAAAGTTTATAAAATAAATCCATAGTAATTGGTTTTAATTTAAGATAGGGAAGTGTTAGAGCTACATCGCTTATGCAAGTGACAGGATCTCCCAGTCAGTTAGTGCAATAACAAAATGTAAATGAAGTGATTCCTCGGGAATTCAGTTTTACTTTAATTACAGAACCATCGAGTAAAGTAAAATGGAAATAAATTGTCTTCGGAGGGATTATCGACGATTTCTAAGTGCAAGCAACGACGATCTATTTTAGTTCTAAAGTAATATATTTTAATTGAATACAAACTGAAATTAAATCCGTAAATTATTTTATCAGTAAAGTAATAAGCTGACTGGTATTGCAAGAGATGATGGTAAGAGACCGGATGGTATGAGTTTGATTCCATGGAAGATGGGCCGGGTGCTGGTATGGGATGCAACCTGTTCAGACACGCTGGCACCTTCCCATCAACATTGAACCAACAGCAGAGCTGGTGCGGCTTGTGAAGCGGCTGAAAAAGCTAAAGCGTGCAAATACAGGGGTCTAGGCTCCGAGTATGATTTGTCCCATTCGGTGTCGAGACCCTTGGTCCGTGGGGTCCTAGCGCTTTAAGGCTTTTTAAGGAAATATCAAAAAGGTTAGTCGACATCACAGGAGACCGAAGAGTTGGCAGCTACCTCGGACAAAGAATTAGTCTAGCTATTCAAAGGGGGAACGCTGCCAGTATCTTCGGAACCTTGCCTAAAGGAACTCCTTTTAATAATGTATTTTTTTATTTTATCAATATATATATATTTTGAGTAGTTAGATATAATATTTTATAAAATATTGATAATATTCAGTATAAAGTAATATTTAACAAGCAAACTTGAGAGCGCGAGTCTACACTGACCTAACTAAAAATAGTTGCTACTAACTAACTGCATTTACTAAGAATTTCATTGCGATATAAGGAATATATATAATAGAGTAATTTCGGAAGCAATAACTCAATGTAAGGCCATTGTTCTAAATTATGAAACAATAACTGAATGCGTTTAAGTGTACGTGCTTTTAAATGAACTTTGAAATGATGTAAAATTGAATTTCTATTTTACGCTAATTTTAGATATTTAGATGAAATTGTACCGATCAAATCAATCAAATCATTTTTTTATGCCTTTTTCCAATAGGGATAGGCAGAGACAATGGAGTGCCACTTGTCACGATCCTGACACAACTCCCTCGCTTCCCTAACATCCACAATTTTTTTTTATTGTGACTCGACATATGACAGCACCCCGCTTGTTGTTAAACCGAAGTGTGGTCCATTATTGAATGTCACTGCTACTACAATTCAATAACTGTGAGTAGAAATCACATCCACTATGCCGGCCTAGTTGGAACCGGCAACTTACAAGCTGATCCCGAAACGTGACCAAATCACTTAATGGTCTGTATACTTTTAAGTGGTTGTACTAACCCGGATCGGCAGACTGGGTACCACTGGCTACCACAAAAGCTATAAGGTTATGGACACTAGGCAACATAGCTTTCTTGAGGATTGATCGTTTGCCGATCCAGGGTAGTATTAACACTTAAAAATGAAGTGACTTAGTCGCGTTTCGGTATCAGCCTGTAAGTTACTGGCTTTCATCTAGGTCGTTTTTAACTGTAGCAGCAGTCACCTCCACTCATGGATTGCACTCCAGCTTAAAGTAAGGCGTGTGGTGTCGTCATATGTCGAAATAAAAATCATCATCATCAGCTGGAAGACGTCCACTGCTAAATAAAGACCCTTAGAACGCCATTGTAATAGAAACACCCATGACTAAAAGCTAAACGTCAATTTTATTTTATTATTTAATTGAACGATTAACAAAAGTAACAATAACAAAAAATAAAAAATAACTATCACGTACATCAAGACATATCGAATGTTAGAAACTTAGTTTTGACGACAGGCGTGGACGAACGGTTTAGCGATTGGTTTGTTGCGCGTAAAGTCCCGGGTTCGATCCCCGGTCGGAGCAAATATTTGTTTCATAGCTTTTATTTGTAATATTTAATAGTATTGCAAATATTTGTTAATAAAAAAAAAAGAGATGGATATTTGCTTCGGGTCTGGTTATCAAAGAGTGGTAGGCAGTGGTACCCAGTCTGCCGATCCGGGGTAGTACCACCACTTACAAGTATACAGACCGTGAAGTGATTTGGTCACGTTTCGGGATTAGCTTGTAAGTTGCCGGTTCCATCTAGGCCGGCATAGTGGATGTGATTGCTACTTACAGTTATTGAATTGTAGTAGCAGTGACATTCATTCATGGACCACACTTTGGCTTAACATCAAGCGGGGTGCTGTCATATGTCGAGTCACAATAAAAAAAAAAAAAAAAAAAACTTTTCTGATAGACATTTTACAATTTTTCATCACTTGTTTGCATATATATTTATTGTTAACCTCTTTGAAATTTGACCTGATTTAAGCTCAGTGATTTTCCCATTTAAAGTAAATTTAATCGTAAATCAAATACGTAAAGCGTTCATGATGTTTAATGAACACGTGTACGCATTAATATAATTTACATTATGGCTTTAAAGAGATTTTGTGAAAGCACCCCGATTAATGATGAGCTGAAGTGTGATCGATAAATGAAGGTGAATGCTACTACAGACAAATAACTGTCAATAGCAGTCACGTCCACTATGCCGGCCTAGTTGAAACCGGCAACTTACAAGCTGATCCCGCAACGCGACTAAGTTACGCTATGATCTGTATGCTTGGTGGTGCTACCCGAATCAACAGACTAGGCACAACTGCTAATACTCTTTGACCACCATATGTGAAGTAAATAATAACACTTTTTTTTAATTTAGAAATATATATAAAATTAATAAAATTAATCTAATTAATCTAATCGTCACGCCTTTTTCCGTGCTCCCGCAGAGACAATGGAGCACCACTTGTCACGATCCTGACACAACTCTCTCGCTTCCTTTACAAAAACTAAGCATAAAATATTACAAGTAAAACCAATGAAAGAAATCTTTTTTTCTGACTGGGATTAGAATTCAAGATTTTCAGAAGCAATGCTTAACTTGGCGTTATAAATATTATAACAAAAGCGTAAATAAATGTATTGTTACATAAAATTAATTAAAAAAAGGTGTTTCTAAAGCTCCAAAGCTTTCTTTACCAGTTAACCTTTCGGTGAAGACCGTGACCACGATGGCTGCAAAGCTCTCGAAACGTCGGAATAAAAAAAATGTACAATCAAAACCAAAATAAACGCGATTGTAAGCATAAAATTTGTTTAATTCATTAATTAATGTTCGCGCAAAATCTAAGAAAATACTAAAAATATTAAAGAAAATAATGTACAAGTATATCAAATTTTAAAAAAAGTAATCTATATGAGTACTGACGACTGAAAAAAATTATGTATACCTCAATCGTTGCGATCACTACGATTTTCTGCTACGACAGATTATGCTCTCGTCTATTTCTTGGCTACCGGCTATTAGAAGGGTAGTGTGTCGTCCGAGATTCGTGCTGTTCAAATTAAAAATCTATAACTAAATTCTCACTAATCAATCACCCGCCTCGGTCCAAAGCCGAAACACTATTAAACATGCTAAATAGGAACATGCTAAATAGGAAAGTCTCGAAAATTTTAAATGTTAATACGCAGTGGAAGATTTTTGTGATTTAAATCTGTTACCTATATATTGTATTTAGAATGCCTATATTACTATGTTGCAATTGTTATAAAGATAAAATTACCATAAGCGATGCCGTATGAGATAGTAAATTCTACAGGCCACAAAAACAGGTCATATTCTAATACTATCCAGACAGGCATAAATAATCAATCTATTACGCTATTCCCCCACAGGGATAGGCAATGGAGCGCTACTTGCCACGATCCTGCCACAACTCCATCCACAATTCTCTTAATACAAGCTCAACTTAGCTTTCTTGAGGATGTCTCCGATTTTGTCGGAAAACAACCTTAACGCATCCATCAGATCTTTAATATTTTTTTGTTGATCTCTCTTTTTTACTTATTCTATAATAAAAGCAAAATAAATGCAAAAATATATTACAAAATAGTTGTATAAATAATCACAGTTAAACTAAAACGAAGTGCAAAAAATACTTGTGAGTAATGTATTTTTAATCATACAGTAGACGTAGGATGGACACGCTGAAATCAAAACTCGTTTTTCATCACCAGTCGAATCAATGTGTTATCGTAAAATTTTACACTATTTAAAAAAAATGTTTTTTTCATAATGTCACTGAAGAAAACACACTGCTTGATGCTAAGCAGTAGTGCAAAAAATAAGCTATTACAAGTTAAACTACTACAAATAGCAGTCACATTCACTATGCCGGCCTAGTGGGCACCGCATCTTTCGAGCTGAAAACGAAACGCGACAAAGCCACTTCACAGTCTGTATCCTTATAAGTGGTGGTACTACCCTGGATCGGAGACACTAGACTAGAAATATTCGCCTCTTTTAATAAGAAATATTTGCAATATTTAACATAATTTAATAAATATTACTAAAAAGCTATATAAAATATTTGCCTTGAACGGGGATCAAACCCGGTTGTGTTGAAACTGTTGTGAATTCTAAAAGCAAATAAGTTAATTTATAGTTTGTAACACTTGTAACACCCCGGATCATCAAATTATCACTAGCTTTCCGTCTATCACTTTAAAGTTAAAATTCTCAATAAAAAAAATGTATTCAATAAATGCTAAAGTATAAATATGATTTTTGTATAACTGAAAACAAAAGTTTATTGTGTACAGGAGCTCAACTGATACGGAGTGTTAATCAGCGAGGCGATAGCTTTGGACTGACGTATAAACCCCGATACCCTCCGAGGTGAATGTAAAACCACCCTTATTCATATATAAAAACATCCTTCTGATATAAAATTTCCACAACTCGCATAAAGTTCTTACAAAGTTCTGTGTGACTTTTGCAATTATCGAATGATGTTCGTTTGAATGCATTCTTTTATTTATTAATTAAAGGTTTTTTTTTTAAATAAAAACAATAATCCTTCTAGTTAGTACAATGTCCACTATACTTATAAAATATTCTATTGATTTCCTTTTTAGCCAAAATAAAAGATTGCCGTTTTAAAATAAGGTCGCCCTTTGTGACACTATGTACATCTTTTAGTTACAAGATGTATATAGAATATTATACAATAAAATGATAAAATCAATACATTTAATAATACGGTTAAGGATAAATATATCATAAATATAATTTTTTTTATAATAGAAACGTGCAAGTATAAAATTCCAAGAAGAAAATTGTTAGTTTTCTTACACCTTGAAGTTTTTCTTAGAAATTTAATTATTTTTATTGTTAGGAAAATTATGTTGTTGTGTATGTTTTGATATTTTTGTTGTGACAGCTACATGCCAAATTTTCATAACATCGACGCCGAGGTGGCTTACTAATTTGCTATCACAATATTTGTTCTATAGCCACATATGTAAAGTTTGATGTTAAGCTAAAGTGTGGGCCATGAATAGAGACAACTGCTACTACAGGTAAATACTCCAAGTAGCAGTCATATCCACTATGCCAGGCTCGTTTAAATCCACTATGCAGACAAGCAGTTGGTGGTTATTTCCCCCGACTAACGATCAAAGAGTAATACCACCACTTTCAAATGTACAGACTGTAAAGTGCTTAGTCGTGTTTCAGGATCATCTTAAGTTGTTTAACAAGACTGACATAGCAGATTGGAATAATGGATCACACTCCATTAAGAGGTATAACAACATAAAAAAGTATTTTTTGAATGATAACGATGATAAAAACTCTAGTTGCGTTTAACTCATTTAAAAGCCGGTCGTTGAACAACTTATTATAAACATTTAACGATTGGACTTAGTTATTTAAAAAAAAAACTATATTATACCCATTAAGAGTCATAATATCTATTTTGTATTATTACTATAATTTAAACTCCTAATATTTATCATAACGCGAGCTATTAATTTTCAAAAATGAGCCAAAAGTGATTTTTTACTATATTTTAGATATAATAAAAAATATTTATAATACAATACTTATAAAAAATTAGATATGATACAATACAATATTGATATTTGGGGTCAAAACGATAGGCCCCTGGGGACCTTCAGCTAAGCGCCAGGCCAAGGAGTTGTCCAAACGACTGACGGAGAAGGCTGGCAATTATTTATGCCAACGTGCATACAAAGGGTTCACAGTCTCCTTGGGATTATCTGTAATGCGACGTCATTATATGATATTTTTTAGTTTAATTATAGTTTATCGGAGACAACCTTAAGAAAGCTGGGTTGCCTAGTACCCATAACCATAGAGCTTGTATGAAGAGAATTGTGAATGTGAAGGAAGTTCATTGGGTCTACCTATCCCTGTGGGTAAAAGGCGTGACAAATTGATTGATACCTTTAATTTCATCTGTTTCCTAATAAAGAATATAAATGAAAAATAAACTCCTATATTATAAGATAATTATGCAAAAAATATCCTATCATTTAGCGAACAGTAATCCCAATATCTCACCCAATATTAGATAACTTAGGTCAGGAACATTTCTCCAATATTACGAAGGGTGGAATGCCTCCCGAAACCGAATTCAGTGTCAATGCCAAAGCAAAAGGGTAAAGGATATTAAACAAGCTTACTGAGCGAATTGCGTGTACAATGCTGGCTTTTCATTTGTTAACTCTTACACATGTGCCGCAATGGTTAGCACAGTTTGTTACAAGTGCTATAAATAAAATAAAGGATAGTATTATATAAGGCCAATCATAGTAGTTTTCGTCACTGGACCGGCATATTGAAGGTGACTGAGGCATTGTGTGTACATTTACCTAGTCAGCTGATCCAAGGTAACCACCACTTTTAAGTGTACAGACAGACTGCAGACTCTGACACGTTTCTGGATCAAATTGAAAGTTGCCGGTTCCAACTAGGCCGGAATAGCGGAAACGGTTTAATTCCTTTATAGACCAGACCGCATATGAATCGACAATAACAATAAACTGAACCGTTTTTTTTTGTCATCGGTGGTCTTGTTATTAAATAGTGGTAGGCAGTGGTGCCCAATCTGCCGATCCGTGGTACACCATTTATACTCGTATATCGTGTATAGTATTTATACAGACAATGATGTGACCCAGTCGCGTTTCGGGATCAGCTTGTTAGTAGATAGGCCTGCATAGTACAATTATCTAACTGTAGTAGCAAAACATGTGAATACAATTATGTACTTTTGCCCATAAAACATGTCGGCGATAGTACATAAAGCGGATTATTCAGAATTAATTCGTTTTAATCATACTCGTATTAGAATAAAAATAATTAATACAATACAAAAATAGGTCCCTATATTATTAGGTAAAAACGAAAAACCTCTTGAATGATTGACGAAAGTGATTTATAAATCAGAGATAAGTGGGAAGATAAAACAATAAACGATTCAGAGAATTTTTCATAATCATTTCGGGGACATATTTTAAAAGCGTGGGTTCGCAGTATCTTAAAGTACTTTTATAAAGATAATTCCATAGAATATAGAATCTTCATTGTTTCTACCTATCCCTGTATGAATTAGGGCGTTGAATAATATTTTTAATATTGTAGTATTTGAAAGAATGGTGACCATTCTGCCGATCCGGGGTAATGCCACCACTTACAAGTATACAGATCGTGAAGTGACTTAGTCGCGTTTCGGGATTAGCTTGTGAATTGCCGGTTCCAACTAGGTCGGTATAGTGGATGTGATTGTTCCTTACAGTATATAACTGTACTAAAAGTCACCTTCACTTATGGACCGCACTCCAGCTTAACATCAGACAGGGTGCTGTCATGTTTAAGTCACAATGAAACAACATAAAAAAAATTTAAACAAAATACTTGTCGGTACCAAAGTATCTTTGATATAATGCCGCACAGTTTCTATGATACAGAGGCGTTTAGTAGCATAGTAAATTGTATGTAGACACAGAGTACATTAGCATAGCGTGAATAAGGTTTAAAATGGCTACAAATTTATTCGGAGTGCGTCATCGGCCTACAAGCGCAACAAAATATGCATGCTTGCTGTCTAGCATGTACGGCATGTACATTTAATATTGGTCGAAACAAAACAACTAAGAACGTGACGCAAAAAAAATAGAGGACAAGCAATACAACAATAATTATAGTACTTAAGGGTTATTAGTTGAAAAGGAATATATACGCAAACGTAATCAAATTACTTGTCTACTTTCAATTTGTATTATATTAAATTACAACATAAAGTAATACATCTTTCCTTTGTAAAATAATTACCAAGGGAAAAGCTTTTCCCCGTCCTCTAACCCTGGATCCTTTATACGATCCGTGAAGAAGCACCTCTGGCTGGCATAGTTACAATGACTGAGGCAACTGTTAACGGACTCGGTATCTTTAGTCATCGGCGCTCTTGTACTTTCCCTTTTTTGTTTTTATTGTAACATGACATTTGACTTCGACCCGCCTGATGATAAGTGAGAGGAGATACAAGAGTGAAGACGACTGTAACAACCGAGTTAGTTTACGGCTGCCCCAGTCGACGTCACTTTGGCGGCCCTTGTTTATCATCAGACAAATCGAGGTCAGATATTAAGTCTCAATGACAAATATTAACCATAGGGTATTCACTGTATATTTACCATCATGTGAAATCAATATCTAATATATATTCCGAACATATAATTTGCCTACGACATAGGTAGATAAAACTTTTGTTATTAAAGCAAATTGTTATTTAATTTAATATTTTAATACACTGCAAAGATATTATAACGTTTTTTTTTATTGTGGATCGATATCCGACAGCAACCCTTCCAATGTTAAACTGGTTAAATAATAATAGTTAAATAACTGCAAGTAGCTGCCGGCCTACTTGGAACCGGCAACTTACAAGGTAATCCCGAAACACAACTTAGTGTCTTTTCTTTGGATCAGAGTGCCTTTTATTGGATCAGAGTGTTTTCTTAGAGTGCCTACCACTCTAAGAAAACCATACCTGGATTAAATATTTGCATGAATTTTTATATTTATTATAAGAAAATAGAACATTTGAAGCACGTAATTTAATCTCGCGCCTCAATTTCAAGTAACGAGTAAACAATAAAATGCCGGCATAGTGACAGTGACTGAGTCGTTATTTTAGTCGTTGGCGCTTTTTTAATTACTTACAATCAGTTGTAAAGTTTAAGTTTAAGTTAAATATAAGTTTAAATCTATCCTTGTAATATGCACTTTGGTCGTATTGTTTCTATGATACAATCATGTTTAGTGTCTTAGTATAGAAATCTAAGAAAAATCACCCAGATTTTTTCCAATTGTCACTTTTTCATTTATATATTTTTATAGACCTACTCATAAAATGTCCAATCACATCACAACACAACAAAGATCAGATAGTAGATAATGCCTAAGGCATTAAGTTCGCCTTAAGTATCTTATTTGGTGCAATAAAGATGTCAGAGGCGTAGCGTAGGGGGGAGGGGGAAACCCGGCCCGGGCGGCACATTAAGGGGGCGGCAAAATTACTCAAAAAATATTTTCTTGTTAAATTTTGAACCTGAATTTCATATTTTTGTCGTACCTACGATTCGGACCCAATTGGAATTTGCATGGATTTTTTAATACGAGTACTGCAAAGTCTATTATTGCACCATCAATGTCAATGGCATCACACACCTCTTGCTCAATGAACAAGATAGTCTGATATGCACATTCAAGGGGCGGCAAAATTGCTCGAAAAATAAAATTGATCGAAATTTCTCGAAAAAAATCTTGTTAAAATTTGAAACTGAAATTCATACTTTTGTCTTTTAAATTGAAATTATTAAATAAGGGGACGGCATTTTTTTTTCTCCTGGGGTGGCTAAAACCCACGCTACGCTACTGAAAGATGTTATAAATAAAATAGATTCTCTAGTCATAGTGAGATTAGCACATTGGCAAAGAGGAGCGCGTGGTTAAAGTTCCCGATCGTGGTTGAAAGCCAATAAACGCCGACCCTTTACTGCCGACAGAGTACTGCACAAACTACTAATGAATGTGGTAATACTTCACATGTATTGATATAAGTTTAGATGGAGCTGTGAGCACACTCTATCAAACTTCGCCTATTAATAAGTAAAGCGAGTGACATAATTTCTCTCACAGGACAACTTTACTATATTTTAAGATAAACTACAAATGTAATATAGATATATTTGACGACAGGCGTGGTCGAACGGTTAGCGATCCCCGGTCGGAGCAAATGTTTGTTTCATAGCTTTTATTTGTAATATTTAATAATTATTCACTAGCTAGGTTGCCTTGTATGAAGAGAATTGTGAATGTGAAGGAAGCGAGGGAGTTGTATCAATAGCGTGGCAAGTGGCTCTCTGTTGTCTCTGCCTGTCCTTATGGGAAAAAGGCGTGACAGTTTGATTGATTGCAAATATTTGTTAATAAAAAAAGGAGGCAAATATTTGCTTCTGGTTATCAAAGAGTGGTAGGCAGTACCCAGTCTGTAGATTCAAGGTAGTACCACCACTTACAAGTATACAGACCGTAAAGTGATTTAGTCGCGCTTTGGGATAAGTTTGTAAGTTGTCGGTTCCAACTAGGCCGGCATAGTGGATGTGATTGCTTGTCGATTGTTCTACAAAGAAACCTTAGGCATACCTAATCTGAAATGCAGTGACTTTCCACAATAACAACTGACGTCTTCGCGGGTCACAATGGCTTATAAATAACCATTTAACAATGTACGTGGAGCTTAAACTGCGTACACACTTTGAAAGTTTAACAAAGAAATTAATTGTTGACAATACTGTTTTGATGTCATAAGCGAAAGAGATCAGATTACATATTGATTACGTTAAAAGGCTAGATCACTGTCATGGTGAAGGTGACATTAGGCAGTACACGCGTCTTGTTTATGGAAATTATATTGTTACTAATTTTTACAGCCGATTGTACCAAAAATTACGTTTAACGGATATTTTATACAAAGGACATCATTCATTTCGGGTTACTATGTACTACTTTTGTTATTTCTAATGATAAAAACATATTTAAATGGTAGTTTTGATATAAAATTATTAACAACCCAATTCACGATTTCGTAATAATAAAAGTAATATAATAAGTATAAAGTAAAACTAAATTCGTAAATTAAAACTTTTTTGGTACAATCGGCTGTTATTGTTCCTCAGTCCAAGAACTCGACACCTGACCTCGACCCGCCTGATGGTAAGCTAGGTCTAAGAGTGACGACGACTGAAAAAACACAAGTCAGTTATCCTCCAGGTCCAAGGTTATAGGATAGAGAGAACACATGGGTTGGTAAATAAATGTAAATAGCAGTCGCATCCACTATGCCGGCCTAGTTGAGAGTTTTTATTGGTGATACTACCCTAGATCGGTAAGATGGGTACCCTTGCCTACCACTCTTTAAAAATGTATTGTTACATTGTATTTGCAACAAGATATATAAAGTTTATGTCAACCATTTGAATCTCTTCTTACATTCGCAGAAATCAACTATACGCGTCAGTTTATATGCTTAAATTACAACACTAAATTAATGTTGATTAAAACGTTCACCTACAATTTTGAATTACAAATTAACTTTATAAAGCTCTTTCAGATTCACGTAAAATCTGATTTCGAGTTATTTAGGCACTTGGAAAGAATAAGTGAAAGTAGATTAACGATAGGAATTTATAAATCTGATGTGGATAGATGTGTTAACGAGCCAGACTCAGGAGTTTTCCAAACAAATCGGAGACTGGTTGCCTAGTATCCATAACCGTAGAGCTTGTATGAAGAAAATTGTGGATGTGGGTTGCCTAGTGTTCATAACCGTGGAGCATGTATGAAGAAAATTGTGGATGTGGGTTGCCTAATGTTCATAACCGTGGACCATGTATGAAGAAAATTGTGGATGTGGGTTGCCTAGTGTTCATAACCGTGGAACATGTATGAAGAAAATTGTGGATTTGGGTTGCCTAGTGTTCATAACCGTGGAACATGTATGAAGAAAATTGTGGATGTGGGTTGCCTAGTGTTCATAACCGTGGAACATGTATGAAGAAAATTGTGGATGTAGGTTGCCTAGTGTTTATAACCGTGGAACATGTATGAAGAAAATTGTGGATGTGGGTTGCCTAGTGTTCATAACCGTGGAACATGTATGAAGAAGATTACGAATGTGGGTTGCCTAGTGTTCATAACCGTGGACCATGTATGAAGAAAATTGTGGATGTGGTTTGCCTAGTGTTCATAAACGTGGAACATGTATGAAGAAAATTGTGGATGTGGGTTGCCTAGTGTTCATAACCGTGGAACATGTATGAAGAAGATTACGGATGTGGGTTGCCTAGTGTTCATAACCGTGGACCATGTATGAAGAAAATTGTGGATGTGGTTTGCCTAGTGTTCATAAACGTGGAACATGTATGAAGAAAATTGTGGATGTGGGTTGCCTAGTGTTCATAACCGTAGAGCTTGTAAGAAGAAAATTGTGAATGTGAGTTGGAATTGCTGTTAAAAAAACTTTTGTTACAAAACTCTCAGAATAAACTGTGAAAACTATTTTGCATTCAATTAAAAACTATTTATTCAAACAAAATAATGAACGAATTTGTTTGTTTGTTTTTAATTTATAATTAAAGGTTAAACTAACTCAGTAGTTAATTAAAATCTACAGTCTAACAGTCAATAAATAGTATACATGATATTATTTTTTAAATTTGTGTTTACATTTCTAAGTTTTATTATATTTTCTATTATTATGTCTTATAAACATCTTCAACAGTCTCGTCTCATGTTGTTTCTGCTTGCCATAGGGCTAGGCAGAGATAACAAAGCGACATTTTCCACGGTCCCGAAACAACTCTCTCGCTTCCTTCACATCCACAATTCTTTTCATACGCACTCTATAATTATGTATGACAATTTGGTTTTGTTGTAACAGCTTCACTAGTAGACTGTTCAGGGTTAATAATTTAAAAACATTATGGAAAAATAGACTAGTCGTTTACGACACACCTTTTTTTGTCTTTATATGTTTGTTCAAAATCAATAGCTCATTAAATAGACTTGTAGACCTTGTTTTTGGCATATTCTAATCATAATAGCGATATAAATAATAAGGATTTTAAATTTGGATTATAAAAAGTTCTGCGAGGTCTGCGACTAGCGCTTCAACTAGATGTATGTCATCGATGTGCGGCCGATAAGCTACTCGTACATAACGCCTAATCCGATACCGAGTTCGATCCACGATCCATATGAGTATTGTTATCCAATTGTCATGATTAATTTATACACATTATTATATCATACTAGACACCCGCCTCGGATTTGCACGTCTAATAAGTGTTTTCATGGTCAATAATAATGTTAGTGACATTATTAGAATATGTTTTATAATATATAGTAAAACATATTCTATAATAGTATATAAAGACATTTTGTTTTTTACGAGACAATACTAATATATTTATTGAGTCAATTTTTTTTTCATATATTTTAGAGCTTGCTAAATTATTCTACGTCCTAGAATCCTCTGGAATGCCTTCGAGTGTTCTAAAGATTTCTATAGAGCAAAACTTGAAACCCTTATATCTTTAAAAGTAAGTCCTTTAGGTAAAAATGGAAACCTTCTTCATGGATAAGGGATAAAGTTCTACCACACCATATAACATCCTTGATCCTAGCGAGACTCGTTTTTGAGTTTTATCGGCACGCACATTGTACACTTTCTTCTATTATATTTATTAAATATTTTATAAAATATACAAGTACAAGCTTCTAATAATTTATTAAGTCCTCACGTAGTCCAGTGTATATGAAATTATTTTGTAGTCTTCAAAATGCACATGTTTGATACTCTATATATGCAATGTAAAATATATGCAACGCTCAGAAATCAAATCATACGGTAGGCGAAGCGTTATCACGTAACTTCATTATCTTGGTGGAGTCGACTACGAAATACAATATCGTGATATAATATCGACCACATCTACTATACATATTATTAGTAGATAGTTACCTTATTTAGTATAGTTATTTAGTATAGTGCATTTACAGATTTTGGAAAATAAGTGCAGCAAGAAAAAAAAATACACATTTTTTTTAAACCAATAAATCCTCTTTCTTATAAGGATCAAAAGTCTCTACTGGACCTACTGAGTTTTGAGTACTAGAAATGTCAGAAATCGCGAAAAACTTTTTCCACACATTCGAAAAAAGGAATAATAAACTCGAAATATTATTTGTTGCCAAATAGAATCCAAATCGCTATTTCTTACTATAGTCATAAGACTCTCTGAGGCCAACTTAAGATTGAGTACAAAAATTACGGTAAGTCCCAAGACCGAATTTACATATAGGCCTTAAGATAAATAAAGGCACCTTAAAAATGCTCAAAATGACCAAAACCTGTAAATTTAGTTGAGAATATCTCAAAAATAGTCATTTGCACCTATAACGATTAAGGTGTCCTTAGTTAGTATCTCGTCTCAAAATTACACCTGTGTATCGTATATTTATATATATGCAACAATGTAGATGTGTTTATGTGTATAGTATGTAAATGGAGCTTTTATCGCAGAGCACATCCCACGATAAAGGTCCTAAGAAAATAAAAAGATAGATAACTTAAAATGCAGACGAAGAATATGTTGAAAGCTATGTAACTATGCAAACGTTACAAACGCAGCGTAGAACTTCCACCCACAAGATGTTTTGACGATCTGTTGAAGGTAGAGCCATAAACGACTATATGCATGATTCCAGGCTTCCTTTTATTATTGTGACACGACCTCAACCCGCCTGATGATAAGCAAGAGGAGGTCCAAGAGTGACAACGACAAAAAAAACAAGGCAGTTCACGGCTGCCTCAAAGGATTTAAGGTGTTAGGATAGAGAAAACAACCGAGATCGAGAGCTCGGATTTAAAACCACTTGCCGGTACCAATGTATCTACCAATGTATGTACTTTGGTTGTTCTGTTTCTATGATTCTATGACTAGTAGCTTAGTGTAGAAATGTAAAAAAAACACATGGGCGAAGCATTTTACTTGTCGATTGTTATTGTTAAATTCGAAGTTAGTAAATACTATATACAACTCTTTAACTTTTAAACTCGTACGCTACTTTAACGCGGCTACTACGAAAAATTACGAATGAATGACGGGCACCATAGAAAAGACAGCGGTTAGTTGATCTTTTTTGTTGGTCCAAGAATAAAACAAACTGGAAATTATTGGGACTAAATAAATTAATTAATATAAAACAATTTCAGATACATATTTAGGAGTTTTTTATTTATTTAACTGTTAACGAAAAATTGGAGTGCAATTCATACAACTGCTGCCACCGACAAGAAATGTATTTAAGCAGCAGTCGTATCGACTATGCCAGCCTAACTGAAGAAGGGTACAATAATATTACTTACATTTACTGAATCTTCCATTTCCTGATTACCTTTTCTATCAAAACGATCAATTCAATCGTCACGGCTCTATTCCAATAGTATGAATAATACGTTGTTCACTGCTACTATACAGCATTAAGAATGATATTGAAACTCAAAAGAGAGACCTAATTTTATTATAACTCAATTCATAAACATTCATAAAATATTCCCCTGATTAGATCAAAGAATATTAAACACTTCTTGACTAGGTGAACAGAAAACTTGACGAAATAAAAGAAATTCACAACAGAGGTCAATCAACACTTGAAAAGATGAAACATCTAGAAACATTTGACATCAATTAACTTCAAGAGTATTGTTTGTGAGACTGAATTCGTGAATAAAAGTGTATAATGTTACAGCATTTTTAATATAGATAAAATAGCCTTAAAGTACGCACTGACTTTACTTGTTTAAAAATAGGAACAATCTCGTCCTTTATTGCTCTTACATTGTGCGCACTTTACGATTATGTCGCAGGTACTAGCTGCTAACAGAAACAATATTAAAAAAGCAATTACAATATTTGAAAATAAAACTTTCTAGCTATAGAAGTTTATTTTATCTATCCACTTGTTTTTATTTTGAAACGTCGTTTTAAAAGTTCCGTTTTTGCATTACGTTGGATGTATCTTGTGAAAATTTTCGTAGCACGATTCTCTACATTTAGTGCAATTTGACAGCTCTGAAGACGCTTGACTTCAAGCTGCTTTTATACATAAAGTACCTTTCTAGACGACTATTTGTGCCTTTTGCACCTTGTGACATTTTTCAATTACGAGGTCACGATTTTGATCGTCAGAAGAGAATTAAAAAAATTCCGATGTTACTATAGGGGAGTGGTGTAAATGTTTTTAAAATTGGTCTATTAGTATTGTTGACGATGCACTGGTCGGCGGCCACGAGTTCCATATTTTTTAAATATTATTTTGTCATTTGGTGACATCTGTCGTTGTCACCGTTTCACAGAGCGGAAAACATAATATTATGTGTTTATTTCTGTGCTTGTTATTCGTTATGAGTATCAAATAAGTATTTTGGTCTAAGCTGTATATATAGGTTGTATTATGTTTGTTTTTAGATATTAGTATCAGACTTACAGAAAAAAAAATTGAAATTAAAAAAATAGTACTTATCTTTTTCTTACTTATTTGTGCAGTATACGTATGAATTTTCTATTTACAAATTTATATTACCTAAATCATTAAGGCAACTAACTACCTACTAGGTAATACTATGGGTTTTCCGCAATAGACAACTTCATAACTGAAACGATGCTCTATTTCGTGCCCGTCTCTTCGGCTAGTGCTGCGATAGCATAACCCGCCGCATCTGTGCCACTGGCATGTATGTCAATGAATCAATCAACTTGTCATGCCTTTTTCCCACTGGAATAGGCAGAGACAATAGAGCGCCACTTGCCACGGCCCTGACACAACTCCCTCGCTTCCCTTACATTCTCTATTTTTCTCATACACCTCTATTATTAAGGGCACTAGGCAGCCCAGCTTTGTGCATAAATATATATATTATTTCACTTATATTAATGAGAGATTTATTCATTTAAATATTTCAAAAGAAAAACTCATCATTAAAATTATATCAATAATCCGTTAATGTATTCCGTCGATGTACTTGTGTACATTGAGCAGCTTAACTCTTTGATAAAATGTAGCATGCACAACAGGGGTAAAAATTTACTGCAATATCTGTTTTAAATTCCAGCTTTACATATTAATTCTCATACTCAAAGGAATCAATTTGCTTCAATGTCTGTTTCCATCTACGAGTACAAATGGCGAATAATATGCGCTAGTTTATATACTCGTATATATATAACTATGTGATGCATTAGTAAGACACAGAGGAAATATTTGTTACATAGCATTTGTTTATAATATTTAATAAATAATTACGTTGTGTAAAAGATAACGTAGTGAACGGTGCCACCCATTATGATAAATAGCCAAATAATGTCCGAAAAGTCACGAATGTCTTTTCGAATGTCGTGACAATTTGATTGATTGAATATATTGTATATCTTTATATATCAATCAATCAATCAAATTGTCACGCCCCCTTCCCACAGGGATAGGCAGAGACAATGGAGCGCCACTTACCACGATCTTTACACAACTCCCTTGCTTCCTTCACATCCACAATTCTCCTTTATTTGTCTTTATATATATATATATATATATATCTTGTGTGCGTGTGTATGTGACTGAACTCCTCCTAAACGACTGGACAGATTTTAATGAACGTTTTTGTGTGCGTTCAAGGGGATTCACAATTTGGTCTACTGGAAAATATTTGTATAATTATTTTTTTATAAAAAACATTTTCCCATACAAAATTTATGCGTACGTTCGGGATTTTATTTTGTGTAACTAATAAAAATATATCAAGCTACTTGATGTTAAAATTAATTTTGTCATATCAGTAAGAAAATATTGCTCAAAGACCTATGTTGTATTATTTATAAAGAGAAAAGATTATATTAAATTTCTCAATTCACAACTTAAATTCGGCTAATCTGTAACACGACATTCAGCTAATAGGAATTAAATTGTCAAAGATTACATTAATTTAACATTGGACAATATACTGGTATACGTCGTGCCATAATAAAAAATACAAGATGTTCGAATGCAACTTTTTAATACAAATGACAATGTAGCTAAGTTTAGATGCTTCATTGAAAAACTTTTACGTCATCCACAAAGAAGATGAAGTAGATAGAATGGCAGGATACGTATCACAATGGACAGTCACGTAGGGAAACATTTTTAATTTAATTGTATTACAAAGAAAGTACCTATCTTTTGTAAATAGTTTGAAGAGACTTGCGCTCTATTATTACTGCCCATTTCTGTAAGAATGAGGTATTGATTTACCCAGCCTGATGTTAAACTGAAGTGCAGTATTCAAAAGGAGGCGACTATAGATACCGGCATATAAAAAACGCTGATTTTTGAGCTGCGCAGTATAAGTATCGGCTAATACAAAGGGCTCTGGACGACTGCGGTGGCAGCATTTATGCCTATCTATAATATGTTATACAGATGTGCACATAATTAATAATAGTTTATATTTTATAAACATTCGTAAAACGAAAAGAAGGTAGATAACAAAAAAAGATACTGCGCAGCTTTAATACCAGCGCTCTTTTAATCTGGCGCGAATTATACTACAACGGAATAATAACTGCAAGTAGCAGTCAGATCCAGTATGCTCGCCTAGTTGGGACGGGCATCTTTAAAGGTCACTAAGACTAATTATCTAGCATTTTCTTAGATTTTGCGCGAACATTCAATATTGAATTAAACAAATTTTATGCGGCTTACTATCGCGTTTATTTTGGTTTTTTTTTTTATTATTCCGACGTTTCAAGAGCTCTGCATGTAGCCATCGTGGTTACCAAGAAACTCAGGTGTTAGTCGTCCTATTGGTTGGTGCTGTTATTATTTCCAAAACTACCCAGTTTGATGTTTTGACTTTGATTTTCTGTTGCCGGTTTAGTTCAATTTTTTGCATAAATAACTGACAGTGTCATCTGGTTTAGCAGTTTGCTGAACATGGAAACGTCGGAATAATAAAATCAATGTGAATTCAAAACCAAAATAAACGCGATAGTAAGACGCTTAAAAGTTGTTTAATTCACTAAATATCTACCTTAATATAGCTTATATATACAAAAAATACCTTTACTTCTAATTAAAATTTAACCTGAAATTATATAAACGCTCCGATGAAATCAAGCACAAACGAAAATATGTAATACAAGTTAATAAATTTGACAAAATAATACTCAAATTTACGAGAGAAAATACAGCAGGTCACATGCATACAGAATATATTTCAATACAGACAATCATCTGTATTGAAATATTTTAAATGCTATATTAAAAATAAGCATTTAAGCAATTAATTAATGTAATCCGTCCATTTTATACGACAATAAGTACTATTATTTGTATAATCTGTTATATTAAATCTTAGAAACCAGTAACTTTGAATGCAAACTCCATATTTTCTATTAAATATTGATAACATTACATTTGCTTAGTATATAGCTAAATCAGTACAATAGAAAACTTGTACTGAACTAACTAGTATACATACATTGTCTTATGTATTAATAAAAAACATCTGAGCAAAATAAACTACAATATTTTAATAGCTACTAAAGAGCTTGTGTCATAGAAACAGGACAACCAATGTTCATATATCAAAGATACACTGGTACCGATGGGTGGTTTTGAACTCGTGCTCTCAGTTTGCGTAACCATTGCACTGCCACTACACCACGGTCGCTTTAATATAACTTAATCATATAACAACTATTGTATTAAGTATGAATTTTAAATTAAAAGCAAAACTCAAGTTAGCACTTTTTTTTAGTTTTTCATATTCAAACACGAGGTTGAAGAGGATCTTAAAAGGACTTTATTTATTATTAAAAATAGGTTCTATAAACTCTATTTTCCATTTTTTCCAATTTATATTTTCCAATTGCACTCAGTGCTTTTGTGCTTTGCATTTATATTTACAGTTCTATTTATAGAGTAACATGAAATCGAATCAGACTGTAATGCCCACAGGAAACGGCACGCATAATGAGCTGCAAATTTCTTTGTATCCACAATAGTGAATTTCTTTCTTTCTTATATATTTCTAATTATAGACACTACTAAAAGTATTTTTTTATTATTATGTTCCATATTGGGATTCGATAATTAACCTCGTCCTGTGTGATTGTAAGCTGACTTGGTTCACGGTTTCCTCTGTCATCACCCCTATCTGAGGTTCTTTTTACGCGTAATAGATCAGAATAGGTTGTATATAATAGATGAACATGTAAGGTAATGCATTTTACTTATCGATTGTTTCGATGTCGAGTCGTTTCGATGGTAAATGTCGATTGTTAAAATTACAATATTTTTTAATTTTTTAATAAATGCATGAAAAAGCTTTTTGGCAAAGTAAATAGACAATATTGTTTTTATACAAACTGTGTTAAATTTTATAATTGACTTTTTTCCAGTTTTTTAAAGCATTCATTTTGGCTCGTAATTAAATTTGCCGTCACTAAATAGATTATTACCAAATTTGTTGATGGTAATTTACGACCAAATCGGCGACATCCCCAATAAAGCTGGGTTGCCTAGTACCCATACCCATAGAGCTTGTGTAAAAGGAATTGTGGATCTGAGGGAAGCGTGGGAGTTGTGTCAGGGTTGTGGCAATTTGGTTTGATTGAAGTTGCTAGCTTTAACTAGGCCGACATAGAGTAATTTAACTGTAAGTAGCAGTCACCTCTATTCATGGACTCCACTCCAGCTTCATATCAGGCGTCGATAAAAAAAATCAGGTCACAAAAAAACAGGACATTGATCCTGGTCGGAGCAAAGAATTGTTTCATACCTTTTTTTTACTAGGTAGTATATTATAAATATTTGTTAATAAACAAAAAATGGGCCAAAAATTGTACAGTGAAAATTGTACATAGTGAATTCATGTATTGCAAATAAATTGTAACCAATTTTAACATATTTCCGATTTGTTCTATTGTGACCTGATTTTTTATACTAACGCCTGATGTTAAGCTGGAGTGCAGTCCTTGAATGGGAGTAATTGCTACTACAATTAAATAACTGCAAGAATCATTCGCATCCAATATGCCAACCTAGTTGGATCATACTTTATTTACCCCGACGTTCAGCTCTGTTAAAAGTGGATTTGTGCTTTTAATCTATTCTAAATATTATTTTAAAGCGCATTAGTTCAGACACAAAATAATGAGTGAAATATGTTTTGATGTTACTAATGAAATAAGGCTGCAAGCAAACAAAAACTTGTTTTTGTTCTCAGTATTACACAATATTCCAACAATTTCACATAACTATGCTTTATATAAATATTTCTCTAATATAATTTGCGAAAGCTTTTTGTGAATTTTCACAAAGCGAAATAAAAGAGACTTACTTTTCTCATTTTCTGTAACAAATAAATAAAAACCATTTTTATAACTCATATATATTTTTAATGCATTCAAATAGTACTATACTTATGCTTGTACTTATGCTATCAATCAATCAATCAATCAAATTATCACGCCCTTTTCTCACATGATAGGCAGAGACAATGGAGCGAGATCTGCCACGATCCTGACACAACTCCCTCGCTTCCTTCACATCCACAATTCTCTTCATACAAGCTCTACGGTTTTGGGCACTGGGCAACTTAGCTTTTTTTTTTTTTTTTATTGTGACTCATCATATGACAGCACCCCGCTTGATGTTAAGCCAAAGTGTGATCCATGAATAAATGTCACTGCTAATACAATTCAATAACTGTGAGTAGCAATCACATCCACTATGCCGGCCTAGATGGAACCGGCAACTTACAAGCTGATCCCGAAACGTGACCAAATCACTTCACAGTCTGTATACTTGTAAGTGGTGGTACTACCCCGGATCGGCAGACTGGGTACCACTGCCTACCACTCTTTGATAACCAGACCCGAAGCAAATATCCATCCCTTTTTTTTATTAACAAATATTTGCAATATTTAATACTATTAAATATTACAAATAAAAGCTATGAAACAAATATTTGCTCCGACCGGGGACCGAACCCGGGACTTTACGTGCAACAAACCAGTCGCTAAACCGTTCGTCCACGCCTGTCGCTTCCTTGAGGATAACGGCCAATTTACAATACACTCTATTAAGCTGCAGAAGATTATTTAAGTTAAAATCCTCGATTTTGTACTATTTTATTTCATTATATTATTATAATAGGTTTGAAGTACTCGTATGTATTCGTACTCGTGTATGTGTTTGTATAGCCCTCTTTGAGTGCGAAATGCAGGGAATAACTTTATTAATTGGCATCGTAAAAAATAGTAAATGTTACTTGATTTTTAATTAAAATAGGGTAGAAAAAGTTCACGCGTTGCACACCGATCGGCTGCGACCGAGAAAAGTTAATGTTGTCAGCACATTTCAGCCAGTTAATTTTTTTAGAAAGTTTGACATAAAAATATTGAATTCAAGTTAACCCTAAATCATAGACATACAATATATTCAATACATTCAATATACACACAAACCTTTATGTAAATCAATATAAATTATAACGAATAGTATATAGTATAATGAACAGCCAAACAATGTCCCAAAAGTCACGGATGGCTGTTCATAATGCGGTGCTTGTTCCTACATTAATGTATGGAAGTGAAGGTTGGGTATGGCAGAAGAGGCATGAGAGTAGAATTAACGCTGTAGAAATGCGGTCGTTAAGGAGTGTATGTGGAGTGACGATAGCGGATAGAATAAGGAATAGCACATTGCGTGATAGATGTGGCTTGAAAGAAGATGTAGTGACAAGGATTGACAAAGGAATGCTTCGATGGTTTGGGCACATTGAAAGGATGAGTGAAAGTAGATTGACGAAAGGAATTTATAAATCTGATGTGGATGGATGCGTTAAACAAGGCAGGCTCAGGAGAGTGTTTTCCGACCAAATCGGAGACATCCTCAAGAAAGCCAGGTTGCCTAGTGCCCATAACCACAGAGCTTGTATGAAGAGAATTGTGGATGTGAAGGAAGCAAGGGAGTTATGTAAGGATCGTGGTAAGTGGCGCTCCATTGTCTCTGCCTATCCCTGTGGGAAAAAGGCGTGACATTTTGATTGATTGATTGATTATAACGAATGGAAAAGGCGTGACAATTTGATTGATTGATTGATAACGACTATGAAAATATTATAATTTTGTATCTTTTTCTATCTCGGGAAGTATAAGGTATTCGTTATCTGCTTATCCCTGTGGGAAAGAGATGTAATAATTTGATTGATTGACTATATTGGATTGTTACCATTATATTGTATGTGTTTGCTAGTTTGCTAATATTAGTTCTGTAAAACAGCAAGGGTTCCGTTTCGAAGGCGCCGAATTGGCGCAATACGTTTAAATATAGAATTTTCAGTACAGTTAAATTCCTATTTTAAATTGACGACTGTAAAAACATTCCATTTTATGCCTGCCTCAGGCGCCGTCACTATAGATTCTTTTTCACGCTTTGAGGGGTCTAAGATTATAGGATGAAGAGAACACGCAAATATTTGTTGTATAGCATTTATTTGTAATATTTAATAATTATATTAAATATCGCAAATATTTGGTAATAAAAAAAGATGTGGATATCGAGTCTGGTTATCAGTGGTACCCAGGCAGTGGCACCCAATCTGCCAATCCAGGTTAGTACCGCTTCTTACAAGTATAAAGATCGTGAACTGATTTTGTCGTGTTTCGGGATCTGCTTGTAAGTTGCCGGTTCTAACTAGGCCGATATAGTGGAGGTAAATGCTATTCACAGTCATTGAATTATAGTAGCAGTGGCGTCCATTCGTGGACCATACTCCAGCTTAACATCAAACAGGGTACTGTTATATATCGAGTAAGGTGTCTGCAGACCAAAGAACCAGGAATATCACAATGTTTTTTTTATTTCGTATACCTTAATATGTAATTCTTATGTTTGGAGGAATTGTGTCTACGTTAATGAATTTCACTTTGACCTAAATATGTTTTGTACTAATAATCACTTTGTAATAATAAAGGCTTACAATAGCGCGCCGCCATCTTTCCAAATTTGGCAAGTAAGGTTAAATGATATTTTTATTATAACTTTTAATTATGTAATATTTATTATTTTTAATAAAGTATGTTTGCATATTTCAATCAAATCAATCAAATTGTCACGCCTTTTTCCCACAGGGATAGGCAGAGACAATGGAGCGCCACTTGCCACGATACTGACACAACTCCCTCACTTTCTTCACATCCACAATTCTCTTTATACAAGCTCTATGGTTATGGGCACTAGGCAACCTAGTTTATTTATGTATGTATATTTACGACTGTTAAGTTTTAGTTGTATTGTTACTTATCTAATTTATATAATAGTAATTTTAGTTTATATAGAGTTGTAAAATGTAACGACGGGATCGTGGCAAGTAGCCTGCTTATCCCTGTTTTTTTTGCCTAAGAGTGGTAGGCAGTGGTGCCCAGTCTGCCGATCCGTGGGAGTACTCGTACCACCGCTATACAGACAGACCGCGATATAGGTCGCGTTTCGGATCACCTTGTAAGTTGCCATTTTCAACTAGGAGAATAGTGGATGTGACTGCTACTTAGTTATTCAACTGTAGTAGCAGTCACCTCCATTCATGGACCGCACTCCAATTAAATACTGACGGGACCATATGTCGAGCCACAATATATATTTTTAATAACATTTCTATACTAAGCTACTAAAGTGCTTGTAACATATAAACAGGACAACAAAAGTACATATATCAAAGATACATTGGTACTGGTGCAGGTGGGTGGTCTCGGTTTGCGTAACCATTGCACTGCCACTACACCACGGTCGCCTCAATTTATATTTTATATATTGCGCGTATATTTTGCATATAAAGTAGATATTTAATATTACTAAAGGTGGTATAGTGTGTTTCGATTTATAGCAACGTTGAGGGTTGCAGATGCGAATTATGTTGAGGCTTTGAGTTAATTAATACAATATTGTGTATGTCAGAAATGCACGCATATTGTATACTGTTATCTATGGTACACATGATTGAAAATTTGACGGTATATTCCAAACAATATATTGCCAAAGCAATTTATATATTCATATATTTGCAAGTATTAAATTATGGCAGTTTTTTTTTATTGTGACTCGACATATGACAGCACCCCGCTTGATGTTAAGCCAAAGTGTGGTCCATGAATGGATGCCACTGCTACTACAATTCAATAACTGTGCGTAGCAATCACATCCACTATGAATCGCGTCCCAATCGCGTGATGTTCTCTGTTCGATTCCCGGTCGAAGCAAATTGGTTTCGTAGCTTTTATTTGTATGTAATAAATAAATTGAATATTACAAATGTGTTATTAAAAATATTGACGCAAATATTGACATATTTAATACCTCTTTAAATAAGTTTAAATCACTTGTTCTGCAGTCTTTGCACAATAATGATTGAGACTATGTTTTAATGTATTTTTCGCAAATAGTCACGCCTTCTTTATATGTATATGTATATATGTATATGTATATATGTATGTATGTGTAAATATTTGTATGTATGTAGGTACTTATGTTTTTGTTATATTTGTATTAGTTTAATCTTCGGCACTATAAGGTCTTCATTTAGCATATTATTATATAAGTTCTTCTTTTGTATGACTGTTTGTTGCCTAAATAAATAAATAAAATAAAAAATAAAAAGAGACGAATATTTGCTTTGGGCCTGGTTAAATCATTGAATCATTCCTTTGTCAATCCTTTTCACTATTTTTTTTTAAACTACATTTATCGCGCACAGTGCTATTCCTATTCCTCATCTGCTAACGTCACTCCATATACACTTCTTGATTATCACATTTCTACAGCGTTATTTCTACTCCCATGCTTCTT
Source organism: Tinea trinotella (assembly GCA_905220615.1). Taxonomy (NCBI): domain Eukaryota; kingdom Metazoa; phylum Arthropoda; class Insecta; order Lepidoptera; family Tineidae; genus Tinea; species Tinea trinotella. The sequence goes on from HG992305.1 coordinate 19,170,383, forward strand.
CTGCCACACCCAACATTCACATCCATACATTTTTTTTATTGTGACACGACATCTGACCTCGTCCCGCCTGATGATAAGCAACAGGAGGTCTATGAGTGACGACGACGGAGAAAACCGAGTTTGTTCACGGCTGCCTCAGTCGCCGTCACTATGCCGGCCAAAGGTACTTCTTCGCGCATCGCTTGAAATATTCAAAGTAGGATAGGATAGGATAGGATAGGATAGGATAGGATAGGATAGGATGGAAAGAACGCACCTAGTTCTACAAAGAAAAGACGCATCGAACTTTTTAATTCGACTGCCGATTTGGTCGATAGAATGCGGCTGCTTTCCCGGACGAGTGTAAAAAGACGTGGTAGGAACAAGTACCGCATTATGAACAGACATTCGTTGAATGTGTAAAATAAATATGTATATTCACTTTCGTCAGTTATATATGTACAACTCGAACCAAATTAAATTAAAATTTAGGTTCACATAACAAGGTATATGTCAAAGCGATGAACATGATTGTACGTCACTAATAGATTGTAATTTACAAAGCACATAGGTCAAAGCTGCTGAAAATCAATGCTACATTTATTACGAAATGTTTCAATTCTAGGCATACTTGGCAATTACGAATAAATTTATAATGCTTTGACAATTAATTTTATTGTCCAGTATAGCATTTGGTTGGATTTTATATCATTAAGGACTGCATGTCAGGTAACGAAGTCAGATAGAGAAAACAGTTATACGTAGAACTTGTATAAAGAGAATTGTGGATGTAAGGGAAGCGAGTGAGTTGGCTCAGGATCGTGGCAAGTGGTGCTCCTTGTCTCTGCCAATCCCTGTGAGATAAAAGCGCGACAATTTGATTTGATTGATTTTGATTGGAAAGATGTGGTGACTGAAATTGAGAAAGGTATATTGTGATGATTTGGGTATTGGTCACGCCTTTTTTCACAGGGATAGGCAGAGACAATGAAGCGTTACTCGCCACGATCCTGACACAACTCCTTCGCTTCCCTCACATCCACAATTATTTTTATACAAGCTCTACTATTCCGGGTATTGCAATAAATAAATAAAAACAATAAATTAGTTTAATTAAACTAGGAATGTTTTCGAATCTCAACGTTTATTACTAATGAAAATACATAAATACATTTGCAATTGCAGACACTTGGGAATGAAATCCGTTCTATTAAACAAAATTAATCCCATGTCTCACTATCTGAGAAGCCAATAACTAAAGCTTTTGCTTGATTACATTTATCAAGGCGACCGTGGTGTAGTGGCAGTGCAATGGCTACGTAAGCCGAGTGGTTCGAAACCCCTCACCGGTACCAATGTACCCGCACAGGTCGGGGAAAGCATCCGCATTTTATCAACCGAATTGGCAGTCGAACTAAAAAGTTCGGTGCGTCTTTTCTTTGTAGATCAATCGACAAGTGGAATGCTTTGCCTGCCCATGTGTTCTCTCCATCCTATGACCTTGGATCCTTCAAGCGATGCGTAAAGAAGCATCTTAGGCCGGCATAGTGGCGGCGGCTGGGACAGCCGGGAACTGACTCGGTTGTCCCAGTCGTCGTTACTCTTGGACCTCCTCTTGCTTATCATCAGGCGGGTCGAGGACAGATGTCGTGTCACAATAAAAAATAAAATAAAAAAATGTATCTTTGATATATGTACTCCTGTTTCTATGATAAAAGCACTTTAGTAGCTTAGTATAGAAATGTATAATAAAAATACAATTGCGTTTTATAAATATTCACTTCGCAGGAGTTTACAGTACACTATGCCTTAGCTGAAAGAATTTCGCAGTGCACGAAGAGATTCGCAAGTAACGCTGACCCTCTTAAGAAGATATTGTTGCGCATAAGGATGAAATTTGACAACTAAATTCCCTAAATCTATTGGGGCCCTCATGCATTTAATAATCTTCCTAGGAGTATAAGAAATATAAAAAAAATAGGTTCACTACGATAAGTCATATTTTGAATATTTTTTTATTATGAATATCGAGTCAAAATAAATAAAAAAAACATTACCGGCATGTCGAGGTCAAATCAATATGTGACCTTGACATGCCTAAAGGTAAGGTCCAAGAGTGCCGACGACTGAAAACGACTCAGTTCAATTAATTGATTTGTGCGTACTGTCATCACGACAAATATAATTGTTTAAATAGTTGGACAGTTTTTCTTAATAAAAAGGATAATTTATTTCTTTTTAACCCCCGACCAAAAAAGAGGGGTGTTATAAGTTTGACTTGTCTGTGTATCTGTGTATCTGTGTATCTGTGGCTCTGTGTATCTGTGTATCTGTGTATCTGTGTGTCTGTCTGTGGCATCGTAGCTCCTAAACGAATGGACCGATTACGATGCGGTTTGTTTCATTTGAAAGCTGACGTGATCGAGATGGTTCTTAGCTACAATTGATGAAGATCTGATCAGGGGTTTCAAGGTCATCAGCTCGATTTGTTAGCTGCGGTAGCGATCTTAGACGCGCTGTTTAAGATGGCAACCCTTGTACGTCGCTATGCGACGAAGATTGTTATTTTATGTCAAATAAATATGCCATTGTTAAAACACGTAAAAAATGTTATAATTTTTCCCTTAAAATATTCATATGGCGAGGTTGGTTTGCAGTTTAGATCGATTACCTTGATTGAATATTTTAGGGGAAAAATAATAACATTTTTTACGTGTTTTAACAATGGCATATTTATTTGACATATAATAACAATCTTCGTCGCATAGCGACGTACAAGGGTTGCCCGTTCTAAACACGCATAAGGCTGGGAATACACGTCCGATATTGCTGAGCAAATTATTTACAAATCGGAAGTAGGAATCGGACGTCTATTTTGTTTCTGTATTCTGTATGAAAACTGCACCTTCAGACAATCGGATCGGCCATAAAATCGTAAGCGCCTTGGCGTTGTTTCCGATTCTGACATCCGATCCGGCTATCGGATCTGACGTGTATTAAGTATTCAAACAAATGTATGGCACGAGTGCTTTCCGATTGTCTGATCAGACAATCGGATCGGACTATCGGAGAGGAAAATCGGACTTGTATTCCCAGCCTTATAAGTATTTACTTTACTTTTAAACAAATCTGTGACTTAACATTTAAAACAAAAACGTATACAAATACATGTGTGTTTTAACTGGTACCACTGAGCTACTCTGATGATGGAACTCGAAGGTAGGAGACGAAATCCTGGATGTGTTCAAACTTTTTCTTGGTATACTAAGTTTGGACTTATTAGATTTGTCTTGAAGGTAGGAAACTAAGTGTAGAAAAGTTAGTGCGATAAAATAAGACATTCCAGATCTAAAAAATCTGATCATGGATCCTCTCAGATCAGCAAATCAACAAGAAATGGACCTATAGTGCTTTAACTAAAATTGTTACTCTCTACGCTTTAAATTTTAATATGTTTTGTGCAACCGACTGTAAGATACATACCCTCAAAGAATTAAACACTGAATAATTTATAAAACCTTAAACATATGGCAGGAAGTAGAGGGCTTATGAGACCTAACATTATTTGCCTTTTTAAATTGTATTTTTTAATATAGATCGAAGTTATAAATAAAATTTTCACCGGGTTTTCGGTAAAATGGAAAACTAATATGAAAGATTACGGTGGACCCCCTGTATTTCGGCTCCCGGCTAATCCGGCACCCCCTGAATCCGAAATGGTCCTAATGCATGATTGAACGAGTTATAACTTGTACGCACTACTATTGTGCTCGACGCGTTGAAACACAGAATTGTTGCTCAAACACATATAAGTCCGGAAGATTTGGAAACTTGGTACCGTGGAATGGATAAAGAGGAAAATGTTTTTCATGAAATGTCTGTAATTTATATAATCTGTAATTTGTAGAATTACAAGGTACTCTTTTGAAAAAGTTCCAGACTATAGAGGGTCTTAGGCAATACTCTATAATCCGACATATTCGATAATCCGACACTGCCCTGCAAAACGTTTGTCGGATTACCGGGGGTCCACTGTAATTACAATCCAGTATAAATACGTAGTTATAAAATTTACGAACATATAGATTATATTTGTTATATACTATGGGATCGATTGACCTTCACTCCCTCCGCCTGGTGTTAAGCTGGAGTGCGATCTATAAATAAATTTAATAATCTATAGATTTAATTGGTTGATTGATTGATGAACTAAAAACAGCACTTTTGCATATCACAATCATATAAAATGTACATATTTAAATAACCTAGAAATAATACACTCAGAGTCAGCTTAAGAAATATTAAAAGTATTAAGGTAAGTAAATTTGCTTCCGCAGGCATAAGAACACGGTGAATTGCAAATTTTTAGTATTGTTATTTCATAAATAAAAATACTAAAATTTATACCAAAAAAAAACCTATTGTGAATCGACATATGATGACAGCACCCCACCTGATGATAGGCTGGAGTACGGTCTATCAATAAAAGCGACTGCTACTTACAGTTATTTACTATGCCGGTCTAGTTGACACCGGCAACTTAGAAGACGTGACTGAGTCACTTTACAGTCTCTACGCTTGAAAGTGGTGGTACTACGCCGGATCAGCAGACTTCCAATAAAAAATCCAGCCACTAAGCTGGGTTGCATAGTGGCCTTAACCGTAGAGCTTGATTAAAAATAATTGTGGATGTGAGGGCAGCGAGAAGTTGTGTCAGAATCGTGGCAAGTGACGCTCTATTGTCTCTGCCTATCCCAGTGGGAGAAAGGCGTAACAATTTGATTGATTAAACCCTGGAAGCAGGCCGCTTTTAAACGGCCCTTCTAGGTGGTCTGAGTCTGGGAGCATTCCATGAATGATGACCGACGATGAATCAAGATAAATCTATTCTTAGTAATTTTAATCTATGTAATTATATTAAAGCATATTTTGTTTACATTTTAATAGCGGCCGGTGTCAAATTCATATTTCGCTAGAATAGCTTTGTTTAATTTGTTCGGTCTAAGTCGGATGTTTTTTTTTATTGCGGCTCGACTTGTGACAGCACCCTGCAAGTAGCACTGACATCCACTATGCTGGCCTAGTTGTAACCGGCAACTTTGATTAAATTACTATATTGTGATACTCCGCGGCTGACTGGGCAAATGACCCGCAATTGTCTGCCTACCACTGTTTAAGGGCAGAGGCACAATTTAAAAAGATACTTTTTAAAAGTGCACATAGTAATTCAGTAGCGTTTTGGATGTTGGATGTCAGGCCGGCATAGTGGATGTGACTGCTACTCTTCTTTTTATTTAAACTAATTTTATAGGGTACACAGCACAATGATGTAATAATCACGTTTCCGATCTAACATTGTTATAAAATAAGTTTAGTTAGTTTGCAGCCAACAAATCTGCAACTAAAACAAACTTATCACAAACTACAGCGATTTTTATTGAACTAAACTCTAAAGTTTTGTGCTGACACAGTATTTAGTGCATTACGTACCTACCTAGGTAGACCCACTAGGTACAGCCCATGATTTTTATAAAATTGTTTTTTGCTATGACAGTACCTCGCCTGATGTTAAGCTGGTGTGCGACGACAGCTACTAAGTTAATTCACTAATAACTACTAGAAACAGACACTTCCATCCACTATTCCGGCCTAGTTTAAAATTAAACCTTTCAAGGTGATTCCAAAACCTTTATCCAAAATAATAACACGAACCAAAACTAGGGCAGGCAGCAGACTAATTCTTAAAAAACATAATCAATCAGAGACAAGTGAGTGCCACATTCCCACGATCCCCACACAAATAAATAATACAGATAAACATGAAATAAAATATTTTTACTTACCGTAACCCTCATCCTCAGCATTACTTGTCTTTCACGATTTTGATGGAGCGATAGGCAATCAGGACAAATCTAAAATAAAATATTGTTCACGATAAATAACAAATAATTCGAAATCTAATGACAAAGTTATTTACAATTAAAAACATTTTTACTTCATATTCGATTACGAATATTTTTGGCTATAGTTTAAGGCAACAAAGCTATATTTTAAAATTATTTTTAAAATTTAAATAAATATTTTTTATTCAGAAAGCGGTAAAATATTTTTACATTATTAAAAAATAACAATTATTTACTTGGTTTCTTGTATTACTTGCACTCATTGTTCTGTCCTGATTGTTATCCCTTTTTTTTAGATAATTTAAATACTATAACTAAATAGTTGATCGAACGAACACTCCGCGTCAACAGTCAGACTTGTATGGCATATTTGGTTGCATATTTCCCACCTCACGAGCAACCAAAGCGCGTAAAATTTTGAATCTGACTTTTTACTTCATTATGACTTGCGCAGCTTGAAAGATACAAACCATAGATTATAGAATTTAAAACAAAATAATACCACATGAAAAATTAAAGTTCCCTACATTTGGGGTAATACTTTTCATAATTTATATTTACAATGAGCGAGTTACAGACAATTCAAAACGGCACCACTAGATGGCATTACAAACTAAGCGCAACATTAAGTATACCAGCGGCAAGCTGTAATGGCCGCTATGATGGAATTGCCGTTCTTTATTGTCACTATAAAAAAACAACAATTGTTCTTTCAAACGTAAATAATAAATTATACTTCATGAGCGGATCAAATGTCAAAACGCCTATCATAGAATCATAGCGTGCCGCTGGTATAATTGATTAAGACGACAATGTTGCAAACTAGAAAGTTTTCGAGTACTAACTAGATTATATATATTTGAAACTTCTTGCACAAATATATTTAGGAATAAAAAAATTAGTGGGACAAATTAGGGCACATATTAGTAGAAAATCACAAATTGCCAAAAGTTACTTATTTGGTAATATTTTATAGATTTGACAACTTATAAAGTCTGAATTTAAAAAGTAATAATTTATAAACTTATTATTTTAAAAAATCGGAATATCGTTAAGACCCATAGTGGATGCGGTCATTTAACTGTAGTCGCAATCACCTTTATTTATGGACCGCCTATTAGCCTAATAGGTATCAGTAGTCGCTGTCACATATGTGTGGCAAATAATAAGTGTAGTTTTGTAGTGAAAGACTTAATATTGAGTTTTAGAGTTTTAATTGGTACGTATTTTATTAAAACTTTTAATTTCGATGTATTACATATGGCAGACACCGTTCCGTGATGTTTATTACCAACAAAACAGAAACCATGGAAATAAAAAGATTTATTATTATATATTTACAGGAATCACCACGGGTTGTTTATAATAAATATAATAAGAAAAAATAATTTAAAAATATTGGAATATATTAAAATAAATATATAGTTCGCAAATATAGAAGGGAATTTGAGTTCTCACTACCGGCAACATTGGCTGAATCACTTAAAAACCGGTGCAATTATTATAAAAAGAATAATTCCCGTACGCCGCAACCAGTAGGCAGCTGTCGTGCGTTCATGTATTGGTCTGTTATATTTAATCCAGTTTACTGAGCGGACGCGAGCGTTAATTGAAATCCTCTCTACATTCAACCAATCATCCAATATAACAAGCGCGTTTTATTAAACGACATAAATAAAAAGTTTTCAAATACACCGCAAGCGTGGTAACAACTTGTCAAGTCGAAGCGGCTCATTGATATCTTTGCTAATTTGTTGTTTTTGGGGATTAAAGGAGGAAAATGTCTAGGAATGCTTTGGAGCTTGAGTATGAAGAAATCAGCCAGAACAACGCATGGTCTGCTGTATTCCAAGTGAGTGATTATTATATAGTTACCTTAATTAGGACCTGTATAACAGGTGTCTAGATTGTGAATTAAAAAATTGTTTCGGCGGGAATAGTTTGATTTTCATTTAAAATTAGAATTTGTAAATGAGATATGCTATTTTATTTAAATCCATGGAATAAAAAAAGCGTTTGTGTGGTGCGGATAAGCTTGCAAACATTTGTTATTGTTTTTCTGTATAGATAAAATTGTTTACAATTTTTTTTAACTTAAATATTTCTGCTCTTATTCTTAATAGTTTTTATTCGCATTTACAGTGTGATTTGGTTCTAGGGCACATTACAATATTGTTAAAAGTAAAATACAAATAATACTTATATATGTTAAATTTTAAAGGTTATATATTTTTTTAAAAATTGTTTTGTAGAAACTGGCGAGAGAGACTCAGTGGCAAAATACTTATTCCTTCTCGGAAGCTAAGAAACCAGAAAACCTCAGGTTGAACCGATATCGCAATGTCTTTCCATTTGACCACAGCCGTATTATCCTGGAGCGTTCCCCGGAAAACTATATTAATGCCAATCTTGTGAAGGTATGTATGTTCAAATGGCACTAGATATGCAAACATGATACACCAACCACTAAAATAAAGACTGTGACTCTTTGAAAAAAAAAACACTCAATCCTATAAACAATGAGAACAATCTTAAATATTAATAGATTTAAATGTGATTCCGTCATAGTTGAGTGGATCTAGTTTGCATGACACCAATAAAATGTTATGTTTTCAGGATTGTGGTCTTTTATTTAAATCTAGATTTTGGCCAGAATACATTAAAAGAAAATATCAATCAAATTGTTACACGGTTTTCTCACAGGGATAGGCAAAGACAATGGAAAACATTTAATGTAATTTTTTTATACAACTTCAACATTTTCTTTTTGTGCTTTGAAAGCTTTATCTTAAGCTGGAGTGCATTCCATTAATGAAGGCGACTGCTACTATAGTATTTTTTTTATTGTGACACGAAATCTGACCTCGACTCGCCTGATGATAAGCAAGAGGAGGTCCCAGAGTGACGACGACTTAAAAAACCGAGTTAGTTCACAGCTGCCTCAGTCGCAGTCACTATGCCGGTCAAAAAGTGACTAAATGTAGTAGTCATATCCATTGCATGGCCTAGTTGGAACTGAACTTCAAGCTAAATCCTGAACGCGGCTAAGTCTCGTCATTATCTGTACATTTGAAAATGGTAATACACAGACTGGAAATTCCCGGTTCACCAAATTGGATAATAACAAGTCTGCCTACCACGCTTTAACACCCAGACCCGGAGCAAATATCTGCTTCATTATTTTTATAATGAGAAATATAATAGGAGGCATCGGAGACATCCTTAAGAAAGCTAGGTTGCCTAGTGCCTGTAAATGCATAGCTTGTATGAAGAGAATTGTGGATGTAAGGAAAGCGAAGGAGTTATTCCAGGATCGTAGCAAGTAGCGCTCTATTGTCTCTGCCTATCCTTGTGGGAAAAGGCGTGACATTTTTTTACTTTTTTTAATATGTATATATTATTACATATTACACATATATATTTGATTGATTATATTTTTAGATGGATTTACTTATGACATATTTTTTTACACTCTTTGGTTTTCAATTAATTATTTCTCGTGTATAATAGATGTATTCGTTAACCAAAAAGCTCAAACTATTTTGGCCAATAAAATCTCATCAATTTGAATTTTTGCCCACACCAAATTTACGTCTTTGAATAAAATTATTGTGAAAACGCATAGTTATAAAGTTTTTGTATTGGCTGGGTGTGGTAGACTGGACATAATAAGGCCTCAGAAAAAGTTTTTTTTATTGTCACTGGACATCTGACCTAGTCCCGCCTGATGTTAAGCAAGAGAAGGTCCAAGAGTGCCGACGACTGTAAAAACTGAGATTTTTTATTATGGCTAGTTATATGACAACACCCTCTTGCCTGATGTTGTGCGGTCTGGACATAATTAAGCCACAGAAAAAGTTTGAAGAGTCTATTAATAAATCACCCTTTCTGCTGGCTGCCACTCACACCATCATTAATTGTTAATTATCAAACAAAACAAACAGATGGGCAGACTGGCCACCAGAATTGTAGATATCAAATTATTTCAAAAGTAACATCACTTAATTCAAATAAAACTCGATGACATAGATTTTCTAAAAAAATACTTGCCTTAACTGGAAATAGAACCTGACATGATATGTAAAATTTACCTTCGTCTTGTAGAGTATGAAGACATAACACCTCCCTCGATACCTCTGACAATACATCATAGTATATAATTTTGCTAAGGCCTAAATCACTTTTAAAACACCCACGGATTACCAACCTTCGTACTTTTATCATTAGGCAAAAGTCTACGTCAGATGTCGCGTTACTATAAACAAAAATAGTATGGGCAGAGTTGTGAATATCTGGAAATATAAATAATTGACGGGGAAATCAGGGAATATATATTACAAATCGTCAATTAAATACGCATTATTAGATTGTCAGATTTTGATCAAAATTAAATGGGACCACACGGGAAACACGAGCTTTCAAATAAAAAATAATCATCAAAATCAGTTCACCCGATCAAAAGTTATGAGGTACACATAAAAAAACATACGGCCGAATTGTATACCTCCTTCTTTTGGGGAAGTCGGTCAAAGTCGGGAAGACCTTGCGAAGACTGGAAACTTGATAGCTCATCGGTTAGTGTCAGTGCACATACCATATGCGTCGCTTGATTCGATTCCGAGTAACATATGAATTTTTAACACTACATTTTTCCCCGAATTATAATTTACTTTGCGATCACTAAATTAGTATACGTACTTAACAAAATTACTGCTCTATTTTAGCCAATAGATCTTTATTGGTTTGACCTTTTCCAATTAAGGATTTTTTATATGGCAAAGCTATTAATCTACGAAATATGACTTATATATTGCGTTTACGTACGTTTGACCACACAATTCTGATATAATAGTTATTTAAAATATATATAATATATATCTAAAATATAACATAATTATTTACCTGGGCTTTTATCAAATTTAAGACCTGGAGTTAAAATGATAGACCATGAAGATTTGAGGGATATGGTGTAGAAGATAACTATGGTGCTTAAAACTATTGTATCTTATAATCATCCGCGTTTTAAAACTGTGTCTTGTGACATTAAGAAATTATCAAAGTATCATAGTTATCTTTAACATCATATCACTTGCATCCTCATGGTCTATCATCAGAGACTCCAGGGTCAATTTGATAACAGTCTAGGTAAAGATTCATAGTAAGAAACAAATTAAATTGACACAGCACCTATACGAATTTTTCTATTTAATTTTGCCAAAAATCTTTTTAAAAAAACCAGGGAACACTTAAAAACCGTTGGTTATGATTAATTTTGAAACGACACGTTCTGTCAGTTACTGTTTTTAAGCTGATCCCGAAACGCGATTAAATCACTTCACGGTCTCTATTTTTGTAAGTGGTAGTCTGCCCGGGTCAGCAAACTGGGTACCGTTGTACTATAATAACTCGTCCCGAAAACTCTTTATTTTTTGTTGACACTTGGCAGTTACCCCTGATGAGCTGGAGTGCGGTTCATGAATGTAGGTGACTGCTACTGTAGTAGTAGTAGTAGTAGCCCCATACATGGACGCCACCCCAACTGAACATGACGGGAAATGCGAATTCGAGCCACAATATAAAAAAATCGTCCATGTGTTTGTTTATGTCAAATACTAATGTACCCTTATCAAAAACATATTCCTTACATCAATTCCCAAGGTAATCTTCTTGGAAAATGGTAGCTTCTAATCTATAATGCCAATACAAACAACCCCATAAATTACCCGCAAATTAATAATCTCAGAATATGGATGACGCAATTCTGTGTTTCCCTTTAATTTGTTAATGTATTGACGCATATATTAGAGCACACTTTCCCATTATTAGACAGGCAATAACCTAAATATAAGCACTCGATTATGTAGATTATGATTATCTTTCATGCTTACGTTACAGACTGATTTCACCAAATTTTAGTCATTACTTAGGCTTTCAAGTCGACCTTGGTGTCGTGGTAGATAAATGGTATCGCAAACAAAGAAACCCCGAACCAATATCAATTGCCGGTACTAATATATCTTAGATATATCTACTTTGGTCGTCATCTATTTAAGGTCTAATAAACGTGAACGTTTTTTAACGAGATTTGTTTTTGAAATGTCAAAATATATATGTAAAATATTTCAAAGCTCGCCAATTTTTCCTTTGTACAAAGCTTTGTCCAATTAAACTCTCCAACTTTTTTCTAAATTTGTATTTCTGGTTTCTGCACTAATCGAATAATATCACACCCAACAAAGATAATTTCAAACCTACAATTCCCATTTAACTTTAGATTCGAGATAGATTATTTTAAGATATGTACTCGTATATTTACTATTATTTTTTCTTTAGTCTTTTCTTCTTATACGCTAACATAATATTTTTAACCAATTTTTTTTTGCTAAATTTGTATTAAATTGGCTTATCGTAATTTTTTTGGATGTGAGGGAAGCGAGGGAGTTGTGTCAGAATCGAGGCAAGTGGCGCTCAATTGTCTCTGCCTATCCCTGTGAGAAAAAGGCGTGACAATTTGATTGATTGATCGTAATTTTTGTAGTTTGATTAGACCCCTTCAGGGATAATAGGGAAGTGGTATTAGGAATAAATACTGACAATAAACTATATGAGGCGCCGTTACCTGTCAAATTTTAGGAATGGTAGGCAGATAGTTTGGTAATTAGCCTATTCTGCCGATCTGGGGTAGTACCACTACTTTAAGTAGTGGTTTTTGAACGCTTCAGTTACCGGTTCCAACTAGGCAGGCATGGTGGATGTGACCTTGGCTTAGTTGCCGTCCCTATGCCGGTCTAGACCGAACCGGTAACTTAATGTTCAAAAAAATTTAACTGTAAAGAACATGCGTATGCAGTGATTCTGACTATACTTGTTAGTATATTATTTGATAGAACGTAACATATAAAATTTACGAATAAATAGAAATAAAAAGTTCAATGGGACTAGTGCGGTTATTCGGTACGGCAAATACTTACGCATCAAGGAACACTTTGCCTCCGATGTCAGGATGAATACCTTTTATATTTATTCATCAATGAAGCTTTGGTCTAATCACTAAGCGTAACATATCAATAGTAGGAATGGACAAAAAGGTTTTCTATATAATTTTTTATTTAATAAGGTTTTTTATATAATAAATTGTGAAGTAAAACAGTTGAAAAATAAGTATAGCGAAAAATAAGTATATAAAATAAATAGCGCCCAGTTTTTTACAAGTGTACAGACGGTGACTTAGTCTCGTTTCGAGAATAATAAATAGAATTGTACGTCTCCGGTTCCAACTAGGCCGGCATAGTGGATGCCACTCCCTCTTGCAATTAATTATCTGTAGTTGTCTCAATTTAAGGATTGCACCACAGGGTGTCTTAAAGTTTGTTTTAACCCCACCCCACTACCCTAAACATTTAAGACGGATTTTTTTATTTAAATAAATGTTTGTTAAAATGTGGTGAGGCGATTATTGGTGATGTTTGTACCACCATTTTCACAATGAAAGTCCATGAACTGACCACGTCATATTTTGTAAAGATCTTGAAGTTTCCGGAATCTAGGTAGGCCCTTATTTATATAATAAAATTGTAGAAAATGTTATACTTAATAAAGACGTCTAACTTCTCAACACAAATATAAAAACATAGCTTACAAAACTCTTGAATTCTTATAACTTCCGTTTACCCTCCTTTCTACTCTTTGAACACCTCCCTCGGTATCTCGACAGATTAGCTTTCCTAGGGATGTCCCTTCGCTGCGACTTAAACCACAGGAACCACATCGAGCAGACCATTAAGACCATCTCCAAATTTTTCATGCTAAAACAGGTGCGACCGTTCGTCGCGCCGAAGCATCGTTCTGTTAGTACTTCGCCAAAGTTGCCTTTGCGCGGAGTACTGTTCGCACCTCTACTGGATGCCTTGAATTCATTACAGTGCCGAGTTGTCAGAGTTATACGGTGCTAGGTTACGAAAACTTCGGAGCTCCTGGAATTTTGGAGAGACATAGCGGCTCTATACATTCTCTAAACTTTAATGTCTATACCACGGAGAATATTCTGGAGCTCTTTAACCGTCTTTTCACTCTCGTATTAGGCCTCCGCATTCTGTCGACTGAATCTGTTGATGACTAAATGGTTCGGCGCGCTTTGTTGAACAATCGATATGTGCAATGTTTTACCAGCTCATGTGTTCTATATAATTCTGGATACTTCAAGCGAAGGATAAATAACCACCTTTGGCCGGCATAGTGGCGGCAACTCAGGCAAATGCAAATTGAAACGGATTTTTCAGTCGTCGTCGTCTTGAATCTCCCCCTTGCTTTCCATCAGACAAAACGAGGTCATCATTTTTGGCCGGCATAATGACGGCGACTGGCAGCCGTAACTGACTCGTTTTTATCAGTTGTCGGCACTTTTACCATCAGGCAAGTCGAATTCAGTAGCCGAGTCAAAATTATAAAAAGCTATCGCGACTCAATGAAAACTCTCGTGTCTAATATTTTTAGTTTTATTTTTAATAATTAACTATAATTTTTAACAGATTATCCTAGACATCGATGTTATATGTAGATGTTTGTATTGAAATATATTGCCTCTTTAAGTAATGTAGTTTCTATTTTCATAACTCAGCGTTGTTTTGGAGCTTCATGTAGTAAGATAGGATGTAGCGAAGCATGATGCCACCTTTAGGAACAAAGGTTCTTTGTACAGTGTCTAGTAGGGAAGGAGTGTTCCCCGCCTTCGGCTCCTTCTTAATGCCTTGTACTGTGCAAAATATCGGGTATTTGTAAGCATCCTCTTTAAACCCATTGTTTTGTACTCAGTTTTGCTCCAGTTTGTTAATATTCTTAAACAAAATCATTATTTTAAGTGTACTTATTAGAATTAAAAGTTGTTAATAGCATTTGAGTAACTTAGACGTGAAACATTGTTTCTTGATCAAAATCAAAATGAAATGAGTCGCGTTTCGGAATCGGTTTGTAAGTTACCGGTTTCAACTAGGCTGGCATAGTACATGCGACTGCAGTTATTTACCTATAGTAGCAGTCGCTCCATTCATGCACTCCGCACTCCAACTTAACATCAGGCGAGGTGCTGTCGTATGTCGATCCACAATTAAAAAAAACAGTGTCCGCTTACTCCATGGTAGAAAGCTCCTGATTATCCCTGTAGTAATTAATGCGTGATAATTTAAATGATTGTTTAGGTACCATCCCAGTTCGGACGTTTTTATTTCTTTGAAGTGAGGAAGGAGTCTGTAATCTGTTAATGGAGATTAAAATATTACTAAACCGCGAAATCATTTGAATAATTTAGCACATTCTAGTGAAGTCTCTATTGTGTAAACCTCGACTTAAGAGCGTCAAAGACTGTATAAACAGTTTCAAATAAAGATTACGTTCAGTCGCCGTCACTATACCAGTGAAAGGTGCTATTTAACGCCTCGTTTGAAACTTCCAATATTATGGATCGGATATGGAGAACCGTTTAGTACCACTGATGATTCGGACAAAAGGATGCGGATATGAACACGGGAAGGTGCGGCATCACAGGAGTAAAAATACTAGGTTGAAAAGATCCTCCAAACATTATCCGTGGTATAGTCAAATAAAATGTGTGTAGCCTTTGTATAGATATATAGATTTAGGGAATGATGTTGGTATTAGTTTCATAGTATTGTTCCGTAGATGGCTGGTACAGAAATAAATCGTCCGTTGTAATTATACTCGTAAGTAGGATAAAAGAAAACATGTCTTGTACAGTTAGTTATTGTTAACGCTTGTCGTTTCAGAGTACACTTCTGATGCGTTTTTTTTTGCAAGTTTACATTTTTTCCAATTAGAGAAACTTTATTTACTTTATATGTATATTTATCACAAAATATAATTTGTACATCACTAACGCTAGTCTTCTAATAGAATTGTGTACCAAACTTGCCTAAAAGAAGCTTTAATTTTCTTTGATATATTGCGTATTGGAAAATGTTTTACTTCGACAATCGAGAAACAACTAAGCTACTTAACAATGTAAGATGATGAAAATTATTTTTAGATAATAAGGCCTTTTAAAGAGTATACTTGTATAAGTATTTTGAGTTATAATAAAGAACAAAGAGTAAGTTATGAATAAAGAAATATTTTCATAGAGACCTAAATTTTTTGGAATATATTATTGAGGGCGGTATTCACTCTAATTAGTTTACAATTATAAAACTAAAGGTTTATTTATCATCTTTCTTTGTCCACCGCTGAAACGAGGGTCCCCCATACTCGCCACTTAGCACGATCGTCCGCTACTCTTTACGATCCACTACCGTCTTCAGATTAACCGAGCATAGCATTTTAGGTGTTCTACACGTTTACCGATTCACATACCGAATAGAAAGTCTATTGATTTGACGCGCTACCTGGTCAATGACGTGAACCTTTTCCAAGTTAGCACTGAAATTATTATAATTATTTTCGTTAAGAAAGCATTGTTATTTTCAAACACGTTCATTCTTTTGTTTATATTTTATGAAAAATGATAAAGAACATTTTTCTTCTTGATTCCACCGAGAGCGTTTAAATCTTACATCCTTGACCAAATAGCATCAAATTGGTAAAGCCGAGCTTTTTTTAATAAAAATGTATTATAAAAAAAAATGTGCGAACTTGAAAAAGGTCGGCACATTAATAAAAATATTTTTCTAAATATAAAACATTGTCACGTCTTATTTTTTTCATTGCGACTCCGACAACAGCACCCTGCGTTTTATTCCTTGACCGTCCCATATTGTTGTCCCCATTATTTCATTTCTTTCAATGTCCCATAGTTGCCAGTTCGAACTAAGCCGGCACGGTGAATTCGACTGCTGTTGTAGGTGTTGACATCTTTTAACCCGGATAGCGGTCCTAGCATATAGGCGACTGCTACTAAAGGTTGCTGTTAATCGGCATTCGTACTGAAAAGATTGGCGCGTCGTTTCTTTGTAGAACAATCGACAAGTGAAATGCTTTACCAGCCCATGTTTTCAAGCCATGCGTGAAGAAGCGCCTTGGCCGGCATAGTGACGGAGACTGAGGCAGCCGTGAAGACTCGGATTTTGCAGTCGTCGGCTCTCTTGAACCTCTTCTTGCTTACCATCAGTCGATGTCGAGTCACAAAAAAAACAATGTATATTCTCTGTTCACCTAAAAAAGTATCGCCTAAAAAGCTATTTTACATAAGGTTCAAGCAGGTACTATTAACGTATTTTGTATAGGCTTTCAATATTCAAAAACACTTACACTAATTAATAATATAATAACTTCGCTCCATTAAAATTCCACTTAATTGCTCTTAAGTTATTTTCAGTAGACTTTCGTTTGTTACGAGTATGACTGTTTACGTTTAGGGGTGATCTTTTAAGTTTACCCTTTCACATAACCTTAGTTACTTAAAGCGTAAAAAATAATCCAGGTGACAGCCACTGATTAAGGCAGGGATCTTTGACGATATCCTTTTTGATATACTTATGACAATCAAATACATATACTTCTTGAAATGTTATTTATTAAAAAAAAATATTTGTGTAAAGAAGAAATGATTAAAAAAACACTTAATTGAACAGAATTTACAAATACTTTATATTATTTAAGAAAAAAATATTATGCAGCTTTATTACAAAAATATTTTTTGATTTCCAAGTTCTCGGTTTTTTAAGCAATAACCATTTAATTTTTTTCGTAAATATTAATAGCCAATTATTAAATTAGACACTTAATCGCCTGGATTTTTAAATAAGTGCGCGGTTTTAAAAAATAAAAAAATGTTGTTATATTATAAAAGGTAAATTATTCGTACGAAAATCATCGCATGCTCAAGAGTGATGTGCAAATCTCAACCTTATTTCGCCTAAAACACGTTTTGTTTTAGGCGAAATAAGTTTTGTTCATACCTCATCTTAATTATAATAGATTTTTCAATCGTCGAGGTTTTTGATTCTCCTCTATTTAACATCAGGCGAGTCGAGGCCTCAAGTCGCGATATAGCAATTACAAACAATGAAAGCGAATAGTTGTGTCTTTATCGTAGAAATTTAGTATAGGTGCTGCTACTTGTAGGTATTTTACTGTAGTAGTAGTTGCCTCCACCGTAGACCGCAATCTAGATTAACATCAAGTTAGGTGGTGTTATATTTAAATGATAAGTGAGGACACGAGTGGCGCATTAGTTAGTACAACAGTCCGTTAAGCGCGAAGTCCCGATTCGATCCCAGGTTGCACCAAAGATTTGTTTCATAGTTTTATTTAATAATTAGGTTGAATATTACAAATATATTTCACAATAAAACAATTCACAGAAACAATTAAATTTATAACTTATAACTTAAATAAGCAATTTCACAATAGTTAAAGATAGATAAAAAATATATTGAAAACAATGCTACTTTATGTCAATAATACATTTTAAATATTGTAACTTTATAAACAACATATTTAAATTGCCGACAAAGACTGCCGACATTTTTTTTTATTACCGATCAGCATATGTTAGCACCTTGCACAATTTCAATGTCACCTTTCACGATTTGCACAATTTTAAATTCATGAATAAAGGAGACTGCTAGGAGCTGCTAGGTAAATAACTGCAAGTAGCAATCGCATACACTGTAGACGGCCCAGTAGAAACTGGCAACTATTAAGCTGATGCCGATTTCTGGCGTGGACAACAGGCGTGGACGAACGGTCAGAGATTGGTTTGTAGCGTAAAGTAAAGTTTGATTCTCGGTCGGAGCAAATATTTGTTTCATAGCTTTTATTTGTAATATTTAATAATAAAAAAAAGAGCTTCTTGTCTGCTTCGGGTCTGGTTATCAAAGAGTGGTAGGCAGTGGTACCCAATCTGCCGATCCGGTGTAGTACCACCACTTACAAGTATACAGACCGTGAAGTGATTTGGTCACGTTTCGGGATCAGCTTGTAAGTTGCCGGTTCCAACTAGGCCGGCATAATGGATGTGATTGCTACTCACAGTTATTGTATTGTAGTAGCAGTGACATCCATTCATGGACCACACTTCGGCTTAACATCAAGCAGAGCGCTGTCATATGTCGAGTCACAATAAAAAAAAACACTAGACCACGGCTTTGAAACTGCATTAGGCATTTTGTGTATTGTAGCTTTTTTATTATATTTCTATGTTGCAACAATAGTTTAACTCTGGAACAATTCCGTCTAGTGATAAGTGTGGCTTGTTAAATGACAAGAGGGTTTACGCTAAAATAGTCTGTGTCTGGTTTTGAAGCCCCCCCTCGCTGGAACGTTCACCGTCTGCTCAATTTAATAAACGCTACGTACGTACGTCCGTTCGATAATATACTTAATATGCACAGCTAAATCAGATATAGTTTATATCTACAAAGATCTGTACATTAATATAGAATGCATCTACGAGTACTACAATTAAATTTGCATACGCATTTTTACAGTAATATGTCTACAACTAATGTCTGACATGACTAGGAAGTTTTTTTAATACTAGTTTGGCTCTATTGTGACTCAACATTTGACCGCACCCCGCTTGATGCTAAGCTGGAGTGTGGTCCATGAATGGATGTCATTTCTACTAAAATTCAATAAATATAAGTAGAAGTCACATCCACTATGCCGGCCTAGTTGGTACCGGCAACTTACAAGCTGATACCGAAACGCGACCAAATCACTTCACGGTCTGTATACTTGGTACTACCCCGGGTCGGCAGACTGGGTACCACT
The DNA here is from genome assembly GCA_905220615.1 of Tinea trinotella. NCBI lineage: Eukaryota > Metazoa > Arthropoda > Insecta > Lepidoptera > Tineidae > Tinea > Tinea trinotella. The sequence goes on from HG992305.1 coordinate 19,189,990, forward strand.
GCCTACCACGCTTTCAGTACATTCTCTGCATTCAGTGTTTCCATGAGACTGCTACTACAGTTCAACTTCTTCAGTTATGAAAGCAGCAGTCGTATTTAATACGTTTGTATATTTATCAAAATAATAAATAGACCGGTGATGTAAACATAATCCTCAAGAAAGCTAGGTTGCCTAGCGCTCATAACCGTAAAGCTGTATGAAAAGAATTGTGGATCTGAGGGAAGCTAGGGAGTTGTGCCAGCATCGTGGCAAGTGGCGCTCCATTGTCTGCCTATCCTTGTAAGAAAAAGGCGTGACAAATTGATCGATTGATTGATATGATGTAAACTTCTATTTTAAACTATACTGCCTGTACCACCACTTTCAAGTGTAAAGTCTCGTTCTCGTTCACTTCTCGATTGCACTCCAATTTAACACTAGGCAAACTGCGGTCCAATAAAAAAATATAACGTTTTGTACTACATTCAACAATCATTATTTTTACATTATACATATATAAAGGACATCACTCATGTTGTATGGGGACTTGAGCTTAATTGTATTAATAGTTGCATATACATTTTAAAATATTTCGATGTACGAAGATTACAATATAATTGGAATATATCCTTTATTTTGCATAGTTTAGGTGTGCAAAATCATCAAACTATAACTATGACAGTTCAAAGCAGAACTGTTAATATGGCGTATTAAAACGATACAAAATCCATCATATTTTCCTAATAACTTAATTGCACAGCAATTAAAAGCAAAATTATTATGAGTTTTATCAATACAAGTATCGAAACTACCATTTATATATTTTTTCATCATCGGACATTACAAACCTAGTACATAGGAGCCCAAAATGAATTATGTCCTTTGCATATGCAGTGTAGGTGTTTAAAACTGCGTACACAAGGGGAGAAATTTCATTTTCAAGGCCACAAGGGCTCAAATCTCAATGACCCTGAACAATAGCCCCCTTTACTTATCTAGCTATACATATACAGATATAAATAATTTTGCGAAATACAAATGGGGTTTGTAGCAACATTTTGTTTTCTATTTCGATTAATAATGCAATATTCGACTTTCTAGATTTTTTTATTCAAAGCTAAGAAAGACATCTTAATAAAGTTCGAACTTTGTTATTGATAAGTTATGGCTAATACCAAAACATGACATATATGGTAAAAACATATAGTAATTATATAGCCATTTAAATATAGATAAGTAACGTGCGTGTCTGTGTATTAAAAGACAAGGTGCTACGTATTTACCTTAACTTTCAATTAACGATGTAGTAAATATAAATAATATAACTATGATATATACGACAGGGATATACTTACAAAAGGAATTGGAGAATGACAATCGAAAATGATGATGAAGAACCATTATAATCAAATAGTATCTGGTAACAAGATTATTGTCACTTGGTAACGAGTATAATTGGACACGATTTACTACTTAAAGTTGTTTAGGCCGTAAATATACTGATCAAGTTGAAATGCTATTTTTTATATCTCACGTTTACTTCACATCCACATTCTCTTCATACAGTCTCTATAGTTTTGTGTGCTGCGGACCCATGTTATTTAGGATTGTCCCCGATTTGATGAAAGAACACTCTTCCGTCCCTCAATCCGGACTCAAAAACAGTCGTCCATGTTTTTCCTCGCCTCGAATTTATAAATCTCTTTCGTCAATATCCTTTCATCCATTCTTCCAATATGCCAATCGTATCTGTACCGTATCGCTCGAAGAACCGACAACCAATGAGGAAGAAAGGTTCTAGAGTGGAGACCACGAACCGGAAGACGTAGCGTAGGTAGGCCTCCCACTAGGTGGACTGACGACATAGTGAAAGTCACGAATAAACGGTGGATGCAACTGGTAACTTGTTGTTCCAAATGGCGTTCTAAGGGGGAGGCCTATATTCAGGAGTGGGCGCCTTCTGGCTGATGATGATAATGGTGATGATGATCTGAGCTTATTCTCTACATACGCATAGATAAATTTCTGTAAAGAACAGTAGTATTGAATTCAAATAAATTTGCCAAGTTACTTGATATGTGAATCAAGGAAGTAACTTTACCTTGTGGTTAGATCGTCTACGTAGTACGTGCCCTGTTTACAGTAGTTTCAGCTTTAATTGTTTCACACTAAGAATTACTTAGTTTCGACATTTCGACAATCAATTACCAAAGTTTTTACCTAGTTCTTCTAGGATCGTAGGCGAGAGTTTCTCTAGTAACAGTAGCAAATAGAAATGGGTTTGTTTTTCTAGAGACTAATTACTTGAGTCCAATAATTCAATTGACGCCACGGGAAGCCTTATTTAGCAGCAATTGAGTCCATTTAATCATTTACCTACTATAGATACATTTTTCACTCGTTTTTTTTTCTTGTTACGTGTCGGTTTTTACTGTCGTCAACGCTGTTTTGACCTCTTCTTTGTTACCATCAGACAAGTTTAGGTGGATTAACGCATCCGAATACTAAAGGAAAATTTTATTTCCCGTAAAATATCAAGTCTTGTATACGCGGCACGAATGTGGGTTACAATCTTACAACTATTGTCTTTTGAAGTTCATACACATTCCTTACGCGTAAATTATCTCAACAATCCACTTCTACTACGTAAAGTATGTGACCGAGGAGTACCTACATATTTTAGGCACTTACATACTATGAAGACGCCTAAAACTTAGATCTTTGTTACGAGTTAAGTTAGAACTTAAGTTTGCCATAAACATTTTTAAAACAAATCGGTTTTTTAATATAAAAACCAATATAAAGCGTGTTTTAAGTTTTAAGTAACTATTAAACAATGGTTTGTTGGTGGAGATATTGCGACGTCAACGATGTTAATAAAAATTATCAATCCATCAACTGCCCTTTTCCCACAGGGATATATATTTCTACCACTACGACCGTGTTGTAGTGGTAGAAAAATGGTCAAGCAAACCGAGAACGCCCCGTTCAAAAACCACTTGCCAGTATCGATGTATCTTTTGACGACAGCCGTGGTGCATTGGTGAGCACAATAGTCCGTTGCGCGTCAAGTCCCGGCTTCGATTCTTGGCCGGAACAATTATTCGTTACATAACTTTTATAACTACTAACAAGTATACAGACTGTAAAGTCACTTAATCGCGTTTCAGTAGTATTGATTTGGTAAACATCCTCAAGAAAGCCAGGTTGCCTAGTGCACATAACCATAGAGCTTGTATGAAGAGAATTGTGAATATGAAGGAAGTAAGGAAGTCTCTGCCTATCCCTATCCCTGTGGGAAAATGGCGTGACAATTTGATTGATTGATTGATTTGGTAATAATTGATTTATATAATTTAACGCGAATATTTTTTTCATACACACTAACAAGGTAAGTGTTATTTTAGTAACAATTACGGGCATTTCATGTTTATTGTTTATATAAGGATATTTATTTCCGTTTCCCGTTATATATGCTATGCCAATAATTGTATATTAATGTCAATTATTATATATAGTATATGTGGAGTGACGATATGGATATGGTAGGAAAGAAGATATAGTTAGACAAGGATTGAGCTTGTATGAAAATAATTGTGGATGTGTGGGAAGCGAGGGAGTTGTGTCAGGATCGTGGCAAGTGGCGCTCCATTGTCTCTGCCTATGCCTGTGGGAAACGGTCGTGACAATTTGATTCCAATCAATCAATATATCAATAAAAATAGCACTATTTTTTTTATTATGCTGGTTTGTTGCGCATAAAGTCCCGGGTTCGATCCCCGGTCGGAGCAAATATTTGTTTCATGGCTTTTATTTGTAATATTTAATAGTACTAAATATTGCAAATATTTGTTAATAAAAAAAAAGAGATGGATATTTGCTTCGGGTCTGGTTATCAAAGAGTGGTAGGCAGTGGTACCCAGTCTGCCGATCCGGGGTTGTACCACCACTTACAAGTATACAGACCGTGAAGTGATTTGGTCACGTTTCGGGATCAGCTTGTAAGTTGCCGGTTCCATCTAGGCCGGCATAGTGGATGTGATTGCTACTCACAGTTATTGAATTGTAGTTGCAGTGACATTCATTCATGGACCACACTTTGACTTAACATCAAGCGGGGTGCTGCCATATGTCGAGTCACAATAAAAAAAAAGTTTTGATCTAATTAATATACGAGCCCTGTCAGAATATAGTATCTTAAGAAAAAATCCGTGGTGGATGTTTTTCGGCGGGCTTAGTGACGGCGACTAAAGCAACCGTGAACTGACTCGGTTTTTTTTAGTCGTCTGCGCTCTTGGTCTTCCTCTTGGCACGTCAAGATATAAGGTCAGATGTCAAGTCACAATAATGAAAATTGTATGACTCAGAAGATTGTCTATTTTTCTGGGCATTGTTAAAAAAGCAGTAGTCTGCAATGATTGTAACCATAGTCTCTATGAATTGAATTGTGGATGTGAAGGAAGCGAAATAGTTGTGTCAGAACCGTGAAAAATGGCGCTCCGTTGTCTCTTACTATCCCTCTTAGAATTAAGGCGTGACAATTTTTCGATGATTATGATTTAAATTTATAAATTTTTTTAAATTGTGGATTGAATTTGATATCATTGCACTTCAGTAATCCAATTTATTTCACGTGAAAGCAATTTTACAAAAATATAAATATGTTAATATTTTGCAGTTATAATGCGTTTTTCTTTTAATATTTTATAATCGTTATTTGACATTAAGTTGAAGTATAACATCATTCATAACTACATCTACTATGCTGGCCTAGAAACTAAGGCCTAACCTGATCCCGAAACGCGTCTAAGTCACTTCACGGTCTCTACACTTGAAAACTACCCCGGTTCGGCAGACTAGCGCCACGTTTTAAAATAAATATGCATTATGCGGTTGATATATTATGCAATTTTGCCCGAGAACGGAGCAGTTATTCTAGGCTTGAAATCTCCATTTCCGTCGCTCTGATTACTTAAATTGTTTTAAACATGAACTTTTCCATTAGGTTCATTCTATAAAGCGTTTTGGTAATTCAATTATACAAATATATGCAACTTTTGCAAATGCATTTACCCATTATGGTTATCGTTTCGGCCACGGACAGTTTTATTTGAAATTTAAACCCGACAGACAAAAAGCACTAAGTTAACTATCTCGTTTCACTTGCCGAAATGTATATAAAGCTATCCCTGTCATTATTCATGTCCTGCGGGTTCTCATGGCCAACGAGTTACAAGTTAAAAAGAGGCTGCTTGCAAATTATATTTAAGAAAAAAAGTCTCACTAAAAAGTTTACAAGTCAAAAAGTTTTTTTATTCTGACATCTCGACTTGCTTGATGATAAGCATGGAGATGCCCAAAAGCGACGACTACTGAAAAGACCGACTAAGTTTATAATGGCCTTAGTCGCCTTGACTTTTTCAAAGAGTACTTTTCACTCTGTATTCTTGTAAGTGGAGTAGTACCACCACTTGCAAGTATACAGAATGTGAAGTGATGTATTGGATGTGACTGCTACTTAGAGTTATTTACCTGTAGTAGCAGTCACCTCTTTTTATGGACCGCACTCCAGCTTAACATCAGGCGGGGTGTTCGTCATTTGTCAAGTCATAATAAAATAGAAATAGGTCACATGTGTTTTATTGAGCATTGTGTTTATCAATCTTAAAATCACAAGGGGAACAACGTTGACTATATAATGGTTGGTCAAATTATAATAGTACTTTAAGACATTTCAAAACTAGTTTTCTCAATTGTGGATCCAATTTGGATCCTTTTCATCGTTTCCCCTATTTACTTTAATCCTAATATTAAAAAAAAAACATAATAGACGTGTTATAGAATAATATGTGATCAATTAAAGAAAAAACTCATTTAAATATTTTTAAGAGACCGTGAAGTGACTTGGTCGCGTTTCGGAATTAGCTTGTAAGTTAACTTAAGTAGCAGTCACGTTCATGCATAGACCGAACTAAGCTTAACGTCAGGCAAATTGCTATCATATATCGAGTCAAAATAAAAATAAAAAAGCAATTTCCTCGGCACCTTACATAGTAACTGATCCTCTGAATCCTCTGAAAAACTATACAGCTAAATTATGACCCTAGGTAGTCCGTAAAGGAGTGTAACGTAACGTAAAATACAATGTTGCCTTATATTTAATGTTAACGTGTGAAAGTGTATATACTCTGGACTTATCGAAAATGTTAACGCGACAAATGCACTACAACTAACATTGTAAATTCTAGGAAACCAGTAAATATTACTTTGTACACCTTTACCCCCTTTAAGTAGCACTTATATTTGCACTACGCTATGATGGAATAAGAAACCTTTTAAGCTTTCAAAGATTTCTTTCGTTTCGATCTAAACTTTCTTAAAAGCTTCTCTTATTCACAATATTCTTCGAAAAAGGTAAATTTAATATTTTATCACTTCACAGACTTTATATAAGTAATCCATTTTTGTTATTTATGTAAGGAATCCATAAATCTGAGGTGGATGCGTTAAACGAGGGATACACAGGAGGGTGTTTCCGACCAAATCGGAGACATCCTCAAGAAAGCTCCTAGTGCACATAACCGTAGAGCTTGTGGATGTGAGCCAAGCTAAAGAGTTGTGTCAGAATCGTGGCAAGTGGCGCTCCATTGTCTCTGCTTATCCTTGTGGAAAAAGGCGAATTTAATTAATTGATTGTTATCTTAGGTATAGGTATGTTGTAGGTTTTCGTTTATTGAATTACATACAGCTAAAAACCTTATAAAAGTATCCAATGCTCTAATGATAATTATTAATTCAATCCTATTTGCTAAAACTCTAAAATAAGTGTGTACCGACTTTATTTTTGCATCAATAAAGATTTTTAAAATGTAACGAAATAGTAAAACATAAATATTTCTAAAGAATTTCAAGGCTACAATACAAAATAAAATGGATTTGAAAATACCTGGGAAAATTTATTAGGGCTAGTTTGCACATGAGACGGTTTCCAATACGGCTTTTCTTATTTGTTCCTATAACTACGCTTGGGCGTTTTCAATTTTAACTCCAATTCAAAGTAGTAGAGAGATTTGGATTTATAGAAACACATTTTATGGTCATAAGTCTAATATATCGGCTCTGAACCATCGCCACCATTTGTACAGACAAATTGACTTAGTCACACCTCGAGATCAAGATTGAAATTTTCAGATATTCTGCGAGGGTTGCTTGCTACTTAAAAATCTTGAAATATTAACCTGAACTAAGCTTTATAAATACTGAGTTAATAAAATAAAAAGAAGTATGATTCAATTTATGAAATAAATTTTATTCTCCATAAAAAGTTCATTCGTCTATTAGTTTACAGTTTAACGATAATATACCGTCGCGTCGTCATAGAAAAATCACGCTCACCTGAAGATGCTTTTGCGATACTTTTAAATCGAATTTTGTACGCTTGACAAGAATAAGTCGAGAGTAACTTCGTTAAACTTTTAACGTCAAACGAATGAAAACTGCAATAAGAAATGCAATTATAATAAAATTCTCGTCTAATATAAAATTTATTGCAACTTATAGCAAGAAGTCGTATTTTTTTATTCTTCTACTTAAAGCATTCTTCCGTACTTTGATTTTAAAGTTACAGGTTTCATAAGCGTAGTTTTACTTCTGCGCTTCAAGAATTTTCAGTTAATTTTTTCGCTTTCTTGTATTACAATGTACATACAAAGTATTATATATGAGATACAAATCAGAATAAAACAATTAAAGTATTCATATAAGCGTTTATAACTTTATTGGGCTGCATGTTGTGAAACATTGTTTAGCAGCTAATTAGTGTCCAACTATTCGTAAAGATGTATATATATATATATTATTTTTATTATGACACGTTATTCGGCCTCGATTTGCCTGATAGTAAGTAAGATGGGGTCAAATAGCGACGATGAATAAAAAACACGTCAAATTATGACGTCGCTATCTTAACATCAAGTGCTGTCATATGTCGAGCCTCAGATATATATATGAAAAAGATATATATCATAAATCGTATTTAGTGTTATTCATTTTTGGATCTATTAATGGACAGTAATAGTCTCATTTACGTGACAATATTAAAATCACATATATTATTTTATATTTCTATACACTGAGCTACTAAGTGCTTGTATCGTAGAAACAGGACAACCAAAGTACATATATCAACAGATACATTGGTACCGGTGGGTGGTTTCGAACCCGTGCTCTCGGTTTGCGTAATCGCCTTAAACTCTTTCAGTGAGTCACGTAAAATATAATTATTACGGCTTCGATGGCACTGTTTAGCCGCATTACATTGTAGTTGCTACCTTATCTATTGCGGCTCAACAACACCTAGTCTGGTTGTTTAGTTGGAGTGCAATCAATAAATGTAGGCGTTAAATAAGTACAATTTGATCTCTAAATGCGACTTAATCACTTTACTGTCTGCACATATATAATCTCTTCAATAAAACTGAATGTGATGGTCAATTTTATTAAGTGACTGGGGTATATAAGACCACTCGAGATTCCCACCTTAAAAGGATATGCCTTGAGTGTCGGTTAAATGAAATAAATTGTTGTTCGTTAACATAATTGTGTCATTGAAAGGGACTTTTATGCACATTGCATTCAATGAAACGACATCCTATTGATGCCAAAACCCTAACATTTTATGGTTCATATGTAAAACTTAACCACACTTGATCAGCTTAATAATCAACAATCAAGTAAATACATGTTGGTAACGAGCTATGGTAAAAATAGAACATGCTTGAATGAGTTGGAAGCAAAGTGTGCCGACGGGAATCCTTCATAAAACCATATACAATAACTGCAAATCGTGAAGTGGAACGACGCCGCAATCAATGCATGTGTGTGTGTTTGGATTTAATTGATGAGTACGTTGTATTGCGATTGAAAAATGTAATACGTTGATGTTTTCGGAAATTGAATGGGTTCAATAATATGTTGCAATCACATTATTGAAAACCGTCCATTGGTTCAAAAGGAAATATATTAATATTTTACATTTTAATTACACACATTTTTTGGTTTGATGTGTTTTTATTATGCGCCGACGTTTTTTTAGGCTGGTTCATGTCCATGGTTAGATGAACAGTAAAATCCACATCCACAATTCTCCTTATACAAGCTCTAAGGTTATGGGCACTAGGCAATGTAGCTTTCTTAAGGATGTCTCCGATTTGATCTGAAAACTGGGCCTGGGCCTGCCTCGTTTAACGCAACTGTAATTAAATTATTAGCGCTACAACATAACTTTTTCCTCTCTGTGGTTGTTTCGATAGAACGGTATGAAAAAGTGCATAGTTTTACAGTTGTTCGCGAAACGTAACACCTAGTAGCAAATTAAATTAAAAGAGACCCGATTATAACTCGGACACATACGTATAACTTTGTAACGTGAATTTGCTTATGCAACGTAAGCTGTCACAGATCAAATTTGTTCTGCAGTTTTGCAGTAAAACTCCCAGGGCGTTCGTTAAAAAGTTATGTCACAGAAATAAAAATCACATTAAAACGAAGCCCGCATGTTCAGGTGTGCTCGTAAGTTTAAAGTAACAACTTTGCACACTTTTGCTTCTCAAAATGGTCTCAATATTCGCGCGAGACTGAGTTTATAGACTTAAACTTGTCTATGTAAAGTTGTCGTAAAATATATCCTTAGAGTGCTACGGCTTAACTTAGTTAAGTTTCTCTCTGATTGTTTGTCTATCGTGTATTCTACATAACTCTAGTTATAACTATAAAACTTTGTTTGTACAGATCGTAAAGTGACTTAGTCAGCTTGAACGTTGCCGTTTCTGACCGGGCCGGAATAGTGGTTGCGGCTGCTACTTTTAGTTTATTAAACTATAACAACCTTTTAAGCCATGTATAGAGCCATAATAAAAATGCTTTTAACCGTTTTAAATTAAATTGTGTCGACTCGTTTTCCTCGACTCGAGATAGGTCCTCTACCATTCCACGTGTTTTAACAACCTCTACGTATGTAAGAGGTAATTAAGTGAAAATTTTGTTTCCATGAAGCAGGAGACAAAATTAATAATACTAACTTTTTTATTCATCCAGATGTATTGAATCGAAGCAATTCCATTACAACTTTGTTATTGATAGAAAAAGTTCTTGACTCTCGTCTGGATCGGAGTTCAGATAGATCAAGATCATTATTAGTATATTCCTGTAATTGAATATATTTTTTACATCGAGATAAATTATTAATGTTAAATAAGTTTTCTCAGTGACAAAATGAAAATTTCTTAATTATATTTTTTCGTATCTCCCTACAGATGTTTTAAGCCGCAGTTCGGGATTTGCCTAAATTGGCAGTACGGTAAAATTAGATATCAAGTAAAAAAAATTGTAAATAATTTGTAACTACAACTCTTTTTCTTCTTTCTCTATTAAGTCTTTCCGGAAAGACTCCGTCTTAAATCAAAAACTCGACATCAATGTCTGTTAAAAGTGTTAATGATCAAGAACACATGCGAAACTTTTAAAAGGTATTCTCGTATATAGTATAAATAAAGTAATCCAAAAATAATAATAAATTTCAATATAGATGCGAAAAGGATAAAATGTTGTAAAGAGTGGTAGGCAGTGGTACCCAGTCTGCCGATCCGGGGTAGTACCACCACTTACAAGTATACAGACCGTGAAGTGATTTGGTCGCGTTGCGGGATCAGCTTGTAAGTCGCCGGTTCCAACTAGTCCGGCATAGTGGATGTGATTGCTACTCACAGTTATTGAATTGTAGTAGCAGTGGCATCCATTCATGGACTGCACTCCAGCTTAACATAAAGCGGGGTGCTATCACAATAAAAAAATAAGGAATGTGTTTAAAATTCCAAATGAAAATAAATGGCCCTAATCATGTTACATTTTATTTCATATCCAACGTATAAATTCAATAATAAAAATAAAAATTCCACATAGTTGAAGCATGAGGCGTCATCTTAGTTCGTTAGTTAACAATGACAGCCGACACCGTACATTGCCAAACGACCATACATTGTCGTTTAAAAAAAAATTAACTATGTTTTAAACGATAAGCGAAATTTTATGAAGCTCGTTCAAGCGTCCCATCGACATTGTATCCAGCATCCAATGACGGATATTGTAATTTAAATTTGTATGTAACTCTATATGAGCTTAGTCAAGAGTAATTTTGAATATGTACTTACGATATCATTATATATGTTACTTAGTAACCAAAACCATGGAACAATTTAGAATTGCGCTATGATAGACAAATTATAATCGTAATTTTTATAAGAAAACTAAGAGACTGTTGCCAGGCATGTGTAAAGCGGCACTCCATTGTGTGCCTATTCATGTGAGAATTAAGACTTGACTACCCCTGATTCTTAAACAGCTTTTTTTATTGTGACTCGACATTCGACCTCGACCCGCCTAATGGTAAGCAAGAAGAGGTCCAAGAGTGCCGACGACTGCGAAAACCGAGTCTTCACGGCTGCCCCAGTCGCCGTCACTACGCCGGCCAAAGAAGCTTCCTCACGCATCGATTGAAGGATCCAAGGCTATAGGATGGAGAGAACACATGGGCTGATAAAGCATTCGATTCAATTTTTTTAGTTCGACTGCCGATTCGGTCGACAATATGCGTATGCTTCCCCGACCTGTGCGGGTTTTACGGGTGTGAAAAGACGAGGTAGGAACAACCACATAATTAAATAAATACGTAATTGTCTTAATGTGCATAAGCACTACTGTCTATAATTTTATAATTATTACAGTTTCGGGAAATAACCTGGGCTGCATATTACAACTCGTGAGTTATAAATTGCCAATACAGCTGTTTATTCACATACGAATATGACAAATCGATATACGACAATCCTTATTTATTAGTGCGGCTGAAACACTCGTTTTTAATTCCATACATTAGATAATATATTGTTAAACGGGATAACACCTGATCAATTTCTCACAAGTGAATGTAATCGATAACTTTTTATAATGATATAAATATTTTTGCCTAATGGTCAATATAGTCGTTTCTTTGTTTAATAATTGACAAGTAGATTGCTTTACCATGCTATGCTATTATTATACATATATTCTAATTGTGTATGTTTATATTAGAAAAATATATAATTTTTGTATTAAGTATTATTACTATTTATAGTGGTTTTGCGCCTCATTTTAATACTCACAGTGCGCAATAGATGTGGTTTGCAAAAGGAGATGTAGTGACAAGGATTGATAAAGGAATGCTTTGATGGTTTAGGCACATGGAAAGGATGAGTGAAAGTAGATTGACGAAAGGAAAGTGTTTTTCGACCGAATCGAAGACATCAAGAAAGCAAGAGTGGTAATAGCTGACACAACTGATTCATTTTACGGTTGCCTCAGTTGCCCTCACTGTACCTTTCAGAGTTATGTCAATTTGTCCTTTTACAGTAAAAATTGTATCGAAAATATTTTGTTGTTACAAAAAAGAATAGCAAGTCGTAAGCAAACCACCCTTTAGTCTATAATGACATAAAAACAACTTGTACGATCTTATCAAATACTTTGACACTTCGTATTGTTATGCTTAGGTGGGTGATTATTTACGACAAACATGTACACTAACTGATAGTTTTTTTTGCCGACAAAATGACGATTATTTCCATTTATTTCCAATCTTAAATTAAATGCATTTAAACTTTATTTAACCACACCGTTAATCGGAACCCCTGCTTAGGTATAGGCCTCCTCCAGCTTGTCCTAAGCCTCTCCGTCCATTGCTTTCTTTCTCCATTCGCTTTCTGCTAATGCTTTTATGTCTTCTATCCACCATTGTCTACTTCGTCCGCTTCTACTTTTTTCAACCTTTGCAAACTATTCGCAGTCGGCCAAGAAAATTGGCACGTTGTTTCTTTGTAGAACAATCGATGTAAAGACATCTTTGCTTACCAGCTTGGGACCATTAACCGAATCGTGTTTTTTTTGTCATTGACTCTCTAGTACTTGGCCATGCCAGTACTCTGACTATAATCGTCTCAAAAAAAAGTATTTTACTTTCTATTGTCGTATTTTAAATATTTAACAGAAATAGATATAATACCCCAATAACTTTGAAAGTAGACATTTGGGCACGTTTCAATTGATCTCACAAAGAAGTAAACAAGTTTGGTGAAATAAAATTTATAAGTAGATATTGGGCACGTGATAAATATGTTTTCAAAAAAGATTGTAAGAAAAGTGTTTTTTAAAAGTTTAACTGGATTGCGCTTTATAAATAGATGCGACTGCTACTACAGTAAAATAACTGAAAGAAGCAATCGCAACGACTATGGCGGCTTGGTTGGTACCGGCAACTTACATGCTGATTCCGAAACGCGACTTAGTCACTTAACGGTTTATACAGTCGGTAGACCGGACACCACTGCCTACCACTCTTAGGCAAGCAGGCGCGGAGCAAATGTCAGCCTCTTTTTTGTAATATTCAACCGTGAAGACTTGGTTTTTCCAGTCGTCGGCACTCCTCTTACTTACCATCAGACGGGTCGAGGTCAGATATCAATTGACCATCAAATTACTGCCTACCACTCCTAAAATATTTTCCTAATATCCTACAAACGTATTTACAAACTAATTGCTTTTAAATCGAGATTAACTAGCGTTTATCCGCTTAAAACCCTTAGGGTCCCTTAGGGGAAACTGGACTTTTAGTAGATTAGTTCCATTTTCTATTAGCCACTGATGGTTTCAAAGCTTAGGGTTGGTTAGTCATTTTACACTTAGTTAGGCTACAATAGTTACTAAGGTAATTAGGGGACAAAGAAATAATAAAAACATTACCGCGGGTTCAATTTCCGGTCGATGCAGAATTAGTTTCATAGCTTTTTGGAATATTTAAAAAAATTGTAATGTAAATTGGTTGTGGTAGTATAGTACCACCACTTACAAGTATACAGATTGTAAAGTGACTTGGTCGCATTTCGTGTTAGCTTGTAAGTTGCCGTTTCCAACTGCAGTCGATTTGACTACTACTTGCAATTATTTAACTGTAGTAGCATTCACCCCCATTCATGGAGCACACTCCAGATTAACAGAGCCACAATAAAAAACATCGAAGCATGCTAAAAAATAATTATAAAACATAATAATATTATTTTAATTTATTCGTTTAGGAGAGTCAACAAGAGTAAAGTCCAAAATAATACATGTTTAGAAAAAAGTTTCAAACTAATTGTTCTCTTAGATATAGAATAAGATATCGATTAGTATTCGTCTGGATGCTAATCGATAGACGAATTTATTTATAGTTATCGTTTACTGCCATCGCTGCAAACAATTGAATAAAAAAATCGTGGAATTGTTTGCAATCCCCTTTTGTCATTCGTTAGTCTCAATACAATACTACTTCATCATTGTTATTAGAAGTAACTTATTAAAATGTAAGTAACTCGTGTAAGTTTCCTGCATGTCAGAAGGAAATGCAAAGGAGTCTGTCTACGTACGTTTTATCTATTTAATAGTTTGTAGGCTTTTGTAGTCTACCTCGTTATTACTAACAGTTCCAAAGCGAACGTTCTCTTGCGACAGACAAACAAAATATGAGGTTTTAAGTTTAGTTTGTGAACATTTGATTCTCGTAACTAATTGAATTAAGTATATCAACCATGGAATTGTGTTGTGTATTTTCATAATAAGTTTCTAGGCATATGAGGTTTATATTCATATATAAACTTATTAACAACGTGGTTTGTTGGGAAAATATCAGATTTGTTTAAGTTAGTGTAACTCGAAGTTCGTCCAATCTTCTACCTATCGAACTTTGCCTAAGTATAACCATTGTTTAATTACTTTCATGTGTAACATTAATCAGTTGTTGTTGTGTTGACTTTTAATATTAATTGATAAAACATATAATCGATAGTTAACCATTCGTTTATATTTAATATTCTTTTGGGAAACTGACCACTTTTTTGCAAGTTTTGCATTATTTCCTTTTAATTCGTCCGTCATTTATGTTAATAACCCAATAGTCTTCCATGAGAGGTTTGGTTTTGATAGGGGCATTTTAACTCGTCTGTCATCAACACACTTGCAATTGTGTCCCTTACAAGTGGATTGAGGGTTTAGTGCTGAAACCCCCGCGGTCTCTGTCACATCGCTTCCTCTATGTGGAAAATGTGACAAACATATCGCGAATTTTCTAGTGTAGTAATTCTAGTCTTTAAGCTTCAGCCTAAGCTCGAACACATTGTCTCGTAGTACTTAAATTAATAGGTTTTAAAATTTTACTGAAAAGAAGGTAAGACTATCGCCTTATGAGACATTTAAGATATTGCCTCCTTTGTCGCTTTTTACGACATCCATCCAATTTCAATGTAAGAGATGAAAACCTGAGTGCGTTTTCTAAAGTAATGTCCAGACGTTCCCTAGGTCATAAAGAAAGTCTACAATCTACCAATTTACTAATAAAATGGAATGGTAGTGAAGTTGATTCATTCGATGCACCTGACCAAATTAAAATGGCTGTTGAAAGGGGACACATTGGAGGAAATTGTATTAACGAGTGGCTCTAAAAAGCATGCGAGTGGCTCTAAAAATTAGTTTTGTGAATATTTGAGGGACTTTTCAGTTATTTTTTTCTGTTTAATAATTTTGTGAATAGGCTAATCAGTGAATTTGATTACGCAAATAATATTATGATTTAATCACGATTATTATTTGATTTCTCGAATTTGTTTAGATGAATTCATGCTTGGTTGGTTAAATAAATAAGTTATCGGCGTAATTTTCTCGTAGCTATTGAGGTGAATAATTTTCAATATATTGTTTGTCAATACGTTATTATTCGTATTAAAGTAATAAACATAGTCCTTGAGATAATCCTGTAATCGGGGTGGATTTGACCTTGGCATATCCTTTGTGTCATTCCCCCTTCTTGAAGATTGAAATTACGCATTAACTTAAAGCTAAATTGGTGGTTCACATCGTTCTCATATTTTGTTGAAAACCGCGACGTAATTTGTTTTTTCTTTTATCAAAATATTAAGGTGTGGTTCGGTTGACAAAAGGAATTTATAGGAATTTATCTTTTTACTCCCATAATACCTGCATGGTGGTGGGGTAAGCATCTCTTTTTGTCGACCGAATCGGCAGTCGAACTAAAAAGTTCAGCGCATCGTTTTTTTGTCGGAATATTTGACCAGTCGAATTATTTACCAGCCCATGTGGTCTCCCCATCATGTAACCTTACATCATTTAAGCGGAGCGTGAACTTCGGCATAGTGACGATGACTGAGGCAGCTGTAAATTTAATAGGGTTTTTTAGTCGTCTGCGCTCCTGGACTTCGCACTGATTACTCATCAGGCGAGTCGCGGTCAAATGTAAGTAGCGTCAGCAATCGTAGTTTAGGCCAAGGCTGACTGTGTATGTCACGAATTAAATTAATTAAGCACGTTATAATTACATTAAAAAGAAATTCATTTTAAAATTCATTTTATTAGTCAATTTGGTTCCATGTTGCTTTTTGATCAATTACCTTGTTAATTGATGATATAAAATATTTTAGCGATGAAAACCGCAGGCTTTTCGCTACGCTGCTCTTTGACGTCAAAAATATGTGCCCGTATACGTACGCTGGTTAATTAGTTGCTTTAAAACTTTATAATTTACAAATATATATTTTTTAATAAATTTTAGTTTTTTTCTTATTTATTTATTTAAGATTAAAAGGACAACTTACGGCTAGAAAGTCAAATAGAACTAACAAATATAAAATAACAGGGCCACTTAGAAGTTGTCACAAATAAAAATAATTAAAAATTAAACACTTATATAGTTAAAAAGGAAGATAAAAAAAAAAAAACAATAACAGAAACAAAGCAAACAGTAACACAACATAAACATACAAACAACCCAACACCTCATAACAAAAAATAAAAAAGTAAAAATTAAAAAAATCAGCAACAATCGACCCATCCGCCACATCAATACCCGTTACAGTATAAATCTGTCAGATAGCGTCATTTTATATACATAAGTTTTATAATTCCATAGTAAGCCTGGATTAATAAAATTGATCAACATAGTGACTCCGACTGAGTCAACCATAAACCAAGTCGTTATTTTTTTTTAGTAGTCAGGGCTCTTGGAACCTCATTTCCTTACCATCAATTCACAAAAATCGTATTATAAGAAAATGGGTTTTAATTTCATATGAATAAACCTTTATTCCCGAGCTATTTTTCCAAACCGGTGAATTCAGAGTAATTCAATTTCGAGAAGTAATATGGTTTTTATTATTAACTAGCTGTGGTACCTGCGACTTAGTACGCCAAAACACAGATTATGATTTATTTTTCTATTAAGAATGTCTGATGGTTTTCAAATAAATGTCAAGAGCGCAGACGACGAAAACCTATACAAATTACGATTCCCTCACTTACAGTCAATATGCCGGCTACTTAGGTTTGCGCAAACTAATATCTTTCCACCGTACAAGAAGTTTTTATTACGACTCAGTTAAAGAGTTATAACCATATCAAAGTTATTAAATTCGGTCCATTGATTTTTGCCGCATTGACGTACGTATACAATAGGACATAATTTCCAAAAAAACATTGTTCTATGGTTTGGGGTAGTTACGAGACATCTGACCTCGACTTGTCTTTTGGTATGCAAGGGGACATCCAAGAGCCCCGACGTCTGATTAAACATTTCACGTACATTTCTTTTCGTCACATTTCTATATTAAGCTACTAAAGTGCTTGTATCATCGAAACAGGACAACCAAAGTGGCGGCATAGTGGCGGCGACTAAGGCAACCGTAAACTGAAACAGCTGTTCAATCGTTGTTTGTTTAAGTCTACCCTACCAACAAACAAGTCGAGGTCAGATGTCGCGACTCAATAAATAATGTAATTTTCCCTCGTTATTAAAGATGATATGTTTCCTTTCATATAGCAAATTTGTTATTATATATAATTGTATCAATATAATTTCTAAATTACTTAAATTAGTATACACGTGTTTTTTCATAAGGACATTTCGCTTAATTTTTTCTTGTGCCAAATTTGATTACTTTCATTATTCTCGTATTTTGTCGTTAATTTTTATTATTTTGGCTCGATATATGATAACATGCCGCCTGTCGTTAGGCTGGAATACAGTTCATAAACGGAGATGACTACTACTAAAAGTATATAACAGCATTCATTATGCTGGCCTAGAACCGGACTATACGGTCTGTAAAACTAAAAGTGAGCAAATAAGGTCAGTATTCAATAATTCGAGTAGGTACGGTAACACTGAAATATTTAAAACAATAAGTTAGTTTCGTTTCCATATCAACTGATACGTTAGCTATCGCATCTACTTATCGAACTTACTCCAGGTGCATCCATCATCCATTAACATCAAACTAAGTGCATCCAATTATTTCGTATTATATTAAAATATATTTTGGTTAAAAAATAATTCAGGAAAAGCTTTTATATTAATTATCCCCGTTTCGGATATTTAAATTGGAAGTCAAGTGATTTTCTTTCATTCGAAGGATGAGATAGGTCTAGCCCCGCCCTTTGCTATTTAGTGCGATTTCTTTTCTAGGTGCCTTTACAATATACGATTATTTAAATTACATATATACAAATTGGAAAAGAAATATATATATTTTTACATACGTGAGGAACTAAACTTATACTGAAGGCTTTAAATAATTCACACAAAATATCAATTATGTTTATACATTGTAGATTAATTCGAATTTACAAGTACCTTAAATTGGTGTTTATTCTTAAATTAAATGACAAAACATATAATGTTTTATTTGACTCTATTTTCAGTAATATAATCTCAATTTGTAAACATTTTATTTTTGCTTTTATAATGTTAATAATAATAATAAATAATAACATTCTGGTCATTATCCTAATTAAATAAATGGCACGTTAAAAGTGATTTTTAATTAAACAAAATAGGTGGAGACATTTTAGGACCATTCCGAGGACCTTTACATCTTGTAACATAAAGTTGAAAATGTAATGATCCTTACATTATAAATTAAATTTATTTCTTCTGAAAATACAAAGGGGCGTTGAGTTGGGCGGAATAGTTGCCATATGGGCGGCAGTGTTAGTACGCTTGCGCCACCCGATGGCCCCCTGTGCACTTGCAGCAGTCTCCCAACCTTTTGTTCAGAAGCTATCCAGCTGGACTCGGGAACAGTCGCCTCTAGTAAAAACCCTCCACAGCGCGTTGCCCCACACCGCTCTTTCACTCAACATGCTTAAATTCAATGTTGAGCCCATCCATTGCATTCACCATATCCGACGAGTACGTCTATTTCTTTTTATCGTCAAAATATTTCATAAAAGTATATTTCAATATTCAATATATATTCTAAAATTCCAGTTACCAAATGTCTTTATCAGATAATTTCCTAAGTCTCTTCAAATTATGAAAAGAATCTTCTCTAATTTTCCGCTCAACTCTCCTCCAAATTACTATATAATTGGGCATAATGTCTCGTCTAAAATGTCTCCATTTAGAGTTGTGTATTTTGTCCAAAGGTCACCAAGGCAAGACGCCGCTACATCCTGACCCAAGGCCCTTTGCCCAGCACCGTTTCCCACTTCTGGTGCATGGTTTGGGAGCAGAAGGCTCGAGCTATTGTTATGCTTAACAAGTTGATCGAGAACAGTGAGATAAAATGTCATTGGTATTGGCCACATGACATCGGCGAGTCTTGCAAAGTGGTGTATGACTGCGTTCACCTCTCAGTCCAACAACTCACCTATGAAGAATGCGGCTGCTATTGCATTCGAGGATTCGAGTAAGTCATTTTCATTATTTCTGATATTTAATTACATATAAAATTTAGATAAGATTAGACTAAGGATTTAGAATTGTAAGTTAAATATATTTTAGTTATTATATGATATTTTTTGAGGTTTTTAGTTTAAGGTTCATTGTTCTAGTATATAATTTTAATTTTAATTCAATAGTAAATAAACTATAAGTATTATATTAAAATTTTAAGTACTAAGTTATAATTAAGGAAATACTCGTAAATTTTAAATGGTTAATTTTATTGATATCAGGTTTAATGCCCTGATCCAAAAAGGTAATATTTATTAGTTTTAGGACTTACAATCGAAAAATCGGGTTCGACTCCTGATTTAAAATTCTAAAATGTCTGCAAGTTATTTTTTATTCAAATACACACGACAAAATTGAGTGTTCTATTTAAAAGAATCTGTTGGAAACCCAATTTCAAATTGATTATTTACTATATCTTTGAATAAAAGATAAAATGAAAAATAACATGAGATTTAACATTGACTTTTGTTTATGAAATTTTAAATACAAATTTCAATACTGTATATAAATCATTGTTATCCCGTAATTATGATTACTTATTGTTAATAAAACGTATTAACGTCTAATGAAAAAATATGAAATTGAAATGTAAGAAATTGCTTATATCTTTGTAAAGGCAAACATATATTTGTCTGTAATTGGGTCCCTGCTTAATTATGCAAATATTAAATAAGTGCTACTCAAATAATGAGAATTATCATTAGCGATTATTTAAGTCACGAAATATTTTAAACCATTACTCACTAACGAGTCTGATATGAAAAGCCCTTAAATTTTTGGAGACTGAATATTTAATATCCGAGAACATTCTTACTAGCTTATATAATATTAAAGAAATATTTAATATTTGGAAAGTTATTTGATAAATTAAGCTATAAGAAAACAATGTCAAATCTTTATTTTTCAAATCAAATCTCACAGGAATAGGCAGAGACAACGGAACGTCACTTGATAAATTCATTAAGACTAAGTTACTTAACGGTCCGTACATTTAAAAATAGTGGTAGTAGATAAACAACCACCAACAGTCCTATAAATCTAATCATTGTTACTTTAATAAAAATCCCATATAAATATTAAGAAATGTTTTTAGGGTACAAGACCTCTTGACCAAGGAAACCAGAATGGTGACACAATTCCATTATATGACCTGGCCCGACTTTGGGGTACCATCATCGCCAGCCACGTTCCTAACCTTCCTGGACAAGGTTCGTGAATCAGGCGCACTGAGCAATGGCGCAGATGGAGGCCCGTCTATCATCCACTGCAGCGCTGGTATAGGACGCTCGGGGACTTTCTGCCTCGTGGACAGTTGTCTTGAAATGGTACGTATAATAACTATATTTATTATTAAAATACTTAATGAAATAAGTGATTAATTCACACTTGAAAATTTCAAATAAATCTCTTATTCCATTATGTATATACATTCAAAATATATGTTCGCTGAGATGGATGGGTGTAACAATAATGGGCCTCGAATTCAAGCTCGAATTCGTACTGTTATTGCAACGAAAGGTACGTGCATTTTTTCTAGTAAATTACAGGGTTCCGGTAGCAACGCGACGCAGAAGCAGAGTTTTAATTTGTTACATATGAAAGTACCGGTTTTTAATTACTAGATGCATATTTTATTTAACCGTATTTTAGGGGTTTTCGTATTACATTCCTGCCGTACGGTTATTCTTTTACTAACAATATTTTATCTAACGCTAACTCATTAGTTAACGCACAGTTAACACACATGTAAGTTATCCATTTCCTAAATGGAGCACAGTAAACTTTTTTAACAAAAACCAGCTATCTTGCCACGCGTTCCAAAATAACGTTAGCTAAACGCATTTAAGTAATTATTCAATAAAAGATATAGTAGTGTTTAAAAGTATTTTTTGCATTCCATGAAAATACACACCTATTAAACTCAGTCAAATTACGACTGATGTACAATAAAATGCAAAGAAATCTGCATCACGCTATGAGCCCCACGTTTATTGGTTTATTAGTTTTAGGCTAAGCTGGTTTATTATTATTCTAGTACTTGTGCGCGTAAATTATTCACATTTTTTATAACAGCAATTTCTAATTTTACTGCATTTTTAAATGCAAATTTAGTTTACAATGTGCATATAGTTACATAGTAATGCTTTGAACTATTTGTTGTGAGCAATAAAATAAGAAAATGCTTAAACAAAAAGCGTATAAGAACTATTGAACTTCGTTTCATAGTCAGGCTGTAATGTAGTCAAAATAATCCAAGTATTTTATTCAGAATACACCACAAATTAGATGACCTATAAAATATTGGCCTTGTTAATTGTTCACTGGTTTGCAACCCCCCCCCCCCCCCCTCTTTTTAAATGAATTATAAAATAATGACATATAAATATTGGCCTATAATTGTTCACTGGTTTGCAAAGGCCTTTCTCTTTTTGTTTCCATAATAAAATGAATTACAAAATAATGACTAATATAAATATTGGCCTAGTTAATTGTTCACTGGTTTTCAAAACCCTCCCTCTTTTTGAATGAAATAAAAATAATGACTTATAAATATTGGCCTATAATTGTTCACTGGTTTGCAAAGGCCTTTCTTTTTTTGTTTCCATAAGAAAATTAATTACAAAATAATGACTAATATAAATATTGGCCTAGTTAATTGTTCACTGGTTCTCAAAACCCTCCCTCTTTTTGAATGAAATAAAAATAATGACTTATAAATATTGGCCTATAATTGTTCACTGGTTTGCAAAGGCCTTTCTTTTTTTTGTTTCCATAAGAAAATTAATTACAAAATAATGACTTACATAAATATTGGCCTAGTTAATTGTTCACTGGTTTTCAAAACCCTCCCTCTTTTTGAATGAATTAAAAGTAATGACATATAAATATTGGCCTATAATTGTTCACTGGTTTGCAAAGGCCTTTCTCTTTTTGTTTCCATAATAAAATTAATTACAAAATAATGACTTACATAAATATTGGCCTAGTTAATTGTTCACTGGTTTTCAAAACCCTCCCTCTTTTTGAATGAATTAAAAGTAATAACATATAAATATTGGCCTATAATTGTTCACTGGTTTGCAAAGGCCTTTCTCTTTTTGTTTCCATAATAAAATTAATTACAAAATAATGACTTACATAAATATTGGCCTAGTTAATTGTTCACTGGTTTTCAAAACCCTCCCTCTTTTTGAATGAATTAAAAGTAATGACATATAAATATTGGCCTATAATTGTTCACTGGTTTGCAAAGGCCTTTCTCTTTTTGTTTCCATAATAAAATTAATTATAAAATAATGACTTATATAAATATTGGCCTAGTTAATTGTTCACTGGTTTTCAAAGCCCTCCCTCTTTTTGAATGAATTAAAAGTAATGACATATAAATATTGGCCTAGTTAACGGTTCACTGTTTTTCAAAACCCTCCCTCTTTTTTAATGAATTAAAAATAAAGACTTAGATAAATATTAGCCCAGTTTATTGTTTACTGGTTTTCAAAACCCTCTCTCTTTTTCAATGAATTATAAAATAATGACTTATATAAATATTGGCCTAGTTATTTGTTCACTGGTTTGCAAAGACCTCCCTCTTTTTGTTTCCATAATCAAATGAATTATAAAATAATGACTTATATAAATATAGACCCAGGTAATTGTTCACTGGTTTGTAAAGGCCTCCCTTTTTTGTTTCCATAATTAAATAAATTATACAATAATGACTTATTAATATTGTCCAAGTTATGCAAAGGCTTGTTATTTTAAGCTATTTTAAAATAAACACTTATAAATACTTTATTGCACTAAGCTTAATATTATTACCAAAAACATGTGCGTGCATACAACTAAACATGAGCATGCATTAACATTTAAAAACATAGCTGCAATTAGCGATGGTCAAAGACTACCAGTCTGCATTTAAAAGTGGTAGGCAGTGGTACTCAGTCTGCCGTTCCGGATTAGTCGCGATTCGGAATTAGCTTGTAAGTTGCGAGCTCCTTACAACTTGGGTGACGTGGTGGACTTGGCACTTGTTTAACTGTAGTAGCAGTCGCCTACATTAATGACCCGCCTACCTGCTTAACATGAGGCGCACTGTTGGCATATGTCGAGACACAATAATAATACATTTTTGCATATATTCTATTTATCTAACAAATGAATAGAAGCGAGTTTAGAATAATTGTGTTTCATTGCTACTTCGCTTTTTAGACAATTATTTATAATATTTACTTATTTGACAAGATACAATTAGCATAGCAAGCTGTGCTTTGTGGTAGGTATAATATGTAAGATACATAATTATTGTATCTTAGGCTTAGCAGTCAGTAAGTTACTAACACTGCACAAAAAGCATGAGAGTAGAATTAATGCTATGGAAATGCGATGATGAATGAGTGTATTGAGAGTGACGATAGCGAAATGAAATGAGGAATAGCTCAATGCGCGATAGATGTTGAAAGAAGATGTTATTCCTTTCCAAAGATGGACAAAGGAATGGTTTGATGATTCGGTTGGGCATATGGAAATGATAAATGAAAGTAGAATAAAAATAAGAATTTATAGATCCGATGTGGATGGATGCGTTAAACGAGGCAGACCCAGGTGTTTTCCGACTAACTTGGAGACATCCTCAAGTAAACTGAGTTGCCTAGTGATTATAACCTTACAGCTTGTATAAAGATAATTGTGGATGTGAATGAAGCGAGGAAGTTGTATCAGGATCATCACAAGTGGCGCTCTATTGTCTATGTCGTGGGATAAAGGCTTGACAATTTGATTGATTGATTGATTATTAACACTGCATACTTGAATCTTTATAAACTTTTAGCTAATTGTATTTAAATATAGAAGGTGTGTTTATTCGATTATCTAAAAATGTAAAATGATATATATATTATAAGGCATTTTAGCTGGTTTTGTTAGTAGTAGCTAAACTCCAAAAAAATTATTTTTATTTAATTTAGCACTTTCTGTTAAAGAAAGTGCTAAATTAAATAAAAAAACTTGTACCTATTCTATACCAATAAAACGGCAGAACTGTAATACGAATTCATAAAATTGGAAAATTAATTTATAGCTTAATTACAACTTCATATAAAGGTTGACGATCGCAATTAGTCCACTTTATTAGATGACGATTAATTGCTAAGTACAAATAATGTAGTATAATATTTAAATTTCAACCACTGGAACCCATCGAAATAACTTTATACTGTCCAACAAAGTATACTTTATATTCAAACTTTATATTCAGTTCGCATTTCGTTTCTTATAAATAAGCCAAACTAATAGACACAACTTTACAAAAATAGTGGAATATGTCAATGACAATTTAAGCTATTCATGAATTTCGTGAAAGCAAATTTTAGCTCCAATTCTTTCCTAATAAATATTAACATAGTCTGTTTGGCTCAATTTTATAACTGTCTAGACTCCCCGTCAACTCCATTTACTTATTTCAGAATACGAATAAAGCTTATTTGATTTGACGTTTGACGATGAATTTTTGACCTTTAAGGGCCTTTTTAGATGGGCGTATTTCCTGCGCGTAAAATCTCGTTTCCATGCGGTTGTAATTATACGCATGACACGCGCGTACATGCTATCAAAAGCGCGTATATATGAGCGCTAATTAGGTTGGACAATAGCAACATGCTTTACTAATAAAAATAAAATATTTAAGGCGTAAATAAAAAAAAAGTAAGGGGACCGTAGTGTAGTGGCAGTGGTCATGCAAACCGAGAGCACGGGCTCGAAACTACTTACCGGTACCAATATATCTTTGATATATTGTATGTACTTTGGTCGTACTGTTTCTATGATAATTAATTATTCGTAAAAATATTGTTGCTTACGACGAAGATACTGGGTTTCTCTACTCGCTTCGTCATGATTGAATTAATAGAATACGAGGTGCGGACAAAGGGTTTGACTAATTGTGTCGACCTGTCCGCGCGTATACGCACTTACAAGCGCGTCATCACGTCTACACCTACTAATACTCGTGGCGCCAAGTGTGCTTTTATAACGCATACGACCACACGAAAACGAGCTTATGGGCAACTAGCTTTAGTTTGTAAAGGGACTTAAAATAATGCCTCATTAAATATTTACAAGTACACTCAATCCTTGTTTTATACTTGTAATTATGGCAGTGAATTTATTAGTAGTGGTTAAAATACTCTGGAAACTATTATGGTACACGAATTCCCTCTTTTCTAAATTAGTTCGATACTTATTTTTCTTGCGTTGTTTTACTGCCGAAACTATTTTTTTGTTACACTTCTATACCTAGCTACTAAACATACTTGTATCATAGAAACAGGACGACTAATGTATATTTTATTTATCTACATCTAAATAGGTAATAAATCAGTATTGGGTTCGTAAAAATTGTCTTGAATAAAACTGATAACAATGCAGCAAATCCAAGCCCTACTCCGTTGAATATCCAAAGCATATTTCTATGATGAAAAATTTCTCAATTTGCTGTCTATTTGCTAAAAAGAGTATTTTATTTCTTCTGTTTCTAAGCAACATTTTATGATTTTCTTTTAGACAAGTTCTTTTGACATTTATAAAAAAAGACAGATTTAGAAGAATTAGATATTGCTCCGGGTCTGGTTGTTTAAGAGTGGTAGGCAGACAGTTTAATGGTTCATTGGTCTCCGCTCCGGGTTGTAAATGGTTGTACTACCATTTTAAAGTGTACAGCTAAGTGACTTTGTCGCGTTTAGGCATTAGCCTAAAAGTTGCCAAGTCTAATTATGCCGAATGCGACTGTTAGTTGTAGTTATTTAACTGTACTAGCAGTTGCCGTCATTTAAATTATTGCCATTTGGGGGCCGACCGGACAACTTCTATGGGAATGAAAAAAAGTTACGCGGTCGCTGTTAGTGTCAAAAACAACTGAGCTTGAACTGTTAATAAAAACATAGAACATGAGTAACCGCGTAACATAACATAATAGAGTTTAAGTGTCAATTGAGTTACGCGCTCGACCCGCTGTCATATGTAGAGCCACTAGTTCTAGAGAGATAGAACTAACCTTTGGGAATATTGTTTTGACGTTCATAAACAATTCATGGCTGAAATTACATACACCTTTTAGTGCACTGCATAAGTCCCTAGGTTAGGCTAAGTGCATGCACACAACGTAAACCCATAGTGCTTTTAGCACATTACAAATTTACAATCAAATATACATTTCTGATATTAAATGGACATACTCAAATTTGAAATTCTATAGCGAAATATTCTGAATTAATTTTGTAACTTTCGCGGTACCTAACTCCTTGAGAGATATAAGAGATCTTTATAATTAATTGTCTTAATTCCTACAGGGATTGGCAGAGACGACAGATTTTGCTTGATATAGACTAGGGATATGTGCAATACTGACCTCTGCTTTTTATTCCAGATTTAATTAGGGAACAATCTTCTAGGCCTTCCCCGTTTAATTTTTCCACTCGCCACCGATATTTTATACAAAATCTCTTTCGTATAGAGAAGAAATTTAGTTTATTACATCTCTGAAAATTTATCCTCATAATCAATTGCCTCAAAGACCTGAATTAATTCACAAATTGGACTTTGGATATGCACATTCTCAAAGGACTAACATGCAATAGTACTTTATTGAAATTAATTGAAATTGCATTTGAACATACTTAAGGCAATCTACGAGAATATTCAATTTATATTACACACGCTTAACTTGGTATATGTCCAATTTGATTATGGAATAGTTATATTCCAAGAGCTAGCGACGAAAATCGACAAGAGTTTAGTAATGGCTCATAATTCAATATGATGTAGTATTGAGGGTGTACATGAGTCAGCACCCACTCGCAAGGTCAGATAGTGGAACAGCTGGCGGCAGCACGATTTGATGTATGTAAAATTTCAACATGCTCTACAAGTGTTTAGTAATGATTGAAAATTGGCAAACAACTAGTTTATAGTATAAAAAAAGGGAAGAAAGTGGTCAGACCGCATTATTGTGGAACGCTGCGAGTCAGCACTCTACATAAGTTGTCGCCAGAATGATATCGGTGCAAGAGTTTAGTAATGGCTGGAAATTGCCATACTGCTTTATTATTATATATAATTTAATAGAAAAATAGTCAGATCACAAATTAATGGAACAGGGGTAGTCAGCAGCCGCTTAAAGTGCGGATATCGAATACGCGCGGATGTTCGGAGCGCGTACGGATATATGCCTACGGATATATAAAGGTGATATAGTTAATCATTAAATTTAAATAAAAATAAAAAAAATAAATAAAAAAAACAAGAAACTTTTATTTCAGACAAAAAATCCATATCTGTTAGTAAACAATTTTCTTAGACTATGTTAGTGACCTATATACTAAGATGCATCTTGGTCCAGTGCTTGACAAAGCGACTGTCCCATCTGCCAGCAACCATGGCCAAGATGCTGTTGGTGCTGCCCCGCACTCTGAACAGCGCGGCCGCACATCGTTTACGGAGTATGGCATTGAACCCATCAACATGCGCATCCGCAAACATGCCTGACGCACTGCAGAAGCGTGGCAACCCCAACAGCACCCTGTATGCGTTGTTATACTGAACGCGCAGAGCGCTCAATGATTTGTACCAATATGAATTTTCAATTTTGGCATATCAATTAAAATTATCAATTAATTATTGCTCAAAAACCTCTGTTGTATTATTTATAAAAAGAAAATAATAATTTAATTTATTTCATTAACTCAAGTTTAGTAACATGTCACTTATTGACGTTTAGGCGGTACTAAGTTCGCCGAGTCACCTACTTTAGTATATTTTTTTATTGTGACTCGACATATGACGGCACCCCGCTTGATGTTAAGCTGAAGTGTGGTCCATGAATGGATGCCACTGCTACTATAATTCAATAACTGTGAGTAGTAATCACATCCACTATGCCAGCCTAGTTAGAACCAGCAACTTACAAGCTGATCCCAAAACGCGACCAAATCAATCCACGGTCTGTATACTTGTATATACGATGGTGTATTATATTTATTGTTAAAAAAATGGTTATATGTAAAGTCGGTTTACGGACGATAGTTTTACGTAATAATGTCATAAGAAAACATTGATGAAACTTAAATTATACAGATTAATTACAAGTATCAATGTGCTATTAACAATTTATTTACAACTTAACATAAAACACATTTTTGAAATATATTGAACTCATATGATAATAGTTACAATTAATATTATTTATTCATCAATCAATCAAATTGTCACGCCTTTTTTCTACAGGGATAGGCAGAGATAATGGAGCGCCACTTACCACGATCCTTACACAACTCCCTTGCTTCCTTCTCATCCACAATTCTCTTCATACAGGCTCTGTGGTTATGGGCACTAACTAGACAACCTAGCTTTCTTGAGGAAGAAACACACTCACACACGCACACACACACACACACACACACACACACACACACACACACACACACACACACACACACACACACACACACACACACGCACCCACACACGCAGCCACACACACATAACATAACATAACGCGACATTTTTCCGGCGTGCAGCCGGTGTTCATCGATTTATAATACGTTATCACGTCAAAATGTTTTCTATTGCAGTTTTGTAATTTTATAAAACAGGAAAGTGCTCCCCAACAAACCAATTTTATAAAACAGGTCAGTTCCCCGAAAAAACGCGCGTATTCGATATCCGCACTTTAAGCGGCTGCTGACTACCCCTGTTCCATTAATTTGTGATCTGACTATTTTTCTATTAAATTATATATAATAATAAAGCAGTATGGCAATTTCCAGCCATTACTAAACTCTTGCACCGATATCATTCTGGCGACAACTTATGTGGAGTGCTGACTCGCAGCGTTCCACAATAATGCGGTCTGACCACTTTCTTCCCTTTTTTTATACTATAAACTAGTTGTTTGCCAATTTTCAATCATTACTAAACACTTGTAGAGCATGTTGAAATTTTACATACATCAAATCGTGCTGCCGCCAGCTGTTCCACTATCTGACCTTGCGAGTGGGTGCTGACTCATGTACACCCTCAATACTAAATCATATTGAATTATGAGCCATTACTAAACTCTTGTCGATTTTCGTCGCTAGCTCTTGGAATATTAGTAAATTGACAGAATTGCACATGAAACTCCTTGAATCTAATACACAAAGCTAGCGTGGTATTTGTTCACAATAAAGGAACATTTTCCAGAGATTGGGAGTTTCTGGTTGCGTTCAGCACAAAGCGACTAAAGCTCGTATAATGGATGGCTTTCACTATCTGAATGACGTCTAGCATCTACAGTTGTGGGCTTTTAACAGATGTGAATAATGTAGTTTATATCTGTGAAATGTTACATATGTTACGAATTCACTAAGTTAGACTGCGACTGCGGCTTTTAATATACAATAGATTTAATTGTGTGACATAATTAACCGAATAATATTTCGAAGAGCTCTTTAACCTTGTTCCTACCTCTTCTTTTCACACCCGTAATACACCGACTTTTCGCAATGGTCGGGGGAAGCATCTGCATTTTGTCGACCGAATCAATAGTCGAACAAAAAAGTTCGGTGCGTCTTTTCTTTGTAGAACTATCGACAAGTGGAATGTTTTGCCAGCCTATGTGTTCTCCCCCTCCTATAATCTTTAATCCTTCAAGCGATGCGTGAAGACGCACCTTTGGCCGGCATAGTGACGGTGACTGAGGCAGCCGTGAACTAGCTCGGTTGTTTCAGTCGTCGTCACTCTTGGATCTCCTCTTGCTTATCATCAGGTAGTCCAGGTCAAATGTCGTGTCACAATAAAAAATAAAAAAAACGTGTTCTCGGTAACCAAGAGCCGGTTCAAAACTACTTAACAACAATAGGCATGTATCTTTGATATAATGCACTTTGGTCGTCTTGTTAAGTAGAAATGTAAGTACATGTATAGAAGCACATAGTGTAAAAATTTTAAATAGAATAGGTTTTAAAATAGAAAGAGAAATGGAAGTAAAATACTTTATTCATATGTAGTCGTCTATTTTGTTTTCGCTTTACAAATCCAGATTTTTGGTCATCAACCAACCGAACGCGAATTCCGTGAATAATAGAAATGGAATTTTATTTCAATTTGTTTTCCTACATTCCCCTTCCATTGAACAGTATTCACAAAGAACGCTTTGTGACGTAATTATTAGTGGCCCGAAGCTTTACCTAAAAACAAAGGGAGCCTCGTACTCTCGTTATGTGTAAAATGAATTTTAATACTATTTATTCTGTCAATAAAAAAATCAATATATGCGAATATACAATTTCACAAAACAATAAATGATAAATGTGATCTGTTATATAAACAAATGAAATATATTAATTTATTTTAAATTATTTATTATCGTGTATGTATTCATCTCTGGACATTGCAGAGATGAATCTTTTATATAACATTGCAAGAGATCTAAGAATGAACTTTCAGCTTAATTTTCTTTCTGAAACGTAATCCTTCCTTAGTCGTGTTTTAATGCGATTCCAGTTAGCAGACATTTGCCATTTCCAATATAGATCGTACTATATACTATATCGTACCATATACCATCTGACTGTGGTTCCCAGCCCACATATGTACAGACAGTAAAGTGACTTAGTCGCGTTTCGGGATTGCCGGTTTGAACTAGGACGGCGTAGTGGATGCAACTGTGACTTATAGTTGTTTGCGCATTGTCAGACCCGATCATGGTCACCTATGTCGACCAAAGTAACTACTCGTAAAAACTTTTATTTTATTATTATATATCCTGTCTACATAAGACTACCCTCAAGCTTGTCTAGAATATCCATGATGAAAATAAAGTAAACCATGAGAAATGTGAACGAACATAAGACTTTTGCTAGGATGCATTTTCTTAAAGAAACCTTATATATATTACTTGTCATCATTTGCCGCTTTATTTCTAGGGCTTCAGAACTTCAATCAAAGAATCAGAAAATATCACACACTACCCACTATGCGCATTTCTACATCATCCATATATCCATACTTTTGCTCTCTTTGCAACCCAAAGGTTAACGGAATTTGAGAAAGACCGCTTTAAATGAAATGATATAAATAAATTTTAAAGATTTTTTAAAATCTCATTAAACATCATATAATTATTATGACAGTAAATATTCGTTCGCTCGATCGCATTTGTATGAACAATTTTGTTCGTAAAATTGCTCCCCGTAGTTGGATATTTATCACATATTTTGAATGTTCTGTAGTTTTAAAGTTGCACTCATTTGTTGAACTTATAAAATCTAAGACGTGATTGTCTGTAAGATCGAGTTACAAAATGAGCAGCATATGTTTTTATTTATAAAAGAATAATCAATGTTGTTCTCCTTAAAAAAAACAATTAAAAACTAATGAGAGCATTTTTTGGAACAGTTTGTTGATGTATGTAACACGATAATATTTTTAGTCATGCAATTCTAAGTATATGACAAAAAATATTAAACATTACATGACTAAACCGGTGGAGGTGACCCGTTTTTATCATTAAGGTATTGCAATTGGATATCGAAAACCTACAAATGTTTTGTTGCACGGCACATCGTCTTTTAATACGATCTATTGAAGTATTTAAGATATGTTGTTTTTTTTTTTGCTAGATTCAATGTATTATTATTATAAATTTCTAATGAAAAGTCAGTCGATTGTGGCCGAGGATTAAACGCGATGTCTGTCATTTAACCGCAGAGTCGCTGTGTAGCTTAGTAGTCACAACGGTCGCGCATTAAACTCAAACACCATGTTTGTTTCGTTTCTAGATCATTGATAGTATTTTTTGTGACACTTGTCATCCCACTTGTAAATAGTGGTCACAGACTGTGAAATGACTTAGTTTCATTTCGATATCAGTTTGTAAGTTGCCGGTTTCAATTAGACCGGCATAGTTATTTAACTGTAGTAGCCATTCACCTCCATCCATTAACCGCACTTTAGGCAGGGTCACATGTCGAGCTTTAATAAAAAATATGATATAATATGGTATAACAGAACACATATACATTTTCACTCTCAGAATATTGAATAACACTTTTCATACTCGTATGTAGCCATTGTATTGGAAAATGACATTTTATCCAATGTCCGCACTTTGGAAACACCTATCTCAGCATCCATTTGTTTGATTTGTTTCGAAAGCTGTTCGCGCATTTCGTCAAATTCGCATCTCGTCAGAATACCATTTTTTTTAAATTGTGACAATATATAGAGTGATATATGTTAAATTATATGTACATGTTAAGTTGGAGTGCGGTCCTTGACGCACTTTTGAGGCGACTGCTACTTAACTGTAGTAGCATTGACCTAAATTGCGACCCACATGTTAATAAACATCAGCCGATCATTATGTCGAGCCAAAATAAAATTTATTATATTTATATCCAACTTTGTCATTTGCTTGTATTCTGGCGAAATGCGACTTTGATGTATAGTGAATAAATCTAGCATTATATAGATAGCTAGCCTATATTCAAACGGATGTAGCGCTTGAATAAAGCTCTGACAGTAAGAGATGATTTTTACCTTTTGTAAACTGGCCTTTTGTCATACGATATTGGTTTAATACAGGGGGGGCTTATACTAATTTTAGTTGCACGTTTCGAGTTTAATCATTTTCTTTTTTATTCTCTTTGATTTTGGAAATGCATTTGAATAGAATAAATTAAATAAGATCGTAGAGGAAGCAAGATAGTTGTGTCAGGATCGTGGAAAGTGGTGCTTCATTGTCTCTGTGAACTAAGGCGTAACAATTAAATTAATGGTTAGAAATAAACTTTAAACAATTTAAGTTAGTGTAAAGAAACAAAATTAATATTTACTTATCGTTATAAATTTCTTAGAAATATACACAAAACAAACTTTAATTTTAATCTATACACTCGTAGATAACAATATTCTCCTAACACACCGATACATAAATTATTTTAATTTATACGATATGAGATAAATTTCAACAGATTCAAGAGTGGTAGGCAGTCTGCCATTTTGGGATAGTACCAATACTTTCAGCTGGATTATTGTCGCTTCCAAATAGGCCGGCGTAGTTTTCAAATAGTAATTGGTATTTTTTGCACTGTTTACAGCTTTTTACTGTTTATGTTGGGTTAATTATTATTGATTGTATAAATTAGTAAAATGAAAATTAGATAGAAAACCGCGGACCAGGTTTGATTGCCGTATGCATTTGACCAATGTGCACGCGTATTTTTTATATACATATTTATACCATATTTACCGGACACATCCTCCAGAAAGCTATGTTGCCAGGTGCCTTTAACCATAGAGCTTGTATAAAGAGTATTGTGATTGTGAAGGAAGCGAGGGAGTTGTGTCAGAATCGTGGCAAGTGGCGCTTCATTGTCTCTACCTATCCCTGTGGGGAAAAGGCCTGACAATTTGATTTGATATTTATACAATAATCGCTTTTACTCCCGTGTTACCGCACATTCGAACTGAAAGGTTCAGTGCGTCGTCTCTTTGTAGAACAATAGAACAAGTGGAATGCTTTATGAGTTCTGCTCATAACCTTGGATCTTTCAAACGAAGCGTGCAATACCACCTTTGGCCAGCAGAGTGACGCCTACTGAGGCAACCGTAATTTACATTGAACTAGCGTCCTTTTTTAAGGGCGTCCTGATTTTAAATTAAATTATCCTGGTATTTCAATCAATTAATTAAATTGTCACGCCTCTTTCCCATAGGGATAGGCAGAGACAACGGAGCGCCACTTGCCACGATCCTGACACAACTTCCTCGCTTCCTTCACATCCACAATTCTCCTCATATAAGATCTACGGTTATGGGCACTGGTATTTCTACCTTCAAATCCTGGTTTTGAAAATATAGAGATTTTCACAATATAGAGAATAGTAACAAACTGTGCATGGCCGTCCAACCACAAACTATCTCGAATATAAAAAATGTATTCTCTCTCAATATATTTTTGCATTGAGCTCGTTTATTACGAAGCGAACTATATTTTTTCATTTCGAATCCTATTTACTATTGGTGAGAAAAGCATCAGTTGTTGAAGTATAGGGTTTATATTCTTCTTTTATATACTGTCCATGCACTAATGATATTGTGTTACATTTTTTTGACGCCATTTTGACTTGCCTGATGTTAGGCAAGGGAAGATCCTAGAGCGCTCTGACTCAGCCGTCATCAGTATGCCAGCCTGGGTGCTTTTACAAGCTTAGTTTAATAGATCCAAGGTTATAGGATGAGGAAAAGTCATAAGCTGCTTTATAATTTAAAAAAATGAAAGAAGAATGCAATCCTATAACCTTCTTTCAAGCTATACGTGAAGAAGCACCTTTGGCCGGCATAGTAACGGCGACGGAAGCAGCCGTAAACTAACTCGGTTGTTTTAGTCGTCGTCGTTCTTGGATCTCCTCTTGCTTATCATCAGGCGGGTCGAGGGCAGATGTCGTATCACAGTAAAATTAAATAAAATAAAAAGTGAAATTGACGACAGACAATGTCAAAGAAGTAAGTGGTAAGATTAAAGGAGGATAACCAAAAAGATTTATTCCTTGATCAGACCGAAGACTTTCTTAAAAAATGGTCGCAATGACTATAACTATAGCTTGTTAGAGGAGAATTGTAGACATAAATAAAGCTAAAGAGTTATATCAATATCGTGGAAACTCTCTAAGATAGTTAAAAAACTTCATTAGTTAAATAAGTTTTCAATAATGAAAATACATCTTAAAACTTGCCTTTATAGCTTATCATTCCGCATCTAGTAAACTTCGAATGTTTTGATTTTAAACTCGGTCTCTTTATGCTATTAGTGTAAATAAGCAACGAGAAACAACGGATGGCTGTCTGATCCACAAGTATGTACAATAAAACAATATCCTGTTAGTCAATCTTAAGTGTTAGGAGTGTTATGTTCAAATGTATTTGTTATAATACACTTATGCCCGTAATATGAATACATTGTGCTTTATGTTAATTTGTTATAACATCAAAGTCATTGTTGGACTTATTACTATTATAATTAGTGCAACTATGTGTGTGTTTATACTATGTCGATAAACACATAAATGTTATTATTGTTAGATGTTATGAATCTTGAATGAATTGTTGTAACACGACCACTGTTTCCTATGACCCAATAAGAGGTTTATTAGATTAATGCGGCGTGTTGCTGAATTCTAATGTCGGCATACAAATGCACATTATAAATTTATAAAACACTTTGTGTTTGCGTAAATTGCACTTCGACATGTAATGGTGTCGTCTTGACGTGTAAAGTCAAAATGATTGACGTTCTGCATAATATGTAAATCATACGTCATTTTAAATTCCAACCCAATTGACACGATTAGATTTAGAAATGCGTGTCTGTCTAGCTGAATAAATTGTAGAAAACTCTCGAACAAAACAAATACATAAACTAAATTATTGAATCGTTGAAAGTAACTTTAGAATTAATTTAATGTACGAAATTTAATTGAGCTATTTTTGTCAAAGGGCGAATTGTAATCAACTTGTTAAATTATGTTCATGTCAGTTGCAATATTGGTTTCGACATAACGTCATATAGTTTTGCATTATATAGATAGGTAACTACAATTTCAGTCCATTAACGGTGCGTACGGCTGATAAGCTCATATGAATGTAATCATGATGTTGTTCTTCACAACAAATTGTTATATATTTGTACAAAGAGATAAGTTTAGTCTGCACACCCGATTTAAACACACTCCCCTTGATTAGTTGCCGTAAGCTTTACTCCCATGGGCTGCGGATTTATACCCAATAAGTAAACATGAATGATGAAGTTGCCTACAAATACGTGCTCGCCGGATAATGTAGCTTGACCCTAAGCTACCAAACTATAGGCTTCGATTTTCACTTCATTAAATATTGGCCTAGCAATAATTAATTGTATTACTACATCGGTGACATATATCTATATATAATCGATTTCCTCCTGTGAAGAATTAACAATGATGCAATAAAAATAATAGATTTTCGTCATCTATGAATACGTATATTTTATTTATTCCTCATAAAACCTAATTGAATTTTAAATTCATAATATTAGTTTGCAAATACAGTCTATAGATGTTAGATCTGAAAACTTCTGCGACACACTTCAATATTCCCGGCGGATGCTTTTGAGTTGAAAGACCTAAGTCTTAAGGCTTCAACGCTAGAGCGAACTAATCTTTCTCAGACGTATTTTGCGAAAAGTTTAGAACTAGTCTATTCCTAATAATTCTGTCTGTAGTTGATATTTCTGTTCATGTTCGTGTTAACAGATTACGTTTTTCCCAAGTTTTCCCAACGAACGCTTTATTAGCGGCGTGAGTATAGTTGTGAGTAAACTTAAGTCGTTCTCCACAGAGCTGCATTTGAGTTCAGTCTTTGATTATTTGATATTTGTTACTATTAAAATAGTTATTTTTGACACATCATTCGGTTACTGGAGAAAGATTTAATAATACCTAACAATATACTAAAAAGAAATATGTTTCAGTGGTAGAAGTGAAAAGAAAATACCAAAGTGATACCTGTTAGATGGTATCCCATTTAAAAAAAATCGCCTGTATATCTAGTATAATTTTAGAACTGGATTTTAGATATTTAGAATATTGTTCATCTTAAATTTATTTTTATTTATTTCTATTGACTTTTTCTTCATTTATCCAATTATTCCAAGTGCATGCTTAAAACTATATTTTTACTTTTGCTAATAAAATCGATTCATTTTCTAGTTCCATTAAATTAAAAAAATTAAGGTTTTAATCTGTTTTTTTGGTTCTGTTTTTCTCGTGACATTCTGCTTCTAAGAATTAATCCCACGTTAAATAAAATCCAATAAGTCAGTTTCTATTCAATGTAAATGTTGAGGTACTGAATTTCAAATAGTCATTTTTTTTCATGTGGCCTATTTCAGAGAATTTTCATTTGTGTATGTGAATTATTTATTTTTACGAACGTTAATATTGGGATTGGATATTGGATTGCCAATATCCAATTTATTTTGCAAATATCA
The DNA here is from genome assembly GCA_905220615.1 of Tinea trinotella. Lineage (NCBI taxonomy): Eukaryota > Metazoa > Arthropoda > Insecta > Lepidoptera > Tineidae > Tinea > Tinea trinotella. The sequence goes on from HG992305.1 coordinate 19,227,900, forward strand.
AACACCACAGGGACTAGTGTAACATAAATAATTACATTGCAATATAGATGCAGTATTTTGTTTAAAATGTTCACTGGTTGTAAAATAAGTTTTTATTTGCTTTAATAATAAAATATTATCGAGCAATGTTATCGTGAATTTAAAACGAAAACGAAACGACTACTTGTACTTACTATTTGTGTTGAGGATTGAAAGTAAAGTGTCAGATTTAGACACGTCAGTAAAAAATTTCACTCAAAAATAAATGTTTTATTTTAAAGAGAAACGATTATATTAATTTTCTCTATTCACAACAACTGGCGACCGCGAAAATAATAATAATGGAGGCTCTAAAGAAAGAGCGTTCTATGTTAAGACGAAATTTTTCGAATGGATCAAATATATTGGTTAAAAAATTCGAAGACGTCACAAACCAAAAAGAAAATTCGTCGATATCAAGTCTTTGTCAAATACAATTCAAGAATTAGTCTAGCTATTCAAAGGGGGAACAATGCCAGTATCTTCGGAACCTTGCCTAAAGGGACTCCTTTTAATAATGTATTTTAGTTAATTTTCTTTTTTTTTTCTTATCAATATGTTATATTTCTTTATATTTAGTATCAAAATTACCATGTATATATTTTTTCATCATTATTGTAAATATATTCAAAAGATATTTATCCTAGATGATAAAATAATGAAAAAAATGATAGAAGATACAGATATTGACGAAGACAATTTATTATCAGAACAGGAGCAAACGGACTCCTACAGGCACACATGGGCACAAATACAATATTTGAATAATGTTAGTACAGTGTTAGAAAACGAGAGGGTGAGGTCCTTCAATAATTTTTCTAACACTAATTTTACACAAGAAGAAAATATTGATACTACAGTGGAACAAACATATGAGGACAAACCACTGGAAATAAAGAGTTTAGCAGCAGCCTTTTTAGACAGTGATGATAAGGGGGAAGAAATATTAATAGTTCAAGAAAGGATTGAGAAAGATGACAATAAGAGTATAAACAGTGTTATTAAATATCTAAAAGGTGAAGATGAAGAGGACTTAGCCCCATTAAATACATTCTCAGTTCCTAAATTAAATAAAAGTGAATAATTTCTCAGAGATTATATACTTGATAAAAAATATTTAGATGAATGTGAGCCTGAGACGGGAATATTAGATGCTGAAGAAATTAATTTCAAAGGATACTCGTATATAGCATATAGGGATCACGACGAGAAGAGAACATATTGTAAGGGCACCACTGAAAATGGATATATAAATACTTTTATATTTATTTTGTTACACAACTATATTTATTTATTTCATTTTCTTTCGCTGGGAGGATGTTGAGAATCGATTATATTAATTTTCTCTATTCACAACAATTTGTATTTCATTTTTTTTTTATTGTGACAAAAAAAGAATGCTTCAATGGTTTGGGCACATGGAAAGGATGAGTGAAAGTTGATTGGTGAAACGAATTTTTAAATCTGATGTGGATGGATGCGTTAAACAAGGCAGGGCAGGGAGGGTGTTTTCCGACCAAATCGGAGACATCCTCAAGAAAGCTAGGTTGCCTAGTGCCCATAACCACTGTATGAAGAGAATTATGGATGTGAAGGAAACAAGGATCGTCGTAAGTGGCGTGACAATTTGATTGATTGATTGATTTATTGTGACATCACATCTGACCTCGACCCGCCTGATGATTAGCAAGAGGAGGTCTAAAAGTGACGACGACTGAAAAAAACGAATTAGTTCACGGCTGCCTCAGTCGCCGTCACTAAGCCGGCCACAGGTGCTTCTTCGCTTGAAGGATTCAAGGTCATAGGATGGTGAGAACACATGGGCTGGCAAAGCATTTCACTTGCCGATCGAAATGTCGCAATTATGGGCATCTTTCTTGATGATGTCTCAGATCAAGGCGGAAAACCTAAATCTGTCTCGTTTAACGTTTTTATCCACATCAGATTTATAAATTTAATTATTTTATAAAATAAATAAGTACCTAATCCATTAATGTACTTATAAACGTAGCAACCTATAAGGATCAGTAGCCTTATAAGTTTACGAACTGCTGACAATAAAAATAAGTAAACACTAGGTTAAATATTTTTTTTTTGAGACGTGACATAATGTGACCTAGATGTTAGACAAGGGGGGGAAAACAGCCGTCATTATGCCGGCCCATGTAAATTGGATTTTATTAATGAATATTGGATTGAATAAATTCACGGTTGCATATCGATCTACTGCGATCGAACTGTTGCTCGACCCGATTAAAGTTGAAATTCGTCGACCGGGTTTGCTCCTGGTAGCGGCATCGGCCTGCGTGAAGATTTAGACTAATTTTTATTACTAATTTATAAAAATACTAATATAGTAATCTGGTTCTACCGTGGCTTTAAAATGGCGTATGAAAGGCCGAGAAGAAGGCTACAAGAAAGTCGTCAAATATAGTATATACTTGTATAATAATTTAGGCTACAGATCAAATATATACATGTAGAGAAGCGAGGGTGTTGTGTCAGGATAGTGGCAAGTGCACTTTATTGTCTCTGCTTAACCCTGTGGGGAAAAAGGCGTGACAATTTGATTGATTGATATAATAGCTAATAGCCATTCCTAATAAGGGATACCTTAATAACTTAGCAGCTCGATTTTCTACGCAAAAAAAAATTCTTGTGTAGAAGTGAATACGCAAACCTTTGAGGCTTCCACGTCTTTTCAGCTTTTTCCACAAACAAGCATAAGACGAGGACAAGTGTGCATTAACAGAATTCTCGAGTATACTTAGGACTGTGTTCAGCGATGCTCCTCCGCGTATTCATGTTCAATGTATGTAATTTCTAGAAAAATAAAATGTGTATTTTCTCAGAAGCTAGTATGCAATCACTGAATTTTTTAGTCGTCCGGCGTTTTAGGTGCAGAATATAAAGTCATTTGCGGTACGCGACCGTGGTGTAGTGGCAGCGCAATGGTCACGCAAACCGAGAGCTCGGGCTCAAAACCACTCACCGGTACCAATGTATCTTTGATATATGTACTTTGGTTGTCCCGTTTTCTATGATACAAGCACTTTAGTAGCTTAGTATAGAAATGTAAATTTAAAAATAATAACAATTAAAAAATATCCTAATGACGATTTTTTTTGATTTAATATTGCGTATGCGGCTAATAGAAGCTGAATTATACGAGTATAAGCATAATCGAAATCGTTCAGCTAAACGCGGATCGAGCTGTATAATTGTCCTGTGCGGGGTTAGGTTGGGCAAGTTAAAACGATTATCGTCTCTCGTTGACGATTGGCAAAATAATAAAAGCTAGGCTAAATCCACCAAAATGAGACTATTGATGATAATGATAAATCGTGTCGTCGCACAGACGATATTAGTTTTAATTGTCTCGTTTTATTGGATTTAGCCTAGCTCTTATTTTGACAATCGCCGACGAGAGACGATAATCGTTTTAACTTGCCAACCTAAACCCGCTGTAGACTGAGTTATTTGATTGAAAAGCCATTTAATTGCTTTTAAAATTGCATGAAGGATGATCTGAAGTTGTTTTTCAGCCCACAGTAGTAATCTTGACCTAATTAAAAATGCTTGTGGTTTTAATGGTTTTTATTTCATGTACTTTAATGAAACTGAAAATATGAAGTTTTTACTTGTAAAGTCACTCCTTTGTTAACGTAGTTTCCTTTAACTTTAATATGTAAAACCTCGTTGTTCAAAGTTTCGTTCTATACATAAATTGTGTGTATTAAATTATTCTCTAAATTGATTTAGTGCTTAAGTGGGACGCTCACGATATTTAACACTTGCACGTTTGAGAGCTCATTGGTAGTTCAACAAAACTGTCGCAAATGTTGTGTAGAATTTTCTCATAATACTAGAATCTTCTTGTAAAACGGATTCAAAATGTATCGTATTTACCTATTACAATGTATTCCTGTGTCTGTTTCATATTCGTCATATTTCTTATTATAGTTATGTTATAAAATAAAGTAACATTATTAGTATTTTCTTAGATTTTGCGCGAACTATGATTATTAAAATAAACAAATTTTATGCGGCTTAGTAACGCTATAGTAAGCCGCACAAAATTTGTTTAATTCAAGTAACATTATTGTTTCGGGTCCAGACCCGAATAACCAGTTATTAAAGAGTGGTAGGCAGTGGTACCCAGTCTGCCGATCCGTGGTGGTACCATCACTTATAAGTATATACACCGTGAAGTGATTTGGTCGCATTTCGGGATCACCTTGTAAGTTGCCGGTTCCAACTAGGCCGGCATAGTGGATGTGATTGCTACTCACAGTTATTGAATTGTAGTAGTGAATTGTAGTATTCATGGACCATACTCCAGCTTAACATCAAGCGGGGTGCTGTCATATGTCGAATCACAATAAAAAAAAACATGATTTATTGTTAACCATATGAATAATTTAAAAAAACTGCTATAATACTTGTAATATACCAGAAATCATTCATAATTCCACACTATAACCTTGGATTCTTCAAGCGATGCGTGTAAATTTTTTTTGGCATAGTGCCGGCGACTGAAAATATCACTGATATTTTCAGTCGCCGGCACTCTTGTGGCGTACTTGCTTACCATCAGGAAGGTCGAGGTCGTATGTCCATATCTTTTCTTAAACTCATGAGCTCCCTTAAACCTAGAATGTTATGTGTATTTACTCTTTAAGGGAAGTCTAGGAAAGATGGCCATAGTTTTTTTATGGCTTGGTAGAAAAAAAACTACGGTGAATAAAATATCCAGATATTATTTATCATATACTTTAATTATTTCTTTAAAAGAAAATCAACAAGAATTAGACATATAATTAAAAGAACATATTAAAAAATAATAAAGAACAAAAAAGACAATTGGCCATCTCTCCTAGGATGTATAGGAGAGATGGCCATTGGTATAGAGGTGAGATAGCCAGTGTTTTACTTTCGTCTTTTTTGCTTCCCTCTTTCTTCGTCTCCTTTTTTCAGTTTTTTCAATCATTTTTACTTTTGATTTGGTTTTTTTATGAGATTATTTTCACACAAAGTTTTCTCGAGGAGCTCAAAATACCCTTTTACGTCTAATCGATTGAGAGCTTGTGATCTAGCAAAGGAAACTCCTTCAGATTTTCGGAGTATAATTTCAGGATTTTTTCGCAAAAATGATTAAAGTCAAACATAGCCAGCATTTTCAGAAGTTTTATCAAGTTTGTGATATATTTTTAATTCTTCTGCAAGCTGATACGCAATTTTCCTGGCGTCATCAATTGTCAGTGGAAAACCACTTCTTTGCATTTCCTTTATATGAGTAGAGATTTTTTTCACTCTCAGGACCAAAGGCACATGATGGTCCCATTGGTCCTTTTTTGTTATTATGCGTTTTTAATCTTCTCTCTAAGGTTTTTCGGGGTATTCCGGAGCACCATTATTTTGCACAGCAACATAACAGCTTGCAATGTTTTCTCAGTCCAATTGCCACGGACACTTACAGCCTTTCTTTGGTAAACGTTTGGCATCTAAAACAAAAATAAAAACTTTTAACAATTGTTAATTCAAAATGTAATAATATGGCCATCTCTCCTTGAATAGATAAGGCCATCTCTCCGTTTTGTTAAGGAGAAATGACCATACGAGTACAGTAAAAAAAACTTTTCACAAGCAATTTAGAGGTTAGAATAAAGTTTTGTACCTAAACTAAGAACTAAACACAAAATAAATCGCTCCTATAACGAAATAACTACTTCACCACATGCATAGTGATTCAGGTCACAAAATAATTGAGCATTACAAAAAAAATAGAACGATTTTACTTACTTTTGTTTTTTATTTTTCGTAAAATCACCCATCATCCGATGATCGTGTTCGAGCCGCTAGGCGAACTAAATAATAAGTAGCGCAATCTATCAATTCTATCCTGAACTATTTCGTATTGGCCATCTCTCCTATACGGCCATCTTTCCTAGACTTACCTATATTTTTTCTCAATCGATCCGGTGTTTGCTATAATATTCAATATTTAGGATAATTTCCTTCGGTATTGCACAGCTGTGGGACTCCATAAACATCCTTGAACACAGTCTTAAAAGCTTAAAGCGCTGAAAAATTGCCTACAATATTCTACTGCAGCGGTGTCTTAACTTAAAGCGACGTGAACGCTGTATTTTAGGCATCCCAAAGGCAGGTAAATCGAATCATAGTGCACGCTATATGTTAATAATTTAATTTCCACTATTTCGTCGCTAAATTGTGTCTTAACACATTTCTATCGGCCACTACATAATATATATTATTGTATTGCCTATATGAAGAGAATAGTGGATGTGAAGGAAGCAAGGGAGTTATGTAAGGATCGTGGTAAGTGGCGCTCCATTGTCTCTGCCTATCCCTGTGGGAAAAAGGCGACAGTTTGATTGATTGATTAATTGCCAAAAATGGCAATTATCTGTTAAAACTAATTTTTAAAAAGACTATTTTTAGACAGTGATATCGCTTTGGTTAGCACACTAGTCCATTCGCGTAAAGTCCAGGGTTCTCGGATGAAATATTTGTTTCATAGCTTTTATTAAGTAATTAGATTTAATATTACCAATATTTGTTAACAAATATTTATTTGCTCCGGGTCCGAGGTAGTACCACCACTTACAAGTATAAAGAACGTGAAGTGACTTAGTCGTTTTTGGGATCAGCTTATTAGTTGCCGGTTCCAACTAGGCCGGCATAGTGGATGTGGCTGGTACTTGCAGTTATTAATTTGCAGCTGTCACCTCCATTCGTGGATCGCACTCCAGCTCAACATCAGGCGGAGTGCTGTCATATGTCAAGCCACAATAAAAAAAAGATAAGATTCAACTAAAATGTTGCTGCTGTAAATATGTCTTGGTTCGGCGAGGTAACCTGAAATATATTTTTCTGCTAAATTAAAAAAAAGAATCAAATCTTCTAATTAAATACATATTTATCCCGGCTGAATACTATACATTAAACGTTTAGTTACTTATATACCATTAGTATTCGCTATTGTATCAAATTTATGATTTAAAAAAATATAACACAATCTTTTAAAAAAATGAAATCACTTCTTTTGCAATCCGTTCGTTTCAGAGCGGTTTGGTTTGCAATCCCATCAATATGTTTTGTTTTGTGAACTCAGACAGTTGACAAAAAGGTAAAAGAAAAACAGCCTAATGGATGTCGGCATCGGAGTTTTAGACTTTTTAACAAAAATACAATATGACAATGTCAAAGAAATATGGTTCGTCTTTTATAACTGTTTTTTACCTGGTTTATCTGACTGAAAATCCCTTTTATCATTAACATGTCTTGTCTTGGTTATTGTTTATTATATTGGTGTTACCTTATTTATATATTATAACGTATAATTTAAAAGTTGATCGAAGTATGGAATTCCTACCCGTCGAAACCCAGAAGCCTTTCTGTGGTTTTCGTTCTGTAGACGCGTGGATTCTTTAAAATCCTCATTTGTAAACATTAAACCGAAAGCTCGAGTTCGAAACCACCCGGTACCAATGTATCTGAAATATGTAATTTGGTTGTCCTGTTTCTATGATTCAATTACTTTAGTAGCTTAATATAGAAATGTAAATTTAAAAAAAATATTTATATTATGATTGTAAGGAAGTAAACAGCAATTTTTATATGACCCCCTTTTTTTAAAAGACATTAATAATTTACATTCATTGTTTTTTTTACATTTCTATACTAACAATAAGCTACTAAGTGCTTGTATCATAGAAACAAGACAATCAAAGTACATATATCAACAGATACATTGGTACCAGTGGGTAGTTTCGAACCCGTGCTCTCGGTTTGCGTAACCACTGCCTCTACCACGGTCGCCATACACTATCATATTATAAATAAGCCTAAATAATTTGATATAAATTCCATTATACTATCACAGATACTAATTAGCTGGAACGTTGATTTTTTAAACACATTTTTTTTTTCCAAAAATTATTTTAGAAGGATAATTACATTAATTTGTTTTATTTGGATAATGTTTAATTATTGTGATCAAATTTTTTAATGGACTTTGCCTAATGGCTTTTAAAAGCTTTAGCTTCAAGCAATTGTTATTGTCATCCTATCGTCACATTATCTCCGAATTTTAAGATAATTAGCAAATTTTATTACAAATCCAGTTGGTGTACGAAAAATAAATATCCAAGTTAGAATGTTTTTATAACATAAATAGGTTTATTTTCGGCTTTCTAAAAACTTGCTTCATTGTAAATTTTTTAGCTAATTAGTAACCTTTTCAGAATCGCCTAAAGGCATTCTCTGGACTTAAACTAAGGTTTTTATTCAAAGACGTTGCTTTTTTTCTTTGTTTGCGTATTAATTTACTTTAAAATAGAAATAGATGAACCACGGCAATGAATGCAATTGTCTTCATACGTGTATAATTTAGATGATAACATACTCTTGTAGTATGTAGGTAATCTTTTATATGGTAAACAACTAACAATAAAGACTTGTAGGTATTAATAATGCATTTAAAAAATTATACATGGTTTAATTGTTGGTCAGATGTTAACAACAACTGTACATTGTTTCGACACATGAATCTCTTTTGTGTATGAAAACCATATTAGCGACAAAGGACATCATTTATTTTGTATGGGGACTTGGGCTTAATTGTATTAACAGTTTAATATGCATCCTAAAATAGTTTGATGTACGAAGATTACAATGTAATTGGAATATATAAAGGATAGTTGCATAGTTTAGGTATGCAAAATGATAATAGGTGTGCAACTATAATTATGACAGTTCAAAGCAGAACAAAAATGGCGTTGATTGACAGATGATACAAAATCCATATCTTATTTTCCAAATAACTAAATTGCACAGCAATTAAAGGCGAAATTGTTATTAGTTTTATCAACACAAGTATCGAAACTACCATTTACATATTTTTTCATCATTGGACATTACAAAAGTAGTACATAAAAGGCCAAAATTAATAATGTCCTTTATAAAATATTACCTTCAATGTGGTTATATACACAGTAGGATCCGAGAACAAGGTAGCATTTTTTAATTAGCTTTACCTGTATGTATTATTTGCTAAAAGTGACTTACCTCAGCGTGATATCGTGAAAAATAGATATAAATAAAAGTATTGGGTTAGATTTTAACCCTCCTTTGTGCACGGCTATACTCACTGACTCACAGATATAGCAATATATTTATTTTCCTTTTAATCTTGATGTCCTTATATTTCGTTGAATTAATCCATTACATAAGAGTGCCGAGTACCCAGTCTGCCGATCCGAGGTAGTACCACTACATACGAGTACAAGTATACAGACCGTGAAGTGATTTAGTCGCGTTTCGGGATCAGCTTGTAAGTTGCCGGTTCCAACTAGGCCGGCATAGTTGATGTGATTGCTACTTACAGTTATTGAATTGTAGTAGCAGTGGGATCCATTCATAGACCACACTCCAGCTTAACATCAAGCGGGGTGCTGTCATATGTCGAGTCACAATAAAAAATATATTTCCTCCAGGAAATTCTATTAATTCATATGAATATAGTTCACTTATGAAGTTTAATATATTCGGGGATGGTGGTAGTTTTACACAAAGAGATGTCATGTTAATTTGTTATGGCAGCCTTCACGTTCACAAAATATTTTGTTCGCTTTGTGTACTCGTTCGTTATAATAGTTTTATAAACATTTCCTTTGTTAATTAATCATTAAGGAAGTGATATTTTTTTATGGCAGTAAGTCCAATATACAGAGAGAGGTTCATTACTTTGTACTTACTTACAAGAGAGGTCTTACCATCGACACTCTAAGACGCTTATTACATTCTGTCATTATTCAAACAACAATAAAGATCTTTGTCATATACATATTTTGTCTAACTAAGCCATTTGTTTTCGTCAAAGACTTAAGTAAAATAAATATCAGCTGTAGTAATAACGGTGAATTGGTAACACGGAGTCTAGAATCTAAACAATGTGAAATATTTCTCAAGCTGAATATCTTAATAATACGAGTACAAAGCTCGCGTCAGTTATTTTACGTCCTATTATGAGGAATTTTCAATTTATGAAAGCGTGAACGTGTAACTATTCATGGCGTGCTGGTTTGAAATATAATTTGCTTAATTTTGTTGGAGAAATTTTGATAACTGTTTTATATACCGTAGAGCTTGTATTGTATGAAGAGAATTGTGGATGTGAGGAAAGCGGGGAGTTGTGTCAGAATCGTGGTGAGTGGCGCTCTTTTATCTATCCCCGTAGCGTGACAATTTGATTGATTGATTTATTTATTTATATAATTTAGGTATATTCTTGTTCGTTATTATACTATAGTACTATTTGGGGCGCAATTAGATGTAACTATCTAAACAGGCGAACTCGTGGGAATACACAGAGATAAGTGAATAAATTGAGATATTTATGTGGAAAATTAATACAGTCGACAAGTACAAAGTTGTTGACTAATATTACTTAGTTGTACTAACGTATAAAATTCAAACTATAAGGACAATTGTGCCGTAATATTTAGAATCTTTGATATGAGCAACTCCGTATATTTGATACAATCACTTTGTAAATAATTAATTAAACAATTTTGTTGTTTTGTTTTTTTTATTTTTTTATTATCCCGACTTTTCGAGAGCTTTGCATCCATCTTAGTCATGGAAAGACTGACTGATAGTAAGCCGCATAAAATTTGTTTAATTCATTAATCAATGTTCGCGCAAAATCTAAGAAAATACTACTTTGTAAATAATAATAAAAAGTTAACTATCGATAATCACATTTTTAGTTACAAAAACAAAGTCGGTAACCAAATATTAAATGTGAATTAAAATTTATTTCTAATTACCAGTATAATGGTTTAAAGTCAATATTATAAAACTAAAAAGGTTCCAATTTAAATCCAATTTTATTTTTATTTATTTTGATAGTTAATTTATTAAGACATGTTATAGGACTGCTAATAGTAGGCCGAAAAACTAGTATTTATTAAATAAAACAAAACTAACAATTTAACTTGTATGTTTCATCAAAAACGCGTTAGTATTAATGAAATATTTAATAAAATATACAAGCTATATTTAAAGATAGAAAATCGACCAATACGTTCATCGTATCGTAAACTACGACAGGGTAACATATTGTGCAAAATTGCATCGAATATCTGTCCTTTCAGCTCTCATAAAATGTTGTAGCTTCTGGTTGTAATGGGGTAGTGCGCTTTAATAGGCTACAACATTACGTTACATACATATTTTTTTTATTATTTTACGACACACAAAAAAACCGTAACCGTAGACCTTGTAATAAGTTCTCTTCAAAGTCTGCACATTAAAAAGTGGTGGTACTTCCTACCCGGATCTGCAGTTGACCACCAACTTCTGCCTACCACTCTTAAATACCTTGGCCCGGAACCAACAACTGACTCGTTTTTTTAATTATCTACCAATTATTTACAATAGGTGAGGGTAACGAGGGAGTTTTGTCAGGATCATGGCAAGTTGCTCTCTATTGTCTAGGCCTTTCCCTGTGGGGAAAATGGCGTGACAATTTGATTGATTGATTAAAAAACATCAACGGAACAATTTGTTAAATTGGTTCGATATTTAGGACAATTTAATACACAATTTATCTCCTTAAGCTAATAACTTCTCAGCATTAGGCATCTAAATAGCGACCTAAGTAATGTTAAGTTGCTACTACAGTTAAATAGCAGAAGTAGCAGTCGCATCCACTATGCCGGCCTAGTTGGCACCGGTAACTTTAAATCATGATATTTTATTAACCAAAAAAATGACAGGCAGGCTTGACAAAAAAAATCTATTTGTGCTACAATAAATGTTTTTTTAATGAAATGGTTGCAATTGACGTTTACGAGTGTTGTTGGCGTTTTAATTAAGTATCTAAACCCCAATGTTTTACGCTAAACTACTTTTACCTTCGCAGTGAAACACATGATCTTCTTGTAAAATATATCGTATATTGTTATATAGCTATACTAGCAGTGCCCGCGGTTTCACCCGCGTAAAATAAGGTTTATAAAAAAGTCATAAAAAGTCATAAAGTCATAAGTCATAAAAAAGGAGGAGGATTCGACTGTATGTCCCTTTTTTATTTATAACTCGATAACTCATATAAAAATGACATACGGATATAAAAATAATATAGAAAAGCTGAAACTATAGTCGATTGGAAACTATAGTAAAAAATATATTTATTTTTTTAATTAAAAGTCTCCTATGTTACTTCTAGTAACTTCAAAAATATGTCTACAAAGTTTCATGATGATCGGTTAGGTAGTTTTTGCGTGAAAACGTAACAAACAAACTAACATTCACATTTATGTAGGATGTCACCTTATGACAATAGGTATAGCTAGCTGTGTCCACTTCGTGATATTTTACAACAAAGCCATATATGTTTTCCTAATCCATTTTATTATTATCAATTTCACGCCTTGTTTTTATTAGGTAGGCAGACAACGGAGCGCCATTTTTTTATTCCATGATGCAACTCTACAATCTCTTTTTTAATGTTTTTTTTTTATTATTGTGACTCGTCATATGACAGCACCCCGCTTGATGTTAAGCCGAAGTGTGGTCCATGAATGAATGTCACTGCTACTACAATTCAATAACTGTCAGTAGCAATCACATCCACTATACCGGCCTAGATGGAACCGGCAACTTACAAGCTGATCCCGAAACGTGACCAAATAATCACTTCACGGTCTGTATACTTGTAAGTAGTGGTACTACCCCGGATCGGCAGACTGGGTACGACTGCCTACCACTCTTTAGTTTCTGATTAAATCAAGGTTTTGGTTCGTCTCCGTTTTCTCTTTACCATTCATTCTTTCAATTATAGATACGGATACGGACATAGGAAAAATATTATATTGGTTTCAGATACGGTGACTGACGGATATGTAATTATTTCGGATCATCCGATAGTTTCGGATAATTTCGGTTAAGGATATTAGATTTAGGTAAATAGCTAATAATTTGGCATTAAAATCAGCCGTATAAGTAGTAGTATACACTACCTATAGTAAGGGAACGAGCTAAATAAACGCGCAAGGAATGCAGTTGTGACGTCATGGTTACGTGTCTATTATGAATAGTGAAGTAAAATGCAAAATGTCGATAACAATAAACACACACTTTCCTTTAAACGGAAATAGATATAGTTATTAAAAATTATCAATGTGTATTAAATTAAAGTATAAACATTAGACACCAACAATCTTTAATGAATTATATATTAATTTGATTTTGAGAATAGTGACTGCATGTTTTTTTTTTCTTTTTTACACATTTAATCACGTTTCTAATAATGATTCTAGACTGACTACGGATGACGGATCTCTTTTATTTAATTAACTCACTAATTTTGCCATAATCAAACAAAGAAAAGTTGGACATGTTTTTATCGATATTAAATGACATCGCCGAGCTATGAGCGTCACTAATAGCGGCTACTATAGGGGTTTTTGACGCCCTACCGCACCTCAGCCCCCGAATCCATTTAACTCGTTCCCCAACTATACTAGTGTGTCGCCTCGGCCGGGGAGAAACAAAAGCTTGTTATAACATGAAATTATCCGAAACTTTCATAATGGATTCGGTTAGGTTTTTATTTCGGATATCCGATAGTTTCGGTTAAGGTTACGGAGTTCCATGACATCCCCGCTTTCAATGTGCCTAAACCATCGCAATATAGCAACATCACAATCGCTGTCACTACTCTTTGTTCAGAAGAAGATTCTTTCAAATCAGATTTATCACGCAAAAGGCAGTTAATTCTACTGTATGTTTCTTCTGCCGTACCCAGAAATTCACTTCCATACATTAATAAACGGCTACCCGTGCCTTCATCAACATAATTTGGATGCGCATTATACTTTGTCATTATATGCAGTTCATTTCAGTATATACTCGTATAATTATTACAGTATGTTATCGTATATAAGTATTTTTTTATTATATTTGTTTATTTATTACTTTGTTCACAGATACGTCTATATGGACTGCATCATCTCAGAGTCAAAGATATTTTGGCTGACATGCGAAGAGATAGAATTGGTCTCATTCAGACATCTGATCAACTAAGGTTCTCCTACGAAGCTATAATTGAAGGCGCTAAGATGATGAATATCGACATGGTGAGTTTTATTCGTTTATTTATATTCATTTTTAATTATTCATTCTTAGGAAAACACATATAAAATGACACAATAAGTCTTAAAACCCATCAATACCATATAAAACCATTAGAAATCAATCATTTATGTTAAGATTCATATAATGTTTTATGCTGTTTTGTCTAAGCATGAATTATATTACAGAATAATATGCCACCGATCACAATTACCACGTGGTTGGAAGAAAACGAAATAATTAATGCTGAAGAGGTAGGTGGTATTGCCAAATTAATATTTATTAAAATATTGGACGTCGTGTTCAATGTATTTAAGGGTTTGACGGCTAAGTTAATTTAATATTTATAATTACGTAGTATAGAACGGTAGTAAAGATAATGTCAAATATTCTAGGAGGCCCGTACATCAGGCGACTACGTATTCTCCGTACCTGGACCTGCGTTCGACGAAGAAGAAGAAGCTCCACCGCTGCCACCTCCACGTGGAACGAGCTTGGTTTGCCCACCACCAAGCAGACCATTACCTTTAATTCCTTCTAGCACTTCTTTGGAATATGTTATGGGAGATATGGATTCTGATTCAGAGACGACTTTGTCAGATAGCACTGATGAGAAAAACGACAATGATGATTCGTAAGTAAATCGTTATTTATCAAGGCAGGGGGAGATCAAGAATGCCTAAAAATCGGTCTTAATTACGGCTGATACAATCGTCACGATTCTGGCCAGAAATCAGTGTCGGATAAGTTCACCTAAAATAGAAAACATATAAACATTGGTTTAAGTAGATCAATATTAGAGAAGCTCTAAAAAATTATAAATATAAAATAATTTAATTATTGAAAAGGATGAGTGAAAGTAGATTGTGAAAGTATCAAAAAAATTGTGGATGTGAAGTCGTGACAAATTGATTCGATGTAATTCATTATTAGATTACATTAATAAATAATTATTATTTGTATTTTCAGTGTTGAAGAAACTCCAGTTGTGTCTAAAGCTGTAGCTGCACGTCGCCGTCGTACTAAGGCAATGAATGAGAAAATTAAGGAAATCAAGGAAAACGTTAAGAAAGCTGATCGTTGGAATACGGTCAAGCGCACAGTCGCTATAACTATTGGTGTCCTATTGGGCAGCATTCTGTTGTATCAATATTTCAAACATTAATTATGCACTTAAAAAACCTAATATTTTTTACAAGCTTTTAACACTAAATGTGACGTTTGTTATTTATATATTATTAATTTTATTTTACTTTTTTATATTATACAAACAGTTGTACAAAGTACTCTGAAACTTATTCTAAACTGCTTCTATAGATAGAATCATTAACCAGGAGAATCTACCTTCCTAAAAGTAATTATGAAATGAAAAACCAATATACAAAAAAAAAGTCTGTTGCAATTTATTTAAATAATTATTTTCTTTTTACTGATTAATGAATTCCTTCCTTCCTACAATAAAATCAGAATGGCCGTGCTGACGCCGGCTTGGGGTACCTGTCCATTGGATTTTAAAACCAATGGAGATGTGAAGCGTAGTTCATTGATCAAATAAAGTTTGTTGGTGAATAAACTATGCTTTCCATGTCCGTGGCCACCTCGAATGAACAGGTACCCTGAAAAGAATAGCTCAGCTGCGTTCTTCCCGAGCATGTCGTAAAAGGCGACTAATGGGAGCATAGGTGTTCGTAGTACATAAATTGATGGATTAGCTATCCCATCGCTTTTGTACTCAATTTCATCTTTCACCTCTTGAGGTTTGAAGTGTTTGTATTATCATTGCCCTATGATTATACTGGCATGGAAAAGCCTATGTCGGCATAAAGAGACTCCAGATGAATTGTATTTCGATAGCTATATTTTATTTTCCTATTTGTGTGTTTTCTTTGCTCTTCTATTTTTTTACTTTACCTTCGTTTGTTTTCACATCCAATTAAGAATTGGCTCTACTGTGTGGTTCTCAATCGTTCCCTTTCTTAATCCTCTTCGTGTTTATTTGTTTCTTCAGTAGTTTTTTCTATTCCTACTTAGATTTTCTTTCTTTCCCAATAAGGAACGTGGCTTGGAATAGTAGCAACGGTTCCTAATTGGTCTTCCTTTTCCTTTCTTTTTCTTCCCAATTAAGAACGTGGCTTGGAATAGCTGCGAAGGTTTCTAATTGGTCTTCCTTTACCTTTCTTTTTTTCCCAATGAGGAACGTGGCTTGAAATAGCTGCAAAGGTTTCTAATTGGTCTTCCTTTTCCTTTCTTCTCCTTCCCAATGAGAAACGTGGCTTGGAAAAGCTGCAAAGGTTTCTAATTGGTCTTCCTTATCCTTTCTTTTTCTTCCCAATGAGGAACATGGCTTGGAATAGCTGCAAAGGTTTCTAAGTCTTCCTTATCCTTTCTTTTTCTTCCCAATGAGGAACGTGGCTTGGAATAGCTGCAATGGTTCCTAATTGATCTTCTTTTTCCTTTCTTTTCCTTCCCAACGAGGAACGTGGCTTGCAATAGTTACAATGGTTCCTAATTGGTCTTCCTTTTCCTTTTTTTCCTACCCAATGAGGAACGTGGCTTGGAATAATTGCAATGGTTCCTTATTGTTCTTTTCTTTCCTTTCTAATGAGAATCCGGGCTCGAAATAGCAGCATTGCTTTCTCATCGGTTTACCTCATTACCTTTTACACATGTTGAGCTCGATCTTAATTGAATTTTACTTTAGTTGGTCACCTTCATGTTCCTTACCCTTTCGAAATACAACAAATCTCTTTCGCTGAAATCTCTCGCATTAACATAACTGCTTCTATCCGGACATTCACAATAATTATGGATTATTTTTGTTATTGGAGTTTTACCGAGACAATACGTAAATTCATTTTATATTAGTGCAATTAGTGAATATTAAGGCCTCGTGGTGGGTATTTTGGGTGTCGTCCTGAGTGATTTCTAATATATTTCACTTGGATTGTTTATACATTTGCTGTAGCACAATACTATGTTGTCTTCATTTCGGTGTAATGATAGCCGTCCTTGGTTCAATTCCATTGTTTCTGTTGACGGTAATTGGCCATTCGCGTTTGTTATTATACCCAAGTTGAGATGTGTGTAATTAGATTAAATGTTTCGTTTTGTTTGTCTTTTCTGCTTCCTTTAGTTCTATCCAAAAGATGACCTTTTCTAAATTCCTATTGATTTAGAATTGGATGTCTTTTTCATTTTCTTTTCTATTTTTTCCTGTCCTTTGGTATTATTTAGTGCTTTTGTTTTTTTTTCTAATTATACACTGTGTAGTGTTATAATTTGTATAATTACTACGACCGGATATTTTTGGGATCACTCTTGGCGTGGTCATTAGACACTTTTACGGCTTTGCTGACTTTACCAAAGAACAAAATCATTTCTGCAACGGATTTGATCCTCTGTGTACTTATTTCGATAGCCTATGCGGATATGTAAGTTATTTGTTTAAATAAATATATATCCGTTCTGAATTCGAAATTTGTTGAACGTTACTTAAGGAATTTAATGAACCTTGCAGTATTGTTCTTTGGTATTATTGACACTTATGTCGTAGTTGTGACTCATGATGTTGTTGTTGTTACAAGTTTATCACCAGAGATAAACTTTATTTTTGATATAAAAATATATATAAAAAACAAAAAAAAGCCCTTCTTAACCGTCCTCTATTCATCCTTTTTCAGCCCCCTCTTCATCTTTTATTCATCTTTTTACCTCTATTTCCCATTTCCACGTTTATATCTCTTCTATTTTTTTATTCCATTTTCCCTTTTTACCCTCTTAATCCCTTTTGCACCTTTACCCTATATTTTCTAATTTTATTTCACTTTCTCTTTTTACGGTCTTTTACTTAATAACTCCGCTTTACCTTTTTCATCACTTCTCTTTTACCTTTTTTTTAATTTTTCTAGCCTTTAGCCTCTTTGTCCTCATATTATTCCTTATTTTCTATTTGACTGACTTACCCTTTTCACCCTCTTAATCTTTTGTTCTATATTTCCTTGTATATTTTATATCTGTATTTATTATTTTATTATTTATTATATCTGTATTTTTATTCCTCTTTACCCCACCTTCTTATTTTACTTCTCTTTTTCTTATTAACTTTGCTTTACCCTTTTTATCCTCTCTTTCTTATTTTATACCTATACTTTCCTCTATTTACCCCACTTTCTCTTTTTTCTTCCCTTTAACCCACCCCGCTTTACCTTATTCCGCCTTTTTCTATTTTACCCACTCTTTTCCTCATTGAACACACTTTTCCCGTTTCTAAAGTCTTTCTTTCTTTAGGTTTTTGCTATTTGCCCCATTTTTACCTTTATCTTTTCACTTCTAACCCTCTTTTCTCATTCCTCTTTCCCAGCCCTATTATTTTTCTTCTTCCGCTACACCTCCTTAGGCAGTAGGACTTAGTGTTAAGTTCACCCAATTAGCAAATCTTCCGGCCATTCACAATGATTAGTTTGCAATGGCCATTTGTTTATTGTTAGGCCATGTGTAGAACTTTGACGTGTGGGATATTGACATATTTTATTAATATAATGTGAATAGGCGTATTTGTATACACTCATTGTATTAACTCCATTGCATAAAAATAAAACATAGTCGTTGTGCATTTTTAGTTCCTGTAATTTGATTTTGTATCTTTTATTTTTTAATATTTGTTAATGAAATAGATAACCGGTATATTTTATTAATTTTTCACTCTTGCTTCAAATCTGAGGAACAGATATAAAGCCAAGAGTCACGCCTTATCAAATTTGCGGAACATCGGCAAGTTTGCATTTCAAATTTATTTTTTGTTTGTCATTGATTTTATGATTTATGCGTGTTGGACCCCGTTGTTAACGTTCTAAAGGTTTGTTTGCTATCACCAAAAGTAAACGAACATGTAGCCTCGACAAAGCAGTCCAACAAGGGTGGGAGGGAAGGAATTATATCATTTCTGTAAAATAAGTTCTTTATATTTAGTTATTGCAATAGAACTGGTCAATTATTTTAAATTTCCTTGTGATGTCACGTCTAAACGGCAGATAGGCGTGACATTACAAACCTTACTTGCAATCTTGAGGAAGCAATTGATGACGACGCACTGGTATTTTACACAATTATTGCGGTCCTTTGTAAAAGATTCGAAAAGTACAGAGAATTTGTTCGTTAGTATTTCCGCTGTATTCCTCGATTCTCCGTCAATAGAGTAAAATATGCGTATGTCATCTGAAACTGAATGCTTCTATACAGTGTATGGTGTGAAGGGCAACGCGCCTACGTTGTATAGTTGACACTATAAGTTTTTTGTTTGCACCAGATTGCGCATCAAATTTATATTGAGTTCTTTCGTTCAGTTTATGATTTCGTGCTGGTTGAGGCTCATTGTAGGGGTTCTGTCACATTTCCGAAATGTGATTTCTTACTTTTGATGCCAATTTAAATACAATTCTAATTCGATATTTAGTACAATGAAGTTATTAAGATAACGCGTAATTGCATTGATTTTTGCTCTTGTTTGGCGAATCATAGTAATTCGCGAAATGAACCCAAATCTCGCTGCATTCGTGTGCTCACTTCTATGTTCTGTTTGTGGAATTGGCATTGTATTGGAATTGATAACAAAATTAAGGGTAGTGAACCCAGACAAAGAGCTTCAACTGAAGGGTGGGTAGGGTGGCATTATGTTTTATATTTGCCACTTTCTGTGGTTTATTATTTCATTCGCCACTGCGAATTGCAAATTATAATACTAAATACGTCATGAAGAAGTTATTATTTGTTGGTTTTGCATTAAGTTTCCGAAATATCTGTGTTAAATATTATAATTTGTAACATCTTTACAAATTTTATATTAATCAAATGTACAGAATGTAGGAAGCTACCCAACGTTTTAACTTCGCTATATAATGAGTCGTCTATAGAATCAGATGTTATAAATAGAATAAGACAAAAACAAACGTCTTTGTATTGAAATCTTGTTTTAAATATAGGTATAAGATAATTTTAAGTATATATATATATATATATATATATAACAAACTTATAAATGTAATTTTTTATAAATTATACATAAAAATCTAATAAATATATAAACTTATAAATGCAATTATTAGCCACGAATTGCCACAAAAATTCTTGTAACACTGCCAAGAATTTTAGAAGACATTTTGACGTATTTTGATATTTAAATTTTATTGATTTCATAATCGCTAAGAAATGGGTTTCTACAATTTTTTGTAAGGGCGGCGTTTGTACCATTACCTTTAATAACGCGTATAGACTCAATTAGACCCATTCTCGTATTAATTCTAATAAGTCATTAAACCCTAATATAAAGTCTTAAAAACTAGCCGGTTGATCAAGACGCACAAATTAATATCTATAGTATCAATATCTAATATCTTTCAGTATTTACCAGTATCTAGAGAAAAAAAATCATTTATGTATTATAACTATTAATTTTGATGAAATTTAGGTATATTCGTAATTAATTATATTTCTTAAAGGAATTACATATTAAATCAAATAAGTTTTATATTCATATTAAAGGAAGAGGACATAGTTTCGTATAAATTTTGTGTAGGTTAAGTGTAGTAAGTAAGTACAGACTGGTTGTATCCGACCCTTAGGTTGACTTTTAAGGTTACTGACAAACGTTGTAAAACAAACATGGCCATACAGAAGACTTATTGAAATATTAAAAAAACACCTATTCAAGAATTATGATCAGATATTTTGCTAATAAATCTAATTAATTAATTTCACTTTCGTACTTTCATCCGTCCCTAATAAAGTGGTATGCCCATACTCATAAAGAACAAATAAAAATAATTTAATTCAAATTATTTGAAATATAATATAGAGGCTCTAGAGAAGAAATCATGATATTGTTCTTTTTAAACGCGGACTAATTTTAGCCGGCATAGTGATGGCAACCGAAAACCGAGTCGTTCTTTTAGTAGTTTGCACTCTTGGACCTCTCCTTGCTTTTTTTTATTTTTATTGGGACTCGACATATGACAGTACCCCGCATGATGTTAGGCCGAAGTGTGGTCCATAAATGAATGTCACTGCTACTAAAATTCAATAACTGTGAGTAGCAATCACATCCACTATGCCGGCCTAGTTGGAACCGGTACCATCAGGTAAGTCGAGGTCAGATGTCAAGTCACAATAAAAACAATAGACATGTTAAACTTTATTTTCAAAATTAGTACATCCACTTAAAAAAATCAGATCATGAAGTGACTAAGTCGCGTTCCGGAATCATCTTGTAAGTTTCCGTTTCCAACTAGGCTGGCATAGTGGACGTAACTGCTGCCTAATTAAGTTATTTAACTGTGGTAGCAGTAACCTCCATTCATGGACCGCATTCCAGCTCAACATCGGGCGGGGTGCTGCCATATGTCGAGTCACAATAAAAAAAATGTCCTGATCCTAAATTAGTATTAAATTACGGAGGCGTCTAAAATTTCTACAACCAATAGTCTCAACCGCTAGTTCGGTCTTGCATTTTATTCTCATTGTGACGCTACTTGCCCAATGGGTAAGCAAGGGGAGATCCAAGAGCACCAACGACTGTAAAACCTCTTATCTTAAGGTTTCCTCAGTCGCCACCACTATGCCAGCCATAACTCCGACATTCAAGCTAATCTCGAAACAGGATTAGCTTCAAATATGTTGGTGACTAGCTTTTTTCTAAGATAGAATTACTGTATACCATACAGACATTTCAGCGAGGTTAAGAGAACCAAAGTCAGGTAAAGCACCACTTTGAAATCATTGAATGTAAGGTGTGAAAACATGACTTCTTTTTTTTACATTTCTATACTAAGCTACTAAAGTCATAGAAACAGGACAACCAAAGTACATATATTAAAGATACGGTTGGTGGTCTCGAAGCCGTACCACTCGGCTTACGTAGCCATTGCACTGCCACTACACCACGGTCGCCTTAAGTATTACTATTTGTTTATGGTACTGTCCTGGGCCAGCAGAGTGGAGTGGCATGGTCGTCCACTTTTGTCAGTATAACTCTAACAGTCAGCCTAACACATCAGCAACGTGTATATTAATAATCAATATTGGTAATGGAGCTTTATACAAAAAATCATTTGTGATTTGTCCACCGTAACACTGTCGGCCAGGCGATGGCCGGCTCATTCAAGCACTTTATTACATTGTAGCATATACATGTCTTATTATACATTTATAATTTAATTCGGTTCAGTATACTTCGTTTTCCCGGAGTGATTTAATTTAAAACGTCAACTGTCGTACAAAGACTCGAATAATGATCAATAATAACATAAAATTATAATTAATGATCGAAATATTTTGCGGCTTACTATTGCGTTTATTTTAATCCGACGCGAGACGTTGCGAAAATATTGCTCGTGGATCGCAAAATTTTCGCAACGGCGGATTTAAATAGAATAAACGCAAAAATAAGCTGCAAAACTCTTTCATTTCAATAAACGATTAACGTGTCTGCGTACGGCTGTTATAGATAGCGCATTCTAAATTGAATCGCAGCATTTAATAGTTAATAAAGATAAATTACCAAAAGGGCTAGATAAAATAAAATAAACATCAATGTTGACACAGGCAGTATTTTCGTAAAATGACATAAAAACCAAAAATAAATACGGCTTGCTATCGCGTTGGTTTTTTCCCCGCGACCACGATGTCTAATTGGCTTTTGTCGGATCAAAACAATCAATGAAAATACAAACTTTTACTCCTATTTTTTTTTTCGTTGTCATTAACCCCTTAGGGTTCGAAATACATGTATGTAATAGGTAAACATTTATAATTATGTCAGTATCATATTCATCATCATGGTAGCTATGATTAGTCGTCAACTGATGTGTACATAGTCCTTCCCCAAGTCATTATGTATATCACCGTCCTATATTAGTATACTGAACTCTATTTCTTAGGCGTTAAGGTGGTGTATATATAATTAAATTTATTCTTTTATAAAGTTATTTTCTAAGTGACTTAGTATTTTCACAGTCGCCTTCATGGCTTAACAACAGCCATAAAAAACTATGTATTACTTCTGTCGTACGACACCCGGAAGATAAAAAGAGCGCTGGCATTCAAGCTTGTGTTAAAAATTCTAAAATGTTATCAATTACGTGCGCGACACTATGTATGCGACTTGCTCCATCCCACTGCAGTCGTCCAGCACCTTATCTGCCGATCCTTATACTGCGCAACTCAAATGTAGGCACTCTTTTTGTCTGCCGGGATCTATACCTACTACGATCTCTTATTTGCCATGTTACATAGACTAGAACAATGGCTATTACGTATATAATAGTTCCTTATTTTAGCTTTAATTCTATAAAGCATTTTTTTATTATTATTCTTAGTATATATAAAAGTTATATATCTTATGTAAGTCTGTCTTCATGTGCTACATTGGTTGTAAATGTATGAAAATAGAAGACAGATTTACATGAAATTTTAACTGAGAAATGTAAAACTACCTGAACTATACGTACAAATTAATTTTAACATGAAAGAATTGAATACGTTCGTACTATGTGTTATTCGATGGTGCACCGCTACGAGTCACAATACTCGTCACGTCAAGATTTACACTCAGTATGAACGTGTACTAGGCTAAGTATAAGATAAGTTCCAATATTGATTTTAATTTGATGTGTTTTAGAATAAGGGACCTAACTTTTTATAATTATAAAATCATTAAAATTAATTTCATATGTCGTCCTTCTTCCTTTTATATTATAAGTATTTTTTTATTTAATCATTGTTTTTAATGTTTTAACAGATGTCCTTACGTTAGATTGTCGTATAAAAATCCAATCCTAAAATATTATGAAAAACTTTAATTTTATTATTTTAATTAATCTAGATTATGAAATGTTAAGTTTTTTACTTATTATCCATTTTAGAATTTATGTAGGTATTAAGTTCAATTGCTGCGCAGAGAGGTTAACTGATCTTATCATAAAAGTAGTTGGTTCGAGTCAAAGCGTAGTCTTTGTAGTTGTAAAACAAAAGACCGTAGGTTTGAATCCATTACTGAGATTTTACTGTCACATTTAGCAAAGTTACTGCTATGATAACCTACCATCTAATTAATGACTAATGTTTGCACGAATTATTGTTTTGATCTCATTGATTGATAAATATCTGAAGAATTTGATATTTCTATCCGTCATTTGTAATTTATGATTGATGATATTGATTGACGCGTTTAGCTATTAAACAAATGGGCATTTTTTCTAACAATTTATGGTGATGTATACATGCAACAAAAACTTTATGTCGTATTGATTAAATTTACTACCGCCTTTCGATCGTCGTCGGTTTCTCGTGCGTAACCTCTGCTTGCGCAGAAAAGGAGTAAACTTTTTAAATTATGAATCAATGTTTAAAATATTCTTATTATTTTGAGTAAAATTAAGATTTGGTATAGTATATTGAGTAATTTAAGATGAATGTTAGGTGTTTTATTATTATACCACGCACTCACGTTGTCGTTTAACGCACGGCCGCTAGATTTCCGACTAATAAATAAATTGAAAATACGCCGAACCCAAGTATTCTCGGTAGACTTCTTGCCACTTCCTTGGACTACAATTTTTTCAATCCTAATGAACTTTAGTTTAAGCCCTTGTTGAGTATCATTTATAAAGTGTTGACGCAATGTTCTTGTTTAATATAGTAGCTATTATATATCATAAGGGTTGCACGAGGTATATGTTGTACCAGATGTCACATCAAAATGGGTCAGTTTAGCACCTTTAAATCTAAAAAAGATAAAAAGTAATGTTCTAAGGAACAAACAACCATTGATTTTATAGTTGCGAAGGTGACGCACCCACTGACCCATCTCGACGTTACACCGTATATAGGTATTAATGGCTGTGTGTTCGTTAAAGTGTGAAGTTTTATGTATAAAATTTCATATTTATATACAAAGAAGTACTCTTGAATTCGATTCACATTAATTAAAACGTCTTTTGCCTTAGTAAATTGACATTCAGTTTTGCGGGAAATAATAACAAAATCAAATCAAACTGTCACACCTTTCTCCCACAGAAATAACATTTAATCTTCTTCTTCAGTTCGATTCTCACTTTCTGGTAAGGCTAAGGAAACTTACAGTCTTCCGTAAAAATGTCTTCAGTGGATGAATATAAAACACTTCAGCGTTTCATTCATTACATAGGGGGGAAAATGATAGTGATAGTTTTAGTAAAGCGATGATAAAATTTTACTAAAACTCTTCCGACGGAGTCTTGAAGGAAACATGAAGAGACACGTTAAACATCTTTAAAACACTTATAATATACTCGAACAACTTAAAAATTATTACTGGTTAACCATTATTGCACATTAATATCAAGAAACACAAACTTTACAAATAATTAAAAATTCCACAACCTGTCACTTGCAGTTTTCCTCAAAAAACTCACATTTATTCTTATTAATGTAGACCATGGTTTTGTTGTCCATTATTATGTGTCTGTCACTCCTATGATAATTCATATAATAAAAACAACAATAAAACACACACGTATAATTCAATTTAACCTTAATGGCGGCTCTGAAGTTAGTCGCAAGTAAATGCGCAATTCATTAAATACGACTCGAAATAGTTGATCAATATTATGTCTGTACTTGTGCAAATTTGCGCTTGCAACTAACTTCGGAGACGCCATAAAGTTTTTAACTAGCTGTTTTTTAATAGACTTCATACCAGTAAACACTGTGTTATGGCATTTCATTCAAACGATGGACAGATAACCTAGCCTCTAATGACTGGTGAATTCATGATTTGTTGAAACTGGATAATTTGACAAATCCAACAGTAAATTTTAATTCATGACTGACACTTAGTCAATCATAAAATAGTTGTAACTGACACATTATCAGTCATAAAATAGTTGTGACTGACACTAGGTCAGTCATGAAATTGTTGTGACTGACACTTGCATAAATGTACAATAAATTTTACAGTCCAATGTAAACAACGAAAATAACCATAATAATCGCTTTAAAATATTATTTTTAGTAATACGTAATTGTACACACCATAATAACAAATTGTAACATCCATTGTCTCTGTGGGAAAAAGGCGTGATAATTTGATTGATTGATTGATAATAACTATTAACATTTTAAATTACAAAAAAAACTATGCTTTAATAACAATTTCCAAGCTTAACATAACCAGACGCTAAGATATAATGAGATAAATTTATTTGCTAAGTGTAAATATAAAATGGAAACAATGCTTTAGGAATTGATTTTAAAGTAGATACGAGTGTTTAGTGCAGTGACACTAATCACTCTATAACTTTCTAAGGGCATGTGTGTAATTATCTAAACTATGTGAATCTAATCAAGGGTAAAATTATTACACAAACTGTCACTTATATTAAGTGGATTTGATAAAGTTTTTTTGCTCCTGGTTGATAACTGTTTCATAATTAGTCTTATTTTAAGAATCATCGAGACAATCGCCGAGTGGAATGCTTTGCCAGCACATTACTGAGGCAACCGTTAACTGAGTCGCTATTTCAGTTGTCGCTTTGGACGTCCCTTGCTTATCATCAGGTAAGTTTCTTTGGCCGGCATAGTGACGGCGACTGAGGCAGCCGTGAACTACCGTCGTCACTCTAGGACCTGCTCTTGCTTATCATCAGACTGGTCGAGGTCAGACAATAAAAAAAAGTTAAGGTCTGATGTTGCGTCACATCAAAATTAAACCAAGTAAAGTAGTTGTAGATACCCGTTATCTATCGATGAAACATATGATTTTTTCTCTAGTAACCAGTTCTCAACCAGGGGGCTCAACTTTCATTGGAATAAAAATTAAATTCATTCCCATTTGTAAAAAAGTTAAACGGTCGCTGTTAGTATCTAAAACATCTTTTATTCATTCGGACAATGAGTTTCATTGAACTTGAACTGTTAATAAAAATGAACATCGATTCTCAGTTTGTTGCACGAACGCAATTTTAATTTTGAAGCTCATTAATGGAGTTCAACTGTGAAAACGGAGCTCATTGTCATTGAGTTACGCGATCGGTCCGCAGGTCCTAGTATTTAAATTTTCTATAAATTTAATCAGTTTCATTCCTCACTAAACTTTAATTCAAAATAAAATTTCAAATATTTATAATAGATTTTAATACTTGTGGTTATTTTACCTAAGGACATTTGTTTAAAAGCCAGATTTCATTGATTCGTATCGGTGCTGGTCGGGATAGTGATGGCGACTGAGACAACCGAAAACTGAGTCGGTTTTTTTTTCAGTCGTTAACGCTCTTATACCTCCCCTTACCACCAGGCAACTTTACAACAGAGTTATGATGTGATAATAAAACCTACAATGTGTAACAATTCAAAAATCTATTAACTCGCCCCTACAACTACATATCCAGGATATGAATGCCAATTAATTTTGATTGATTTCAAATACAATATTAATGTAAATTTGTATGAGACATTATTTACATTTAAAATATCAAATAGTAGCATATAGAATTTAAAACATTCCGGTAAATATATTTTAAATGGGATATCTCAAATAATGTTATGTTTTTAATGTTTTCAGCTTGTACGGCACAGTGGACGCGACTTCTGCTTGCAGACCTTTGTGGCATCGGTCGTCTCCACTCATGGATAGCATTCCAGCCAACCCTTATTTTAACTTTCACTTACATTTATATTAGACATATAATTATTTTTAATTGTAGTGATGAAAATGTGATTGTGACTTTATTTGACTTTATTGAGATATAGTCCATTCGCCTTAAGAACATGCTGAGTCATCAGTGTTACTACTACAGGTAAAGGTGGTCACTGTAGAGTAAAATTTTAAACATTTAAATTCTGTTCCATAACATCATAGTCGAATTTGACTTTATATTATTTTGCGACTTTGTTGGTTGGGAGGCGTGGCCAGTCCGATCGAAAACGTTAACTCAGTTTTCTTAACGCGAATGGTTTATAATTACTATTATTTTTAATTACAATTCAATTAATGAATTATTAATAGTAAATATACTATGAATAATATCAATTTGAATTAATTGAATATAATTCCTAGCTTTTTCTTGCCATTCCCAATAATGATGTTTTTGTAATAACTTTTTAAAACATAGAGTTCAGAACATATTAATGATATAGTAACTTTAATATAACTTGTTAAATAAGAATAACCCTAATAAAGTAGTGCGTGATTCTTTTAAACATTCGCGATTTACTTTCACAGGCGGAAAACTCTATATAGCATAAACCGTGCGTGATTACTCGTCGCGGGTAATAGCCGTTCTAATTCGGAAATATTGGAAGCTCTGAGCGCTTCGGGATTCATTACTATGTATACGCTAATGTAACGGTTTGTAATTAAATTCTTGTAATTATTAAACGTGGACAAGCCGGAGAAGCTATAACCGTGGTTGTATAATACCAATGATTATTATGAAACCAGTTGGGCTGCAGCTGGTTCCGATAAAACTGGGATCCATAATTGATTAACAAAATTATAATATCTTCGAACAAGACTAACCCTATTGGTGAAACTGTAAGCGAATTTTCGACAAATTATTGTCACAAATTTATTAATATGGTCAATTGTTTAGTTATCTTTTTTTATTATATGATCTATACACGATCAATCCTAATTATAATTAGTTAATAAGAGCTCTTTCTAATTTACCATAGTTAAGTATTTTTCTTTATGTGGCTACACAAGGCCGTCTTTAACCTACTGGAGGCCCTGGGCACATTAGAATAATGAGGCCCCTGTGCGATTGACAGATCACCATCACCAAGACAAAGAAAGTAGTTCAAGGTTCTGGATTTTATATTATTTCTTTACTGTTAAAGATCTATGTTGAGTGAAGAATAGTAACCCTTCTTCGGACAACAAAAAGGCACTGACCAGTCATTATTGTTTGATTTTTACGGAATAAATGTGATTTATTTTTCAATAAATATTGGCTATCGTTTGATGATCTGGCAGGAACTAGGGGGCCCCTATTGGTCGCAGGGCCCTGGGCACGTGCCCAAAGTGCTATATGGGAAAGATGGGCTAGTTTATACATATAATTGCATGATTAAATTGTGTTATGTCCTTCAGTGTGATCAAATATAGATATATTATTTTGTTATGTGCTTTTAACATTATTTTGATAAAATGTATTTCTGAATTCCAAAATTGTTTATGTATGCTAATTATATATTTTAGTTAAGAAATATAAGTGTATATGTTCTAATTACTGCTTTTAATAAAGATAATTAATAAACATTGATTTCTTTCATTTATACTAAACCAGGATTGAGGGAAAATTAAAAGTATTTCCGTTTTAGTATATCAATGAACCAATCAAATTGTCACGCTTTTTCACAGGGATAGGCAGAGACAATGGAGCGACACTTGCCACGTCTTTACACAAGTCCCTTGCAGCCTTCACATCCACAATTCTCTTCATACAGGCTCTATGGTTATGGGCACTAGGCAATCCAGCTTTCTTGAGGATGTCTCCGATTTGGTCGGAATACCAAATCTGATGTGGATGAATGCGTTGATCGAGGCAGACCCAGGAGTGTGTTCTCCGACCAAATCAGAGACATCATGAAGAAAGCTGGGTTGCCTAGTGCTTCTGCTCCTAAGTTAATTAACTATAGTAACAGCCGCCTCCATTCATGAATCGCACTCCAGCTTAATATTAGTAGGGGTGTCTACCACACCCAGCATTAACTTCC
The DNA here is from genome assembly GCA_905220615.1 of Tinea trinotella. Classification (NCBI taxonomy): domain Eukaryota; kingdom Metazoa; phylum Arthropoda; class Insecta; order Lepidoptera; family Tineidae; genus Tinea; species Tinea trinotella. The sequence continues at coordinate 19,257,831 of HG992305.1, forward strand.
ATGCATTAATGTAGGAACAATCACCACCGCATCGTAAATCATATCGTTGAGAGCGAAACCGCTGACGTTTCACAAAAATGATGTTAAGGTAACGGGCCAATGAGTAAGCTGCCACCTTCTTTTTGCCTAATCATTGGCTGTTAATTTTTAAGACTTTTAACTTGTATGTCATCCAGTGTTCTGTTTTAAACCATTATTAAAAGCTTTCTCTACTTTCCACTTTTAAATAAGAGGCGTCTACTTTAACTTTGATGGTTTTAAAATTGGTACTTAATTGTCTTGCATATAATATGATACTATATTATAGGTGAAATAAAAAACAAACTATATATAGACACACACTTTATTCAAAGGGAAAACTACAATTACTTCACTTCACACATTAACTTAAATAAAACTTAATCTATAATAAAATAGTAATATTTGCTTAATAGTGGAGTGCCTTAACCTCCGAATCCAATTTACTTTGAATGTAATAATATAACCTCTTTATTATGTTATATATGTTTAGTTTAGCCAATAACTAAAACCTATGCAAGATACGGAAAATTGTATGCATACAAAATTATAGGTATTTTCTTGCCCGATTTTATTTATTTTTTATTTCTCTACGATAAAAATTACCTCAGATATCGTAGAGTATCTGTAGAGTATTTACAGTGGAGTAAAATTTCGAAGCAGACATATGAATTGTTTTATAAGACATATGAAATTTTTAATTGTAAGAAACAATTTGCAGGCAATTTCAAGGGCTACAAAGACCAACTTTATAAGGCTTTATACATTCATTAATTGGATTCCGAGTAGAGATGGTCTGAACTAAGTAAATCTGATACTGTCAATCAATCAAATTGTCACGCCTTTTTCCACGGGGAAAGGGAGAGACAATAGAGCATCACTTGTCATGATCCTGACACAACTCCCTCGCTTCCTTCACATCCACAATTCTCATACAAGGTTATGGGCACTAGGCAACCTAGCTTTCTTGAGGATCTCTCCTATTTGATTTAAAAACACCCTCCTGGGCTTGCCTTGTTTAACGCATGCATCCACATTTCCTGTAACTCTGTACAAGAGATATTTGATCACCAAGTCATTCATTCTCAAACAATACTTCCTTTCACTTGTACATCTAATCTAATCCTAATCCATAAAATCCGCGTATCTACATTTTTTCGCTACCATGGTATTTTTTATTTTTGACTCGACATCTGACCTCGACCCGCCTGATGGATGGTACTTGATTTAAAGAAGTGATTCTACTCAGCAAACTGAGAGCATTTATTGTTTTTAAGTGTTAATGCGGTAGGTACATTTATAATTATTTTTTTAAATTTTACACTCTAGTAAAAATCGCTTAGATCCACAAAATAGTAGTTTCTATGCACTACTTAATCCCTTTTAGAACCATATCCTTTTAAAAAGCAATTTACTATTAAGTAAATAATACCTAACTAACCAATAATTACATTTAATTAAATTAAAGCTTAATGATAGGCCAGTTAATAATCTAACAGATAAGTTTAAAGTAATTACGATTCGCGTTCTCAGTATTTTAAAAAGGAATGTAAAATCCGTATACCGTGTTTAATTAAAAAAAACTATTATTATTGACATTTAATACGGTATTATTAATACAAATAATATTAGGAATAAATGCGATAAAAATATAATGAAATATGCCCAGGGCCGTCTTAAGCATATTCAGCGCCGGGGTGCGAAAGTCAAGGCTCCGCTCGCGTGGTCGAAATTTCAAGGTACCTATCGAAATTTAAAGCGGTCGGCATGCGCCCCTAGGACTCTGCGCCCGGGTGCACCGCACCCCTTGAACCCCCGGGTAAAGATGGTCCTGAATATGCATAATCTACCATATCAACGCCATTTATGCGAGAAAGATCTGAGTGGAGACTGGGTTGGGTGAATTGAATATCTGAATAAATAGATAGGTACTACATACATATTTTAATAAATATGCCTGGGGGGGGGGTTATATATGAGACACTTGTGACTAGAGATGAAGCATATTTATTCGAACAGACTAGATATAAGAACATAGATTAGGTATTTAGTGATACTAAGTAACACCTAATTCCACCTAATCCAATATTAAAATAAATATAAAACTATACCGTCTTCGTACATATATGAAATATTAAGTTAATTAAAATAGTCTAACATTGTTGAAATAGCTCCTGAACGGATTACTGTGAGCACATGCTTTCTGGTTCAGGTTTTCTGACCAAATCGGAAACATCCTTAAGACATCCTCAAGGTAGTTTTGGAAACAATAACAGCATCAACCAACACCTCAGTCTCTCCGTGACCACGATGGCTGCAAAGCTCTCAAAACGTCGGAATAATAAAAAAAATGTAAAAAATAAAATAAAATTTGTTTAATTCAATCTTCAAGAAAGTTGGGTTGCCTAGTGCACATAACCGTAGAGCTTGTATAAAGAGAATTGTGGATGTGAGGGAAGCGATGGAGTTGTATCAGGATCGTGGGAAGTGGCGCTCCATTGTCTCTGTGACTTGATAATTGATAAAAATAAAATAACAATATATTTATTAAAATATTAGCCAAGGGTGTTAATATCTCACTCACGGCAATGCCAAATGGGTAGCTTAGTTGATCGTACCAAATATTTCAATAATTTAGTAAGTTTTTATTTTAAAACTCTACAAATAGGTATTACGCAGATTCAATGGATTAGGTATTTTCAATCAATCAAATTGTCACGCCTTTTTCTCACAGGGATAGGCAGAGACAATGGAGCGCCACTTCCCACGATCCTCATACTTGCTTCCCACACATCCACAATTCTCTTCATACAAGCTCTACGGTTATGTGCACTAGGTAACCCAACTTTCTTGAAGATGTCTCCGATTTGGCCAAAAACACCCCCCTAGGTCTGCCTTGATTAACGGATCCATTCACATCAGATTTATAAATTCCTTTCGTCAATCTACTTTCCATATGCCCAAACCAGTGAAGCATTTTTTGTCAATTCTTCCCACTATATCTTCTTTCAAACCACATCTATCGCATCTACAGTGTTAATTCTACTCTCATGCTTCTTCTGCCATACTCAACATTCACTTCCATACAATAATGTAGGAATAAGTACCGCATTATGAACAACTATCCGTGACTTGGCACATTATTTGTCTGTCCATTGTACTGTGGATGGCACTGTTCACTATGCTACCCTTTTGCACTCTTGGATTAGGTATTATACCTAGTAATTTCCTGAATTAGGATTAGATGTAGTATCAGATTTACCTAGTACAGAAGATCTTTACTGAGACACTTTGCTATAAATAAATATTGTTATAACTTATTTTGTAAATGCTTCTTTGATGAAATTTGCTGTTTTGTCCTTATATTACCTTCAGAGATCAATTGCATGCATTCCTGAAACATAATTGTGTGATTACCAATTAAATTTAAATTAAGTTTTAAAAGAAAACGACATAAAAGAAAAAAACATAATTTTCAAAACATAACTTCTTCACGCATCGCGTGAACAATCCAAGGTCATAAGATGGAAAGACCTCATGGGCAGGCAAAGCATTCCACTTGTCGATTGATCTACAAAGAAAAGACGCACCGAACTTTTTAGTTCGACTGCCGATTCGGTCGATAGAATGCGGATGCTTTCCCCGATCTGTGCGGGTAATACGGGAGTGAAAATACGAGGTAGGAACAAGGTTAAAGAGCTCTTCGGAACATTCTGTGTGGTATGGGCGATAGAGGACGCACATAGCCGCCATCTCTCTGGGTAGTTGCAGGGGCTCCACAGTTCGCGTGACCTCTGCATCACCTATGATTCCGACAGCTTGGTGCTGCAATGAATCCAGGGCATTAAGAAGATACTTTGCAGATGTTGTCACCCTATGCATTAAAATATGCCTAATATTGATGTAATAATAAACATGTATAATAATTACATTTTGTGAACTTCTTTGGGAGAACTGCAAGTAAGCGACGTCGTTGTTTTGGCACAGACGGAGCATCTTTTGTGCGTCTCTTAGTTGGGGCAGCACCCTGTGGCAGATGAAATATATATTAAACAGACGAATGCTAAATCTTAGCAGAGCTAAGTTCTGCATTATGGTAGGTTAACGGGACATTGTGATTTTAATCAGCACCTGTATAACCTCAACATATCATAAAGCACTGTAAAGGCTGCCTTAATGGGGAGGAGACATGTGCTCTTGAGTTACAGGAGTGGTTGAAGCAAGACAGAAATTCCTTGGCAACGCAAGGACGCTTCTGGAGGTCTGCAGAAACAAGAAGGGTCTCCTGACCTTCCTTGAGGAGATCGGTCTCAACTGAAAGAGAACTGTCGAAGAACGCCTAAAGAAACCAAAGAGGACTTCAAGTGCGGAAACAAGCCCGCACATAACTGTAACTTTATGCATTTGAATATACTTTGCACCTACCTTCTTCGTGGTGGGTGTTTCTTCAGGTGGGTCTTTCTTGCATGGACGTATTTTTTCAGGCCAAATGATAGACATCACCTTTTGCAACATTATGACTTTAGGTGCAGGATTGCGTGCCTGAGATTGTATTTTGAGGACTTCCGCATTAATTGAGCGAGCCATCTTTTTAATGTCTCGCCAGCTCTAAAAGCACCAGAACAAGGAGTTATACTTTTATTATTAGAACATTGGATTTCGGAGCAAATAAGGCATTGACTGCTTGCTCTTTGTGTAATAGTAATAATAAACAAATTTATAATCAATCAAATGAGAAATAATCTACATACTTGCTGCCATTGTTCCACGGATCTTAGAGTACCTTTCTCCGTCAACATGTCAGCGAGGAGCTTCCATTCTTCTTTTGGCGGTCCCATGGCTTTTGTATATCTATCATTGGCAAACGATCGGTGCCCTGCCATATAGTCCAATAACAGGCTGGTTTGCTCTGAAGTTCTACGCTTGCGTCCCCTAAAATTGTTATGGCTATAATAGTGAGCTAGCATTAAAGCTAGAATTTATAAATCTAGGTAATCAAATGTTTCAAATTCTCGTTCAACGTTTAAACTGTTTAGCAATTGTGCGCAGCTTGTGTTATATTTAAAAGAATAATTAAATTGAAATCTTATTAATTATAAACGTTTTTACTTACATTATGTATTTTTCTTTCTTTTAGCCTTGTTTAATGTTTATAAACGCTTTATTAAAGTTCACAACAATAAGTAAATACGCTTCAACACCATTTCAACACAAATTATCTTAACAAATAAAAAAGTTGGTTATTAGTTGACATTTCCTAATATGATTCCACTCTTTAACTTATACGTATAATGTATGAACTACACCGAAATGAACGAATGGATTGAGTTTTGGCGGGAAATTGCAATTAACAGGTCGTCTATTATCAACACAATGAACGTACTTAATTAATATTACAAATTATCATTCATTATTAACATATTAATTGTAAAAGTTTATTCTTTTTGTTTATGGAATTGTTAAACAAAAACATATCATTAGTTTCATCTGTGAATGCTAAAAGAATTACTTTTGAGAATTATATTAACTATTTATTATTTGTGACTAAACAAAACTAAAACCATGATTATTTACTTTCTTTGTTAAGCATATAGGGGGCCCCATTTTCCTAATGGGCCTAGTGCCCCTAATGGGATAAAGACGGACGACGGCACTGCTTGTAATGCTTGTGGAATTATTTCTTATCCAGTAATCATTTAAAAGTTCATCGAGTATAAAGAAGAGAAATAAAACGTGTTATTTCATATTTTTTTAGGACTTCATCGAAAGACTTATAGTAAAGTTTTTTCACCTCTTTACTAAAACTATCACCATTATCTTCACGCTTATGTTATGGGGCGTTCTCACGGGGCGATTTGAGTTGATCAACTGTGAAAATAAAAATTGATTCAACAATAGTTAAAGACCTTTCTACTTTTACTGATTCAACTAATAGCTGACAGCTACTCGACTCGTCTGAACCTATTCGTTCAACTTGCATTGAATAATCAGTCCAATCAATCAGTCAATCAGCGCGATTGATTACCTAAGTATTGTATATAGCATTCCTCTATCACCAGTTTTTTATTTGTTTGTGAAATAAAAATGTGAATGTGAATAAAATACAAATGTGAATAAAATGTAAATTATGGCGTTCGCATCCACGAGAAAAATGCTAAAATGAACAGATGGTGTAATAACACGTGTAATATTGAGTTGATTATTATTGAATCGTGAGAACGCTACCGTCAATATTTGCTTTCGAATTTTTGTTAAACGACAAATATTGATCAACTAAAATCTCCCCGTGAGAACGCCCCATTATGAATGAAACACTCGAATGTTTCATCTACATCTACTGAAGACAAATTATAATTATTTAATGAAGTCCACTGTGTTTTCTTTGCCTTCCTAGAATAGGAGAACTAAAAATAAAACATATGATAAATAAAATAATGAGTGGAGGTGTGCCGGTTGCTACATTTCTCAACTAGATGGCGTTTCCAATTTAACATCTCGCAAGCATAGAGATATATTACATATATCTCTAACAGTTACAAGAAACAAATATTTCGGTCTTCTTGAATTCATGAAATGACCAATAATACTATCGAGAACGTTGACCTCGACAAGGCGATGGTTGAAAAAATTGTTGTTGACAGCAAATGGGCCAATGAGTAAGTTGTCTTCTTGCCTAATAATTATTTAACACTTCACTTGTTATGCCATCTAGTGTTCTTTTTTTTAACTAATATTTTAAAGCTTTCTTTGTGTTTCCGCCTTTGAACAATAGATGTCGCTTTTACTTGTCGCTAGATAGTCAAGTAACTCCAAGTAACAGTCACATTCATTATGCCTAAGTCACTTCACAATTTGTACATTTGTAAGTAGTGGTTTAATTGAGTACTACACCCACCGGGCTGCTATAAAGTATCAGTGCCAAGTGTTTCGTTCTCAATACCGTTAGCCCCCAGCCTTGAATACATATCAACAAGTGTTTCCACACTATTTTTTAAACCACCAAAGTAGGCGCTACATATATTAATCAAAGGCGGAAACACTAAGAAAGCATTAAAATTATTACCTTTTTAAGTTAGGCCCACTGGGGCGAAACAAACTAAAAAATATTAAATTATAACTTTGCCTCCCTCCACAAAGAGCTATTTAAATATTAGGGTTATTCAGATAAGCGCACATAATTTCACGGTTATCAGTGAACAGTTTCCATATAAATAACTTAAAAAATTGGCTTAGGTTTGTCATTAATTACATCCTTGTTGAATAATAGCAGTAAAAGTTATATTAACCCCAAGTTAATCCCCAGCAAATTTAATTTATATGGGGCGAATGCAACTATCTTCCATAGTGACTAGTGTTGACCTACTACTTATCGATATCAATAAATCTTTGTAAAACTGACATACGATATTGTGTTCGTGCTGCATCTTTCCCTTTTGTACAATCAATAGTGGCACCAAATGTCGTGTCATTGGCCCTTTCTTTGTAATAATTTACTCTATCAGAAAAACCACGTATATAAAAAGCAATTACGTAGTAGAATATTGTTTCGATATTGATTTTCTTGTATAATGGCTCATACCTTTTTTCGAATTAAAAAATATGACATACACCCTCTGCCATCAGCCCCCGTAAAAGAACTTCCAAACGTGCCATACACAAGTATTTTTTTGTTAAAACCTCGCTAAATATAAAACATGTATTTCTATTGTATAATAGATAAAGATTTATGAAAAAACGCTTATTATCAATAAGTAAAATGTGGACACGGAACATCACTAACGATTGTACTTTTCAGAACTGCAAGATTAGTTGCAATAACCCCATATGCACGAATATTTGGGGCTAATGTAACTAAATTAACAAAACGTTAATCGTAACACCTGAAGTTTAACCCCAAAAGCACTTACATTTTCATTTTGTTTTCAAGATAAACTTGTATCTTTCCTGGAGGCGACCTAAATATTTTATACCATAAAACAAAACACACGACACCCCGTTCGCGAAAAGCGGAAAATAAGAAAACTCTGGTCGCCTATTTATATTTGAGTTTACATATAAATGGGTAATTTAAAGGGTAATTTTAATGCCTTGTAATAGGAGTAATATGATGCTATATTATAGATGAAATAAAAAACAAACTATATATTGACACACACTTTATTAAGAGAAAAAACTACAATAACTTTACTTCCTTAAAATATATTAACTTTAAGTTTTATGCTTAATCTACAATAAAATAGTAATATCTGATTGATAGTGGAGTGCCTTAGCCTCCGAATACAATTACTTTAAATGTAATAATATAAAACCTTACTTACTCTGGCCATACTTCCTTCTACCATAAAAGATAAAGAAGATTTTATTAAAATTTAGACAGAGATCATAATAAACAAAATTTAAAAATGATGATTCAACCGTAGATTCGTTTACAAGTAACTATGAATTTACAAAAAATAATAATTAAAATTACGTATTTCCGGGCAGGACGACGTCTACCAGGTCCGCCAGTGTGTATAGGTATATATATATATATATATGTGTGTGTGTGTGTGTGAAATTAATGTGTAACTAATAAATATATTCGTATAGAATAACAAAATGGAGTTTTGTTTTTGTACTGAACAAAAAAATTAGTTAACTTTTTAGTATTTTTTTTAGAATGTTTTATTCTAATACATTAAAAGTAATTGATTCCGAGATTTTTTATATTTAAGACACTCGAGACTAGAGATGAGGCATATTTATTTGAACAGACTAGATATAAGAACATAGATTAGGTATTTAGTGATACTAAGCAACAACTAATTCAGCAGATATTCAATCCAGCTAATCCAATATGAAAATAATTATAAAACTATACCGTCTTTGTACATATATGAAATATTTAGTTAATTAAAATAGTCCAACATTGTTGAAATAGCTCCGTGATGGTAACTAACCATCCATAGTACTATTACTAACTATACAAACCACCTAGCAGGAATGATTTTTTAAATTTTTTATTGTGGTTCGACACATTGACAGCACTTGCCTGATGTTTAGCTGAAATGTGCTCTATGAATGGAGGTGACTACTATTTACAGTTAAATTATTGCAAGTAGCAGTCACATCCACTATGGCTGTCTAGTTGTAACGGGCATACTTTCTATCACATATTAAAAGTGTAATGTATTTTGACTATTTTTTTATTGACACATTAAACCTCGACCCGCCTGATGATAAGCAAGAGGACGTCCAATAGTGACGACGACTCAAAAACCGAGTCACTTCGTGGTATTGTTTATATTATTACTAGATAGAAATTTATTACCCAAATATATTAAATAAAAACCATTTTTAGAGTTTATAAATAACATAAAAATATAAATATTTTTTACTAAAAAACGAAATAATAATTAAATTAAATAGGCGGATTCAATGGATTAAGTAATTTGACCTAGTAATTTCCTGGATTGAGATAAGATGTGACCTAGTATCAGATACAGAAGATCTTTACAAAGACACTTTGCTATAAGTAAGTATTGTTATAACTTATTTTCCGCTGAGGCAAAATAGTGTTTATGCTTCTTTGATGAAATTTGCTGTTTAGTCCTTATATTACTTTTAGAGATCAATTGCATGCATTCCTGAAACATATAATTGTGTGATTAAGAAATTAAATTTAAATTACATATAATTGTTGTCACCCTATGCATTAAAATATGCCTAATATTGATGTAATAATAAACATGTATAATAATTACATTTTGTGAACTTCTTTGGGAGAACTGCAAGTGAGCGACGTCGTTGTTTTGGCACAGACGGAGCATCTTTTGTGCGTCTCTTAGTTGGGGCAGCACCCTGTGGCAGATGAAATATATATTAAATAGATGACTGCTAAATCTTAGGACATTGTGATTTTAATCAGCACCTGTATAACCTCAACATATCATAAAGCACTGTAAAGGCTGCCTTAATGGGGAGGAGACATGTGCTCTTGAGTTGCAGGAGTGATCGAAGCAAGACAGAAATTCCTTGGCAACACAAGGACGCTTCTGGAGGTCTGCAGGAACAAGAAGGGTCTTCTGGCCTTCCTTGAGGAGATCGGTCTCCATTAAAGGAAAACCGTTGAAGAATGCACAAAGAAACCGAAGGGGACTTCAAGTGCAGAAACAAGCCCGCACATAACTGTAACTGTATGCATTTGAATATACTTTGCACCTACCTTCTTCGTGGTGGGTGTTTCTTCAGGTGGGTCTTTCTTGCATGGACGTATTTTTTCAGGCCAAATGATAGACATCACCTTTTGCAACATTATGACTTTAGGTGCAGGATTGCGTGCCTGAGATTGTATTTTGAGGACTTCCGCATTAATTGAGCGAGCCATCTTTTTAATGTCTCGCCAGCTCTAAAAGCACCAGAACAAGGAGTTATACTTTTATTATTAAAACATTGGATTTCGGAGCAAATAAGGCATTGACTGCTTGCTCTTTGTGTAATAGTAATAATAAACAAATTTATAATCAATCAAATGAGAAATAATCTACATACTTGCTGCCATTGTTCCACGGATCTTAGAGTACCTTTCTCCGTCAACATGTCAGCGAGGAGCTTCCATTCTTCTTTTGGCGGTCCCATGGCTTTTGTATATCTATCATTGGCAAACGATCGGTGCCCTGCCATATAGTCCAATAACAGGCTGGTTTGCTCTGAAGTTCTACGCTTGCGTCCCCTAAAATTGTTATGTCTATAATAGTGAGCTACCATTAATTCTAGAATTTGAAAATCTTAATTTTTGTAGCTAATCAAATGTTTCGGGTTCTCATTCAATGTTTCGACAAACTGCAATTGTGCGCTGTTTGTGTGATATTTAATAGGATAATCAAAATAAAATCTCATTAATTCTAAACGTTTTTACTTACATTATGTCCTTTCTTTCTTTTAGCTTTAGATAATGTTTATAAGCACTTTAAAGTTCACAATCTGAGACAACAAGTAAATGAATACAAACAACGTAAATGAATCCGTTTCTACTTTGCCATAGGTTGTCAAAAATTTGGTAATAAATAAAGAAGTTGGTTATTAGTTGACATTTCCCAATATAATTCCACTCTTTAACTTGTACGTATAATACCTGTTACTATTTTTGTAGAAAACGTCCTGAGACGGAAATGAACGTATTGATTAAGCACGATCTGAAACTGCATTTGTTTCTTGTATATCAATGTGTAATAATGGTGGAATTTTAATCCAGTAATCATTTAAAAGTTTATCGAGTATGGAGGTGATTTAAATGAAACGTGTTACTTCATGTTTCTTTTAAGACTTCATCAGAAGAGTATTAGTAAATTTTTCCAACTCTTTACTAAAACTATCACCATTATCTTCACTCTCATGTTATGAAAAAAACACTAAAGTATTTTATCTTCATCATTCATCTACTGAAGACGTAATTGGTGATTCCACCGTTTCGTCCGAATCGAAGCAATTTCGTGGAATATATATTTTTTATTGTTGGTTTCTAAAATTTACTAATTAAATTGTTCATATACCTTCTTGATATGAATTACCGTTAAAGGCGTTCATGAAAATGTAATGAGGGCGCGGAAGGTAATGAAATATAGTGAGAATGTAATGATTAACTTTGGAGTGTAATGAAATATTATGATAGAGTAATAATTTTAGTATGGATGGTAAGGCAAAATGTATGTGAAACCTAATGTATGCAAGTAACATACTTATAATATAAATTTAATCAAGTAATTATTGATAAATAAAAATGACATGAATAAGTCGATGACATTTTTATTAATCGAAAATTTAAAGAACTTTTTAGGGAAAAATATTATTGTAAGTCGTAAATAAATAAACATAAATATTGCTAACATAAAAAGTGCCTAACTTATTTTTAAAACAAAATAAAAACGTACAAAAACACATAAATTTTTCATAAGCATTAAATAATATGATTTAATTAATGAAGATTTATTATAAAAAAATACACATAAATAAAAAAATATCCTCTAAAGATGTCCCTTCAGATATAGTCCGAAGAAGACTGGCAACATTTCTCCTTTGTATAGCGGAGCTAATAAATAAGTTTGCAGAAATAATTGCCAGCCTTCTAGTCTCCAGACTTCTCTGTCAGCTGCTTGGCCAGGCGCTTGCCTGAAGGTCCCCAAGGGCCCATCGTATTGACCTCAAACGGCGCAAACACGTAATCTGTACCGAGGTTAGCGTATTTGCGAAATCACCGCACTTCCCACGCCTAACGAGGTCGCCTGGATATGGTCGCCTAAGATGGAGCTAATATGTCGACACATTAGCTCCACCCACACCAGAGACCTGACAAGTTTCCACGGCCCAATGCCGTCGAATCACTTGCCATCGCTGGTAGGCTGGTAGGTACTCTAACAGTGACAAGACCACTTTGAATAATGTCATTGAGGGCCGCGTGACGGCAAATGCAGGCCGGCACTTTTAGCACAAGAAAGCCCGTGGTGTCCTATATGTTCCACTGGTTCTCCACACGGACACTGGTGTTGATGGACAGTCCGGGTTCCGAGTTGAGGGCATATTTCGGTCAAGGAGTGTCCTAACCGATGCAGATGAAAAAGCCTGCAACCAGAAACCTGATTCCCTGGTGGAGACGGCTATGAGGCGAGCCTGCTCTATCATATTACATGTACCATTTTGCAAACTATTCCCATAGTCGTTAAAATTTTGGTAAAATTGGAATCGTTTTATTAAACAGTAGTTTTTTCTTTACTACCTCTATTTTATCAGCCCTTATGTCGTTAATTACTTTATATATTATACTTTTTTTCTATGGTATCTTCAATAGACATCTTTACTTTTCACAACTTGAGAATATAATTTCACTTTTTTAAAACTATCTATTTAATTTTGTAAATTAGTAATTACTTTTCTATTTAATGTAAGTTGTAAGAAATTTAAGTTATGACAGCTACCTAATACCTAGTTGCCATAATTTATACATTTGTATAATTCCTATCTATCGTAACATGAAAAAAGTTGTTATGATGAGAAATATTTAAATTTCTGCAAAATGCTGCCGAATGAACGAATATGTCAGATAGGTTCGGTTTTCCCCCCAATTCAACGGTTTTTTAATCTAGTAATGTTTCTATTTTGTTGTAAATATAATATGGTTACGACTTTTTTGAAATAAACAAAATAAGAATTGTCTAATAATTTTAGTATTATTGGTGTTAATAATTAAAATCTACATCACAGCTAGAATTTATACTTCAACTTTGAATTTCAAACTAATGGTTTCGTATATAAACACAGATTGAAATGTCAAAACAAATGTGCTGAGATTAACAACATTCGCTGTTTCTTTATTTTAATGGTTAATACGTAAATAAAACAATTAAAATAGATTTTAATACAATATATTAATGAGGTGCAATTGTTAAATTCACATTTAAACGGTTTAACCCATGTATGTGTACGAACAAGGCGTGACAATTTGATTGATGTGTACGAATATGCCTTTTGTGTTGCCTTAAATTCACATAAATGACTAATATGGTTATATCTTTCGTGTTTACGAATGTGCCTTATTAAAGTACTATTTCGTGTTGTCTTACATTCACATAAATCACATTAATATGGTTATAAAAGGTAGGACACTTCTTGAATATTGATTTTTATTACAATGATATTTTAGAATAGGGCCCAGCATACTCACTGTCCTGTAATCTCACTCTCTCTTTGTTGCTTGGAATGGGCCCTTTTAGAACATATTAATCATTACTATTATTTCGCAATTCTGAAGGCATTGATCCTTGAGATGCAGAATGTGCTAAACAGCGTGGTTCCACGTCACTCTGCCAAAACGTTTAAAGCTGCCAGTGATGATGAAGCCATGTGCAGCCATCAAAAGGACTAAAGTTGAGTCTGCCGCCCGGAAACGGGTCACTATGCTGGTCTCGCTCCGGCGACTGGCGATGATATTTACTCCTGAAAGAATATCAACACTACCCACACTCTTAAAGTAAGCCCTGCCCTGGCTTATCAAATTCTCCTCGCCTGTTTTCATATATGTATTGTATTTTTTATTGTGATCTCGACCCACCTGATAATAAGCAAGAGGAGATCAAAGAGTGACAACGACTGAAAAACCGAGTTAGTTTACAGCTGCAAAAGTGCTTCTTCATGCATCGCTTGCGGGTATTACGGGTGTGAAACAAAACCATTAATATGTGAATATGAATTTGAACAAAGCCGTCGGGCAGTGGCAATCCAGCAATGTCGTCGCCAGAGTAACCTGAAGCAGGACCATCCCACAGATACTAAAACAAAAATAGTCAATAACACTTTTATTATAATCTTAATAGAGTGGCTATTATTTTAGTTCAATAATTTCTATTTATTTATTACTAAAGACAATAATTGTTCATTGAGTTTATTAAGCATGATCTCTTACTAAACCACATACTTAATAATGTCTATTTGCACAAAAAGAGCATAATACTTCACAATTTATATCAGAATTGTTGTCGTTGCCGATGTTAAGGTCCATGTTTGAAATATATATATTAAGTATAAATCAAGCATGTTCTGTTAAATAATATGTTGTTTAATTCAAATGAGTTTAATTTAACTGTTAATTTATAAAAAAGTACAAAAACTTTTGTTATAATTTCCTTGTCAAACGTGGTTGACAAATTTATTGTACAATTCATTCCAATTTAACAATGTTACTATTGTTAAGTGTTAAGAATATATATTTTTTGTTATTTAGTTTTTGCGAGTCTAATTTAATTGCGATTAATTAATAATAAATATTTTTTAATTTAGTTGAATATTTCAAAATATAAATTTAAGTCATGTGATTTAAATTTATATTTGAATAAATAAACACTACAAGTAATATGATGTCTTTATTTCATTTCACTTTGAGCTTATACCTAGAGAACTTACCGTTTTTATTGTGGTTCGACATATGACAGCACCCCGCCTGTTGTTAAGCTAGAGTGCAGTCCATGAATGGAGGTCACTGCTGCTACGATTTAATAACTGTAAGTAGCAGTCACATCCACTAAGTCGGCCTAGTTGGAACCGGCAACTGACTCGCTGATGCCAAAACGACGACGAGTAGGACAGGATTGAGAGCATACAATGTATATAGTAGGTTATATAGCCGAATTCGTAGTCAGCCATTTATTTAAAAAAATTAAGTCGCGCATATTGAGAAGATATGTGATAGATATATATAAAATCACGACAATTATTAAATAATGCCGGCGTAGGTACGCCGACGTAAATTAAATATAATAAAATGGAAGAGTAAGTCGACAGCTGCCGGACACGTACGATGCGATGAGCTGTCTGTCGGCCGACGGCCACATAACACGACGTCTCACAGAGTTGGGTAGTACGGATAACCTCCGACGGAGTTGGTGGACACGGAGCTCGCTGATAAGTCTTCAGGTCGACGGATGTCAGCGTCGACTTCAGACGTCGTTTATAGCGTGTGGACGTCCACGGATAAAGCCTGTCGGAGAACCTAGTGCATAATAGTCGAAACTTCTCGCCACAGCATCAGAACCAGGGAAATGGGTTCAGATGGAGTCCAGTTGATGGTGGGTCCTTAACCTTCTTCAGCCCAGTATTCGGTCATATGTTGCTCGGAGTATCTTCATAATGGTTTTAGGTTAATTTGTTAAAACGGCGAAATGAAAAAGTAATTGCATGAGCAAACAAAACGAAACCGTGTTTAGTACACTTGTTAGCGCTACATGTTTCTATGATACAAACACGCTTAGTAGCTTGGTGGCGGTCCGCCACATACGGCCAGGTTGACGGCCATGCGTGTGGCGGGGAGAACTTAACATTTTCCCACAGCTTAGCATAAAAATTTAAAAATGTTAACCGTAGAGCTTGTATGAAGCTCGTATGAAGAGAATTGTGCATGTGAAGGAATTGTGTCAGGATGGTAGCAAGTGGCGCTCCATTGTCTCTTCCTATCCCTGTGTGGGAAAAAGGCGTGACAATTTGATTGATCGATTGATGGGTTTTAATACAACAATATGTATATGCTTTACTGTCGACCTATATTATTTTACAAGGATATAAATAAAACAAACAAAGTGACCGTAAGATCATTTTTTAATATTTTTTTGCACACAAGATACAGGTCAGTTATGAAACCGTGAAATTACATAATTTTAAGCATAAATAGTGATAGATTAGCATAATATAGATCTCTACTACAAATAATTCCATAAATCACACATCCTTATATCGTCCCAAACCCGATCTTGACCATCTATTATCACAACAAATGGAATATTCTTAAAACACTACAGATAATAAAACTACATGATTGCATAGGATGTCATGGCACTGTACGAGTGTATTGCATCCATGACATTCAAAAAATAAATACAAAAAAGATATACTAACTGTGCTACCCTCTTAAAGGATACAGCCTGACATATTTACGCGGTAAACATAAAACAAAATGCGTTAAATATGGGATCAAAATACAATCACTTCAAAACTCAATAATATTCCCGTTACGTTTCACTTAGTGAATGTTTTTTGTTTGCAAAGAAATCGATTCCATTTGCAAATTATAAAATCGTTCCTTGGTCTCGTAGCACCCGCTCATTTCACTTATCCCATAATAATAATTAGCAAAACCTTACATTCTCTATGCGTATTATATAAACGCCTAACTACGTTTAAAATTTCTAATTTTAAATATTAGATTCATAATGGTTACGAAGAACAGTGCGACCTCCTGTTAATTAGACAAAAACATATTTTAAGAAAACAATCGCTGTCCTTTAAGAGATCATCTTAGCGTTTTGGTTTCTAGAAGGAACTAAAATCCTTAAAAGTAATATAAACTTAACATCCATAGCCAAAAACTTAACATTATTTGAAATGCATCCGATTTTAGGAAAATAAACACACATATAATTGAGATAGTTCGAGAGGCGGCGGTTAAGAGCCGTGCAAAGAGTTTATATAAATTGCAATTACACTTGCAGTTACGGGTAATTCTAATAAACCTCACCAATGACGACTATCATGAATAATAGACACCAATTAAATAACAGGAATTAACCAGCGAGGATTAACTTCAATACAGAACAAGTTTGATTTGCTTATTCCTATCGCTACTCAACTCTTATCCGAGGTCTCGCCGCTAGAATATCAATGGTACATAAGAAATAAAAGTTAGAAACTGTCCTTCCTACACTTGTGGCAGAAATATGGTAATTAAAAATAATAATACAGTAGTTAATAACTAAAATAAATAGAACAATCAGTTAATAGGAGGTCTACATAATACACGAACAGTTGCAGGAAAGCGTAAGCTATGAACATCATTGCGCTCGCAATATATTCATTTAGCAAAGGATGGCATCACTTATGGGATTTTCGGTGATGCGAATGACCAACTTTTTGGCCGAAGTCGCCGCTGCCGCCTGACGAGGAGCGCTGCCGGCTGACTTGCGGCGAAGAGACGTGCTCTTCGTTGAATTAATTTGACCCACTGCAACATGAAAACATTCAAATTAGTTAATTCAATCATTTACAGTAATACTTATATTGCTGCTGCAACTTATAAATAATTGCGTAATACAAAAAGCGATATATCAATGTTATTAGTTTGTTATATCAAAACAGGCAAATTTGAACATGACATAATCCAAACAGGTGAGTTTTAGATAAAACATTAGGTAAATGTCAATTCAAATAAAGATTGGACATTCAGAGCATCTCCTTTTTAGAATGGATATTAAATTCATGACAATTATTTAAAATTAAATATAGTTGCACACAGTAAAACTAAATAACTGCAAATATTATGCACTATGCCGACCTAGTAGGAACCGAAAGAAGTCACTTTAGGGTCTGTACACTTGAAAGTGGTGATATTTCCTCAGATAGGCTGACTAGATAAATGACCACAAGCTGTCTGCCTACCTACCTACCACTCTCCACATGTACAAAATAATCTCATTCACATATAATCTAGCAGATTTATATAATTTATAAAATCTAATTCAAGCACAACAACGATGTCTATCAACAACAACAATCTAAATCAACAACAATGTCTCATGTGCGCAACTATACTACTGGCGCTTAACTGGGGGATTCCAGCGGTATTGGAGCAAGGCGGGAGTGGTGTGTCACTCCTTCCACATTATTTCACTACCGCAGAAACCTCCTCAGTCAAACGCTATACCATTAGTTACATATAAAAGTCTACCTTTGTGTTAATGAATTAAATTATTTACATTTATACAAACCCGTTTTAAATACGAAGCAATAAAGTTGAGAATGAAATACTAATAGCGCATGAGACAATTTCGATTAGTAACATGAGAGTACCATTAAATAATACAAAAAAAATTACAAAACACTTTTTGAAGTGAATTGTGGATGTGAGGGAAGCGAGGGAGTTGTGCTAGGATCGTGGCCTATCCCTGTAGAAAAAGGCGTGACAATTTTATTAGATTTTAAATTCAGAATTATGCCAAATAAACAAAGGCAGATAGATCTTTGTTTATTTGACATACGACATTATCAATTAGGTCTGAATTTATTCAAAAGGCGCGTCATACAAAATACTCACAGCTATTGGAATATAAGGCAGTTAATGTTAGACAACTATAATGTTATTTACTTTCTGCAAATCTAATAACTTTTATAACCTACAATCGGGATGGTTAAAGAGTCTAAAGCTTTCTAGATCGGGTGCAGTGAATCAAACACGCTCATTTTTGAAATTTAGTAATTAAAATTATTCTTATTAATTATAAGGCGTAATACAACATTGAAATGTTTTAGGGAAGATGTAAGTCAAAGTACATTTTCATAATTATCAATCAATCAAATTGTCAGACCTTTTCCCATAGAAATACATTGGAGCGCCACTTGCTCCTTAACTTGCACTTGCAGAAGCGTTAAAAGCGACTCCCTCGCTCATTTAACGCATTCATCCACATCAGATTTATAAACTCCTTTCGTCAATCTACTTTTACTCATCCTTTTCATGTGCCCAAATCATCAAAGCATTCCTTTGTCAATCCTACATCACTACAACTTTTACCCGACAAAACGAAAACACCATATTTAAAGAAAATAACGGGAATTTTTCTGTGCCTGTGAGGTTTTTTGTCGAGTTTTGCGAGTTTGATTGTTTTTTAGTGCAATAAACTGCACTAAACAATCCCCCATCACAAGTGAAGTGAATCACATAAATTTTCAATATATTTAAATATTTATAAATGTTCAATGTGTTAGGTTAGTATGAATGTGATTTATGAAAATTATGGTAACGAAATAATATTAATATAAAATATATATTAACAAAAAACTAAATACAAACATTATAATTAAATTCCTTTGGCCGGCATAATGACGGCGACTGAGGCAACCGTAAACTGAAATGGTTTTTTTCTGTCGTTAGATGTCGGGGCACAATGAAAAGAATCACTTGGTAAAATAAGCTAACAGTTTCCATTTAAGTACCATGTCTCAGTGCCATATATCTTGTCATCAGGCACTGTGGGATTTTGAACAATAATGTAAGTTTTTTTCGAACGCTGCCCATTCGAGTTCTTCGGGCGACCTCTTTGTCGAAGTTGGACCTACCTAACTGGACAATATGTCCGAGGTTATTATAGTGGTCAACAACTTCAAGAGTATCGTTCCCAACGACTATCAGTACGGGCACAACATGGACATGATTTTCGTCTTGTTGGGAAACGTTACCTAGGTCGCTGAGCATGGCGTTGAGGTTCTCCAGTGACTCTGCCATGATGACTATATCATCGGGAGAGTGAATTATTTGCCATTAATGTTGATGCCACATGGCCACCTGCTTTCAGTAGCTAATGAGACAACGGCATTATTTTTGAACGTATTTTCAAGTACTACAAAAAAGGTTCAAAATGATTTTTAATAGTTTTTTTTCAAAATGAGTCGTTTTTCCGTTATAAAAGATAAAAAAATGGTAAACCTTTTAGTATTTAAACTCTAAAACATAATTCAGATAATTCAAACATAATTTTATATTTGAAATAATTGAATTCCGAAGTGTGATCATTGTAGACGCTTGAAATACTCCACTATTGCCTGATGGCAGGCAAAGAGAAGTCCAAGATAGTTAACCAATGAAAAAAACTATTCAGTTTTCGGTTTCTTTAAGACTGAATGACATAGTGACGGAAATCCGTAACTATGTCGGCGAAAAATATGTTTCATTAAATCGAATCGTCATGCCTTATTTCCACAGGGATAGGCTAAGAAAGTGGAACGACACCTTACACTCAATATATAATGATAATATTTGTATTTAATTTAAAAAAAAACTAATGACTTACTTCGAGCTCAATTTACTATTGATCCGTTGTTTGGAAGTGCGAGGAACATTTGCTATGGAGAAAAAAATAAAATAAAAGCAACTCAAAAAATAAAAAAAAAACATGCATGAAAATTAAAGTGTGTTTAAATTAAAAACAAAACAAAACACAAGTTAAACTAATGAAAAGTGATTTGTAGGCACACCATTGGGAATGATTTGTTCTTACACTTCTCCGATCTAAATGAAGAACTAGACTACACACGGGAGCTATTCCATTGACGCAGAGCTTTTGCATCGTACATTGACGTTTATAAGAAGGTATTAAATAGTTTGAAATAAGTCTGTATTTTGTATAAAGTTGAATGTGATTTTGTATAAAATCCATCTCATTTTCAAGAACATTAATGTCTTCTTTTGAAAGTCAGTGTCAGTTTTATGAAGTCCTAGACATAAATTTTATGCTCTGAAGAATTAATAAACCTTCGTAGATATATTTACGACAATCGCCTATTAATTAATTCGTGTATACGTAACGTAATTTACAGTTAGTCGCAGGTAACTCTAGTTAATTTTAACATTTATTAAATTAAACGAAATAGTTATTTTTAAAACTGATACACGAAACTTTTTACATAATCGACAAAGCAGATTGTAAATTGTATAAAAAGATTTAATATTAAAATGAAACCGTATAGCTGCAATAAAAAGAATGCTTCCGTATAATTATTATTGGAGCATTCGGGGCCATGAGAGTTAATGTACTAAAAAGGGATGTGTAAAAAACAATATTTTGCCAGATCTAAGCTAGTAGATGGTCTTTTACGCTTTGTAGCTAGTGGTGTTATTTGATGCTTTGCTTGAAGGATCCAATGTTATAGGATGGGAGAAATACTACTTATTGATTGATTTACTACTTATCAAAGATACGGCACGCTGAACCCGTTAGTACGACTGCTGATCTGGCTCACAGGTATCCTGTGCTATCACTGGAGTAAATAGGAACAAAAATAATACTAATCTAAAAGGGATTAAAACAATTGTTATAAATCTGTAATTACACGAAAAATGTTTAAAGAATACATTTCTTATCACCACGAAAATAAACTCTATAACAGATATCCCACAAACAAGAAAATATGTATTTTAATTAAAACAGTAATCTTAATTCTAAAAATCTAGCTAACAACCAACTTAATTACTATCTAATTGGGCAGGGAAACATTTATTGGGAAGTTAAGAAACAATGTAAATCGACATTATCATTTTCTTCTCGTTTCGTAAAATAAATTTATTAAAGTCTATTTATATTTAATAAATTTATTAAGAGTATATTTTCGAAGGCACTAGTAATGAATTCTTCAAACTAAATCTACACAAATCATGCTACGTTAGGACATTATCAATTCTAATGTTAGCTTTTTTTCAACAAAGCTTACCGATGTTGGATTCCGCATTGGCGTTGGTGAACGAGAACAAAAACAAATAAGAAAAACTATATTAAAATTATCCTTTTCAATTTTACAATAATTTTACCCTTAACAAAATATTTACACAGCTACGCATTTTAAAAAAATATATATACCGAGCCCAATTAATCCTTTTTTTCTTTTTTTGTGTTTATAACAACTCATTAATATTTGCTACAGACTATAATGGACGAGTTTCTTGTGATTTCTTCGCGTCTTATGCCTTTCCGAATTCATCATGGAATCTCACAATAAGCAAGAGCCGGAAGGAATATAATAATTTATTTTGCAAAATAAATGATTTAATTTTCATCTATTATTCCTAATTAAAACCTAGATAACTACTAGTATGTACATATATGTTTAAAGTCTACGTGGACTTAAGTACAGAAAGCCCATATCAATATGTGCACTATATAGTGGCCGTGGATGGTATAACTACGAGTCAGCATTTGCTCTTAAGCAATAGGCAATTGCTCTTTACTTTTGCATACAAGCGCTTTCGTTGACATAGTATGTTGTTTCGCTGCTTTTACATAAAATCTAATTAATAGACACAACACCTAAAAGTATGTAATATAATGCATTATGTTCGACTAAATTATATGCAGAACATGGCTAAAAGAAAATTGTTTAAAAGACAGAATAAAATGAATTTTTGTATTTCTTATCCTCGATTTTGTCATAATATCATGCTTATAACTTAAAATATGACGCGTTTGCACCAGAGATAAGCAAAAACATATTAAAATTTTTGAATAATAAAATTAAATATACAAAATATCATTTTATTCAGTCCATAAGATAACATTCATAAACACATGACAAATCACAATCACACATTTTGCATTTTATTGGCAATCAATTTATCAATCAATACAAACAGAGCCACTTTCACAACCAATTATATAAAACATCACTAAAGTCTTGTAAAATGTTTACTTACCGTAGCCCAGACCCTGCAGGAACAGGGAGAAAGCCTCCACCAACACGTGAGGCTGCTCCTCCAGCACCATGGCGCAGTCGGACAGCTAAAACATTGTATCAAAATATAAATCCAATATAATTTATAAATACTTAATATACAAGAATTACACCGTGACCCAAATTAATGTTGAAAAGTTCTATTCATCCTAATGTATCAAGGAGATTTATTTAATTATTTATAAACTACAAACAAATAAAAACCCTAGTATAAATATAATAATGGTGTACATTCCAGGATTTAGAGAACCTGATCATGAATCCTCTTAGATCCTATATACCGTATCACCGTATGTCGTACGTATGTATCATCCGTCACGTTTAAAATTACGTGGGTGAGACGGCAGTTAATTTGTGTGGGTTAATGAAATCAATTGTCAATGTTATTTTGGGCCATCCTGTATTAAACAACTGTATTAAAAAAACCTTCATCCACGATGCCTTGGCGGGATTCAAGCGCCCGTTGAAAGTAACGGTGTTCTCAGAATGAGGTGACTGAGCACCAGTGATGTTCAACACAGTAGCGCTGATAGAGTTCTTGTCACGAGCGATGCCAAGATCAGAGCGGCAGATGTAAGAGTTAATAAACAATGACAAGTTCGGAGCGTTCACACATGTTGCAAAGTACTCGCTGAAGATTTCGCGGTTCTGCGCGTTCGGGTTCTGAAAAATATTATAAGAATGAGAAAGAAATAAGAACCAGACAAGATAATGTCGTCTTTCCACTGTCCTGCAGTCGGAATGCCTATCATGCCCAATGTTCACCCCTTTTTATAACCTTCCTTAGACTAAAAAAAACGTCAGCGCTCTTGGGCCCCCTCTCCCTTCCACCCCATTTCCTTACCATCAGGCAAGTAAAGTGTTATAATAAAAATTCACAGCGTGAAGAGGCATCTCACTTAGTCGTTATAGTAGACGGGTCTGCTGGCTAGAACTTACTCCGCGCGGCTTTAGACTACTACGCCTAATATCAGGCAGTGAGCATTTATATGTCATATAAAAGAGTTGAGGTCCTGAAGAGAAATATTTCAAAACTGTCACGACGTCATTCCCATAGAGATATTAAACTAGAATGGATCAATTTTCACAATTTGCACGATAAATTCGGGGACATTCTTTAAAAAAGAAAAAAGGATATCATTCATTTTGGGATTTTATGTACTACTTTTGTAATTTTCAATGATGGAAAATATATAAATGGTAGTTTCGATACTTATATTCATGAAATGAAATGAATAGCACTAAAAATAAAACTAATATCAATTTTGCTTTCAATTGCCGTGCAATTGAATTATTCGGAAAATAAGATATGGAATTTGTATTGTCTGTCCATCACAAAGACAAGCCATATTAACAGTTTTACTTTGAACTGTTATAGTTTAATCATTTTGCACATCTAAACTATGCAAAATAATCTTGTATAAGTACATTGTAATCTTCGTACATCAAAATATTTAAAATTGTATATGCAACTATTAATACAATTAAGACTAAGTCTCTATACAAAATGAATGATGTCCTCTGCAGTGCCTATTGTTATAGATCTTATTGAAGTGAATTGTAGATGTTATGTTATGATCGTTAAAGAAACTAATACAAAGTGTAGCACTTACGCGCCCGAAATGGTGCCAGATGAGATAGTCGGTGACGCGTTCAGTCATGCCGCTGCTACGAAGAGCCATCGAGTTCACCTTCTGATAGCCCCATTCGATCCAGCTGGCCGGAGTAGAGGTGCAGTTCACCAAGATCATAGCCTCCACCTAAGAAGATCAACAAATCAGTGGTAAAGTATAAAATTTGGTTGTAATAAGATAACTGACTAATTTTTTTCAGTCGTCGGCACTCTTGGACCTCAATCATGCTTACCATCAGGCAGGTCGAGGTCACAATAATAATAACAAAAAAATCTAAACCCATTATTTTTATATTATCACGGTACGTATGTACTGTCACCGGATCGGCCTGGTTGGAATCGAAAACTTTTAAGCTGATCCCGAAAAGAAAAATAATACACCGAAATATCTAGCAATCACAAACTGACAGATTATTAAACGCCCACTCCCCTCGCTCCCGGACTGTGTCCTCGGGAAATTCAAAAACAATAGCCAAAAGAAAGGCAACACTAAGAATCATATTTCATGCCCAGCAGACGGTTTCTTAACCAGTCAATTAATCATATAGGCAGCTCTCTAAATATAAGGTAACTTAATATATTGTAATCCAATTTATTAACCACTCGTGTGCCGAGAGAGGGCGCGAGACTTTACCCCTTGGATGCCGGACAATGAAGGCGAAACACAACTAGTTGACAACGTTTTGGTTTTTATCCGATATAATCCAATTTATCTACATTACAAACATTTTGAATGTTGTTTCTGTTATATTGATTACTAACGCATAATTTAGAACCCATTTTATTGCTTTGCAACGTTTCACTCGTGTAATAAACGGAGCAGTAAGTAAAATTTGGCCAATTCTCTCTTTCTTTATCACTTTTTGATCACAAAACATAATTCTGGTTACAAAACTTTCATATTTTACAAAAATATAAACTTAGGGCTTTCTTATGATGTATGAAACATATCTTATTTTCAACAATATAAATAAAAATAATGATAAAATATAAAACAAATCGTTTTGAAAATACAACGTTTGACTTTTTTGTGCATGGGTGCGTGTGGCGCGAAATGTCTGTTGCCATGGCGATGTAAAAAGTCTTAGATATTACCATGGCAACGAAAACTTAGGCTTGGGCAAAATAATTTTGTCGAAAATAATTTTAATATCGATATGGTAAAATATTTTTCATATAATTTATACCAATATTTTTATGCAACTTCAACAACGCCGGTTCCTTTAGAATTTCAGTGTCTTCCGAAAAAGTTGCTTGAGGAGTGAAACTTATAGTACCCGACAAAAGAGACAGGGAGAGCACATCGAATATACGAGTATGAATTTATCAATAATGGTTTGATTAAATTATTATCTCACTAACGCTTATTCCCACTGTGTGTAGAACACGGCGGCAGTTTTGTATTACAAATAAAGTTGCCGGTTCCGACTCTATTAGTCCGGCATAGTGACAGCGACTGTGGCAGCCGTAAACTGACTCGTTTTTTTAGTCGTCTGCATTTTTGGACCTCCATCATGCTTACCATCATGCATACAACAAACTAAGCCGGCATAGTAGATGCGACTGCTACTTATTTAACTGTAGTAGCGACTCGCGGGTATGCTAAGCCCAATTGATACAATATATATCGAAATGGTTAATTCATATACCATTACTACTAAAAACACAGCATGTTTATTTTTTACAATCGTTTACATTTCTATGTATTCTGAAGGCAATTTTTTTTACTTCAAAATATTTATAAAATATATAATTTAGTTTATTATTTGTTCATTTTATTGGTGGATATAATACGGTAAAACAAGGAACCAATTTCGCATTATTTTTTAAACATGTAATTATTGTCTTTATCTCCGTCAATAATATAATTTGTTTAAAGCTTTGGGATTTTAATTGTAATAAAAAAAATTATTAGTTACGTTACACAATATATAAAAAGCGGCCAAGTGCGAGTCGGAGTCCGACTCGCACTTCGCACTCGCACTAGGGTTCCGTAGCAGCAAGTAATATAATATAAGTTCTTGTAGTTTGTTGTAACTTTGATCGATGTTTTAATAATAGTGTATTTTTAAAAATTAAGTTATTGATAAATAAACATTATAATTAGGTACCTAAATTATAGGATTTAGATCTAACTATATGCAAGCCCATGTAGGCTTGTGATAGCTAAACAAGCTAATATATATTCCAGTTTGACAATAAATATTTCCAAAAATATTATCAATTTATGTGCCTCTTCGCGTAGTTGGACAAAGTGGTGTGTAACGTCCTGTATCCAGCGTTCTGCATGAATGACAGATTTTAAAGTCTCGTAAAAAAACTTCGTTGAAGTCTCCAAAAGTAATGATGGTATATTGTTGTTGCAAAAAATATTTTTGTTTATGAAATTCAGGAAAGTTTTGTTGGTACATCTGGGCGATTTGTTTATTGCAAATATTATATGATTAATTTTAAAAAAAACTACTTACTAGATCTCATTCAAATCAATTTTCGATGATGGTAATGTACATCATATATTTTTTTAGTTTTATCATTCTCTTATTTTAGAAGTTATAGGAGGGGGGAGGGAAGGACACACTTTTTACCACGTTGGAAGTGTCTCTCGCGCAAACTATCAAACCAAACGTATGGGTTTGATGATAAAAAAATTATTTATTTTAATTTATCTACATAATTTTGGTTAAATATTTTATGTCCCATATGTAAGCCACAATAAAAAAAAAATGTAAATGTTATTGACAATAAATGAACATACTGTATAAATATCAACAACAGCTGATCAGTTTTGCCGCCATTGACTTAGTGTAACTACGTATTTGAATTGTGTCTGTGTGCATGCATTTTGGGAAGGCATTTGTAATTATGTAATTTGTATGCTATATATAAAAAGTAAACCATAACTATTTAGAAATTCATAATCCCAATAAAATTTTCTATAACACGATATATGATTTGTATAGATAAAAAGAATAAAAGCATCATAAAAAGGAATATGAATCGCATAGGTCTTAAGATGTTTTATTAGATTACATATTTTGGTCATAAAAATATTAAAAATCAGAGACCTTTTTTGTGTTATTATCGCTGTAATATGTTCTTAATATATCATAGTATTTAAATTCATAACGATTTACTTATAGTATTTATTATTTTCCGCTTTTTTTGTCACTTTTCGTTAGCCACAAATGGCGGGCAGTCAAGTCAATTTTTTTTACTTTATTTTGTTATTATTGTAATGTTGCTTATAAGTATGGAAAGTGAAATAATCAGTAACGATTAATCATACATCTAACTTTAATATAACAAATAAATTTCATTCAAAAAAGTTACTGAAACTATATAAATCCCTTTATAGTAAACCAATTCGTCCTTACGCTGATCAGCGCTTAGGCACACGAGCGACCTAAAAATTTTGACGCTGATCAGCGCTTAGGCACACGAAGGGTTAAACCTAATGCATAGGTTAACATCATCGCCTTAATTCGCACAGGTATAAGTAGAGACAATGAGCGATTTGTAATAATGAGACGATCTGCCTGAAAAATGACTTAGTTTTTATTTACATACCTTGGTGGGGTTATTCTTAGCGAAGCGGGCCAAGATGTTTGCGCCGGCGCCAACGCCGAAGCCGATGAACGACTTAATATTCATGTGGCAAATGACGAAGCTCAGCTGACGAGCCAATTCGTCCATCGTTGGGTACACGTAACTGGAAAAAAAATGGATATGAATAAAGTAAAATAGCCTTCTAACCCTGTGTCTGTTGTTTCTACCTATCCCTGTTGAGTCGTGATTTTATTACAGAAACTTTTTATATATAAGGAATTTTATTCCTTGCTATTACCCGTAATATTTAATTATCATTAAATGTCTAAATTAATTTAATGTAAGTATACTTAATTTGACCTAACGTGAATGTAAAAATTAAATCGACTGTAAAAATTAAAGCTTAGAAATCAGAAATGTATTAAAACAGGTCATAGGCTTAAAAAGGGAATTGATTTTAGACATCTATTAAGGAAGCTGTGTTGCGTAGTGCCCATAACCGTAGAGTTTGTATGAAGCGGATTGTGGATGTGAAGGAAATTGTTTTAGAATCGTAGAAAGAGGTCTATCGCTGTAGAAATTAAAGCGTGTAATTTATGTTGATAATGAACTGAACCATTCCCACACCAAGACTACCACTAGGCTACCTACCACGATTTACTTAATTCCCGCTCATACGAGCTTAATAGTAAATTAAAAGCACTGGGCACTGCTTTGAATCATGGATTATTATTACTGAAAAAGTGAAATATTATCTATCTGTTATTATTATGAAGCAGGATCTAACTCCACAAAGAGGCCCAGTTTTCCTTAATTTTTCTCGAAACAGGACAACCAAAGTACATATATCTAATATACATTGGTACCGGTGGGTGGTCTCGAACTCGTGCTCTCCGGTTTGTGTAACCATTGCACTGCCACTACACCACGGTCGTCTATATGAAAGTGATATTTTACGTAAGTTGTATTTAATCAAGCAAATATCCTAATATTGTTAGATTTCAAAATGTACAAGAACATATCGAGCGGTATTCGGTGTTATATAACACTGCAGATACCAACAGTCCTCAATTCACAAACCTTCTATTACTTATATAATAAGGCGAAGACACGAAGCATGCTTTTTATCGACACACAAATTGTTCCGATTCAGACCATGGATAATTTGGTACGACTGCTGAATTTATATTGGCATGAGATGTGATTCTTAAAGAGTCGCCTGCCTTTCGAGAGACAGGCGTGGACGAACGGTTTAGCGACTGGTTTGTTGCGCGTAAAGTCCCGGGTTCGATCCCTGGTCGGAGCAAATATTTGTTTCATAGCTTTTATTTGTAATATTTAATAGTATTAAATATTGCAAATATTTGTTAATAAAAAAAAGATGGATATTTGCTTCGGGTCTGGTTATCAAAGAGTGGTAGGCAGTGGTACCCAGTCTGCCGATCCGGGGTAATACCACCACTTACAAGTATACAGACCGTAAAGTGATTTGGTCACGTTTCGGGATCAGCTTGTAAGTTGCCGGTTCCATCTAGGCCGGCATAGTGGATGTGATTGCTACTCACAGTTATTGAATTGTAGTAGCAGTGACATTCATTCATGGACCACACTTTGGCTTAACATCAAGCGGGGTGCTGTCATATGTCGAGTCATAATAAAAAAAAAAGTTGTAGGCAGTGGCGCCCAGGCTGCCGATCGGGGTAGTAGCACCACTTTCGAGTATACAGACCGTAAAGAGACTTAGTTTCGTTTCGTTTTAACACCCATAAAGCCTTCTATGAAATAAATGGTGAATGTGAAGGAAGGGAAAGGAGTGACATGATTATTGTAAATTTGTTTTTTAGAGACTCGACATCTGACCTAGGTTCTTGACATCTGACTTAGTCCAAGAGCGCCGACGACTAAAAACCCCTTCTCATATTACGGTTGCCCAGTCACTATGCCGGCCAAAGGTTCTTTTTCACGTTTCCCTTAAAGGATTTCAGACTTCTTTCTATTAGTACAAATTATTTAAAAAGTGACATAACGTCCGGCGCCAACTAGTCGGGTATAATACAATAAAACTAATTTTATATCCACGTAAATAACAGCTTTTTCATTGAAAAATAGCATGTACGTATTGTCTGTCATGAAACTAGGACATGATATGTCATACTAGAACAGCAAGCTATAATTTATAAAGTAATAATAAGGATGGCTAATTATTGCTTTGAATAAAACTTTGATATTTGCTTCGATAAAACATTTTTATTATTCCTAAGTAGACTTCAACCAATCAATTTAATTGTTAGGTTAGGTTAAAGAATGGAGCACCGCTTCACACGATCCTGACACAACTTTCTCACAACCACAATTCTCTTCATACAATGTACGTGGTGTGGACCAATACTTTTTTTTGTATTCTTCCACTCATCACTGCTTTATAAATCTATTTTATCAATAGTTTTAAATACTTACTCCTTTTATCGTGCCAAACTAAGCGCACCCTTCACAACACCGTCAGAAAGACAAAAATGTTTAAAATTGTTTGAGCTTGTAAAAGAGCCTTAGTATTTACAGTGTTTTGAATTAATACATTTTATAAGTAACATAGTGTGACATTAAAGTGATAATTGAATTAAGGAAATTCCTTCA
This sequence comes from Tinea trinotella, assembly GCA_905220615.1. Classification (NCBI taxonomy): domain Eukaryota; kingdom Metazoa; phylum Arthropoda; class Insecta; order Lepidoptera; family Tineidae; genus Tinea; species Tinea trinotella. The sequence goes on from HG992305.1 coordinate 19,288,453, forward strand.
GTTTATTATTGCATTTTGAGCGAGCGCTCAGGTATGTGGTCCGGAACAAATGTGATAGACGTGGATAAATGGCCGGGTATGAACTTTAACAAGACAACCTATTCTTGATATATTTATATATAAACATATTTAAAATTTGGGCACATAACTCGTAGGACATTTGGCAGCTGAGGCCAAATAGTTCTCGAATGGAGACCGCGCACAGCGTAATACATCCACCCACAAGATGAGACTGAAGACCTATTAAAGTTTGGCTGGAGACAACTAAATGCAGGATCTTCTAACAATTCACTGGAAATTGCTGGTGGGCCTTCACCTAGCCTTTCTAGCAATGTACGACTACAGGCTGATAGAGAGGAAGAGATATGTGTCATTAGTGATCGATTAGTGATATCCACACCAGGGTAATATACCAGTGATTCATAATAAAGTTAAACCTTTTCTGTCTGTTCTTTAATTTAATACATAAAATAATAGTTCTAAGTTTACACTATACCTTTTTTTCATGGAAACAGAAAACAGTTACTAAATTTAAATCGTATTAAAATCGAACACAAGTATAAATACAATATGCATGAAACAGAACGGATTAAAACAAGGATTAACTCGTTTATGTTACTTACAAGGTTTTATTAATAGTATCGTGTTCAATAAAACTTTATCTTATGTTCAAGTTTGGAAGGTAAATAGTCTGAAAGGGAATACGAAAACATATAGTTCTTCATTAGTCCCCCGAGTGGGAGGGAACACTGTGCTGAATATTTATTACTACGTTAGGGGCGAAGATGTCATCCGATATACTTTTCATTTCAAGTGCAGGTCAGGTCCAAACTTTACCAGGTATACAAACTTTCGAAATATCCCGCAAAACAATGAACTACTATTTAGGAACCTTTTTCTTGTACCTACATAGACCTCCAAGTTAAGAAAAAGTTTTATAAATCGGATGTGAGTGTAAATTGATCAAATCAGGTATTCTTGAAAAAAAAAAACAAGAGTATTTCAAAGAAAACGGTATTTGCTATAAATATATCCTGCGAAATCTTATCCCGGGGATTTATTCGATCTGTGTCGCCAATTTGCTTAACAATGTTAATTAATCCCTAAATTCATTTGTCAATTAATACTATTAGTATTAATTACTGTTTATCATGGTATCTATGTCTAAATTATTTGTTTCTTCATGTTCTTCCAAATCTTCAGTGGCGGCAGCTTATCATTGTCTATTCTTTCTAGTACCGCTCAAATTCATGTAATGTTGATAGTTGATCAGAAAATCGATTTTGGTGACATACCGGAAATAGTGCCGCATACCAGTTCGCATACTGGGTCCAGCCGTTTAGGAGGTGTTGGTGACAAACACACATACAGAAAAATTATATATATTAAGACAAAAAGTTGTGATCCATACATGTCTATCATTTCTAGTTGCGCCTCTTTTAGATCATTATAATCCTTTTGAGATTTCAAACAAACAAAATATCAAATTAACAAGCGATTGCCAATTTGTTAGGAGCCCATTGAATAGATGGCAAATTTGTAAACATATCACATAAAATTGTTGAATCCAATTTCATTACCATCCCCTTTCAGTCACTGATTTTATTTTCAGACCGTCTTTCGAAATACTTCAAAACGGATCCTAAAAGAGATTTACGTTAGAATAAACTCACAGATCTTGTCAAAGACCTATTCAGCCAAAAGCACTGGGGAAATACGATGATATTCGAATCAATAATAAAATATATATTTATATAACTTTTTGTTGTCCAAAGGTAATCGAAAAATAATAAACTTTAATATTCCGATTACCTTTTTTTAGTTCTTAGGTATTTTTTATTATTATTAACCTAATAAACACCTTAACATGGAGAGAATAAGGTATATTTCGGATTGAAAATAATACACGGCAACGAAATGTTATACATGGCTGATGTAATGAATAGCCTGGAGGGTTTACATAGAGTGATACGTGTATTTCCATGAATATTCAATCACATACAAACAATATTCCATCAAAAAATAAGTTTGCAAATTTTCAGGTTATAGATATTGCCATTTTAGCTGTTACACTGGCCCAAGAGATAAATGATGATGTCGTCTAAATAAAACTTAAAAAATGTATATTCTATTTAGTATAAATCCTATTTTTAAAGTATATGTAGAGCTTGTATGAAGAGAATCGTGGATGTGGAAGAAGCGAGGGAGTTGTGTCATGATCATGGCAAGTGGAGCTTCATTGTCTCTACCTATCCCTGTGGAAAAATGTGTAACAATTTGAAAATTGATTGACTATTTTTAAAGTAAAAAGGTTTTTAACACTAATCAAGTGGTCGTCAATAAAAATAATAATAATTTTATTTCAATACTAAGTGCTTGTATCATAGAAACAAGACGACCAAAGTATATCAATATATCAAAGATACATTGGGACCGGTGAGTCGTTTTTAAACCCGTGCTCTTGGTTAAATAAAGGATAGACGTTTTCATGGCCGCGTCGGCCGCAGACGGAGGTCCGAACTGGCAGCAGCCGTGTCCACATGGTCTGGTGAGATGCCTCTTCATCTTCCCATTAGCACTTGTAGAAATTAAGATTATGGACTAGAGAAAAGAGTTTTTTTAAGATTCTGTGATATCCACTATTTTTAATTACATAATAACGATGGTTCTATGTCTATTACTATATCTATCAATACTATTTATAAACATTTTTCCTACTTTTATTTTTACCTCTTCAGCGATGAAATGTCTGGGTAAATAGTTATAAAAATAAAGGTAGACAATTTTTTAATTTACTGAATTAACTCTACAACTTAAGGACCTATTACTCCTGGCAACGACCTCGGGTACATAATACTTTTCTATTGTGTACTAAGAATATTTATAAATACACCTAGGCATACAATTTAAATTACATAATAAATAAAAACATGTAAGAAAAGGAACTTGCTTAGCAACGACACAATGTATTTTTAAGAGGTCCACGTACCTACAGTTAAAACAAACTGTCTACACATCTATTTCTCCTTCCCCTAGGTATGACAAGAAAGGAATTAATTAAAAATTTAATTAAATGTTTGAGGGCAAAAAGAATGTCACATTTTTTACACCGAGCAACGTGTAAAATTCTCTTAAAATATGTTCAATCAATCAATCAAATTGTCACGCCTTTTTCCCACAGGGACAGGCAGAGACAATGGAGCGCCACTTACCACGATCCTTACACAGCTACCTTGCTTCCTTCACATCCACAATTCTCTTCATACAGGCTCTGTGGTTATGGGCACTAGGCAACCTAGCTTTCTTGAGGATTTCTCCGAATTGGTCGGAAAACATTCTCCTGGGCCTGCCTTGTTTAACGCATCCATCCACATCAGATTTATAAATTCCTTTCGTCAATCTACTTTCCTTTCCTTTCCATGTGCCCAAACCATCGAAGCATTCCTTTGTCAATCCTTGTCACTACATCTTCTTTCAAACCACATCTATCACGCAGTGTGCTATTCCTTATTCTATCCGCTATCGTCACTCCACATACACTGCTTAACGACCGCATTTCTACAGCGTTAATTCTACTCTCATGCTTCTTCTGCCATACCCAACCTTCACTCCCATACATTAATGTAGGAACAAGCACCGCATTATGAACAGCCATCCGTGACTTTTGGGACATTATTTTGCTGTTCATTATACTATGGATGGCACCGTTCACTACGTTACCCTTTTGCACTCTTCTCTCAATATCTTCATCACACTTTCCATCCCTAGTTAAACCATGTTATTTTATATTATTCATTATTCTTTAAAAAATACTGTTATAATACGCCTTCAGCGCTGAGCCTCGACGACCTAAGTCGATGTGTCGCGTGCGTTTAAGCTGCTAGTGAGCGTTGATCAGCAGTCAACGCTCACTATACGTTTTGTTGAAATAAAATGTATCATATAATCGTAATATTAATACCGAGCGTCTTATTGATAAAGTACGAAATGTTTATGGGCACCGATTAATATTCCTGAAGTGATTTTTTTATTGGAACGCGACATCCGATCTCGACTTGCCTGATGGTAAGAAATGGGGGGCCAAGAACAAAAAAAAAACCGTCAACGCTCTAACAAGTTTCATATAAACCGGGAAAATGTGGTAGACTGCGCCGATGAGACTGGAAAATCGGCCTTAATAATCTAGTTTCGTACAAGCATTCTTTACGTAAGAATTGCAAGAAGTGTACTCTAATGATAGGTACAAAATAACAATTCGGTACAAAGAAATTCTGTATCAAAATCAAGAATTTGAGCCCATTCAAACAATATTATGGACAGCATTCTATTAATAGCAACAAGCCCGAGGGCGATCTTAAACGATCAAAATTCTAAATAATATACGTTAAATAAATTTCAATGTGTCTAAAACACTAAAGCTAAATCACGAGAGAATGAATTCACAAAGTGAATTTACATTACAATACCTTTCATGAAAGCAACACTTCAAGTATATTAGACGGGTACCTCATTAGTATACAAAACGGATAAAATAGTGTAAAGAAAAAAAAAAACAAGATTTTCGATTCAATTCTATTCAAACTAAATTCAATCCTCTAAAACTATTCGTGACAGAATCAACATATTTTCAAAAAGAAATTTAATAAATAATAAAATCAAAATTAAAATTTTAAAGGAACCCCCGAAACGCCTGGAACCTCTTTGGTCATATCATCAGCTTTATAGTAATAAACAACATTAGTCATGGCTCAATAGTTATATCCCTTTAATATCCCTTGGATCCTTATGGTGCATCATCAGATAACTACTCCAGGTCTTCAATTTGATAATGGCCCAGATAATGGCTCATAGAGAGTAACAATTTTAGTTGAAGCACTATGATATTATCTGTTATTGATTTGCTGATCTGAGAGGATTCATAATCAGATACTCCCGATCTTCAATTTGATAACGGCCCAGCTAAAGGCCTAGTTAAAGCACTACAGTTCTATCTCTTTTTTTGCTGATCAATTGATATCAATTTGCTGATCTGAGAGGATTCATAATGGTGCATCATCAGATTGCCCGGTCTTCAATTTGATGACGGTCCAGCTAAATGCTCTTAGTGAGTAACAAATTTAGTGAAAGCACTATAGTTCTATCTCTTGTTGATTTGCTGATCTGAGAGGATTCATGATGGTGCCTCATCAGATACTCTCGGTCTTTGATTTGATAACGGTCCAGTTAATGGCTAATAGTGAGTAACAATTTTAGTTAAAGCACTACAGGTCCATTTCTTGTTGATTTGCTGATCTGAGAGGATCCATGATCAGATTTTTTAGATCCGGAATGTTTTATTTTATCGCACCAACTTTTCTACACTTAGTTTCCTACCTTCAAGACAAATCTAATAAGTCCAAACTTAGTATACCAAAAAAAAGTTTGAACACATCCAGGATTTCGTCTCCTACCTTCGAGTTCCATCATCAGAGTAACTCAGTGGTACCAGTTAAAACACACATGTATTTGTATACCAAAATAGACGTCCGATTCCTACTTCCGATTTGTAAATAATTTGCTCAGTAATATCGGACGTGTATTCCCAGCCTTATGCGTGTTTAGAACGGGCAACCCTTGTACGTCGCTATGCGACGAAGATTGTTATTTTATGTCAAATAAATATGCCATTGTTAAAACACGTAAAAAATGTTATAATTTTTCCCCTAAAATATTCAATCAAGGTAATCGATCTAAACTGCAAACCAACCTCGCCATATGAGTATTTTAAGGGAAAAATTATAACATTTTTTACGTGTATTTACATTGGCATATTTATTTGACATAAAATAACAATCTTTGTCGCATAGCGACGTACAAGGGTTGCCATCCTAAACAGCGCGTCTAATATCGCTACCGCAGCTAACAAATCGAGCTGATGACCTTGAAACCCCTGATCAGATCTTCATCAATTGTAGCTAAGAACCATCTCGATCACGTCAGCTTTCAAATGAAACAAACCGCATCGTAATCGGTCCATTCGTTTAGGAGCTACGATGCCACAGACAGACACACAGATACACAGAGCCACAGATACACAGATACACAGACAAGTCAAACTTATAACACCCCTCTTTTTTGGTCAGGGGTTAAAAATATAGGAGAGCGATATTAACTCTGTGAGTTAAAACTGTGACGGAGATATCAACAACTGGGATACTTGTTATGAACACGTATAGGTGAGGCAGCCGTGAACAAACTCGGTTTTCTCAGTCATCATTACTCTTGGACTTTCTCTTGCTTATCATCAGGCGGGACGAAGTCAGATGTCGTGTCACAAAAAAAAAAGGTATGAGTATATGTTTGTTAAAGTAATTGGTTTCTTAATAAATTAAAGAATTGGGGATATCATATTATACACCGGGAAAAGGGGGTTTAGCCCAAAAAAAAATGCGAACCGAGATATTTTGACGGATTTAGGTTCGTCTCAGGACGTATTAATAACTAGCCTAAAATCCAACAGCTGAACTATTGCAGGTTTTTTTTTATTCGCCGGTAAAGTTGCAAAAACGTAGTTTTACGCAATTATATTTTTTTCTTGAGTATTTAGTTAAAAATGTTGCGAGAAGGACTTGTAGATATTAAAAATATCTACAAAATGAGACTTGAGACAAGTTGAGCTCAAATTGTTTTTTTTTATTTTGTACAAAATGCGGATAACGGCTAAAAATCGATGTTTTTTAAATAACGTTTTAAACAAACAATTTTATACCTAGACGTCTCCAATTTTAATAGACTGTAGACTTTGACATGTAGTATTAGTGGTATTTTTTTGGAATTTTTTTCTTTCATATTTCTTGAAATATTACATTTTATTAAAAAAAAAACCTTTTTTGCAACTTAATTATTACCTCTTCGGTAGGTCCTAGAGTATTGTATTTGAGCTCATTATCTTCGTTAAGAGTTGTACTTTTAGTCTTTTTTTATAGATAATCCATTTTAGCAACGAGGGTCTTTCAAATCGTATAAATAAATAAATAAATATAAAATATTTAATTGATTGAATATTAAATATGTGTCTACATCCCAATTTTTTCTCATCACCAAATTCACGTCTAAATTTCTATAAAGCTACAGAGTAGCAACAACCTTTTATGATCCAAAAACTATTTTGCTTTATTCTTTATTTTTGTATTTATATTTAAAAAAAAAACACAAAATCTACTTTTAATGAACAAACCAAACTATTTTATCAATCAATCAAATTGTCTTGCCTCTTCCCCACGGGGATAGGCAGAGACAATGGAGCGCCACTTGCCACGATCCTGACACCACTCCCTCGCTTCCTTTACATCCACAATTTTCCTCATACAAGCTCTACGGTTATGGGCATTAGGCCATTTTCTTGAGTATGTCTTCGAATTGATCGGAAAACATCTATCCACATCAGATGTATAAATTGCTTTCGTCAAACTATTTTATGCTACACTCAAACATATACAAACCTAATTAATATGTTTGTATGTTCAACACAAATCGCCGCCCCTAAAAACATTTCAATCGTAAATTAATTTCTAATATTTATTACAAAATGTATGGGTTACTTGTTCTGGTCACGCGACAGCTTTAAAATTACAATGACAGCTATTTGTTTAAACGCGAATTCAATAGTAGATTGTGGTCAAATGAATTGTCTAAAATAATATACTCGATTAATTTAATTTGTATTATTTACTTAAAAGCTTTTTATAATATTTAAAAATAAATAGCAATCCTTAATGATAATTCTGATCACGTATTGTATTAAGCGATACACGTATTTTAAACGGTCGATCGATATCCTTAATAAGCAACAAAGGTAAATCCTATTAAATATTATAATAGTTATAAACTCAATCGTTTGTGAGGATGTCTTTTTATTTTTGCTTCTATACTAAGCTACTTAAGTTCTTGTATCATAGAAACAGAACAACCAAAGTACATATTTCAAAGACACTTTGGTACACAAGTGGTTTTGAACCCGTACAGACGGACATGTCTCATACAAACACGGTGCGAGTTCTCCCCTCTGATTGATCGCAAATTGTGTATGAATCTGTAAAATAGTCTTAAAAATCGTGCTCATTCAAGGCAAAGACAAACACAGCTTCAGCCAATATATTTCATGAAATATTTCAGCCTAGATGACCACGCTACGGGTCTGATGTGCACTTAGCGCTACTTTCTATTTTAGTTTCTAAATTAGTTGTTTTAGGACATGTGACATAATGGCCGGCATAGTGACGATGACTGGATCTTGCCTAATACCAACTGTATTAATATAATACCGATTGTAGTAACACAATTTTCATTTATTATAATGAATATAGACGGGTGTCTGCTGTGCGTAACACTCTAGTTACTAATACTAATATTATATATACTTATATGTATAATACATATTAATTATATTAAATATAACAATTAGTGTGGTTTGGCATCTTAGTGTGGTTTCTCTCTCGGCATCTTGCATCTTGGCATCTTGTCGTTCGGAATGGCGTTCTAGGGAGGCATATATTCAGCAGTGGACGCCTCCTAACTGATGATGATGATGAGTGTGGTTTGGACACGTTTATAACATATTTATTCATTGTCATACTAGATTAAAGGTAGCTAATTGGCAAAAATTTTTAAATCTGATCTGGATGGATGCGTTAAACAAGGCAGGCCCAGGAGAGTGTTTTCCGACCAAATCAGAGACATCCTCAAGAAAGCTAGGTTGCCTAGTCGCCATAACTACAGAGCCTCTATCAAGAGAATTGTGGATGTGAAGGAAGCAAGGGAGCTGTGTAAGGATCGTGGTAAGTGGCGCTTCATTGTCTCTGCCTATCCCTGTGGGGAAAAGGCGTGACAATTTGATTGATTGATAAATTATAGCCTAGGATGGGTGACGCCACATAAGTGAAAAGATTTTGCTAGAGTGTTGGGTAGACAGTTGATTGTTATTTGCCAGGGCTGGCCACTAACTACACCAAGAGTAGTAAAGTGGTGACTTAGGCTTAGTTTATTAAAGAGAGATTTTATTGGCAAATAATTTGACAGAATTAAAGGATGTCGTTAATAAAATAAAAATGTATGAACTATCTAAAATACAGACGAAAAATTTAGAAAATGTCAACCTAATGATTAATACAATGTATCAGACTAATTTTGGTAGATACCAAGGACAGTCTAACTATAAAAACAGTCCGTTAAGTGACTCAGTCGAGTTTTCGCCAGCATAGTGGATGCGAGTACTATTAATCATTTGTGTATGACGACGGCACAGTTATTTTATTATGTAGTTGATATAGTAATGGGTGAATTAAACAAATTTTATGCGGCTTACTATCGCGTTTATTTTGGTTTTGATTTTACAATTCTTTATTATTTGTTTAACTCATTAATCAATGTTCGCGCAAAATCTAAGAAAATACAAAGTAAAGGGTGTTAGGTTTAGTAATAATTTAAGTTAGGATTAAAACGGCCAACTGGGTCCGCTTATATTTAATTCATCATAAAGAGTTTGTTTGAAATGTTTTGTTTTAATTGTGAGACGGAATTGTTATTAAATATTACAAATTAAAGCTATGAATCAAATATTTGTTCCGACCAGAAATCGAACCCGGGACTTTACGCGCAGAAAACCAATCGCTAACCGTTCGTCCACGCCTGTCCACTCGAGCATCTTTAATATTTATTGCTATTTTCCATACACGAGGCCAAGCCGTAGACTTGAAACACATACCTATTAATTATGTAACCAGCGCCTTAATTAAAAGATGGGATCGACACATCAATACTTAATGAGTAAAGAAAATTAGTTGTATTAAGCTGACAACTATAAATTGTAATCATTTATTTTACATTTCTATACTAAGCTACTAAATGTGCTCATATCACAGAAACTAGGCGACCAAAGTAAATATATCGAAAATTTTAGTACATAGGTACAGTTAAGTGGTTTCGAATGGTCTCTTGGTTTGTGAGGCCATTTTTATTACCATTAGATCACGGTCGCCTTTTTCTTTTAATGTGACTTGACATATGAGAGCATATGTATATGGAAGCGAGGGAGTTGTGTCAGGATCGTGACAAGTGGCACTCCATTGTCTCTGCCTATCACCAGGGGAGAAAGGCGTGACTATTTGATTGATTGATTGATGTACTGACCCGGGTCTGGTTATTATTCTGTTTTTTCTTTAAATTTTGATGAATAAAGTGAACAATACGAATAACTAATAATATAATACTTTTGTTAAAAAGCTATGAGCACTGAGACACTATTCTATTGCGGCCATGGTACGTGAATGTATAAATTCTTTCTCGTATTAAAAAAAAATCAACACTATAAATTGTGACTAAAAATATAATTGTTGAGAACGGCACTGACCAATTAAACTCGTAAACTATTATTTACCTTTCAACCACACGCAAAACCTTACTATTAGGCGGTATATATTAGTTAATACTTTACATATCAGCCTAGCTGCTTTACCACACAACTATTCCTTCTATTTACACATGGATATATTGCAAATACCAACTCACGCTGAGCTCCCCAAGCTCAATATATTTATTTCTTCATTCTTACGACGTCGAAAAATAGTTATGCAGTAGTAGAATTTCATCTATAGAACTTTTTACACAGCTCGTTATGTATTATTTTAAATTAAATAGTATATTATAGTATTTTGGTAATATACATAACAATCAATCAAATTGTCACGCCTTTTCCCACAGGGATAGGCAGAAACAATGAAGTGCCACTTGCCACGACTCCCTCGCTTCCCTCACAACCATAATTCTCTTCATACAATTGTGAATGTGCTTTCTTGATGATTTTTCCGATTTGGTCAGAGAACATAATACTACAATATATTTCTTAATATAAATATTATCAAAAAGATACTTTCTTTGTTTTTACTTCTAAAATTGCTTGTGACTTGGAAGTTGGGCGTATTAAAGATACATTAGTACCGGCAGTAAGTAGTTTAGAATCACCCGATTTTCAAATTTCGATTTTCGAACACCTCTATACTATATCACTACATCTATATTTTATGTCATAAATAAAATGTGTTTTGTCATTGTCTCTGCCTATTCTTGTGGGAAATGAGGGTACGAGTACTGTTTATATATAGTTTGAAGTTGTTAAATTATTTCAATGTATATTACTTAGCCTATAAAATTACTAGTATATCTTAAACAGAAAATCAAATTCACAAAACATTTCTTTAATACCGCGAATTGCGTATAACTTTTTAATGTTTACGATTTATATTTAGATTAAAATGTCAAATACAATTTCATTTGGTAAATTGTCAACATGGAAAATTTATATAAAATATTGAAAGTTATTAAATTTCCTCGAAGTCCCAAGCGCTCAGCATCAAAAACACTTGACATTAAATTGATATTTAGATTTATTCTTGGGCGAAATTATTAATTATATTGCGAATACTGCGAATTAAAGTAATATTTTGAATAGGTTTTACTTCGGATGTTAACTTAATAAAATATTTTTATTTGATTAATTTAATTTAAATCTCAGACATACTTTTTATTTCTATAATGATCTACCAAAAGAATCATAGAATCAGGATGACCAGAGTGAATAATGTCCATCATGATTGTGGGTGTATTGTAACGTATTCGCATGCAGTAAGTATTTTTTTTATTGTGACATGTGACAGCACCCTGTTTGATGTTAAACTGAGTGAGTAGCAATCACATCCACTATGCCGGCCTAGTTGCAACCGACAACTTACACACTGATCCCGAAACGCGGCTAAATCACTTCACGGTCTGTATACTTGTAAGTGGTGGTACTTCCCCGGATCGGCAGACTGGGTACCACTGCCTACCACTCTTTGATATGAAAGCAATGTACCTAAATGTACCCACAATTAAATTCAATGTACCTCTCCTATTCCGTAGTTATCACCAAAAGTAATTTTCTAAATGAATTTCTTACAATTATGTTAAAGTACTTGGCTGGTACATTGGTATGACAGTTAATTCACACAATGATATTGCGTTATTTGTTTAGATTAAGATGTTACCCGCCATTCTGATATGGCGGGTTTACTTTTAGTAATAACTACAATTTAATAGAGGTACATTGAATTTTCTTCGAGCAATGTGGAACTGACAACCGATAGGAAAGAAAGGTTCTAGAGTGGAGACCTAGAACCGGAAGACGCAGCGTAGGTAGGCCTCCCACTAGGTGGACTGACGACATAGTGAAAGTCACGAATAACCGGTAGATACAACTAGCATCTTGTCGTTCGAAATGGCGTTCTAAGCGGGAGGCCTATGTTCAGTAGTGGACGCATTATGGCTGATGATGAAGATGACATTGAATTTCATTCTAGGTACATTTAGGTACATTCCTGGTGCATTGCTTTCATACTTACTGCATGCGTGTTCGTTACAATACACCCGCCATCATGATGCACACGAGGGAATACATCAAAGATACATTGGTATTAACAAATGTTTTTTAACCGGGGACTCGCGTGGCCTATTTACTACTACGGTCATCTACACGCGTTAAAGCTAACATATTATGTAAATAATGACTATATGTGTTTATTGCATTTAAGTGGTCACCAGTACTGCATCGTTAATGTGAAATCTGACATTTAGACCACTTAATTGTCAATGTAGTGGTTTGACGTCCGTGTGAAACAACAGCTGCACATGATTTTGAAACGTTGTTATTACGTGAAAATACCGAACAATATTTATTTCACATGTTTTATTGTACGAATAAATACATAGCGCTGTGTTTTTGTTATCAATAATTAAATTAGTTGCTCTGTGTGCCAAGTATGAGTTTCAGTTACCGTTCTCACCGTTTAGGACATTTTTTAGCGGGCATAGTGACGTCGACTAAGGCAAGTCTGTAAAGAAAGACGACTTTTTAGTCATTGACGCTCTTGGGACTTGCAAGGGGAGGGCCTTTGCAACAGGCGAGTCGAGATCAGATGTCGCGTCTCATTAAAAATCTTTATTGTGAATCAGACAAGAAAAATATATTAAAAATATATATGTACATTAAATATATTTATTTTACAATTTTTCCATAAGGAAAATTGATTTCACAATTGTTATTTACCAACGATAGCGAATAGAATTAGGAAACAGCACAGTGCGCGATAGATGCGGTTTGATATAAGATGATAAGGATTGACAAAGGAATGCTTCAATGGTTTAGACACATGGAAAGGATGAGTGAAAGTAGATGGAGGAAAGGAATTTATAAATCTGATGCGTTAAACGAGGCAGACCCAGAAAGGTGTTTTCAGACCAAATCGGAGACATCCTTAAGAAAGCTGGAAGAAAGCTTTGCATGCCTAGTGCTCATTACCGTGGATCTTATTCAAGTCGTGATATCATATAACTAAATATAATTCATGCTCATAGATAAAATGAATTTGTTCTATAAAGTCACGGAGCGTCTTATGTTAAGAATATTCCGAGTAAGAGATCAACAGATTTATAAATACAGTGTTCATTTTCTTGCAAATTAATTTAAAAAGATTTCTTTTTCATCTCCTTTCCATTGGACATTAAATACATTTACAAGTCAAGTAGGAGGGAAACGAGAGTTATGTGTGATATAAGAAGAAAAAACTTGAAATTATTTTCAACTATTATAAAGTCAATTGAGGTTCCCATACTATGCCTCAACTTCCACAAGTATAGGCAGAGACAATGAAGCTCCACTTATCTTGATCCTGACCCGACTCTCTTGCTTCCATGACATCCACAATTCTCTTCATACAATTAAAGTTAAAAGGCACTAGAAAACATGCCATTTTTAAAAAATGTCCTCGATTTTTAAGGAACATTTTTCTATTTCGTAATTGTTTTACCCTTACTCACTTTTGATTTAATTTAGCAATTTTACATTCCCTACAAAATAAAATATTATATAACGTTTATAAACATCCCAGTTTATCAACCCTAATATTATTAAATCTTTATGCCTTGACAACAGTAAGTAGGAATACAAATTTAAATATCACAAAGTACATAAAACAATGCAAACATAATATCGATATTATTGGCATGAGCATATTATTAAACATATTGAATAAAGTCGTATATTTATTCCTCGAACATATGCCCAAGGCACATCGCTTGTACAGGAAATCGAATCTTTGTTTGTAATACCCGGACTTCTTTTAACGGAAGTAAGCTTTGAAAGGCCTATGAAAAAATAATATAAACTTCGTCCGTTATACTCTTTTCCAATCTCCAACAGGATGGATGTTTTAATGACTGATTAATCGATTTTTTTTCCAATAAACGCGCAGTGCTTGTTTTTATTGGGAAGGCCTATGTTCAGTAGTGGACTTCTTCTGGCTAATGATGGTGCTTGTTTCTATATCATTTATGGAAGTGAATACTGGGTATGGTAGAAAAAGCATAAAGTTTGCGGTCATTAAGTAGTAGGTACACGTGAAGTAACTATTGCGAATAAAGTGAAAAATACAGTTTATTTAAAAGAAGACGTGGCGGCAAAGATTAGGAATAGTTATCTGGATAAAAGGAGATTGACGAAAGAGTTTTATAAAACGGAGGCAAGTGAAGAGATAAAACGGGGACGATCTAGACTTAGAAAATTATTCTTTGATGAAATCGGATAATAATTAAAAAAACAGGGATCCACAGTGGCCATAACCAAAGAGCGTGCACGAATTACCGACGTAAATAAAGCAAGAGAGTTTTGAGGCATGAAATTGCTGACGATAATAATAAAAGTGCGATTTTAACGTCGAATTTTGCATCGGTGGTCAATTTATGGTAATTTGCCTGTGTGCCGACCAGGGGAAGTACATTCACCACTTTCATATGGAAACACCTTATAGTTTTATCCAGCCGACGGGCACAAAAGTACTCAAACCTAGTTTAGTTCGCTACAAAGTTGCTAATAAAATAAAAGTACGTCACCAACGATTCATATCTTAAACCCACGCCAGACCATAGCGTGCATATGCCATTGATTTTTATTCAAACGAGCAACCCTTATGATTCTAGTTTTATAAGTACCTTACCTAACAATACGTTATTAAAATCAGTCTTCAATTCCTTTTTTTATTGTGACTCGCTTGATGTTAACCTGGAGTATGATCCATAAATGGATGTCACTGCTACTACAATTAAGTAACTGTAAGTAGCAATCACATCCACTATGGCGGCCTAGTTGGAGCCAGTCACTTACAAGGTGATCCCGAAACGCAACCAAATCATTTCACGGTCTATATACTTGTAAATGGTGGTACTACCCCGGTTCGGCAGACTAGGTACCACTGCCTACCACTCTTTGGTAACCAGAATTTTTTTATTAACAAATATTTGCAATATTTAATATATTTTTTTAATAACAAATAAAATATATGAAACAAATATTTGCTGGGGAATATCGCACCCGGGACTTTACGCGTAATAACCGTTCGGCCACGCCTGTCATTAAAACATCACGAAGAGAAGACAAGGAGCCACGTCACTTTACCACATCATCAATAGTTCGATATAACGCAATTTGAACGGGAGCCATCGACAACACCCGCCTTATAAAAATAAATTTAATTTAAATTCAATTTAAAAATAGCATGTAAAATAACGCATTAAAAGCCTCATCAAGAACAAAACAAGGGTTTGATTTCCACGAAAAACCAGCTCCACCTTCGCATCAACATATTTTGCAATACATTGCAATACAACATATTGGCTAAAAATTGAGTTTAAATAATAATACGGTGTTTTCTGGAGTTAAATAGTGTTGAATTAGAAGCAATACAGTGCAATCTACAACAGAAATTATTATTTCGGAAAAAGAACACCGGTAAATACCAAAATAAACCACTTTACTTATAAATAAATCATCATTTCCCCAAACCACAACCAAGGTAAACTATAGTGTAGTGAGGTGACATCGTGACTGATAAAAATTAAGATTGATAAAATAAGTGTTGCCAATAAAATAATAATAAAGAAAACATAAATATATTCGAGATAAATAAACAATTCCAACGCAACATGAGCCTACTACTACGTTCTCCTGAGATCGACGGTGGATCAACCGGGTCCTTACCGGAGTTATGTTCAAAGGAAAGAGGCGGTTTTATAAATTCACGAAAGCGCCGATGTAATGAAACAAATCATGAACAAGTGAATCTTAATGAATTTCGAAAAGAAATTATGGAACTTTTTACACAATTTACAAAATCACAAACAGATTTAATAAAAAGTTTTACCCAAACTCAAAATAAAACGATGCAATTAATTGAAAATTCTATTACAGAAATTAAATTACAGAATAACACTATACTAACAGAAATGAAACAAAAAATTGATAAATTGGAAAATGAAGTAACTGAATTAAAGCTCGAGAAATCGATTTGCAACAGATCTAATTTAAACAATATCGACCCTGAAATTTTATTACATGAATTAAAGGAACGACATGAACGGGAGAAAAATATCATAATCATGAATATACCTGAGTCAAATGGCAGTGACGTGGAATCTATGCAACGCGATGACCTCCTTGAAGTCACTACAAGGCTGAAGGCTATTTACAACGAATGTCCTAAACCAATTTATGTAAGACGTCTGGGAAAATTTTATCCCAACAAAACTCGTCCCACTAAAGTATGTTTTGAATCAAGGGATACGGCAATAAACATACTAAGAAACAAATCTAAAACAGATCTTCGCATATACTCAGACCAGACACGACAACAACAAAGTTTTCTAAAAAATCTAAAAATAGAACTAAACCGCAGAAAGGAAAATGGAGAACCAAATCTTACTATTAAGTATATAAAAGGAATACCTGCAATAACTAATATTACGACAAAAAACTAAAAACTAAAATCTATGAAAGCCTACCCTCATTTTTAATTGAAGAAAGATGTAACAGTGAATGTACATATCAAATATTTAATAATTTCAAACAACTTTCTTGCAATAAAAATTCTCTTAACCTATTATATCTAAATGCCCGAAGCTTAATCAAAAAATGCAAAATGGATGAACTTGAACTAATAATTAATTCAGTTAACCACACAATACATTTAATTCTGATTACAGAAACATGGATTAAAAATGAATTTGATGCAAAGTTATTACAAATTGTGAACTATACACATTATTATAATTATAGAACTGATAGCTTAGGAGGTGGTGTATCCATATTTGCCCACAACACTATAAAGCACGATCTAATTGAAAGTACGTATCAAGATAACAACAATTATCTATGGATTAATATTAATAATCTAGCATTAGACGTGGCTGTTATATATAAACCTGGACGAACCAACTTTAAATCATTTCTAGACACATATGAGTCACAAATTCAATCGAAAAAACGTGCACTAATAATTGGAGATTTTAATTGTGATCTACTCACACAAAGTAGCGAGAGTAAGGCCTATATTGACATGTTAGAATGCAATAACTTTAAAATAATAAACAAAATAGACAACAAATATTGTACACGGCGTACAGATAGCACGGCTACAATAATAGACCATGTGTGCACTAATTTGCAGGATACTGAATTTCATTTCGGAATTACAGATACATCAATTTCTGATCACAACTTAATTACAATAGAATTGAAGAAAACTACAAAGAAATTTAAACCTAAATACAAATATAAAGCTATTAACTATACACAACTATACGAGAATGTTGAGAAGAACCCTATTAATGAACCTATAAACACTGGCAGAGACTACTTGCACTTACATAACTATTTAATAAACCACATTGAAGATTGTAGAAACACAAAGATTAAAACAATGAACTTGCCACGCCAAGATTGGATAAATAAAAATATTCTAGATCACATCTCACACAGAAACAAACTTTGGAGGCAACTGAAAAGAAATCCAACAGATACTCTACGTTCAGAATTCACTAAAGTAAGAAATTTGGCTACAATGGAAATTAGAAAAGCAAAGAAGAAATATTACAATGATTTATTTGAAAATTGTCTGAATAAACCTAAGAAGATATGGAAGTTAATAAATACTCTAACAAAAAATAAAATAACTGTAAGTGCTCCTTCAAAGCTAACTGTTAACAATAATACTATTACAGATAAAGCAACCATATGTGAACAATTCAACATCTTTTTCTCTCAAATCGGATCCACATTAGCTAACCAAATATCACCAGAATATCACAATTCACGCAAAAACACATACAATAATAATCAAACCTGTACATACACACTTAATAACTTTAAACATACTACAAACAATGAGGTATTAAAAATTATCGACAAACTAGACTCAAATGTAAGTACAGGTGTAGACGGCATTAACACAAAGAGTATAAAATGCATCAAAAATCAAATAGTTACAACCTTGACCAATGTAATAAACCATAATTTAGATTCTGGAGTTTTTCCCAATATTTTAAAAATCGCTAGAGTTACACCCATACATAAATCTGGCAGTATGAGTGATTGTAACAACTACCGGCCTATATCAGTGCTCCCTGTGGTTTCAAAAATTTTCGAAAGAGTCATTTATAACGGCCTTAGTAGCTACTTAACAAGTAATAACTTTCTATTTAAGCGCCAATATGGATTTAGACCAAAATGTAACACCTTTTCAGCCACAGTAGATTTAATAACTAACCTAAGACAACATATCGATAGCGGTAAAATTAGCCTCGGAATTTTCGTTGACCTTAAAAAAGCTTTTGACACTGTAAGTCATACAAAGTTACTACATAAGATACAATCTATTGGTGTTGGTGGTGCTGCCCATGGGATATTGCAATCATACCTTTCAAATAGATCCCAAATCGTGCAAATCAAAGACACTAAAAGTGTTATGGCACCGATAACCTATGGCATTCCACAAGGATCGATCCTGGGACCCTTGCTATTCCTAATTTATATTAATGACATATCAAATATAAACCTTCACGGAGAACTGTCACTTTATGCCGATGATACTTGTCTTTTTTATTTTGGCAGTTGTATAAAAAATATAATGGAACAGGCACAAGAGGATTTGGACACTCTATCAGAGTGGTTCAAATGCAATTTGCTTACGATCAACGCAAACAAAACGTCTTACATTGTGTTTGCTGCCAAAAACAAAAGAATTGGTGAGTATAAAGACCTATTAATAAATGGACAGGTTATTTGTAAAGCCGATAAGGAAAAGTATCTTGGGTTGATACTTGACAAAGATTTATCATGGAAAGCTCACATAGATTATGTCAAATCAAAAATAGTACCAATCATAGGCGCTTCAAAAAGGATAACTGGCTTTATTCCACTACATGTTCGACAAGTTATTTACAACTCACTTGTTTTGCCACACTTAGAATACCTCATTGCTATCTGGGGAAGTGCTGGTACAACTGTTATAAAAAAATTACAGGTAATTCAAAACAAGGCCGTTAAGACACTATTCCACTATCACTACCTAACACGAACAGAAACATTATACAAAGAAACAAAAATCCTTAATATTACAAATTTATACAAATACAACACTCTCATACACATTCGTAAAATAATGGCACATAATATACACTCGCAACTTATCTTTAAAAGGAATGATGAAATGTTCACGCGGAAAACAAGAAGTGCTAAAGATCTGTATATACCTAGAACAAAAACCAAAACAGGAAGAAAGCAAATAGCTATTGAAGGGGCACAGTTATATAATGGCTTGCCAGAGCAAGTAAAATGTATTAAATGTTTAAATCAATTTAAATTCACAGTAAAAAAACTTCTAATGGAAACCTAACTATTTAACTAATTACTTAATAATTTGTCACTGTTAATACTAACACAAAACCTAACAATACTCATATAAGCGAATATTGTACTATGTTCTTTTGAGTAAATAAAGTTTCTATAAACCTATATAATTGCAGTGCATACATAATTCAATTAACAAGCAATATCGCATGAGGTTAGAACCGGGGTGAGTAACCGGTGCTATAATAGCCCCTTTAACTACAATCTATCCCTAATACAAAAGGACAGGAGCAGCATGTCTATTTTAGTAATAACCCATAGCTGCTCGTAATTATGCGATTACCTGATGTAATTTGAGCATGGATACAAAAGCCTCAGTAAATATATTTATTATATTTTTTTATTTATTTTATATTTCTATACTAAGCTACTATAGTGCATGTATCATAGAAACAGAACAACCAAAGTATACATATCAAGATACATTGGTACCGGTGGGTGGTCTCGAACTCGTGTTCTCGGTTTGTGTAACCATTGCACTGCCACTACCCCACGGTCGCCTTGTTCCTATAATATCAATTATTCAAATTGTCACGCCTTTTTTCCACAGGGATAGGCAGAGACAAGAGTGCGCCACTTGCCACGATCATGACACAACTGCCTCGCTTCCTTCACATTCACAATTCTCTTCGAACAATCTCTATAGTTATGGGCACTAGGCAACCTAGATGTCTCCGATTTGGTCGGAAAACACCCTGGTTGATAAATATTATTATTAATTATTATAATACTCGTATATAATAATAATTATTATCAACGTAATCATGTTAGAATTGTCGCGTAGATTACTCACGCTAACTTTGTTTATATAATAACAGACAATTAAGGATTAAGTGGGAATTAACTGGTAACGAATTTTCCTACATGCCCTGTTTATGTGTGAGTATTGAGTTAACAAAGAAAGTATTTTATATGTAGGTGTCTGTATAAAAGCGAAACATTATCGTGGTGTAGGCGAAGGCGACCGTGGTGTAGTGGTAGTACAATGGTTACGTAAGCCGAGCGCACGGGTTCAAGACCACTTACCGGTACCAATGTATCTGTGATACATGTACATATATTTTGGTTATCCTGTTTCTATGATACAAGCACTTTAGTAGCTTAGTATAGAAATGTATAGTATTTTTTATTTATTGAGGTACTACTATTATTTGTGTTGTTAACATCACCTGATAGAGTGTGATCCAATAATGAAGGCGACTGCTATAGTTAAATAATTGCAAGTAGCAGTCGCATCCTGTAAATCGGCCTAGTTGGGACCGGCAACTTTATTTAGGATCCTCAAACGCGATTAAGTCACTTAAGGCTCCGTACACTGCCAACAATCACTCTTCAAATGTAAAGAGATTTAAACCGGATATCAGTAGCATTCTAAGAGTAGTAGGCAGTACCACCACTTACAAGTATACAGACCGTGAAGTGACTTAGTCGCGACGTAAGTTGCCGGTTTCAAGTAGGCCTGTATAGTGGATGTGACTACTACTTACAGTCATTGAACTTTATTAGCAATCACCTTCATTCATGGATTGCACTCCAACTTAACATCAGGCGGCTTATCACATGTCAGTCAGACTGTCATATGTCGAGTCACAATAAATACAATTTTAAAAAAGCGTGGCTTCATGCACATCCATGTCTGTAGACATTTCATTCCGATTTAAAATAAGGCAAATAATATAACAATATGTATAATAATAATATACAGTAAAAAAATGGTAGTAGAGCACGCAATTGAATTATTAATGAATTCCCGGTTTCAATTACCTTTTTTAATTTGTAGAACAAATATTAATCTGTCAGCTATGATGAATGAAGGGCTTAAGGGTGGCCGAATTGAAGTTGACGTTAAACAATGCATGAATTGCGACTATGGTTTATGGAGAGGTGCATACATTTATGTAAATGTATGGAACAACTTCTTATAGTAAATAATTCATTTAATAATATACAATTATCTCTAGATTTTGCGCGAACATTGATTAATGAATTAAAGGAATTTATGCGGCTTACTATCGCGTTTATTTAGGTTTTAATTTTACATTTGCTTTGCAGCCATCGTCTCTCCGTGACCACGATGGCTGCAAAGCTCTCGAAACGTCGGAAAAATAATAAAAATGTAAAATCCGAAATACGGTTATTATCAGGCTACGACGCATCGAGACAATCAACGGAATATTAATAAACAATAGGAACGTCTTAATTGGAGCGTCCCTTTCCACGATCCTGACACAAAACATTGTGAAAATATCACTACAATTCTTTTTAAAATGTTAATATGTCTCGATATTACACCAATATCAAAACGTTTACAAGATTAAATACATTATGTATAAGACCCCGTAGCACAAGGGATATAGTATCGCCTAAGTATTGTTACGAGTTCCTAGAAACATTTACCCTCGTTCTTTTACTCTATTTCACGATAGTTTTATCTATCACAGTGGGGTATTGTCGTCAATTGATTTCTCCTTCGACAAAATTCTTTTACAAAGAATAAAGAAGCATATGACGCTTTTCATGGAATATAAATAGTATTAGTTTTCCGAAAACCTTGGGCAGTAATTTTCTAGGTATTCGTAGAGGTACATTATTTAGGACCTAATTTAATTTTTTTTAAATGGACCTAGAAAGCAGTCCATGACTTTTATTTAGCCACATATCTAATGTCTATAGGGAATAAAGTCGCGTACAATTCATGAGAATGTAACTATGAAAACAGAGTTTTGTACATTTAAATGTAATAAGTTCACAAGACAAAACAAACTAAATTCTAAGGCAGAATTAATGAATAGTTGTTTGTAAGCTGTGAACATATTGCGTTACAATGATTGATATGGGTTCGTAAACTACTAGTTAATATCACCTTTGGAACATTTCAATGTCAGCTTAATAATAATTTTATTTTGCGTCGTTTCTTTGTCAAACAATCGTCAACAACTTACAACGTCGAGTACAAGCCCATTTTTCCCTATTTATAACCTTTTGATCCTATAAACTAAAAAATAATACTTGAGTAAAGGAAGAAATGGGTATCACAAGAATTTTAATTTCTTAATATTCATTTATTAAGGTACTAAAAGTGCTTGTATCAAATAAGCAAGAGTTAAAGAGTAGTAGGCAGTGGTACCCAGTCTGCCGATCCGGGGTAGTACCACCACTTACAAGTATACAGACCGTGAAGTGATTTGGTCACGTTTCGGGATCAGCTTGTAAGTTGTCGGTTCCATCTAGGCCGGCATAGTGGATGTGATTGCTACTCACAGTTATTGAATTGTAGTAGCAGTGACATTCATTCATGGACCACACTTCGGCTTAACATCAAGCGGGGTGCTGTCAGATGTCGAGTCACAATAATAAGACTTATATTCTTTTTTACATATGCATAAATATGGATAACATTATTTAAAATTTCACATAACCTTAATACTGAACCTAACCTACGAACCTCAAGTATAGTAGAGCAATAGATCTACATTATTTATTGATAATACTAAGTTTTGAACTGTCATCAGTTGAATTCAACTTTTAGAAATATCCATTAAAAAAAACAATTTAAAGTACTCACTCGTCGGGAAGCTTCTTGGCCCCCTCCTCTTGTCCAGGCGCGTTGACGTGATAAACGCAGAAGTGGGACAACAGATTGCGCATTTCAGGCATCCCAAAGAACGACTGGAAGTTGGAGCAATCTACAACAAAAGAGAAATAGGTTATACACCTCAATACGAACAAAAAAAAAATTAAAATAAACTATATTTATATTTTTTGCATGACTATGCACAGTGTCCATAATTAAAGAGCCTTGTATGAAGAGAGTTATGTCAAGATTGTGAAAAGCTACGCTTTATTGTATCTGCCTATCTCTGCTAATATATTCTAATACAACTATCCTGTTTCCTTCACATCCACAATTAAATTTTATAACTTTTTTTTATTTTTTATTGTGACACATCTGACTTCGTCCTGCTTGATGATAAGCAAGAGGAGGTCCAAGAGTAACGACTGTACTTTTTGTACTTATGTTTTTTTATTATAACTTAGTTTTTCATTGCGAACTTCAGTTTTGATAGTTCAACTTCTGGTAATTGTTTGTTATGATTGCGTCTCAATTGACACTGTTGTTGTATTTTTGGGTGCGGGATAAATATGGTTAATCAGGACGTACCATACGTTATGATATCATCATACGTTAAACAATAAAACTAAATTGAAATGTCTACCATGTGAATGTCAGATCGTACGTCACTGACTTTGGGTTATATTATGTCGTATGTGGTCCTTCACTACAAAGCCTCATATTCAACTCATGTATAAATATCCACCAAACATCCAATTGAAAAATAATATTGGTTTTAATTTCTGAAAGGTCACCTCAATAACAAATACCTTGCAAGTCATATGATAATTTATTTGTGGCCCACTATTGGCCTTGGCCTTCACAAACAACTGATTTAAATTAGGGATTTATTTTAGTATCTTTTCAAATACTAGACTATTAAGTTTTAACAGTATAATTTAAATAATTAACAAACTACTTTATTAGGATATTTATTAGGAGTGCTAGACAGTTTGAAAGTTGCCAGTTCCAACTAGACCGGTATAGTGGATGCGACTGCTACTTGCAGTCGTTTAACTAAAGTAGCAATTGTATCTATTCATGGACCGCACTTCAACTTAACATCAGGCAGGGTGCTAGCTACTATTATGTAATTATAGTGTAAATCCTTGTATGTTTATTATGTTGGAAGCCTTTCCTAATTTGAATTTTGTTAGAATTTAAAATTTCTCCATATTTTTTACATAACGCGCCCAACCTTTAACTTAAAAAAACATTTTTTAAACGGATAAAGTCCTTTTATATTATTCCAGCTCCACTTTGGAGATAACCGATGTTCGTCGTCAACATGCGTGAATAAATGTATACATAATATGAAAAATCCATATTTTAAAGACCTCACACAAAAGACTTACACATGATAAAAGTGAGTCGAAGCATACAGCATGTTACATACAGCAAGCATGTTAGCTTGTTTGAAGAAAGAGAGGGAGAGAGAGTCAAGATCAGAACAAGTAATGGTCCAGTGCTTGTGCCGCATATATTCAATGTTGACACAGTTGATAAATCAAACTGTAAGTTTGAATGCATCGATTTGAATGTAATTTGTCCTGAAGCGAATATTCAACGTTTACTGAGACGTGGAAGATAATAAGCAAAGTGAATCAACTGAATCGAGTTTACAGTAGACTGATCTCCGTAACAAGGTCTACAGTAAAAGTTAGCGCAGCTAACTGTTCAAACTTTAGACTGAATTCGTTTTGTAATGTTTGCTACTCGAAGCAAGATTTATTACTACAATGAAACTTCTACCAACTCCGAGTTTCTCAAAGAAAAGACTTAATAAAAATAAACATAAAAAATTGGAAATGTCATACATATATCTGGACCGTAAAGTGATTTAGTCGCGTTTTGGAATCAGCTTGTAGTTTACTGGTTTCAACTAGGCTGGCATAGTGGATGTAATTGCTATTTACAGGTATTAAATTGTAGTAGCAGTGACCTCCATTCATAGACCGCTCTCCAGCTTAACATCAGGCGAGAGAGGGAGGGATACTGATATATGCCGAGTCACAATAAAAAAATACTTTTTTTATTGTCTATCATTCAATCAAATTCCCCGTGGGAAAGATGCGTGACAATTTGATTGATTGATTGACAATAAAAAAAATGTAACCTATGTGAAGCTTATGTGATTTTTATATAAATAAGTAGGGTAAGAAACGAGTATTTGTGTCACGATCGTGGAAATCGGAATTCAAATATCTCAGCCTATCCCTAAGGAATAGATTGGCACAAATGGCAAATTGATTATTCCACTTTTTCCACTCTTGTAATAGCCTGCGTTAACATTGAATTGGTAGCATTGAAATATTTGTCACATTCTTGCGCCATGTGTGATTTATGTTTATATGTACTCACATATAATGAGTTTCTGTGCCCCAAGATTCTTAAAGCGGGGCTCACTGTTTACAATGAGGCCAGTTAAGGACAATTATAAAACAATACCTCCATTTTTAATTCAAGAAATACATTTCAATTAAGTTTTGAGGTATATTTAATAAACCCTAAGTAAAGATAAGAACCTAACAAAATAAAACAAAGAAGAACATTTTCTATGGTAAATTTTCACAGGGAAAAAATCTACAGCCAAAATAAACATCAAGTAATTGGGAACCTAATGAGGTAATTTTCTTTTCTAAATAATCTTTATGAATAGAAGGTAACGATCCTTAATAACTGTTTCTTTGAAATATTTACAAGGGTTCGTTATAACTAATTTATTTCGATATTAATATTAATATATATTTTTTTCTATAAACATGTGCTATGAAATTCTTTAGAGCACAAAATTTGACGAGTGTACGATGTACAATAATTGTATGTAGGGCGTGAAATCGCTAGCCGCAATTATTACAAAACAATATTTTACATTATTATTTTATTTATGTCCTCCACGCTGAATGAAAGTGAATCTGAATGTGATATAGATGTGAAAGAGATTGTGAATGTATTGAAAAGAATGAAAGTTGGAAAAGCGGCTGGGTGTGACAGAATAACTGTCGAGATGCTGAAGGGCGGTGGTCAGCTGGTGGCTTCCTGGTTGTGTCTCCTTTTCAGTAAGTGCTGGGTGAACGGTCTTGTACCAGGGGACACAAGATGCGTCAGCGAAAAAGTGTTGGCAAAACACCAGAAGGTGTTTTGTGCTTTTGTTGACCTTGAGAAGGCCTATGATCGAGTGAACAGGAGTGAATTGTGGCAGCAGCTGTCCGGGTTTGGGTTGGGGGAGCGTTTGGTCCGTGCACTGAAATTTCTCTATGAGGATTCCAGTGCATGTGTTCGAATTAACGGGGCGCTATCTGACTGGTTTGGCATCTCTAAAGGTGTCAGACAGGGATGTGTAGCGTCACCATGGCTCTTCAATCTATTCATGGACAGTTGTCTGAAAGAGTTGCGTGAAAGGAAGTATGGTTTAAGAATGAATGACTTGGTGATCAAATGTCTCTTGTACGCCGACGATCAAGTTATCCTTGCATCTTCGGCGTATGAGTTACAGGAAATGGTCACTATAATGAATGCGGAATTAGAAAAGAAAGGTATGAAAGTGAATGTAAGTAAAACTAAGGTAATGGTTTTGGAGAGAGAGGATGAAATGACAGAATGTGAGATAATGATAGACGGAAAGAAAGTGGAACAAGTCAAACAATTTGTTTACTTGGGAAGTATGTTTACTAGGGATGGAAAGTGTGATGAAGATATTGAGAGAAGAGTGCAAAAGGGTAACGTAGTGAACGGTGCCATCCATAGTATAATGAGCAGCCAAATAATGTCCCAAAGTCACGGATGGCTGTTCATAATGCGGTGCTTGTTCCTACATTAATGTATGGAAGTGAAGGGTGGGTATGGCAGAAGAAGCATGAGAGTGGAATTAACGCTGTAGAAATGCGGTCGTTAAGGAGTGTATGTGGAGTGACGATAGCTGATAGAATAAGGAATAGCACACTGCGTGATAGATGTGGTTTAAAAGAAGATGTAGTGACAAGGATTGACAAAGGAATGCTTCGATGGTTTGGGCACATGGAAAGGATGAGTGAAAGTAGATTGACGAAAGGAATTTATAAATCTGATGTGGATGGATGCGTTAAACAAGGCAGGCCCAGGAGAGTGTTTTCCGACCAAATCGGAGACATCCTTAAGAAAGCTAGGTTGCCTAGTGCCCATAACCATAGGGCCTGTATGAGGAGAATTGTGGATGTGAAGGAAGCAAGGGAGTTGTGTAAGGATCGTGGTAAGTGGCGCTCCATTGTCTCTGCCTATCCCTGTGGGAAAAGGGCGTGACAATTTGATTTGATTTGATTGATTGATATTTTATTTTATTTTTACATTACTAAACATTTACATTTTACATTATTTTAAATTATTCAGTTCATAAGTCATTCAGTTGAGCGCGGTCTGAATCACATACCAATAATGCATATTACGCGCGACCAACTACCATTACTACCACCATAAGTATGTACATGTTTGAGAGCGCGTTTAGTAGCACATACCAAAAGTGCAGATTCCGCGTGATCCATGTACCTCATACCAACCATTATTTTAACAACCTAACATTTTACCAATTAAGTTTACATATTAAATAGACATTATCTCACAAGTGATTTCGTTATTTATATCCTTTTATTCTACATCGCACAAACCAAGATCGTGCATCTGCTGTACGGCAACCAACACACCGAACAGCGAGTTTAACCCAATATATTGGCTTTCTTTAATAGCTTACCATTAGAAAATAATTAATTAAATACACAAAACATATCTACATAATAAGTACAAAAAATAAAAATTAAAGTCCTTACAGGTATATAAAAAATATCCAATTAGATTTAAGAGTGGTAGACAGACATTTGTTGAATGTCCACCAGTCTTCCAACTCTAATAAAATATATTTAATACAGATATTTTTAAGAATAAGTTTGATCTCGAAATATGGAAGCTAAACTTCAATTCAATTGTTTTACAGTAAAACTGAATTCCTATACAAATTACCACGAAAACTATTACACCTCTTAACATGCGCCGTGTCATCGAGATAATCAGAAAATGGCCTTATATTATGATGGAAAAACGGTATAAAATATTTTTATGACATACTAAAAATCACATCTTCGAAAAATAAATTCCCCATTCTCTTCTCATGAATATTCTTAGATTATTACTACTATGTAAATGAATAGTTTATTACTATGTAAAATTTACATTAAAAAAAAATCGCATTTATATTAGTATCCCGTCAGAATCCACATAAATTAACAAGTGTACAGATCGTGAAGCGACTTAGTCGCGTTTCAGGATCAGCATGAAAGTTGGCGGTTTCAACTAGACCGGCATAGTGGATGTGACTGTTATTTATAGTTATTTATCTTAACATCAGACGGGGTGTTATCAAATGTCGAGGCACAGCAAATAAAACCGAAAACCGTCTCTAATTCCTCTTTAATAATAAATTACTTAGTACCCTGGTAACAGAGTACTCTGCGTGTATATTAATTAGTATTTAAATAATTAATGTATAATACATAAAATCACTATATACAAGACACGCATCTACTTTGAACAAATGTGTATAAATATCAAAAATATTTTACAAGTCTCGTATCAGATGGATACATGAGAGAAAATACAGATAAAAAACAATTTCCCTCGGCACATTTATAAAGTATCTGTCGGTTTGGGACAACTAAATCCCTGAATCTATTTCAGAGAACGATCATAGACGTAAAGATCTCGATCGACTACGAGACGTGCTCAATAATCCTGTTTACAATACCCGTGAAAATAAACATGAAATGGACAATGTTCAACCACCCATTGTAAACCCACCTAATTTAAATCAGATATGAAATTGAACACCTCTCGAAGAACCGACAACCGATGGAAAAGGAAGGTTTTAGAGTGGAATGCATGACCCGGATGACGCAGCGTAGGTAGGCCTCCCACTAGGTGGACTGACGACATATTGAAAATTACAAATAACCAGTGGATGCAACTGGCATCGTGTCGTTCGGAATGGCGTTCTAAGGGAGAGGCCTATGTTCAGCAGTGGACGCCTTCTGGCTGATGATATTGTTCTTCCAACTGCTGGGTTCATATTGTCATTTACGCGTATGTCCTTAATGCCAAGTTAATACTAAATAAATAATAAAGCTCTACTTTGCAGTTGATATTATTGCAAAATAATCTTATTTAATACTAGGAATGTGCCATTAATTAATAAAAGGTTGTTAAGAAATATGAGTAAGCTGTTAAGTACGCACTTAAAGCTTCACAATATATTAATGAACACGTTTTAGTTTAGTTTGAAAGCTTTTAAACGATAGAAATGGCACTCTTTTACAGAAAAATATTTTTAAACGCAGATAATATTAAAAAATGAACGTGCTTTAGCTGCGCTTTGTGAAAAAGATTTTATCTCTTTATTATCCCTCTAAGATATCTATTAAAAGCATGTCGGGCTCCTCGGCTAGGGGTCTGTTTATAAAGAACTTATTCACAAAAGTAAATCACCTTTTTGACGACAGGCGTGGACGAACGGTTTAGCGACTGGTTTGTTGCGCGTAAAGTCCCGGGTTCGATCCCCGGTCGGAGCAACTATTTGTTTCATAGATTTTATTTGTAATATTTAATAATATTAAATATTGCAAATATTTGTTAATAAAAAAAAAGAGATGGATATTTGCTTCGGGTCTGGTTATCAAAGAGTGGTAGTCAGTGGTACCCAGTCTGCCGATCCGGGTTAGTACAACCACTTACAAGTATACAGACCATTAAGTGATTTGGTCACGTTTCGGGATCAGCTTGTAAGTTGCCGGTTCCATCTAGGCCGGCATAGTGGATATGATTGCTACTCACAGTTATTGAATTGTAGTAGCAGTGGCATTCATTCATGGACCACACTTTGGCTTAACATCAAGCGGGGTGCTGTCATATGTCGAGTCACAATAAAAAAAAAACTTCTACTACTTGTAATTATAACAATTATTACAATTAATTATAACAATCAAAATCATATAAAGGGAGGGGTGGAACCTAGTAATATTAATACGGCCTGTAGAGTGTTAAACGTCTGTCTGAAACAGGCATGTTGAAGTGCTTTCTATCAGTGATGCTCGTTCCATTTAAACTATATATCTGTTCTGGCGATTCTCTGAACAAATAATGGACATTTAATCATTTTGAACTGTTTATAAGCATCATGAACATTGGTGGTTATTTGTAATTCATAAACACCAAATAGTCTTATTTTATTCTACAGGAGCATGTCTGAATTCACTTTAGAAGAAAAGTAAGGTATCTAACATAGAAGAATAGAATAAATTAGAAGAATGGTGGATGTGAACGAAGCGAGGGAGTTGTGTCAGGATCGTGGCAAGTGGCGCTCCATTTTCTCTGCCTATCCCCGTGGGAAAGAGGCGTGACAATTTGATTGATTGATTGAAATAAAAATCACCAATGTTCATAAAGCTACAAAAACATAGGGATGGGTGTACAAAATTACCATTGTCATTTGAAAACTATTTGGGCGCAGTCAACGAGTGAGATGAAGGAACGATATTCTAATCGATTTTAGATCAAGATTAGATGAGGACTACTTTTGACAAGGACTAGAAGTGAAAGTGACATACACTCAGGGTGAAAAGTAAAATATATATAGCACCGGAGATTATCCAAAATATATTTTATAAACTGCAAAGCTAGATCTCTACTCATTATAGCTAGATTTGCTGTAAAACTGTCAAATTCCCGGATTGGGGTAAGGTAGGTCGTACCCAACGCAAAATGTTCAAAGACAAACACAAAATACGGGCATTATAGCGGGTAACCGCACACAGTAACACAATTTTGGTTTAAAGCCCCACCAATCTCTCTGGTCATATGAAATTCAATTTAAGTGTAAATTGTAAAGCGTTTAATGAAAACGGATTAATTTGTTCAAATACTATTATATTTTACAAAAGTTTAGAGCATAGTTTCATAATAGTATAATGCAGTTGTTAATAATTTTTTGACATTTCGACACCCGTGAGTTATGAAAAGCCTTTCCTCAGAAATACACTTTTGATATTAATTTACATTTCTATACTAAACTACTGAAGTGCTTGTATCATAGAAACAGTACGACTAAAGTACATATATCAATGATACATTGGTACTGGTTAGTGGTTTTAAACCCGTGCTCTTGGTTTGCGTGACCATTGCACTGCCACTACACCGCGGTCGCCTTAATTGGGATATTATCAACATTTAAACATTCCAAAGGTTTGGCTGGAAAAAATTCCAAATGGCATTAAGTCCACGTTTTCTATATAGGACAAAAAAGATTTCAATATTTAAATAAGTGTCATAAAATAATAAATAATAATTATTCGTAATAATTAGGAAGATAAATAATAATTGTCTGCCTATCCCTGTGGGAAAAAGGCGTGAAAATTTGATTAACTGATTGATCATTATTAACTACACAGAATCAAAATTAACTTCTCTCACATAACAAAAAATGTTTTACTTAAATTTGATCCAACAAAATATAGTTAGAATTCATGAACAAACAACAGGTTAGGCATAAAATGTTCACCAAAAGTGAATAACAATGTTTCAATAAAAGCTGCAACAAAAACTAGCACCAGACAGAATTTGTTTGTTCAATAGGAAAATCCGTGAACAGAGTGAAAGCTTTTAAAAGCTCACAACTAATGCAAAACGGTGGTTCGACATAAACTCTAAAATAGCTTAGTAAGAGATTTTAAATGTGTCTTTTTAAAAAGATTCACATTTTATTTAAAAACGTAAACCTACAAAACAACTTATTCTAAATATTTTATTTGTATTGGACAAACTAATATTTTATTACATTTGCTTTGGAAACAGTTTCGACTTAAATCGCTACTCAATCGTAAAGATATTATGATATATTGTCGGGCATTAATATTAAATCACAAATAGTGGAAAGAACATCTGGTTACTTGGATTTTATTCTTAAATTCAAAAGTTTATTTCGCTGTAAGAACCTTGTACAATTTTCACTTAAAAGGTGTCCGAATAGTCTTGAAGGCCACTTGTAACAGCATTATTCAAAACGAAGAACCTTCAGACTGGAACTCCGCATAGTATATCAAGTACACTCGGGAGTATATAATTGCATCTTATACGTTCTTCAAATTTTTACATTTTTATGAGCTTACAGCGCGAATTTAAGCTTCTTTATTTTCAAAGGGGAACTTAGGGCTGATAGCTGTCATTACACGTGATTTAAACATAATATTTAAATGCGCTATAAAGAATTAACCAATATTAATATTATTAGTTTACATATAATAGTAGAGTTTGAAAGCGAGGGAGTTCTGTCAGGACCGTGGGAAGTGGCGCTCCATTGTCTCCGCCTTTCCTTATGGGAAAAAGGCATGACAATTTGAATGATTGAGTAGAGCTTGCATGAAAAGAATTGTGGATGTAAGGGAAGCCAGGGAGTTATGTCAGGATCGTGGCAAGTGGCGCACCATTATCTCTGCCTATCTATGCGGGAGGGGAGCGTGACAATTTGATTTATTTGATATATAATATATATTCTTATTTTGATTTAACCAATTCAGGAAATATGAACTTATGTATATATTACAACTTCAAAACTATGCCCAAAAGTCAAGGTCTAGTACAAACACTTCTAAATAATAAATGAATACGAAACATTTTTTTATATTTTGTAACGTGCAAATAACTACAGTGACATTTTGACATAGGCCAAGGCCGCCAAATAGCCGTAACAAATAACAGCTGCTACACAGGTGCCTGAAAAAGAGTTAAAGTGAAATGGTACAAGAATGGCAATGGATAAAGAAACGGTGAAACTTTCAAAAGTTTCGGGTCACGGTTACGAAAATTGTTACGCAAGAATTCGCCGAATGAAAATTGAGACCGGAGTCAAAGTGAGTCCTTTCGCGTTTAAGACTTTGTTATTTACAAGATAAGGTTCAAAAGGGATGTCCAAAGAAAAACTACCTGATCCGCTAAACGTCGCCAAAGGATTAGGAGGCTTATTGTTCAGTAATAACAATGTAAATAGAATACATTTATATAAGGCACGTGTACTAGACATTACGCAAGGCCGATAGAGGCGTAAATCGCGTGCGCTCGATAGATTTTTGCGGCGAGCCTGTTGTGGGTCTATAATACAAAATTTACCATGCCATTTCACAGCCGAAAATCAAATTGGTATTCGTTATGGAATTCTTGCTCTATCGACTTTCAGGGAAAATGTTGAAATATTTTCATAATAACAATTCCAACAATGAAAGACTATTTTTAGTTTACCACAATAGCACGCACTGACATTCCACTAAATATCATCAAATGAATTCGTAATTGATTACTATTATAACGTATACAAAAATAGATTGCCTAATTATTAGAAGTAATATCACAAATCGATATTAATGTTGATTAAAGCTACACACTATCTTATCATGCTCTACGTATATAGAACAATGACGCTTTTTAATGATGTTTCACTTTGTGCAACAATAAAAAAAAACACGGTCATACAAATAGCACTCACAATTTAAAGAAAAAAAATAGTTCAAAATCAAAATCAAATTGTCACGCCTTTTCCCTTTGAAATAGGCAGAGACAATGGAGCGCTACTTGCCACGATCCTGACACAAGTTCCTCGCTTCCTTCACATCCACAATTCTCTCCATAGGTTATGAGCACTAGGCAAACCTAGCTTTCTTGAGGGTGTTTCCGATTTGATCGGAAAACATACTCCTATATTATTCAACATTTATATTCAAACATTTACTATATTATTTGTTATATAGTATAACAAATAATATACGGTACTTTTATCCAAAATATTATGTAGTACTCGTATACATAAACTGGAACGTGTATAATGGAGTTATATCCTCGCTTGGTCAGTTCAATAATTATCATGTAGACGTCAACTGGTAGCGATGTCGAAAACGATAGGTCAGTTCGAATTAGTCAGCAAATAATCCGGCTGACAGGCGATCTAATGCGGGCTAGTAATAGAGAAAAGTCAGGATTTACAAGTATTTTTAATCAATCAAATTGTCACCCCTTTTTTACACAATATAGCGCCACTTGCCAAGATTCTGACTCAACTCTCTCGCTTCGCCCTCATTCACAATTATTTTCATTTAAGCTAGGCAACCTAGCTTTCTTGAGAATGTCTCCGATTTGGTAGGAAAAAACCCTCCTGGGTCTGCCTCGTTTAACGCATCCATCCATCAAAATTTTCAATATCAAATATAAAGAAACATTGATGCAATATTTAATTTTACCCAATAGAGTAAGTAATCTACTTTGTGTGAATAAGAATTATTATAGTTTATTTTTATGGTAAGTTTGAGTAAAGTTTTATAAAACAAAATGGTAAACTGCTCCAAAAATTTCACAACCTAGTCGGGGCATTGCAGCAGGACATGTCGCTGGTACAGATATAAAAAGTCCTAACAGTTTAAATTTTTAACTCTGCCGCAGCAGGCCACATACCCTTGCTGCTCGTAAAATCAGCACGCTATACCAACAGCTGTTTACGTAACAAACAAATAGCGCATTGTGGTGACGTCACTGTGTTACATTGACGCCTTTATATACAAAAGGTAACCGTTTCATTATTATCAGATTAGTGTATCATCAAAAGTCGTACCCTCAGATAATATAATATAATGTATAATGACATAATGAGGTCGTAACTATACGTCTCAATTCCAACAGATAGAGACAGCGACAATGGAGCGCCACTTTCCACGATCCTGACACAACTATCTCGCTTCCCTAAGTTCAACTCTCTTCATATAAATTCTAGGGTTACAGGCACTGCGGACCCCTGATTTACTAAATATTCCCGGTGTTATATGCTTATTTCTGTGTAAATTAAGGTGTACCTATTTCATTCCTTAAATAGATTTTACATATATTAATTTTATTATTAGCCCATTTATTTTTCCAACTGCAAAGGCCTCCCTCTCTTTTTTCCATGACTCACGACATTTGGCGATCTCTCGCCATGAACTATTTCTTTATTAATTAGTTATTAATATTTATAGAGAAAGTTTTTTGTCAATAAATGGTCTCAACATGTAACCCGATGGTAATTTGCGGTAAAGTTCCATAAGTAGTCAGATCGAATTAGTTTTTTAGACAAAGAAAAAATTGGAGCGAAAAAAATTTGAAAATTTAGATTTAAAGTTTGAATTGAGACATACGTGCATTAAAATCATAAAACGAATGAGCTCTAGTAGAACAAAATCGAACCAGTGAATCGATCGCGATTCGTAAAAATAAAGTTTTTTTTTGCAAAATTTTGAAATCTTTTTTGAAAGTCATAAAGAGCTGAGATGTATATATGTTGTCAATATTGCGGTCATGTAGTTACAGTTAATTTTTAAAATTAAAATGTACACTTTTTGCAAACCATCAACTTATGCAAAAAGTTACGATTTTTTCAACTGATTTGGACGGTGTTTTATTTTTTGAAAAATGTAATTGTTTTGGCGCAAGTCTCTTAAGAAAGAGTTTAACTACAACTTTACAAATTCTCAGACCATTTGACAAATGTAAAAATGTTTAAATAATCGAATAAAAAAGATACCTTTTAGTCAGATCGAATTATTACCTAATGGATAATTTAAACATCTTTACGTTTGTCAAATGATCTGGTAATTCGGAAAGTTGTAGTTAAAATCTTTCTTAATAGATAGTCGTCATTATAATAGTACAATTAAGTCACAAATAAATAAGTCGAGTCTAACACATAATTACCTAATTCATAAATTACTTGTTAACTTAGTGTGGAAATAAGTTAAACTTAAGAGATAATAAAAAGTAAAGAGATAATAAATGTAAATAAATTATGAACAGTAAATTACTACACATTGTCATATGCATATTTTACCGTATTTCACCCACTTAACAAAATAAATAATTCAAGTAGGATTGAACTAAACACCATATTAGGATTGCGTGACTAATTCCCTCGAAAGGGACGATGTATATATGTGTGTGTGTGTGTGTGTGTGTGTGTGTGTGTGTGTGTGTGTGTTAAACTTTGAATAAAAATCTAGGGTTGACATTACACGAAAAAAGTACACTAAAATTTAGAGCGATTTTTTTACAGACAACTTTATTTTGTTTTTTTTATTATGACGACATTTGTCCTCGACCCGCCTGATGATAAGCAAGAGGAGGTACAAGAGTGACGACGACTGAAAAAACCGAGTTATTTTACAGCTGCCCCAGTCGCCGTCATTATGTGCTTCTTCACGCATCGCTTGAAGAATCCAAGGTTATAGGATGGAGAGAACACATGGACTGGCAAAGCAATCCATTTGTCGATTGTTCTATAAAGAAAAAACTGACTAGTCAGCCGAATTTGGTCGAGACAATTTCAGATTTACGGACTATGATGTAACAAAGCCGCGTTTTGCGATCAACCCGAAAGCTTAGCGACTTCTGCTTGCAACAATCTAGAATCGTTTTTAGTAGGTATAGTGATGTTCCTAATGAGTATGTAAAATGAAACTGATACACTCCCTGATAATTCCTTTTGGTTGATTCACAATATTGACTTTATTTCACCTTGAACTACGAAGAGTCAACGAACACCGTATTTATTTGGCGTAACTTTCTTAAATTCTTGCTTCCTTTTCTACTTTTTTATCTGATTTATTAAAAGCCCTTTATAAACTGGAATATCATAGCATGAAGTAATCATTTATACGAGTACATTCTATGTAGATACTTTAGAAGTTTAGAATATATAAACACCTAATCAAACTGTCATTCCTCTATTCCCACAAGGACCCCTTTAATCTTTACCCTAATCTTTAACGACCCTATCAATTTATTTATAAGTTACCCTAAATTCATTATTACATATTTTTTAAATTCATTTGTATGGAAGGCACCTATTAGTTTATTTTAAAGTGGCGTTCCATTGTCTCTGCCTATTTCACTAATTGGTTAAAAAAGCATTTAATAAATAAAATAAAATTTTTTTTAAAGTTCAATACAATTTGGTCGGGCTGCATAGTGATAGTGATTGAGGCAACCGTAAACTGAAACGGCTTATTAGTCGAGGTCAGATGTCGCGTCCCCATAAAAAAGTTGAGAAATATGAATACCTTTTCTCACGTAAAACAAAATATATGACAGAGTTATTAATTAAATCGTCGGGACCAAGGATAAAAATAATTACTTTTTAACCCCCGACCAAAAAAGAGGGGTGTTATAAGTTTGACTTGTCTGTGTATCTGTGTATCTGTGTATCTGTGTATCTGTGGCTCTGTGTATCTGTGTATCTGTGTATCTGTGTATCTGTGTATCTGTGTGTCTGTCTGTGGCATCGTAGCTCCTAAACGAATGGACCGATTACGATGCGGTTTGTTTCATTTGAAAGCTGACGTGATCGAGATGGTTCTTAGCTACAATTGATGAAGATCTGATCAGGGGTTTCAAGGTCATCAGCTCGATTTGTTAGCTGCGGTAGCGATCTTAGACGCGCTGTTTAGAACGACAACCCTTGTACGTCGCTATGCGACGAAGATTGTTATTTTATGTCAAATAAATATGCCATTGTTAAAACACGTAAAAATGTTATAATTTTTCCCTTAAAATATTCAAATGGCGAGGTTGGTTTGCAGTTTAGATCGATTACCTTGATTGAATATTTTAGGGGAAAAATTATAACATTTTTTACGTGTTTTAACAATGGCATATTTATTTGACATAAAATAACAATCTTCGTCGCATAGCGACGTACAAGGGTTGTCGTTCTAAACACGCATAAGGCTGGGAATACACGTCCGATATTGCTGAGCAAATTATTTACAAATCGGAAGTAGGAATCGGACGTCTATTTTGTTTCTGTATTCTGTATGAAAACTGCACCTTCAGACAATCGGATCGGCCATAAAATCGTAAGCGCCTTGGCGTTGTTTCCGATTCTGACATCCGATCCGACTATCGGATCTGACGTGTATTAAGTATTCAAACAAATGTATGGTACGAGTGCTTTTCGATTGTCTGATCAGACAATCGGATCGGACTATCGGAGAGGAAAATCGGACTTGAATTCCCAGCCTTATAGGTATTTACTTTACTTTTAAACAAATCTGTGACTTAACATTTGAAATAAAAACATATACAAATACATGTGTGTTTTATCTGGTACCACTGAGCTACTCTGATGATGGAACTCGAAGGTAGGAGACGAAA
This sequence comes from Tinea trinotella, assembly GCA_905220615.1. NCBI lineage: Eukaryota > Metazoa > Arthropoda > Insecta > Lepidoptera > Tineidae > Tinea > Tinea trinotella. Next base: position 19,327,110 of record HG992305.1, read on the forward strand.
TCCTGGATGTGTTCAAACTTTTTTTTGGTATACTAAGTTTGGACTTATTAGATTTGTCTTGAAGGTAGGAAACTAAGTGTAGAAAAGTTAGTGCGATAAAATAAAACATTCCGGATCTAAAAAATCTGATCATGGATCCTCTCAGATCAGCAAATCAACAAGAAATGGACCTATAGTGCTTTAACTAAAATTGTTACTCACTATGAGCCATTAGCTGGACCGTTATCAAATTAAAGACCGAGAGTATCTGATGATGCACCATTATGAATCCTCTCAGATCAGCAAATCAACAAGAGATAGAACTATAGTGCTTTAACTAAAATTGTTACTCACTAAGAGCATTTAGCTGGACCGTCATCAAATTGAAGACCGGGCAATCTGATGATGCACCATTATGAATCCTCTCAGATCAGCAAATTGATATCAATTGATCAGCAAAAAAAGAGATAGAACTGTAGTGCTTTAACTAAGCCTTTAGCTGGGCCGTTATCAAATTGAAGATCGGGAGTATCTGATCATGAATCCTCTCGGATCAGCAAATCAATAACAGATAATATCATAGTGCTTGAACTAAAATTGTTACTCTCTATGAGCCATTAGCTGGGCCATTATTAAATTGAAGACCTGGAGTAGTTATCTGATGATGCACCATAAGAATCCAAGGGATATTAAAGGGATATAACTATTGAGCCATGACTAATGTTGTTTATTACTATAAAGCTGATGATATGACCAAAGTGGTTCCAGGCGTTTCGGGGGTTCCTTTAAAATTTTAATTTTGATTTTATTCAACTTGATCGTTTGTATGCGGCTTAATTGTAATATCAAGTTTCATTTTAAGTTGTAGACAACTCTTATATTAAGCAATTTCATAACAAACATAACAATCATTTTGGGAGTTTGTACAAAAGTGTTAGTCAAAGTTTCTTCGCGACCGGAGGCAAACAAAGAGCCTCCGGTTCAAAACCACTCGCCGGTACCAATTTATCTTTGATATAAGTACTTTTGTAGTTCTGTTTCTTTGATACGAGCACGTTTATTAGTTCAGTAAAAAATTTTAAAAAATATATTGTAAAGAATATTGAAATTTCTTATTGTGGCTCAATAAGAAATTAACAAATAACAGCACCCAGCTTGATGTTAAGCTGGAATACGGTCCATTAATGAATGCGACAGCTACTACAATTTAACTGCGAGTATCAGGTTCACTATGCTGGCTAGTTTCAAACTGATCCCGGAACGCAACTGAGTCACTATTAACTGTCTGCCTACCACTGTTTAGCTTCAACGCTTTCCATTTAACATTATATTCGTAATCGTAATAAAATAATGATTGCATAAGGCCAAAATTCCTCTTCTTTTAATTTGTGACGAAAATTGGTTAGAAAAGTTGGACAGAGGCCGGGTTTGATTCCCAGTCGCAGTTGACCAAGGTGCATGCGTAAATTTTTACTATACATTACTAATTTTTACTTTGTTAGCCAGCATTAGAATAAACAAGACATTTATGAATATAAAATTTTCATCGTTTAATCTGGCGAAAGCCACATTAATTTACTGTCAACAATAAATACAAATGATTATGAAAACTAAAAATAGTTTAAGCCTACCGCGGGTTTGAATATTAATGAGGCCAAGGACAGAAGCCGTCACCGACCAATGACAAAATTTATAGCTCATATAATATACATCGAATTATTCACTAATTAAGCCCGGAGGGGTCTGCATTGTTCATAACCGTTTGCTTATAGACAATGCACATATGAACGAGCACATATGAATAGAATTATGGATATCAAGAAAACAAAAGAGTTGTGTAAAATGCTACCATTAGTTTTATAACTATAGTAGCAGTTGCCTCCATTCATAGACCACACTCCAGCTTGTTGAACCACAATAATAGGAAAAAATGGCGCTTCGTTGTCTCTATCTATCTCGGTGAAAATTGACACTTAAAAGTTTTTTAAAATTGTGAATCGACATTTTACTTCTGCCCGATGGTCAGTAAAGAGAGGTCCAAGAGTGCCGGCTAAACATGCTTCTTCAAGCTTAGCTTGTATGATTAAAGCTTTAAAATACTATTACCTTGTTGTTTATTTTTATATTGAGGTCGTCCATGATCACACTAGTCATTGAGTGCTATCCATCAATGGAGACGATTACTGATGAAAATCGGATAATGGAAAAAACGATATCAATCATAACGCTTCACGATACAACACACTGATTAGTGGAAAATTACTTTATTTTTATACTTTTACTACCATCTAATATAATGGAAAAATCTAATCTAACTTGAAACCTGAGATGTACAACGACATAATTATATTGTTAGAAAGCCAGCCATACCTATGTTTACATCATAAATTATCATAAGTCTAAAATGATTAGGGATACCTGTCTGAACACTGAAGAATGCGTAGGTAGGGCAAGACGCAAATTACAATAATTATCAACACTGTTTATTATTCAGCAATCAGGAGACATGAATAAATCAACATAATTTAGAATATATATGAAAATACTAAATACAATTTAAACTACAAATTAATAAAATAAATACTTGTATGTAGAAATGCGGTCGTTAAGGAGTGTATGTGGAGTAACAATAGCGGATAGAATAAGGAATAGCACAGTGCGCGATAGATCTGGTTTGAAAGAGGATGTAGTGACAAGGATTAACAAAGGAATGCTTCAAGGGTTTGGGCACATGGAAAGGATGAAAGAAAGTAGATTGACGAAAAGAATTTATAAATCTCATGTGAATAGATGCGTTAAACGAGACAGACCCAGGTGGGTGGTTGCCCAGTGCCCATAACCATAGAGCTTGCATGAAGATAAATGTCAGGGAAGCGAGGGAGTTGTGTCAGGATCGTGGCAATTGCCGCTCCATTGTCCCTGCCTATCCCTGTGGGAAATAGGCGAGACAATTTTGATTGTATCTAGTAAAATGTTTTCGCCCCATTCTATAACCTTGGACCAGCGAAGTTAGAATACCTTTTAACTTCGTTGCCTTGAACTCTTCAAGCAAAACGTAAAAAAATAATTCTTGCCGACTTAGTGAGGGCGGGCTGAGGTGACCGTGAATTAAGTTAGTTTTTTTCAGTCGTCTACGCTTTTAGACTTATTTATCATCAGGCAAGTCGAAGTCAGATGTCGCGTCTCATTAAAATATTTCAATATATTTCTCAAAATAATGCAGACAGAAATATAAACTAAATTTTAAGCCCTTATTTATTTTGAACTATGTAATGTTTTTAATAAAACTAATTGTACTCATTTTCATAATATAGTACTTCATAATATAGATTTTCCTTCGAGTTTATGCGGGTAATTATTCAAAATGAAAATTTTATTTACAATAAATAATACGCTTTTCCTATAGCACGTAATAGAAAGAATATTATCATGTTGGTTTTTAATACTATTTTTATTTTAAAAAACACTATTGATATGATGGTACTTCTTTTTAAGTCTATAGTTCCCTGCCAGGAGTTCCATGCTCTTCCCTTAACACGATTTTATTTTATTAAATCGATAGTTGTTAGTTACTAATTACTAACTGTCTCTACAGTTGGCTCAGGCGCCAAAGGTGCTTCTTCAAGTCATCCTAGTAGAGTCCAAGGTTATATGATGGGAAGAACACGTGGGCTGGCAAAAAATACCACTCGTCGATTGTTCAACACGGAAATGATCCGCCGAACCGTTTAGTTTGATTGTCAATTCGGTCGATAGAATGCCTCCCCGACCTTATGGGAGTAAATAGACGACCTCGTTAAAGAAACAAAGGTAATAAAGAGCTCCTAGGATCATTCTCCGATAACGTCGTAATAAAATTTTAATAAGGAAAAAATTAAAATCAAACGTTAACGTATCGCAATCATAAGTAACAGAGATGGTGTGCTTTAAAGCGATCAATGAATGTTACCTCCAAGCCGTTATCTTGTAAATTTTGATTGCATATCTAAGTTTGAAGGAAACTCTAAGTGTGGATCGATTTAAATTTAGTTTTGGGTATATAACTCACGTCCGCGTTTGGGCGTGGAGGGAGGATAAATACGAGGTATGAATATCAAATACTAGGACCTCCCTTTTGGGCTAGATTGAGACAATTTCGTGGTAATTGTATCTCTAAATTGTATATTTTAACATTCTTTATACTTTTAAAAGTTTAGATAGCTTTACAATATCCGGATAGTAACGGCGACCGAGGCAAACGTTTTTAGAGTTATATATTTGTTTTAGTTGTCGTCGTTTTTGACTCCTAATAACTCGTAATAAAAACAAAATTAAAGCCGTGACAGTTAAGTTTATCAATTAGAATAGCTTTTTATTTCAAAACGTTATTGGCGAAATTAAATTAAATCGTTTTCAAAACCATGATTTTCTACATTGTATTGTATGTAGTAGCTTATTATACACATTTTTATAATAAGCTACTAGATATACTACTTACTTATATCATAGAAACAAGATGCCCATAGTATATAAATCAAAGATACATTGGTAACGGCAAGTAGTTTTGAACCGGGGACCACTACCACTAGAGCACAGTCGCCTTGTTAGAGCGTTGGATAATTTAGGCCAAAATCAACACACGCTGTAGTAGTAGTGCCTAATTATAACGCGCCACCGCGTCGTTTGATGCTAGCCACTGAAAACCATCAATGCCTACCGCCCAACAAAATTACGGCAACCGAGTTTCATTAAAATCTCAATCATGTCGCCCTATTCTTGCCAGTAATTAACACATCCACATGCTCTCCATTTTAGGATAAATTATATTCACTCTTGCATTTCTGTGATAAAGATTTTAAACGTACTTGTATCATAGAAACAGCACGACCAAGTCATATATCAAACGTACATTGTGGTACCGGCAAGTGGTTTAGAACCAAGGCACTTGATTTGTGAGGTCATTTCACCACCTCTATACCACGGTCGGTTTAATTTAATTTAGCATTTCTATAATAGTTTCAAAAAACTTACGGTTCATGCCGATGTCATGATAGGTGAGGATCGCCGGCTTGTTAGTATCGCCACGGCAGAAGACGGCGACGTTACCGCGGTCGGTTGGCACACGGAACTCAGTGTACCCACCATCGTTGCTAAGACGCCGACACTTCGGGATTTGGAGCTTAATGCTCCGAAGCTCAATATCGTCCAAGCCATTGCTGTTGACAAAAATATTCAATTAAATAAAATGGTTATTTCAATTATTTTAATATACTAGCAGACTCGACAGACGTCATCCTGTCCGGAAAAGCAGCGCCACATCAAATATATTTTAAAAACTTTTATAATAAACCTAATAAACCTTCCTCGTGAATCTTTTTGCCTATTAGTAAAAACTTTATGAAAATCCGTTTAGTACTTTTTGAGTTTATCGCAAAGGTACTTTGTTTTATAATTATGATTATAGTGTATTACATAAATAGAGGAAAGTGCTTGTATAATAAATGCAAATAGACGTCACATCCACTATGCCGGCCTAGTTTAACTTACAATAAGATCCTGCAACGCGACTAAGTCACTTCACGGTCTGTTCATTTGTAAGTGGAGGTACTGCACCACTGCCTACTCTTAGTGCGTTTACACATTAGGCTTTTTTTTATACGAGTGTAAGAAAACAAGATATACAGACCATAAAGTGACTTAGTCACGTTTCAGGTTCATATTGTAGGTTGCCAGTTTCAAGTAGGCCAACATAGTGGATGCGAGTGCTACTTGCAGTTATTCAACTGTAGTAGCAGTCACCTCTATTCATGTAACAAACTCGAGCTTAACAACAGACTGCAAGCAGACACGTATAGTAAAGCCGCTATTGAACAAAATATCAAACAAAAGTAATAGAATAGCTGACATAAAATCTCGTTAGTTTGACTTGTTACTGACAATACTTCAGAGCAACTATTTTTCACAATTGTCTTCGCGTGTTTCGAGTATAACGAGACAGACATGTACAGCGGACATGTTGACGACAGATCGTATATTAAAACATATACTATTATTTTTAATGTGAATGTGAGTTTGTTTGTTACGTTTTCACGCAACAGCTACTTAACCGATCATCATGAAACTTTGTATACATATTTTTGGAGGTACTAGAAGTAACATAGGATGCTTTTAATTATTAAAAAAATACTATAGTTTCCAATTGACTAAAGTTTCAGCTGTTTGGAATTCTTCTATATTTATTTTTATTTTAACCTGTCATTTTTATATGAGTTATCGAGTTACAAGTAGCTATATATACAAAAAAGGGATATACAGTCGAATAAAGAACCTCATTCTTTTTTATGACTGCTATAAACTTAATTTTACGTGGTTGCTCAATCAATCAAATTGTCACGCCTTTTTCCCACAGGGATAGGCAGAGACAATGGAGCGCCACTTGCGACTATACTGACGATAACTCCCTCGCTTCCTTCATACATAAATATATTTGAGTAAATTGTAATTATTATTTTGGGTGGACATATTAAATCCATCACTCCGCCCGCTTTCTACAGTTAAATAAATGAATATAACATATGCCGTTCTATATAAAACGGGCAACAATTGTGCTGATCTCAAAACGTAATTGAGTCAAGTAGCGGAACCTACCACACACATTAAGGCGTAGTCTATATTAAGATATGAATAATCATTATCAGCCAGAAAAATATAGCTTATGCTGAACATAGGTTTCCCCCTTAGAACGCCAATTCGAACGACAAGATGCCAGTTGAATCCACCGGTTGAATCCACCATTTGTGACTTTTACTATGTTGTCAGTTTACCTATAGGGAAAGGCTTCCCACGAAGACCGGAAGACGCATCGTAGTGGCAGTGCAATGGTTACGCAAACCGAGAGCACGGGTTCAAAACAACTTGCCGGTACCAATGTATCTTTGATATATGTATTTTGGTTGTCCTGTTTCTATGATACAAGCACTTTAGTAGCTTAGTATACAAATGTCAAAAAAACAATACATTTCTTGGACTAGTTATTTGCATTAGATCACGGCCTATTTATTCTTTTCATATATACAGGTAGGCACATTAGATGCTGAGTATTGCAGGAATTGCATCTCATGTGCATAATCACATGATTAACACAAGGCAATTTCTGAAACCAGTGGGCCGACCCTTAAACGGATTTCATCGTTCGCTTGGTCATTTTATCCTCGATGCTCACACGCCGGCTCTCCGAGGGATATTGTGCATCAAGTCACCATTGTAGTTGTCAGTATCGCTGTGAAATTTGAATTAATCGTTTCCGCACACCTCATGCAGCAGTGGTTGGATTTTCAATGCTTTTGTTCGCGCACACAGTGTGAGCCGTAAGATAAAAGACCCATGTTATGTTCATTTTTTTATTATTAAGGCAGGGATTGGACACTTTATCGCATAGATATTTAATTTAGTACACGGTTTTCTGAAAATTAATATAATGTTCTTATAAAAGGTAAATTATTCGTACGAAAAATATCGCACGCTTAAGAGTGATTCGCAAATATCAACCTTATTTCGCCTATACTACGTTTTGTTCATAACGCAGAGATTTCTCGCGATTTCTGACTTCGATCTTGCCTGATGGTGACCAAGGTGAGGCTCAAATTTCAGATCCATATCATCCAAAGGAAATCATCAAAGCATATATAAATTACTATAGGATTTATTTCTGGTATTCATTATTTAATAATTTATGTTTATGACCTAATAAACCAAATGTAAATAAATAATACCTATTAAATAAATGAACCCTAGAAATTTCGTAAAAACCAATCAGCAATCAATCAAATTGCCACGTCTTTTTCCTACAGGGATAAGCAGAGACAATGGAGCGCCACTTGCCACAATCCTGACACAAGCGAAGCGAGAGTTCCCTCACATTCACAATTATCTTCATTCAAGCTCCTACGGTTATGGACACTAGGCAACCCAGCTTTCTTGAGAATGTTCCGATTCGGTTGGTAAACACAACATGTTACAAAACAATAAATCGCCGTACGCAAAAAATGCGTGAGAGTTCAACATAAGTAATAAACTATTTAAAATTTATGTTAGCCTTATTTTACTAAAATCATAATGAAATCCTTTATTTAACTTTTCATTCCATAATTATTTTAAAGTTATAACAATGCCGACTCACAATTAAAACAAAACATTTCAAACAAACTCTTTATGATGAATTAAATATTAGCGGACCCAGTTGGCCGTTTTAATCCTAACTTAAATTATTACTAAACCTAACACCCTTATCAACTACATAATAAAATAACTGTAACGTCATCAGACACAAATTTTTAATAGTAGTCGCATCCACTATGCTGGCCACTGTACACCTAAGTCACCATTTTACTACAGCGAATCGCCAGCCCTGGCAAATAACAATCAACAGTCTACCCACCAATCTAACAAAATCTATTCACTATTGAGGCGTCACCTAACCTGGGGTCCGATTCTACTAATTTTCCTACAGGCAAAACCCAGAAAGATGCAAAAAAATGCCTTGGGCCATTATTTAGAAATGATATGGCCCTTCAGATTTTAAAGTGTTCCCAAAGTTTTAAATAAAAAAACATATTTAAAGCATATTAACTATAATTATAGAACACCAACATCCATTATTTACAAAGAAACCAGATTAATGAATATTAGACAACACTACAATTATAATATCTGCTTACTAATACATAAGATCATACATAAGCAGAGCCGTCTTAACCATATTCAGCGCCGGGGTGCGAAAGTCAAGGCAAAGTCGCATGGTCTCAGTGTAGTAGGTACCTATCGAAGTTTATGGCGGTCGGCATGCGCCCCCTAGGACTCTGCGCCCGGGTGCACCGCACCCCTTGAACCCGTACATAAGCATATACATTCGGAAATTATTCTTACTACAAAGGAAGCACTAGCACTAGAAAAATAAAAACTAGTACGTTTAGAACTAATATTGGTCGTGGTAGTGTATTGTACGACGGGGTGTCTCATTATAATAAACTCCCAATAACATGTATTAGATAGCAATTTAATAACATTCAAAAAATCCTTATTAATATTTGTTATGAATAACTGAAAATTAATTTGTATTCTCCACATTCTCATTGGACATATTGTAAACATTGTAAAATCCAAAACAAGCGAATATGAAAATGTTCTTTTTGGTATCAATAAAGTTTCTTAAACCTCTAATTTAAGTTTTATTATTATAGTAAATTAATTATAATATTGCCCGATTTGTCTTAATATTCCATTGACTGTACCTAATAACAATAATAAAATTCGGGTGAATACAAATGATTTCTTTTTAGGGGGCGAAAACGGAATATTTCGTCACTATGCCACATGTTTTAATCAATGTAACCCTGTATCCTTATGAATAAATAACCTAGAGTTAATAATTACAATTAATTCTATAAACATATAACAGATGGCGCCATAGTCGTTTAAGAACGTAACTCCGTTTTGTACCCTGATATCAATATATTAAATTTTGAGGACAACTTCCCCCAGTTAACACAATAAAGAAAATTTTTGAAAACCGCTCTGGATGCATACTTTTGTGTTTGCGGCGGTTCAAATCAATCAATCAAATTGTCACAGTTTTCAGCAAAAACTAAAGCTCTTACGAAAAAATGTTAAATGTATAAGACATACCGTACATTAAGAAAACAAAAAGAAAGAGCCCCGGCAGAGCAAAATCGCGCCTGCAAACTTTTTTTGCAGAACCTAACTCGCATTCCAAAAGTCGCCCACTACCACTAGTATTTCAAAATATTGCGATTAAACATTATGTATATCTTACAATACATCACATATACAAAATCGTCACTTTTCTATTCTCTTCACAATAAATTCTCAATTTATCAACTAAAAAAAGCTATGAAACCAATGTTTGCTCCGACCGGAAATCGAACCCTAGACTTACGCGTGCTGGCGTGCTGCCCAATACCACAAATGTCGTTAAAATAGGTTTATTTAATTACTTTGGATATTACACATATTTGATTTTAATTGTAATGTTGTTTAAGAAACAAGTGGTCTGTTTACGGTCTGTAATTTTTTTATTTCCTTACTCAGCTAATAAAAGTGTTTGTATAATAGAAACTGGGCGACCAAAATACATATTTTGGTCGCCCAGCTATTGTTCTATTAATTTGCTAACTATAATAAAACTAATTCACGTAAATTAGGTACCAATAAAAATATATCAACGACGCGGCAAACGTATGTTTGCAAGCACATTTAAAGCACATTTTATACCAGATAAATAAAAAAAGATACATTTGCAATTCGATTCTGGGCGCCCACTGTCATTACTCGTTGGTGACTACCACTAGAACTCAAAAATTTGCAAACGAAACTGCGATATTTTGCTATGTATTGTGCTTTATACTGTAATTATTTACCTAGATATTGTTATTAACGCATGCAGTCCTGTCCTATAATTAAGATTCCATTTTGCCATTATACAAAATACTATATGAGTGTGTACAACAATGTAATCTTGTTGAAGGCTTAATAAATAAATAAACATATAACTATTAACATTATTTCATCGTAAAATAATTAAAGGAGTTCATGGTTCGTGTGGTAATGGATACATTTTTTACTTTTCGCAACAGAAGCCTCCATCGTACTTTAAAAGGATTCAGGCGAGAAATCAAAGAGAAAACGGGAAAACAGCTATTAAAATCACTCGAATTATTATCGCATCCCTATAATTCCCATAGATAAAATAGTTTATGCAGGTAAAATAGAGATACTTCTCATGTCATTCCAAGATCTACGAGTACAAGCATATATCTTTTAAATCTAAACAAGGGAAGGTCCAGGAGCATTGAATCCTTCATTAAGTATCCAATAACTCTGCTTGTTTCAGGCTTATCCATTCTTTCGTGGGCACCCCGTCCTCGTATAATATTCAGCACTGTGTCGAGTGCTCCTAGATGTGCAAATTAACTTGTTTAGTATTAAACTATGTAACTCAGTTACCTACTTGGCTCTAACTAAGCTGTTTTCTGTGCGCGGTTACTTACAAACTTGGATGTTGTGGCTGGGCACTTAATCTTCATCCTCAGACCATTTATTTAGGTATTATTTCAATATATTTATGAGCAGAGCCATGGCGACTCAAGATAACGTCGTTTCATGAGAATTACCCGAATGTAGGGCGACTGTGAAAGTCTAACATGCAAACCTTATGTAAGCCATGAAAAAACGCTCCAATTTAAAAGATTTTTTTTTTTTTTTTTTTATTGTGACACGACATTTGACTTCGTCCCGCCTGATGATAAGCAAGAGGAGATCCAAGAGTGACGACGACTGAGAAAACCGAGTTTGTTCTCGGCCGCCTCAGCCGCCGTCACTATGCCGGCCAAAGGTGCTTCTTCACGCATCGCTTGAAGGATCCAAGGTCATAGGATGGAGAGAACACATGGGCAGGCAAAGCATTCCACTTGTCGATTGATCTACAAAGAAAAGACGCACCAAACTTTTTAGTTCGACTGCCGATTCGGTCGATAAAGTGCGGATGCTTTCCCCGACCTGTGCGGGTATTACGGGAGTGAAATGATGAGGTAGGAACAAGGTTAAAGAGCTCCTCGGAACATTCCCCGTGGTATAGGCGATAGAGGACGCACAGAGCCGCCATGTCTCTGCGTAGTTGCAGGGGCTCCAGATTTCGCGAGACCTCTGCATCACCTATAATTCGGACAGCTCGGCGCTGCAATGAATCCAGGGCATTTAGAAGATACTTGGCAGAGCCGTCCCAGAGGTGCGAACAGTACTCCGCACAAGAGCGAATCTGCGCCTTGTACAATAGCAGGCGAAGCTCCGGCGCGAAGAACCGCCGCACCTTGTTCAGGATGCCAAGTTTGCGGGAGGTGGTCTTGATGGCCCGCTCGATGTGGTCCCTGTGATTCAGGTCGCAGCGAAGGGACATTCCTAGAATGTCTAGTCTGTCCGAAGCACTAAGGGAGATGTTACTAAGAGAGGGAAGGGGAGTAAACGGGGATTTTTTCATCGAGAACGCGCATACCTGAGTCTTGCCTGCGTTGAACTGAACTAGGTTCTTGTCGCCCCAGTGGGTAATACGATCAAGAACCCGGCTCAGTCCCGCTACAACAGACTCTCTCATATCGGCTATCTCCTGTTTACCAGCTGCGGGGCGGGCAGTGTAGCGTCCATGCACCGTGCTGTCGTCTGCATAGCAATGAATGCTGGTTTTGAAGATTTGGAAGATTTGGACGGTGTAATTCTAATTTTGAAAGAGAATTCAGATGGTTGTTCCTCGGCTAACGATGTGAACGATAGAGTTATGTCAGGATAGATTTGAATTAACATTCCCCCTTTGAATTAACACGTCCCCCATCACAACAAATTAAATAAAATTGTCGTTTGACACAGTGTAACAAGCGAAACTGTAAAACTATATCTATCTCGTTCAATCACATTACAAAACAAAAGAAAGGACTATTCGTCTCTGCGAAAATAGTACCGCCATTTTCACTATTTCTGAACAAACATGTCTAAAAGTCCATTCACGTTCCATGAGAATGTTGCTAGTTCACGAATACTCCTAATTTACGTATATAGCATGTTCAAAAAATATATGTTTTTAAAATAAAATATTAGAAGATACTTCATTGAACAAAATGCGCTATGATATTAATTTAAAGAATTTAATTTTAAAAACATAATTTTATAAACATAAAGTAGTCTCTTATTAGTTATTTAAACTCACTTAAACTCAAAAAAATGTTTTATATGTAGCTGTAATTTTTTTTTAATACGTTATAGTCTCGCCTTTTCATGTGTTCGTTTTTTTTTATTGTGACACAACATCTGACCTCGACCCGCCTGATGATAAGCAAGAGGAGGTCCAAGAGTGACGACGACGTATGCTGTTCTATGGAATCTTGCACGAAAATAACAATGCTAACTGACAGTAGTTCACGCAATATTGCTGTTAGGTTATGTACTATATGTGTGTATAATATTAATAATGAAGATTATACACATATAAATATTATACACATATAAGGTTCTGTACCATATAAGTGTATAATATTACCAAGTATATATTAGTATTAACTTGATTATGCTATCTGCAGCTGTCGAAATTATTTATTGTATTGTAATTATTACCTTATATTAATTATTATTGTGTAATCTTGACGTGTAAAAATGTTCCTTTGGAGCCTAATTACTTAATAACAAATCTATCTATCTATCTAATATTAATTTTAACAACTTATCAAATAGCTAGTACTCTTAGAATTTTCTTAGATTTTGTGTGAACATTGATTAATGAGTTAAACAATTAAAAAATGAATTAAACAAATTGTCTCTTAAAAACTGTTGAATTATACCTAATTAAAGTAATTTCGCCAAAAACGACGCAACCTAACTCGCAAAAAACGACGTTCGATGAAAAGCGTTTGTAAGTACTTTATGTGTGTATGGTATTAGCGGAGCGAGAGTAAAAGAGAAAAAGACCGGTGGACCCGTCTTTCTTGTGTTTTTTTTATACATTTAATAGCAGCCTGTATATAGAGGGTTCGAGTCAGCACGTTTAACCTATCTAACTATTATCTAAGCATCCTTTGTGGTTGAAGCCGTGCTTCAATTATTACATTTCAATTTTAATCCATGATATGTATTGTTTTGCTACAACTATGTTGCAAAGTTAATTATGTACACATTGGATAATCACAGATACTCTCACTTATACTGTTTAATAGATATTGTCATAATAGAGACATGCAAACGTATTTTTATATTACTAACATAACATAAGCTAATACAAACAAGAATATAATCCAGGTATATAATCCGCCTATATCAAATCCATTCTCGGATTTAATGCCAAGCAACCGTTCAAAGTATTTGTGTAATAATCCTTAAAGCAAGTCTTGTTGTTTTAACGTTAACAATATTGTTGGCTCTAATCTCTTGGTTAAGGGATTAGTACAAAATTCAGTCTACCAGTAAGTCTTATTAGTTATCATCATCATGATTGCTCATGACACGCGACAAAGTTGCGCGTGAAGGCTTGAGAATGATCGACGGTCCTGGGGTGTAGAGTCAATGCACCGTGCTGTCGTCTGCATAGCAATGAATGCTGGATTCAAGGTTCAGCATGTCATTGATATGCAGAAGGTACAAAGTCGGCGACAGCACGAAGCCCTGAGGTACACCTGCATTCACCGACTGCGTGATGCGTTTCCATCCACAACACGTATCGAGCGGCCACGCAGACGGTCAGGCAAACCGTATGCTTCAAGTCGAGGTCAGATGTCAAGTCACAAAAAAAAAACGAATTTACGATAGTAATCGCAAAGAAGCAAGCACTTAATAGGGTTAATAGAGATAATTTGTCGCGATATCTCCGATGGTTCTATTGTATGATACATTTCAAAGACTGCTCGTGTTCTATAAATAGGCGAAGATAGCATTTGTAAAGTTGTTTGGTACAATGCAAATTTATATCAGCGTAATCAGCTCGAAAGCCACTTCAAAATAGTAGAAGTCGTATCCTTTTTTTTGCTACACGCCAGCTTAATATCAGGCGGTGTGTCTTTAAATTGTATGTTGTGCCATGATGCAGTAATGCATAAGAAACATCCAGGTAAGAAATTGGTAATAGTTTGCATTGGAAAAGTTATTTTACAACTCCGAACTTTACGAAGACAAATTTTATAAAGTTAAGTGATGTTAATCCAAAGTACAGTCAATGAATGGACACGTCCACTAGGCCGGCCTAAATGGTATTGGCAACTGACAAGCTGATCCCGAAACGTGACTAAGTCCCTTCACGGTCTGTATATTTGTACGTGGTGGTGTTACCCCGAATCGGTAAAATGGGCACCACTGCCTACCAACCACTCTTTCAATGAAGTTCGTGAATAGTTCATTTTTTAATGAACAAATGGCTTGCCCTAGTAAAGGATATTGAACTGGCTTGGGATACACAATGCGGTGGAGAACGACAAATTGCATTCCTTGATTGACGGCGATGGAGATGGAGGACTTAAGCTTGATCTATTGCAAAACTATAAAAATGTCGTCTTAGAACAGATATTTATGTATTTTTTAAATTTAGATAACTATGCTCCTGTTAGAAGAATAAATATCTGGTATGTAATAAATCACATCTGGAAGTTTATTAAACATTTCTAAATGCACTACAATTTATGAATATATTTAAACTTTAATTTCTGTATAACTATATGCATTACAAACTTTATTTAATTTATGGAAGCAATACTGTATAATAAGTAACTAGCTGTGCCCGCGACTGCGTCCGCGTGGAATAGTTATGGGAATCATATTAATTTTTTGTTTACCTACCTGCTCAGCTTTATTATAAATTACCTATAGCTGTTACCCGCGACTTATTTTAGATGATTAAATTACGTAACTAATGGAATATATTTTAAAGTAGTTTTAAAAAGAATATATTTTAAAGTACTTCTGCGTAAATTATATTTTCAGTTTTATTTTCTTGTGCGCAAAACTCGCAGCCGCTTTGCAGCAGCAGTCTGCCGAGAACGCTGAGTCCTTTTTCTAGGCATTACAGTGACGAAAAAAGAACAAAGGAAATGAAAACTTAACCAAACTAACTGTATGCTTAAACTAAAACCTAACCTAATAAGAATTGTAAAACCTAACCTTGAAAAAATGTAGATGACACCTACAGGTATTATTTACAACAAAACAAAAAAGTGTTATTGTGAAAATATTAGAAACAAAATACTATAAATTAAACAAACACTACCTACTATAGTGAAAACTACTACAAAATGAAATTGTATAAAAAAGGATTTTGCACGATGATATTATATCGTAAAAACAAATTAACGCTGCATTCAACCGATCAGTAGGGAGCCGACCGCATAGTATGCTTGTCTGTCTATAAATGACGCGCCCCTCCACTTTATTAGTTTATTTAAATGTGTGAACGCAAATATTACTAACTATACTATTAAATTTCATCACGTTCGTTCCTCCTTTGTGTCTAACCAGCAACTGAATAACTAATTACTGCATTTTCAGTGTGTTTTATCAATATTTTATATTTGCTCGTATGCGTAAATGCAGTGGAGGGGCGCGTCATTTCGGCTTAGACAGACTATACCTTAAAATTGTATTATCTTATAAGATGTTTATTGAAATTAGGTGATGTCAATGACAATTTTGTTCACAGTTAAATACTCTTAATTAATAACACATTTATTTCGATAAAGAATAATATTATTATGTTAATACAACTCTGACAAATAATTTGTAATAATGCATTAATTTAGACCAAATTTGACTATCATAAAAACGGTTATTGTGAGTTAATCTTAAAAGATAGACATATATTGTCGCGGACATTTTTTTAGATAATTTAAAGAGGAATAATTCTTTCATACATATTTTTTGGGTATCTCGAACGGTTTTCGCAGCGCACGCAACGGAAACCCTCAAAGACGAATAATATTCCCCGTTTTTTCCACATTTTCGACTGTTTCTTCTCTTTTATAAGTCGCAACGTAATAACGTTATAGCCTAAAGCCTTCCTCGATAATTGATCTATCCAACACAAAAATAATTTTTCAATTCGAACCAGTAGTTCCTGAGATTAGCGCGTTTAAACAAACATATAAACACACAAACAAACAAAAAAACTCTTCCGCTTTATTATATTAGTATAGAAGTATAGATATACGATTTATATTTTTATATTAGCATGATAAATAACAGCACACCGTCTGATGTTAAGCTGGAGAGCAATCCATGAGTAGGACTGGTACAAAAAACACATTAAATATCTGCATGCACGGTCCCCTCCACTATGCCAGCCTAACTGAACATTTTTTACCCAATTACTTTTCACTTAATTGTCACGTCTTTTTCCCACAGGGATAGGAAGAGACAATGGAGCGCCACTTACTACGATCCTAACACAACTCCATCGCTTCCCTCACATCTACAATTTTTTTTTTACAAGCTTTACAGTTTTTGGGCACTAGACCACCCAGCTTTTTTGAGGATATCTCCGATTTGGTTGGAAAATCCCCTGGAACTTATTTAACGCATCCATCCACATCAGATTTATAAATTCCTTTCGTCACTAAAAAAAAGGTCCATGCATTTCGTTCTATTGAGATCTAAGGTAAGAGAGCACTGAATGTAGGTTAGTGTATATACAAATGTTAAAGCCAACAGGACGTGCAATAAATTGAACAATTGCTTCAATTACAGTTTAAAATAGAATGTCTATCCGAGCGACAGACCGTTTCTTATTCCTAAAGACAATTGAGGTGCTTAAGTGTTATTCTTAAGAAACACTTAAATTGGTGAAAGCTGTAGCCTTTTTAGAATAGGAGCCATCCACCAACTTGATCGTTTTACATCAGTATTAATCAAAAAAGAAACTGCGTCAAAATATTTCTTATATCAATCAATCATATTGGCTTTTTCCCACAGGGATAGAAACAGACAATGGAGCGCCACTTGCCACGATCCCTATATCTTATATATAGCTATCTATCTGGGGTAGGACTATAACAGTGATTTTTATAATAAATACAAATAGGTTTTATAATTTATTATTGTATATAAAGAATCTCAGATATGTAAATACAATAGAAAAAACAATAGAAATATGAATAGATCTGACCGGACTTGTCTGATATTAAGTACAAGAGCGCTGACGACTGTATAAACTGATTAATATACGGTTGCCTCAGTCGCCTTCGCTATGCCTATTTATGCCTAGGATATAGAATGGACAGAAGCATTCCACTAATAGCATTATGTGACCTATAACCTTCCACCTATGACAAATATAATTTTACATATAAACCCGGTTTTAGAAACCTTTTAACACTAACTTAACAGAGTCTATTTATATTTCGTTGTTGCAAATTCAATATTCGTTCAATTTTAGACGGCGCGGCGACAGATTGAGAGATAATGAAATGATCTCTGATTCCAAAACCGAACAGCTCAAAACCATCAATGTATAATATTTCATTGTATAAACTTTGGTCGGAAATAGGTTCACATGAAACAAGCTCGTTTAATAGCTAGTCTATGATTTATTTTTAGTAAAATATATTTAACTTGTATATAATTTCAAACAAAGTGTCATTCAGTAACAAATATAAAATGAACGGTGTACCAGACCCTAGTACACCTAGGTAGGCGGCTTAAAGGTAGAGCAATTGTTTTATGGGAGCGAAAAAAAAATTAAATACATCATTCTTAGACGCATACCTTGTACATATGTTCTTAACATAACTCCACAAAACACAATCAAGCCTTGTTAAATCACATCGAAATCATTATCGAGCTGAACAGTTGAATTTCGTAAAATTTTGAGACCGGGAAATTTATTTCGGTGGCCTTATGAAAAGTAATAATTAAAAAATAAAAAATTATTTATGTAAACATTACACGACAATTAATTCTAAATTAAACGCGCTATAGGGTTTTTTAATAATTTCCCTTTCATCGTAAAGGAAGTACTTGGAAAAGTTTCAAGTCTCAGTTTAATTGGACCGGAATTGAATTACATAACAAAGTAAAATTATTAATGAATTACAAAGTAAAATCACTAAAAACGGACGCTAATAGAATTTGCATTCTAATTTTAAACATTGTATTTCCTTTTTAATTACTTTTATATGTAATCATATTTTTTTAATTATACCATAGAGTTTGTATATAATGCCATAGAGCTTGTATAAAGGGAATTGTGGATGTAAAGGAAGCGAGGGAGTTGTGTCAGGGTCGTGGCAAGCGGCGCTTTATTGTCTCTGCTATCCCTGTGGGAAAAAGGCGTGATAATTTAAAAGATTAATTGATATAAGAATCCACAGCGTGCCCGAGGAACCCATTTTTACGAATATACCCTTCTACTAAAAATTATCAATATACAGCAAAGGTCAATAGTTTATGTTGTAGTAAACTTCGGTCTGATAATTGGAAACGATTTTAAGATAATGATTTATTTATAAATTTGATTGATTGACAACAACTAGCTATTTACCTACTACTCTCCTAGTAAGAAAAAATCTAGTATTGTTAATACAATCAATCAAATTCCAAGCTAGAGTGTGATCCAAGAGCGGATTTAACTGTCACATATCTGTCACTTGTTAACAAGCAGCTGTCATTTACTTCGTGGTCATATTACCTCGCTTTTATTAGCTTGACTTTACTTGTTTTAAGTGTAGTTTTATATTTACAAAAAACATAAATAATCATTTATGTCAATGTATGCATCATAGCAAATCACCAAGGTGATACAATGTTGTTATGTGATAATTAATATGTTAAACATTTTACGACGTGTTTGTTTGTTATTTAGAGATTTTAATTTTACTTGCCTTAGACACTTTGTTTTCTTATAGGAACCGGTTTTGAATTTTTTGTAGTATCTGGTCATGCCTGATGGTAAGCAAGGGTAAATCCAAGAGCGCCAACGACTGTAAAAACCGACTCAGTTCACCGTTGCCTCAGTCGCCATCTATGACTTATTCTCTATTTCTTACTACTTTCAGGTACAAAGACCATGAAAACGCGTAGTTGGGGTTCAGTGACAGTTTAAAAGTAGCCGAAGTTTAGCTAGGTTTGCGTAGTGGATATGCCTTGTAAATAAGTAAGTCACTATAACAGATAATACGGCGGGTTCTTTTTTTGATAAAAAAAATCGACAAGTCGACTTTACCCGTAGTGAATTGTCTCCTAATCACAATATCTTGGATCATTTCGAAGGAACGTGACAAAACACCTGTCTAAGTAAACAGCGGCAGGATACTTGTAAATTACCATCAGCCAATTCAAGGTCAGGGTCACAATAATAATGAAGAAAACAAACAGCTTAAACAATATAATCTAACAATGTTGTTTTGAACGAGAAAAACAAATCATTCTGCATATACGCGACGCGACTTCACCGTATATACATTTGTAAGTAAGTTAGTGGTTAGGTAGTCCCCGGATCGGTAAACTGGGCACCTACCCGCCTAACTACTCTTGAAAGTTATAATGACTCTTTTGTCGGTATTTGTCGTTTTTCATTTTCGCGTCGAATTTTAGCATCCCAGAAGATGCCAGCCCAGCAAAAAAACTGCACCTCTAGTAGAAAAAATTGTCAAATGTTGCCAATTGTTTGGGGCCCTCATAGACACCCCCTACAACCCCCGTACATGTCAAAACTGTCGAATCGCTCCAAGTGCCCGAATCATAGTGTCCGATTTCGTCAACGTTTTCTGATTTCGTCAAAACAATAATTTTCACTTTAAATGATGTCCGACGGTTCATCGATTGGGGCAATACAAATATAAAAGGCGAACAGGCAACACATTACGGAGCAAAGAAAATTTGACAGGAAAAAAATGACAAATGTCAAAATTTTAGCTTATTCCAGGCACATCAGACCATTCCCTTTATCTCCCCCATTTATGTCAAAACAGTCAAAACACTCCTAAGAGAACAACCGTATAGGTCAGTGAAACGGTGAATGCGTCACGCAAGTAGCTATATAGTATATTACGATCTTTTCGTGTTTGTTATTATTATAAACTCATATTTACAATCGTGTTACGTTTCGTTTTGAAATAAGATGGTAATGTTTGTGTTCAGTATTCAGTATCAATTAGGAAGATTAGTTAAAGAATGAAACCGGACGTACGATTTTTATGTACATTATGTTCAAACCATGATTTCTTTGTAACACATATTTTGGGTGTTCTCCGACCAAATCGGAGACAACCTCAAGAAAGCTAAGTTGCCCAGTGCCATTAAATATAGAGCTTGTATGAAGAAAATTGTAGATGTGAAGGAAGCGAGCGAGTTATGTCAGGACCTATCCCTGTGGGAACAAGGCGTGACAATTTGATTGATTGATTGACATATTTTAAATACTTTATTAAAGGTAATATGTAAAAAATATATTTTTTACATTTTCAATCGACAAGTGGATGCTTGCCAGTCCATGTGTTAAGCGATGCGTGAAGAAGCACATTTGGCCGACATAGTGACAGTTACTGAGGTCGCCGTGAACTGACTCGTTTTTTTTCAGTCGTCGTCACTTTTGGACCTCCTCTTGTTTATCATCAGGCAGGTCGAAGTCAGATATCGTGTCACAATAAAAAAACTGGTTTAAACCAAGCAAAGGACGCGTTGCGCTCTAAATAAATAAATAAAAAATAAAAAAAATACGTCTATGTGTATACTATACGATTCTCGAGGATTGTACAAAGGCAAATTTAATGCCGCTGGACCTTTTCTGTACTAAACAAAATGAATTAACCAATCAATCAATCAATTGTCACACCTTTTCCCACAGAGATAGACAATGACAATAGAGCCTTGATCCTTAAACAACTCCTCGCTTCCGCTAATAAGAAAAAATAATGAATTAAACAAATTTTATGCGGCTTACCATCGGGTTTATTTTGATTTTACAATATTATTTTATTATTCCGACGTTTCGAGAGCTTTGCAGCAATCGTGGTCACATGGCTGCAAAGCTCTCGAAACGTCGGAATAATAAAATAATATTGTAAAATCAAAATAAACCCGATGGTAAGCCGCATAAAATTTGTTTAATTCATTAATCAATGTTCGCGCAAAATCTAAGAAAATACTAACAAAAATAAAAAATAGGTTCAATACAATTATATATGTGTAGGTATATACTGTCATCTCTGCCTATTCCTGTGGGAATCGAGGCATGATAACCAATAAATGTGACGATTTATCGCGAAATATTGTTTTTTTTTAAACAAGTCAATATCATTATTGTTTGTATTGTTTGATCCTGCAATTATAGTTTATATTAAATAGGTTTTAATAATGTCACCTGATTTTTCCAACTACGCTTTAGTAATAAACCAGTTTTGAAACAGTAATAAATATTGGACAAATGAATAATCGTATATTGTTGTTTTTATTGTGACATCTGGCGTTGACCTGCCTGATGTTAAGTATAATGGAGGGTCCAAGAGCGCCGAGGACTAAAAAAACCTATTCGGTTGCCTCAGTCGCTGTCACTATGACGGTCAAAATATTTTCACATTGTTATGCATTTTTGCATTGCAAATCATCACAAGTGTTTAAAATGCATTACTACTGTTACATTGCATAGTGGCCGACTTAGGCAACTGTAAATCAGTCGTCGGCACACTTGAACTCCCCTTGTTTACTATTATGCAACTTGATGTCGTACCACAATAAAAACCATTGGACAAAAAGCTTTTAAGTCGGTTTATCCATTAAGTAAAGCATTTTATAAACCACGGTACAGTTTTTCCAATTGAATGCACAAGAAAATGGAAAGGCAATTTATTTCCAATACGTTGACGCGATGTCGTTTTAGGCTGACATCACACGGGACATTTTTGACAACTTTTTTTTATTGAAACGCAACATCTGAGCAAGAGAGTATTATCCGAAACTATACCAGGGAAAAGTGATTTTTAATGACAGTGTTTATGACATGTGACATAGTAACGTAATAAATGTTTTTTTATTACTATAAGTCATAAATCTAATGTCAATGCCTAAAAATAAAATAATTACATCTAAATAAATAAATAAAGTTATTTTAATTAGCAGTCACATCTACTATGTTGGCCTAGTTGAAACCGGAAACTTACAAGCTGATCCCTAAAGCGACTATGGCCCTAAGCCACGAAATAATATTTTCTCCGACCGAGAATCGAACCCGAACTTTTTTTATGTGTTTATTTTGATTTCTAACAATTTCTACAAATGATTTCTAAAATCTTATTTGATTAAATTTTACTCGCACATAAATTATCAATCAATCAAATTGTCAAAGATAGGCAGAGATAATGGAGCGCCACTTGCCATGATCCTGTCACAACTCCCTCGATTCCTTCCCATTCACAATTCTCTTCATACATGCTCTATAACTTATAATAATTATTATTGATATAAAAAAATCAGCACAGATTTAAGTTTAAGTCAGGATCGTGTCAAGTTGCGCTCCATTTTCCCTGCCTATCCCCATGGGAAAAAGGCGTGACATTTTTTTATATTAAGTTGAAAGTATTGTAAAAAGATCTGTATAAAGCCTTAGAAGTTCAATCATTTGAACGGCAATCATAAACGGGTCGCAATTATTAACCTTTTTCCTCTATAATTCAGCTTTCAGCGTATTGGCAATTTGTCACGTCAATTATTATTTTTTATTGAGTCGCGACACCTGATCTCGCCTTGCCTGTATTTCTCTTTAAAAAGGGTCTTTATTGCACAAAATTGCTTTTATATCGATCCAGGCTGCTGTGAAGATTGTGAAGTGACTGGGTCTCGTTCTGTCTGAACAGATGCAATCAATTTAATAATAATATTTAAACATAATAATGAGAATTAGTAAATTAATTTAGATATTATATGCCTGCTGCAAGATGGTATAATATCTATCTATGTTTTATTATGACTCGACGTCTGACCTCCACTTGCCTAATGATAAGCAAGGGTCCAAGAGTGCCAGCGACTAAAAAACCGCCGCAGTTTATACATGTGTCACAAAAAAAGTTTTAAACAGCAACCTCTTGGTTAATAGGGCTTATAATAGGGAAGGGAATAAACTTTATATTGCTTGCATGTGTCACGTCATTGGCAATGTCTGAAATCGTGTAACGCCACTTGTTTTTATGACAAAATAACAACCTAACCATAATATTGATTTTACGAGGAGGTGTGTTAAATATTAACTTAAGCATTATCGCTTAGCAAATTGATAAGAATACAACCCTGACAACTAGTTAAGATTGTGTAAAGAGGCGCTCCGTTGTCTCTGCCTAACCCTAAAGGAATTATGGCGTGAAATAAGGATTGAGAAAGGTATTGCAAAGTGCCGACATAGTGACTGCGACTGAGGCAACCGTAAATTGAGTCGGTGTTTACAGTCGTCAGAGCTCACGGAGTTCAGGAATCGCGGTAAAATAAATAAAAAAGATTAGGAGGGGGTATAACGCAGAAGTATCTAAATTTGATGTTGATTTTGATTGAATAAAGAGAAGCGAAGCCTGTTTCTGAGCGAATGATGCTATTGTGTTAATCTTTAATGTATTGTTAAAAAGGAGATAAATGAAATAAAAAATATAAATAAATGCGACCTAGAAGTGTAGAAGTGAATAATTGTAGATGTCTTTTTCACACCCACAAGAGAATTAAGACACGATCGTCCTCAGTTTTCTGTCTTCCTATCCCATTGGGAATGGAGACGTGACATTTTCATTTGTTCAAATACAAACATCGTACCATAGCTTATTTCCTTGATAAAATATTATTTTACTGCTAAATATGACAGATAACAAAATAAAAGAACATTCCAGAAGAATGGTGTTCATAAGAGTCCGAACAAAAAACAATTGTAATATATTACCCAAGAAAATATGAAGTATCATTAAATATAACACAATAGAGACACTTGTACTTGAGATTAAATTCCGTAACTTGTAAAATAAGACGAGGAAAATAAGTTAAAATTTTGCGGCGAACGTCAAGTTAGATCGACTAACCTAATTATCAATGTAACATTACGAATACGAGTATAACATATTTTATTATTTGTACAAGTTATAGTAGATGTAATGAAAATGCAATGTTGTTGCAGGCGTGGACGAACGGTTAGCGATTGGTTTCTTGCGCGTAAAGTCCCAGGTTCAATTCCCGGTCGGAGCAAACATTTGTTAATAAAAAAAATTTAAAAAAGAGGTAGACATAGTATTTTCTTAGATTTTGCGCGAACATTGAATAATGAATTAAACAAATTTTATGCGGCTTACTATCGCGTTTATTTTGGTTTTGATTTTACAATTTTTTTTTATTATTTCGACGTTTCGACGCTTTTTTGAATTGTAGTAGCAGTGACATCCATTCATGGACCACACTCCAGATTAACATCAAGCCGGATGCTGTCATTTGTCGAGTCACAATAAAAAAAATGAAAAGTTTATGGACTAATCACAATTAAATATATATAATATTAACGGGTTCCTGATATAAAACATAAAAAGGAATTATATGTAAATAAACATGAACGTACTTGTAATAACTGAAGTAAATTGAAAATACCTGAAATATGGAGCTACATATTAGGTAGCTCCATATTTCCATAGCTCCATATTCCATATTTAGAACGCAACTGCGTTCTCGCTGTTTTTTGACGAAAATGCCACTTTATTGTGAAAATATGGTTACGAACGAATCATTCAAAATATTTCCCATCGCTAGCAACAACTTTTTCCCATCTTTCTGGCAGAGCTCGAATACCGTCACGGTAGAAGTGTTCGTCTTTCGAGGCTATCCACGAATCAAACCATTTTAAGATGTCTACATATGAGCGGAACTGCTGAATAGCCAGACCATGTGCCATCGAACGGAACAAGTAATAATCGGATGGCGCAACATCTGGGGAATATGGCGGGTGGGCTAGGACTTAGGACCATTGACACTGGGGTAGGACCAATTGAGCGTTTCTAAGTAGGTTTTAACGGGTTTGGTAACGTGAGGCCGAGCATTGTCATCCTGTAAAATCACTTTTTTGTGTCTTTGCTCGTATAGTGCTTAGCTCAATCGCATCAATGGAGTTCGATACCGTTTCCCAGTGATGGTTTCGCCGTCCTAAATAACACCATCCTGGTCTCACCAAATACACAGCATAACCTTCAAAGCGTGAATATTCGGCCAAACCGATGACGTAGAAGCATGACCGGGCATTACCCATGATTTTTTTCTCTTTGGATTACTGTGATGAATCCATTTTTCATCACCTGTAACGATGCGATGAAGAAAACCCTTCCTTTTTTAGCCGCTGGAGCAGGGGGAAAGTCTCGAGGACTGATGTAGTAATCACCTCTGTTCATGAATAGCACCGTACCTTAACATCAGGCGGGGTGCCCTCGTTCATATGTTGAGCTCACTAACTAAATGACGACCTACAAATAGATACAAACAAATTGCTAAGAGTCTTAATGACTCTTAGCAATTTGTTTTTTACTACTGAACTACTGGGTTCTAATTAAATCTGGGACATTCTTGATAAGCGGACCATATTTCCCATTTATTTTAATACTAAAAAGTACTTCATAGTATAAAATCAATCCACTTGTAAAAGTAAAAATAATTTTACGTGCTCAATCAATCAAATTGTCACGCTTTTCCCCACAGGGACAGGCAGGGACTTGCCACGATCGTGACACAACTCCTGCGCTTCCCTCACATCCAAAATTCTCTTCATACAATTTTCTTCTACGGTTATAGGCACTAGGCAACTAACCTTTCTTATGGATGTCTCCGATTTGGTCGGAGAACACCCTCTGTGTATTTTACGTACACGTATATTGTAAAATCAGGTCCCTCTACTAGATGTCATTTAAAAGCGAGCAGTTCTAAATGAGCTTACAAAAATGTAGAATATTGCGTGCCAACGTCATTATGTCTAGAGAATTCACGGGTACGAGTTGAAATGAAAAAATACTGTTTCCGACTGTTTACGTTGTTTAATGTTTTTAAAACTATGTATTTTCTGCTGCGGAAAACCAGTTTTTTAATAAAAAATAACTAATATTAATTAACTGATTAAATCCTATTTTATTAGAAGAAAATTTACTGAGGCAAACGTAAACTGAATGAGTTTTCAGTCGTCCGTCGCTCTTGGACTTCCTCTTACTTACCATCTAAAAACTTAACCATAAAAAAACTTAAAATAATATTCATGACTGATGCCTAATAAAGGCCTTATGTCCCGCGAAAGTCTAGTGCAACCAATCAATCAATCAAATCGTCACGCCTTTTTCCCACAGGAATAGGCAGAAACTCCCGCGCTTCCTTCACATTCACAATTTTCTTCGATGTGAATGGATACGTTAAACAAGGCAGGCCCAGAAGGGTGTTCGCCAACCAAATCGGAGACATCCTCAAGAAAACTAGGTTGCCTAGTGCCCATAACTATAGAGCTTGTATGAAGTCTAGTTACCAGCTTACAGTCAACTAGGGTTATTCTCCGCTTTATAATAAAATCTTTTCAATATTATTTATTCTAGTAATGAAATTCCAAATGCGATTGATGACAACGCGAAATCATATTGATGCAGAAATATGGAAAATATAACTCAAACTCTAAAAAGTACAAGTCACGTGAAAATGACTGTAAAGATGGTGAGACCCATAATACC
The DNA here is from genome assembly GCA_905220615.1 of Tinea trinotella. Classification (NCBI taxonomy): domain Eukaryota; kingdom Metazoa; phylum Arthropoda; class Insecta; order Lepidoptera; family Tineidae; genus Tinea; species Tinea trinotella. The sequence continues at coordinate 19,354,307 of HG992305.1, forward strand.
TTCGACCTATACTCGTATATACCTTCAAGAATATTATTACTATTTAATAAATGTATTGTTACCATTAAAACATGAAAAAGATGAGCAAAAGTAGATTGACGAAAGGAATTTATGAATCTGATGTGAAACAAGGCAGGCCCAGGAGGGTGTTTTTCAACCAAATCGGAGACATCCTTAAGAAAGCTAGGTAGTAGATGTAAAGAAAGAGAATTGTGGATGTAAAGGAAGCAAGGGAGTTGTGTTAGGATCGTGGAAAGTATATCTGCCTATCCCTTTGGGATAAGGCGTGACAATTTGATTGATTGATTGATAGAACAAGGGACGTATACAGGCGTTCCTTTTGGCAATTGGTAATGACCATTCCTATATTATTATGGCGTTGTTATGATATATTTTTATTAAGATGCGAAATCTGACTTCGAGTGGTTCATGATAAGCAAGAGGAGTTTCAAGAGCCGAGGAATGAAAAAACAATCTCAGCTTACGCCTTATTTGCCGTCACTGTGATGTTCAAAGGAAATTTTTCACGCTTTGCCTAAACTCTAAAGGATCCAAAATTATAGCATGGATAGAAAGAGCATTTCACTTGTTGATCCACAAAGAAACGGAAATCCAAATGTTTTACTTGAGATTCGGTCGACAGAATGCGGATGCTTCCCCCGACCAATGCTATCACTACTAAATTATTATATGTCCATTTACTTTACTTTATATTATTTATATAGTAACAATAAAGAAATATAATTATATAGTTGCCAAAAATGTGTTTGAGTTAATACTGTTTTCCCCACAATTCTAAACGCGAGCTTCAGAAATGACAAAGAACTCTATTCAGAGATTAAATGTCCTGTGTTACCTCTAATGAGTATTAGACGAGATGAAAGACAAATACAGACAGAGTAAATGTTGAAATGTTGGATTTGAAATACCTTTTGGTACCACTGTCATCTTGTTTTAAGTTTTATGGGCAATGCTCGTGTTGGGGTGAAAATCGACCGTGTCTCTTGGCTTCTTGCCCAAACCTGCAAGCCTTACTGTTGCGTCACATACTAAATGACTATATTTCAATTTTATAAGTACCTGTACTATGTACATACTGCACCTTAATGTATGCTATGTGAAGTAGTTTCTGCCAGAAAAATAGATAGAGGTCATTGTCAAATCAAAAAATCAAATTTGTCACGCCTTTTTCCGTTTTTTTTTTTGTCAAATTATTCCTCAAATTTTCTTGCAAATCAAAAAGTTTGGCGTGTTTTTTCTTTGTAGAACAATCGACAAGTGAAATGCTTGGCCAGCCCATGTGTCATCTCCATCCTAGGATCCTGGATTCTTTAAGCGATGCGTGAAGAAGACCTTTGACCGGCGGTCGTCGTCACTCTTGGAATTCCTTTTGCTTATCATCAGGCGGATCAAGGTCAGATGTCGTGTCACAATAAATAAAAATTATAACATTAACATCGAAGAGTGACAACATCAAATACGAGCTTTCGTATAATAAAATCTATTGTAATAAAAAGACTTATATTTTCTGTTTGTAAAGAAAGCTGTAAGTACTTATAATGGGACATTCTTGGTAAAGCATTTTCTCGACCTTCATTTATTCTGACACGTGCATTGTTATAACATACATTCCTTTTATCACATCTTACGAAACAATAAGCTAGCTGACGTGTTCTTTAAACAACTTCCATCTTATTTGTCAGACATTTTACTCTCTATTATTTTATTATATAATACTATAAAGACAATCCAAAAGAAGCACTATTGTATAAAGAGTTTGAACATGGAGTTAAAAGAGAGTTTAAAAGGGGAGAGTTGAATTAGGATTGTGATAAGTGGCGCTTCGTTGTGCTATCTATCATAGCGGGAAACGTGTATAAAGCGTGGTATATAGGTGGATAGTGACAATCTCATGTATAATTATTTTCATTACAATCAGCACTAGTTTGAGATACAAATTCGACAGGTTCGATTTCCAGTGTCTGTACCCAAATAGCCAAGCAATCTTATTGACACACCTAAATTTCCACACGGAATAGTTGAGACAACGAAGCGCCACTTGCCACAATTCTGCCAAAACTCTTTCGCTTCAATTGTACCCACTATTCTCTTCAGACACTATTACCATAGGCACCCTTTGTTTTTTAATTTAAGAATGTCCTGATTTAATAAAGGAACAATCTCCTGAGCCGTCCCCGTTTTATCCTTTTATCGTCCTTTTTCCTTTCCTTAATACAACACGAAATTAAATTTTATATTATTACAAAGTAAACTGTAATTTGCAGACACTTTTGCGAGTGTTTTAAGTGACCTGTTGCTGTTTATTGGCTGTTTATCTTACACGAGCTCCTAAGTGTTTCACCCTAAAAGAAAATCGTGTTTCCAAGGCGGTAGAATTAATCTCTTAAATTGCCCATATTTGGGCAATAATTCGCAAATATAGATCATGTAACTTCTTAATAAAGTTACATGATTTACACCGCTAAAGTTGACATTTCAATTACGAATTACGATAAATTCTTTTAGTGACATACAATTCTATAAAGATTATAATAAGTACTAAAGACAGAATATGTAGACAATTTTCAAATAATTTTGGAAACATTATTAGACATGTGACAATATGACTTTAAAGGGTTCAAAGAAAACACGTGGGTTCAAATCCGCAAGGCCATATATATGTCTTCAAGTGAATTTACAACTGTTACATTTAGTATTTCGATTGAAGATAAAAGTAATAGTAAGCTGACAAACATAAATGCAAGGGTGAAGTGAGTAAAATTTAATTATATGAAATAATCAAATACACACGAATATGCGTGCGCGGCGCATGTAATTGAATTTTACAGGTATAAATAAAGTTTTTTTTTAATTTCAATGATACGAGTATTAAACATATTAAAATGAACTTAGTTTATTAAAAATATATAATTAAAATAAGTAGATGATTTGAATTACTTACAACTTTTATTTTTTAACAGATTTTTTCCACGGACCCGACATAACTCTCTCATTTCCTTCACACCCACAGTTCTCTTTAATTGAGTTAATGGAATTTAAAATTGAGTAATGTACCGACCAATGTACGTAACGTCTGTCTCTAAGTAATTTAATTTAGCAGATACACTTGTACAAATGCTAAGGTGTTAAATAAATGAATTATACAACAAAACACGCACACACAATGGTTACTTTAACTCGTAGCTGCGGACGTTTATTGCCTTTACAGAAACCAACTTTGCTATTTTACTTTATAAGAACATTTATCTTTGTTAATGTTAATGAAATGAAATTGCTTCGAATCGTTTACACTGTGACATTGGTGAACGCTCATTGGCTTTTATACCAGTGTTAAGGTAAATTAACATTTTAATGTAAGTAGATAAATGCGCGACTTTAATTACGAATTCTATACTACATTCTACACTACATTACACTGCCACGCGATGGACCCGGCACCCGCACTGAGAACCCATGGATGCTAAGAAATTGTTTTATAATGAAATAAAATTGGTATCGAGTACATTATCATGATCTGAAGGGAAGCTTTGTAGTAATAAGTACACAATTAGTTAAGTTAAGCACTAATAAAAACGGAAATTTTTAAATATAAAAATAAATTTAAAAAAAACACAATATAAGAAATAGGAATCACGAGACTGATAAGGTAAAGATTGCTTTCTAATTGGACGCCAAATTGATTAATAAATAATTCCTAAAAAAAACTTTATTTCAGAGGAAATTTAATCTTCTTTCAAAGGAGAAAAAAATTAAACCATCAATGAAACCAAATCAATTAACTTTTCATGATCACTTAATCCCACGAAGGCAGATCGTACTAATGAAAAAGACTTAACTTACAAATGCAGAACGAATGAATATTAAAATAAAAACCTTCTCTACCAGCGGTTTTAATCGTCGAAATATATTACCATTAACTTTCTTTTATGATAGTAAAATATGTACTATTAATACTGCTACTACAATTTAATAACTGTAAGTAGCAGTCACATCCACTATGCCGACCTACTTGGAACCGGCAACTTACCAGCTGATCCCGAAACGCGAATAAATCACTTCACGGTCCGTATACTTGTAAGTGGTGGTACAGTCAGCATCAGATGTATCTGAGCACGCAAAGTGATCAAAAGTATCTATACATTCAGACTGATCATAAAATATCTACACACATTAGTTGTCATAATGATGTGAGCATTCAATGCGTCAAAAATATCTATACAATCAGTTAGTCAAAAATATCTACACACTCACTTGTCAAAAATATGTCAACAGACAATTCAGTAAATTTGTTTTAAAATATTACATATTATATGAGTGTGTAGATATTTTTGACTATTTGCGTGTGCTCACATTAATATGACAACTAATGGTGTATAGATATTTATGATCACCTTGAATGTGTAGATACTTTTGATCACATTGCGTGCTCAGATATATCTGCTGCTGACTGTACTACCCCGAATCGGCAGACTGGGTATCACTGCATACCACTCATACCAGTACCACTGGGGCAGTAGTCACCTGCATCCAGCGGTTTCCCTCAATAGTACCACAGTACTATGTTCTAAAACTTTTCGATCCCACTAGCCACCTGTTCTACACACAATGTCCCATGCCATCACGCATTCTGAAAGGGCTATGTTAGGGGTTTGTCTTGAACACGTAGAGAAGCCCCTAACATAGAACTTTTCGTAGTTCGCTGGGTGACTTTAGGCATAAGGGACATAGTCAATAAGAGACCATGTTTCAGCGCCATATATCAGCAGTATTATGTGGGTTTAGTAAAAACCGTAAAGTTAACCAACAAAAAATGGCTAACTTATTTATGGTTAAAAATGGTAGCGGTACGTATTGGAAAGGTCAGCAAAACTAAGCCAAAATAGTACGTATGTACCACTTAGCACGAGAATCTAACAAGCACTGAGATTGTTTACGTAATTGGCTTAAAAACAAGGTTGCATGGAAAAGGTTGTGACACACACGAAAATACAAAGTCCACAAATCCAATTTAAGTTCGTTGCAATCAAGGTTTTACAAGCACTAATCCAGCATCGCACGTCATGCATGTAGGGTACAGTCGACAATAAAACCAACTTACAAAGTTACAAGCAAAACTTTTATGAAGGAATTTTCGGACTTACGGACACGCCAACTATTTTAGGTTACTAAACTTTGATGAGAAGATTTAAACATTACTGTGGTTGAACTATTCGTCACTCTTCGTTGCGATAGGGTCTATGATAAATACTTCATACATTTTATAATACTCTACTTCAAGTGTACAGACCGTGAAATGACTTATGCCCGGTTTCTATAATAAACTATCCGTCATTGGTAACAGTAACCAGTCGTTGTTTACTTTATAATTCACTGACATTAATAATATTTAATAAAATATTTTAATACAAGAATAGGGTATATGCATGTATTTTTTTTTATGTGTTTAATTCACTTATTACATCGTTATAACAAGATAAAAAATATAAATATTGTTGGAAAAGTACTAATTATTTTTTAAAAATAATTTTAAAACATCGATTAAATTTGACACATTTGAACGGCATCATCTAGCGCGGGCTTTTAATGACGTCACACGTCACGACCAGTATTTGTTTACTACGAGCGTTACTGTTATTTATGTGGATTTTTAAGTTGTAATAGCTAAACAAAAACACTGCATAAACACAAAAAACAGCTATTTTTTCTTTTAAACACTACAAGCACAATATGAGCATCGACCCCGAACGTGTCATGTGACGTCACGTTTCATTCGGCCAATGGTGATGCGTTTCCCTCATTTGAATTTTACTTGCTTGTTTTTCACTTTTTGCTTAATCTTTTATGCAATATATACAAAGAAAATTAAAAATATAATTATTTTAGCATGATGTTAGTACAATAAAGAATCGGGGGAAAAATTTGCAGCAATATTTAAACCACATGCATATTCCCTATTATGAAAATAATATTTAATAAAAGATTTTCTCTTTTTCATACATTATGCTAGTAGTTGTCAGTAACTTGACTTACGAGGCGTATTTTAAACAAACGGTTTTGAACTACGGCTAGTAGATAATTTAACTGGTCGTATCAAAAACGATCCGTTTGACAGGTATAGGAATTAGCTTGAAAATTTCTAGGAACATGGCAATAAGGATCAAGTGAGGTGTTATAGTAAAAATAATTTAAAAAAAAAACAGAATAGCAACCTAGTATGATATCAAAAATGTATCGTACTTCATTTTAGTGCGAATTAAAATACCATTTTTAATTCAAAAATTTAAGCGTAAAACTCACATTTAAACGTATGATTACACGACTTATTTAAAATTCGGTGTATTTTAAATGTAATGTACAGAGCAAAGGCGTGATGAAATGTACATACATGAGGAACATGTTGTTGAAAATTCTATTTACATATAATTAAATTTCCCTAGTTACGGTGAAGAATAAGGCCGCCGCCACTTGAGATGTGAAAAGCGTTTGCGTTCAAAAACGACCAACTCATTGCCGGTTTCATAACATAATTAAAATCTAAATATCAAAGGACACAGCTACTTCTTTATGTATCACAAATTAATGTTTAAGGATACAAAGTAGAAAGCTAACTTTAGTTGACATTACGTGTGTAAAAAGAAATTAGGGATTAACAACCAACCTTAACTCCTCACACGCAACTTCAGCCAAATCCTGCTCACTAATTAAAAACATTTCCTTTTTTAACACTGGCTGGTAGAAATGCGACGTTTTCTTTCTTTCTTTTTAATCCAAAAATCGATTTAATATACTATGGTCTTTTTAATTACACAAATTCTTTTTTCAAATAAGTAACGATTACAAACTCGTAGCAGTTCTTTTCTTAAAACCGAATGATCTTGTCAAAGGCTGACAGTTGATGTGAGACTGGAAGTAGACTCGGCGTCATGCTAATATATACGCATATTATCCATTTAAGCGTAGTCAAATTATATGTACGCTATGGTTCTTTGTTCTCCAGCAATGTCTTCTAATAAAATAATCATGTATGTTATATGTATATGAGTTAGTTTTAGTATATTGTGATAGAGTATTTATTATGGAATATTAGTAATACAACCAACTTGTTATCATACAGATTGATTAATTAATAATAAAATTTTAGTATTTTCTTAGATTTTGCGCGAACATTGATTAATGAATTAAACAAATTTTATGCGGCTTACTATCGCGTTTATTTTATTTAAAGTTGATGCATTTCTTAACCACCTTAATTCAATACACTCCAGCATTAAATTCACAATGGAGTTAGAGGAGAATCGTAGGCTAGCCTTTCTTGATGTTTTAATAATACAGTAAGCCATACAGTTTTTCGAAAACCAACACACACAGACAAATATCTCAATGGTGATTCACACCACCACCCGAACCAATTATCTGCCGTAGGCCTTTCCTTGTTACAGAGAGCACGTGGCATCTGTGACGACCAAAACCTGGGAGAAGAGCTTCAATATGTCAAAAAAGTTCTTGCTGACAACAAGCTGAAAATCCATCCCGCTCGTCGCAGAGGACATGTGAAAACACCGACAGTGGATCGTGCCCCCCTCATCCTGCCATATGTGAAGGGTGTTACAGACAAGATCGGCCATGTATTGAGAAAAGCATCGGTTAAAACATATTTCAAGCCGCATAAAAAGCTACACCAATACCTGAGACCTGTGAAAACTAACATTCCTTTATTGCTATTCTATTCCATCTTGATGCAGGGGTGTACCAGTTGGAATGTGACTGTGGACTCTCGTATATAGGACAGACAAAAAGAAATATATGCACACGCGTACGGGAACATATCGCGGATATAAAAAACCAGCGTAGTGGAAAGTCTGCAGTTTGTGAGCATCAACAGGACGGCGCCAATCACTACATCCGTTTCGACAAACCGAAGATCCTCGCAAAGGAAAGTCGACTGATACCCAGGATGGTACGCGAGGCTATTGAGATTAAAATACATCCTAATTTCAATAGAGAAGGTGGTTGGCGATTATCTAACACCTGGGACCCCATAATTCACAAACTCAAGTTCCAAGTCCAGCAAACTGCCAAATCAGATGACACCGTCAGTTATTTTTGCAAAAATTTGAAATAAACCGGAAACAGAAAAACAAAATATCAAACGCTACCCCGGAATTATTGGAAACAATAACAGCATCAACCAATAGGACGACCAACACCTCAGTCTCTCCGTGACCACGATGGCTGCAAAGCTCTCGAAACGTCGGAATAATAAAAAATTGTAAAATCAAAATCAAAATAAACGCGATAGTAGGCCGCATAAAATTTGTTTAATTCAATAAAATTTTATTTTTTATAGGTAATCGAATGAGATCGCTCCGCCTGTTATTAGGCAAGAACGCCAGCTAAGAGTGAAGAAAAGCCACGGACATGCTGCAATAGTGAACATAGTTGCCTGGTAACACGTCTCTATAGGGACACAGTGCTTAAAGGTTCCAGGATAATGTGACAGAGGAAAGACGTTTATGGGAAGGTTGACTTTTTCAATAGAATTATATAGAAAGGACTATTTAAACCGCCATGATAGCGTGTCGCTGGTATAGCTGTAACTATTACAATGCAATTACATAACATAAAGATAAAACAATTCTATGTTTTCTTTCATTTCATTGCACTGATTGTTCCTTATTAGAAAATAAATATTCACGAAGGAAATACTCATTTTATATTTATGGTCAAATGATAAAGAGAGTGTCCTAACTCTACAATTACCGGGTTACAACTTAACTGATAGCCATAGTAATAAGTATTATACATTAAACATAGTAAGATATATATTATTGCGTTGTAAAAATATAGTTGTGACTTGAAACAGTAAAGTAATCCAATTAGTGACGTATGTAAATTATCGATTAGCAGTTGTTTATTACTGTGGCACGACATCTGACTTCGAATAGTAAGAAAATTGACTTCGAAAAGCGCCGATGATTGATAAAAACTACTCAATTCGAAATAAACGGGTAATTATACATACTTTAATTATCTCAACGTTTCAGCTACTGCGAAACGTTGGAACCGGCAATTTTCAAACTGATACCGAAACTAAGGTCATTCATTTATACCACAACTACGTTAATTTGTTGTCTGTCGCTACGTGTAAAGTCAAGTTCGATTCCCAGGTCAGGGCAAATAATTATTTTATAACATTTATTTACAATAATTTCATATTTAATTATTAATATAATTATAATATAATACAAGAATTTGTTAGTAAAACAGGGGGATAAGCAGAGACAATGGAGCGCCACTTGCCACGATCCTGACACAATTCCCTCACTTAATTCATATTCACAATTCTCTTCATACAAGCTCTATGGTTATGGGCACTAGGCAACGCAGCTTTCTTGAGAATGTCTCAGATTCAGTCGAAAATACCATGAAAATATACTTATAAAAATTAAGAAATGATAACAAAATATTATTCGTGTAACATTTCTTATTTGACAAGTTTATACGAGCTGACAATGTTGAATAGAAACAATAGTATTATGGATAATATTGGGAGTTGGAGTGTGAAAACTGCATCTTGTCTACGATGTCTCTCAGACGAAATCATCCATATATTCAAAACATTCTGAATTGTGAGAATATTTTCATTCTCTGTGCAACGAAGCGATATTGTGATATTGTAACGGAAAATAAAATTTAGTATCATATACAAATATATGCTAGTAGTGTTTTTTTTACGTTTCGCCTGAAGAAAAAAAAAAGAGATGGATATTTGCTTCGGGTCTGGTTATCAAAGAGTGGTAGGCAGTGGTACCCAGTCTGCCGATCCGGGGTAGTACCACCACTTACAAGTATACAGACCGTGAAGTGATTTGGTCACGTTTCGGGATCAGCTTGTAAGTTGCCGGCTCCATCTAGGCCGGCATAGTGGATGTAATTGCTACTCACAGTTATTGAATTGTAGTAGCAGTCCATTCATTCATGGACCACACTTTGGCTTAACATCAAGCGGGGTGCTGTCAAATGTCGAGTCACAATAAAAAAATAAAAAAAAAGGATCTGATTATAGGATGTTGAAAAATATGGGCTGGTAAAGCATTCCAGTTATTCAACAAAGAAAGGACGCGGCGTGTTTTTTTATTAAGATACATCAGACTCAGACTTGACTGATGGTGAGCAAGAGGAAGTCAAAGAGCGCGGACGGCTGAAAAAAAAACCTTTACAGTTTACGGTTGCCTCAGTCGCCTTCACTATACCGACTAACTTAATAAAGAAAATAATGGAACCATGCCAGATTTCTTTTTTTATTATACATATCTATACTAAGCTACTAAACATGCTTGTAAACATAGAAACAGGACAACCAAAGTACATATATCAAAGATACATTGGTACCGGTGAGTGGTTTCGAACCCGTGCACTCGGCTTGCGTAATCATTGCACTGCCACTACACCACGGTCGCCTTATATATACATAGTTATATAAACAAATAGCAATTAGGAAATGAGGAACTGAACGTACAAAGCGTATACATTTATATTTTCAAGAAAGGCAATTTATTTACTTTGTTAATGCACTTCGACGTATTGTTTAAAGTAGCTTCTATCTTAATTAGAAAACTAAGAACGACCATTGTTCCTCAGTTTTACCAGTACATTCATTTAGAATTGAGAACTCAAAAGAAACGTTATAGAAACGAAGTATAAAAAACATTAAGAAAATTGGAACCAAAACTAATTCCTTTTAAATTTTAAACTTTCCTCTTCAGGAAGTTAATGCTGGAATATTGACAGCATAATCTGGTGCCTAAGCACAGTATTACTAAACGCCCGTTCTTCCAGACTTTACATGCTGTAAAGTCTAAAGTTTTAGACTTTACTACTAAGGTTTGTAAAATTTAGCTTGGGTCCTATGACAGATGCCAAAATGACTACTAGTCCTATCACTATTATAGTACTCGTATTTTTGTTAACAGATAGATGTAACCTTGACAGAGCGGCAAGATTTCTTTTTGTTACATGATTTATTTGATTTATTGTTGTTTGTTTTAAAAACTATTGTGTTATTATTGTATTATATTATTGTATGATAAATATTATTGGTAAGCTATGGTTGTAACTACGAAAATAAATATCTTTGAAATAAACGATCGAAGAGAGACGCTGCTACAATGTTAAGTCGTCCGAAAATTTCTCATGTGTCACAGGACCCAAGCTACATTTTACAAAGTATAATCGAAGAAATTGCATATTATTCTATCTAAAAAAACTACTCTACTTACTACTAACCTAGCACATATAAATATCTGCAATGATTTGAAGATGTAGTGAAAAAGGAAAACATCTCCTTTGGCCGGTATAGTAACAGCCACTGCACTTAGGCAACCGTACGACGAATCAGTGGTGATTCTGGAAGATTCTTATAAAGGCAGGGATTTTACTATGTCATAATAATTATATATATTACAAATAAACTTTCACACTAAATTAAAAATTTAAGATTATTATTTTATTTATTTCTTAATTAGTGTAAAACTTATTTGTTCATATTTTATTTTTTGTAAATTGCAACAAAGTTACGTAATTATTTTTTAAATCTTATTTTTGTAGCGTAAGAGTTCATTTAGGAATGTGAAAAAAATGGCTTTATCGTATCTATTCATCTCTGTTGAATTAGAGGCGTGACATTTTATTATTTGATAAATTGAGCATTTAAATATATCACAAGATAAATATGTACGCAGCAATAAAGAAAAATCCATTTATGTATAATACCGATATAATTTTAAAAATTATTTCATCAATGTTTTTTTTTATTTATTATTTTATTGTGACTCGACATATGACAGCACCCCGCTTGATGTTAAGCCAAAGTGCGGTCCATGAATGAATGTCACTGCTAATACAATTCAATAACTGTGAGTAGCAATCACATCCACTATGCCGGCCTAGATGGAACCGGCAACTTACAAGCAGATCCCGAAACGTGACAAAATCACTTCACGGTCTGTATACTTGTCTGTTTATTTAAAACGCAGTATAAATAATAAAGATATTCAATTATATGTCGAAATAATACGTAGTTGCAATAAGTAACAATCGAAGCCATTTAAAAAAAAAATAAGTAATGAACATTAGATAAAATATTTTTTACGCGTGCACATCGGTCAACTGCAACCAGGGATCGAACCCGGTTGTCTGTCGCCTCTTTGACCACTAAGCTACACAACGCGCTTATGTTTGTTTAATATAGTAAGTAATTTTAGCATCGGAATATGCCAAAAATATATTACTAATAAAAAGGTACGTTAAGCCGCGTTTACTTCGCGCGACTTCTTGTGCGACATTTTATTTGTCGCTCGTCATAGAACAACACCCCTCCCGGCTGTAGTGGCTGTCGAGAATTCGCGCCTCACATTGCTCCCGCGAGTACCAGAGTAGAGTTTTCTGTATAATTTTGGTAGCCAATTTTTTGGAAATTTGGAATAAAAAAGTAGTGTATATGAATAAAGTACTTTTAAAAAATATATATCTCATAAGGCAGACTTTTACGTATTAATAGTTGATGTGTTACAGCCGGACATTTTTTGTTATTGCCACCAGGGTTATATTTAATGAAAGAAATAATCATTAAAGTATTGTTTTATTATTCAATTTATTCATCACAATAATCAGAGATCAAAGATAATTTAGCTATTAAGAACAGTTACTTAGCGACATAAATAAATAGCTTTTTATAGCAGTCTTTAGTGCAAATGTAAAATATATATATAATTCATAAAGAGCCTAAGTTTATCAAGCGTGCACAACGTAATTTACGTCGCTGTGTAGCTTAGTGCCCAGAACAGTCGCGTCCTAAACGTCTGACACCGCTTGTACGATGCCCGTCAAAAGCTTATCACGCGTGCACAACGTTTATTTATATGCAAGTGAGAGTTCAATATAACCTACGCGAAGTCGCGCTCACAACTAACTTTGGAGAGGCCATAAAGTTTGGAACTTAGCTGTATACCCTAAAAATCAATAAACTTGGTAACTAGATTCATAAAAAACTTATAACTATAATATAATACGAAGAAAAAGTATAATTGCTGCTTTCAGAAACAACTAAAATAAATATAATTATGTATTTAGTTCCTATGTCAACTCAATTTTTGTCAAACAAACCACTTTATCATATTAATATTTTACTTCCATCATTGGCCAGAAGTAGTCGCATCCAATCACTGGACCGCATTCTAGCTTAACATTAGGAAGGGATGCTGCCGTATGCAGTGCCGTGCGTTCTGTTCATCTATTTATTTATATATATTTTTTTAATAGCCCTTTTTTTTCTTTTAAATTACTGATGTAAATGTAAAGATGTTAAGTGTAAATTAATACTACGTAACATTTAAATTTAATTAAAAATACATATATATATATACACGAGTATATATATATTGAATGAAAATATAATTAACTTATTTTATTTTAATTGCAATCCTTAGTATAAAACTTATATCTAAAACTTACAAAGAAATAGTTAATAGTTTTTTTTGGTATAAGAGTTTAGTAAAAGACTATACATACCCCCCAAGGAGGGCGGCCTCCTCTGTCGCCAAGTTAGGGTATGAGCGTCTCATATTGGCTGCTTTTTCCCTGTGAAAATGTGCACGATATAGCGAAAACCCTCAATGAGCTAAGTGCCACTACAACTAATACTATTCAAGCAAATAATGTAATGTGTAGTAAATAAAAGAAAGTGTAATAAGCAAATAAAATAAAATAATAGGTTTTGGGTAAATTAGGGGACACCTACATCATGATGGGGGATTACTTGGTGCAGAAATGTCTTTGTATGAATGTTCTTACCTTGGCATGATGGTGACCATGTCAGATGTGTTTGTGTTAAGTAACGGATCAAAATTATTGTCTATCTTCGACATTTTAAATAATTTCTGCAACGACTCTTTAATAGAATTGCCAGTCTTCTTCAGAGGCATTACGGTACTGTTGTACACTTGATCCGAGATAGGAGTCATGCCAACTTAACAAAAAAGAAAAAACCTACTATTGATACTCAAAAAAAGAATGTCGGACAAAATAAAGCTGGTGCAATAAATAAAATTTAAAAAGATTACCAAGTAGTGTTTGTTAATGTCAAATTGTTTACAATTTATTTATTGACTAACAGTTAAGTCTGCAACTTATCGCACAAGAAGTGGCATAATATAGCATAATATAGTATTAAAGGTAATCAATTTTGTTAATTATCTTTAATAGCAGTTTTGGAATAAACTACAACCAATCTTATATAGTAAAATATGCATAGCAAATTAAACACTAAAGGTTTTATATCAATCAAGATTTTTATTTTATTAAATTATTAATGAAAAAAGAATTCGCTGAAAGATTTATATAGTGAATCAACTAAAATTATTAATTTTGTGGTATGATGATCGCAAATGCTCCTATGCAGAGCTTCTAATAAACTAATTTGTTAAATTATTACAAGATTTACATAAAAATTGAATAAAACTCAACCAAAATACTAATACTTTGTTTTTAAACTAATAACACACATTTAATTTGACATTAACAAACTCAAAATAAAAATAACAGAACTTTTAAAAAGTTTGAAAAAGTTTTTGTTTCAGTCCTTATCAAAACTCTTATCAAAACTGATAGAATGAAATTCATACATAAATAAAGATATGGAATTGGGCGCGAAACATAGTATAGTATATAATTATTTTTTAATATTACCTTAGTTTTGTAGACTAAAAGTTCAGTCGGAGATTAGGGCAAGGAAGTAGTCCACACCGGAGCTCGGATGAATCCCGAATGGGCAAACTTGAGCAGACTGTCCTCCTACTAGTCGGATGAAACGAAACACCGTAGAACACTTTGTACTGCTCTATATCAACGCATGCGTACACAAACCCCGCCGCAAAATAATTATTTAAATCGTATAATAATAAAATCACTCGTTCTCACAAACTTTATCAAAATTTACACCACACTTTTCAGTGAACCAATTATAAATAAACGCACAATTACACAGATAACATTAATATAACCACCTATTTTATTTATAAATGTACGGATAAAAGTTATGTACTAATTTAAAACATTAATAAAACTCGCTATTAACTAAAAAACGATTAAACCATAATAAATCAACACTGAAATCAAACTACAAAATTAGTATGTGCTTACATCAGGTTTTTGAAAATAATTTCAGAAACATTCGTAATTAATATTAATTTTAGCAGTAAATAATTACATAACATTAAATAGCCAATAAATAAATAATTATTTGTCACGTAATAAAATTTATAATAAATATTTATATTACAGATTTAAATGACGCGAAATTAAAGTTAAATGCATCTTCAAATATAAATAATTTTATATGTTCTGAACGTACTTCTTTTTTTACTTGTTTATGGCTTAGTATTTAATCTGCCTCTGTCAAAGTAAAAACTCATGTTCTATGTTAAAAACATTGTCAAGTAAAATGAATATGATAGTAGGGGAGCCCAAGAGGCTAATCGGGGATTTACTCGAGCGTCGTAGGGACCTATTAAATATTAAAGTTTAGGTGATAAAAAAAATTAAATGTTATGTGGGTTTTTGGTTTTAGCGGTGGGGGAAGGGTGTACGGATTTTCAAAAATGTAAAAAAAAACAAATAAAAAAATATACTCGAGCGCGTCAGATTTTGATATTGTATATACTCCACGTGTCCACAATACTGTAGGTATGTTAATCTGACGGTTTGCATGGTGGGGGTGGCAGTACGGAAAGGTAGAAAAACAAAAAAAAAAAAATTTGCTCGAGCGCGTCAGAAATTCAGAGGGGATGTTAAATAAGCCCCACAGAAGCTCCCATTCAAAAGACTGACCATTCCGACATGACGCAAGTTCGTGGCGGAGTTTTGAAAATGTAAAAAAAAATCGTTAATTTGAAATACTCGAGCGCGTCAGTCTTTTATACAGAAGGTTCAGTAAGATGACCCAATTGTACTGACCCTTAATCTGACAATTATCTGGAGGGATTTCATTAATCTGACAAAAAAAACGAATTTTTTTTAAGGTAATTGTTACACACTTACTATAGCACACTAATCGCAGTACAGTTTAGACTATTTCTCTCTCTTTCACTCACAATCACTGCCCACTTTTACTAATAAGTAATAATATCTCAGAAACTGTGTGGAATATGAGCTATATTATTGTAAAGTTTCAATAAAATCCATTTAGTAGTTTTGCGTGAAAGAGTAGAAAGAGTAGTGCGTTAGTAGTTTGCGTGATCCATCCATCCATACAATACAGACTATAAACTTTACTTTACTTACGAAAAAGTATATATAATTTATGGTTATTAAGATCTTATTAAGATAAGATTTTAAAATCTTCTTTCTTGTACAGTTTATACTTTTTTACATTGTACATTAGGTCAAAATGTTCATAGGCGTTCCATAAAATATATGTTCTATGTAATTTACTGTTTAATTTCACTGAAACAGGGTTGGCAAATTATTGAAATAAATATTTTATAAGAGACCATTTAACACCTTTAAGGGGGTTCGGCTTTAGGAGGTGTTTTGTAACACCCTGTATATTAAGACTGTGCAAGAGAGTAATAGATAAAGAAGAAGTGAAAGGGAACGAGAGACGCGAAGTGGGGAATACATGCTCTACTGCAACTGCTCGCACAAAACTTTATCAACGATTTTTGCTACTTCGGCTTGTTGAAATTGACAGATTATAGTTTTTTAGTAATTCTTAGTCATTTTTCTTCAAAATAAAATTAAAATCGACCGCGCTCGAGAATGTCCAGGTGACGATTTTTTTTTACAAGTTTGTGACCTTCCCATTCTCTTCCGTCATACTCAATCCGTCAGATTAAGAAAATGGGCACTTATTAGTATGTAATTAACTCACCTTAGCTTAATCTGACGCGCTCGAGTATATTCAAAGATCGATTTTTTTTTACAATTCTGACCAGCTGCCATACACGTACCCCCCTGTATTAAGGGCTAATACTTGGTAGATATACTCTACAGGGTACAAGGTATCTCCCATAATTTAATCTGTCACGCTGGAGTAAATCCAGAAATCCCCGCTTGGGCTCCCCTACTATGAAGAACGTGAGTAATTCAACACAAGATGAAAATGGTAGTAAGGTTAATAATGATCATCTTTGTAAAGAGGCGGAAAGCCTTTACTAAAACATTGGAAGGAGTCTTGGAGGGAACACATCGAAACACGTTTCATAGTTTTAAATTACTTATCTATAATCGATCAACTTTAAAATATTTACTGACTACTAATTCCGCCATTATATATTATTGATATTTAGTAAGTACAAGATTTTAAAGTAGTTTAAAATTGCGCGTCTTGACACTTTCAGTTGCCCGCCAAAGCTTCTTCATATTTATTTATGACAGCTTCAACTCAATCACGACATCTAGTGTGTTTCAAGTTAACTATTTGCACGCGAGATTCTATATTATATAAAATATTGTCGTAGTTTGACAGTTCATTAATAGATGGCGTTGTAAATTTTATTTTATTTTAAATACATTATTATAATTATGGCTTTTAATTAGGTAAATTAAGTTAGCCTTTTAATTAAGATTTCAAGTACTGAAAAGGCGCGGTGCGGGATAATAGGAGCGGGATATTTAAGTGGACTGCTTTCTTAGGAATTAAAGGAAGGATTATGCGCACTTACTTGATTTTGCTTCTGTGAATCTCAACCTCGAAGAAGAGCCCCGGGATCACTGTCACAAAGTTCATGCACACAACCTTATAATTTTAATTAATTATTTATTTTAATATAATTATGCGGTTTTATTAATTTTATTCTCAGATTAACTGGGCGGCGCGGTTCAATTAAATTTGTGTTTTTATTCACAATTACATTTCTTCATTTTCATAAACTTCAAATCTTCCGACAAAAAACTCTTCTGTTTTTTGTCGAGGCGAGAAAGCTATATTTCAGCGCGCATATGAAAGGGATGGAAAGGAATGTTTTTAAATATAATGACAGCGAAATGATTTATTTTTTAATTTATGTTATGGCGTAAACATTCCCCCCGCCTTAAAGGGTCGCCTTTAATAGATAAATATAACTTTGCGGTGACAAACATAATAAGATATGTGAACTTAATGCGGTCGGCTCTGAAGGATCTGCATTGAGAACCGTCAGAGGGCGGGACTTCAAGACACATTCTATCTGAATTAAAATTACTAATTCTTCATTTGATAAGATCTGCTGTACAATAGAGCGAAACAAGTGAGTCTTTACAACTATCACCATAGACTCCCAGCAGCCACCAAAATGAGGCGATGCGGTAGGAATAAACTTCCAATTAATGCGGCTTTCAGATAGATGTTCTTGAAAACGTGAGCGGTAATTAATATTTATAAAATTATATAATAAGGAGTATTTAATTTTAATTTTTAGCGAGGTGACCTAAACGGCCTCCAACACGTATGGCGCCTAAGTCTTTGTCAACAAAAGTTGATAATTTTAATAAAGAAATTGAAACATTTTTATTTTCCTTTAGTTTACAAAATTCTTCACTAAAATGCCTGTGTTGAACATCTAGTAATAATGTCAACTTGGCGAATACAAAATTTTCTGCTGTAATTTTATCTCTACGCGAGAGTTTTATTGACCATGATGATGTGCGTTGAGCTAAAAGCTGAAGCACTGATTCCCTATTAGAAATTACGGGATGTGCTAAAGGCTCTTGCAATTTTTGTTTAGGAATATTTGCATTATCTTCGGAATCATTTAATTTATTTGTTGGGCACTCTGGAGAATCTAACTTCATCCAAGAAGGCCCGTGTAGCCACAAAGTAAGGCAGCGGTCCAATAATTTAGCGGGTGTTAGACCACGAGATAAACAGTCTGCGGGGTTTTCCCTACCAACAATGTGATAGAAGTAATCATATGGAATGTTTTCTATAGTTCTAACAACGCGGTTGGCAACAAATGTCTGCCAGCGATATGGCGAGAAACGAAGCCAGCAGAGTTTTACTCTGGATTCGATAAATGCATAAATTGCTGAAATATTATAGCGCGGATTATAAGTGTTTCGAACGCGACGTAGCGTCTGCGATAGTAACTCGGCTGCGCACAGCTCAAGAGTTGCGATTGACATTGATTTGTGAAATTTAATTTGATTAGAAATAACATGTGAAGCGGGTAATTTACTTAAAACAGCTTGTGAGTTAATAGTCCATTTGACTAGATCGAATTGCCCTCGCTTGAACAAGTTGATAAAGTCACGTGACGTCTGCGCAGCTTGCGATTCAGAACTAGCACTGAACTTTATAACATGCATGTATAAAAATTTAGAAGCGATTTCACGAGCGTTGGGAAGTAACCCACCATCGTCTTCAACTAACTGACGTACAGTGCGTAACGCATGGTAAGGGCTAGATCTTAGTACGAAGCAAACTCTAGTAAACTGGTAAGTTGTTAACGTAGCATGTATATTAAATCTAGAAATAATACGTTGGAAACTACGATCGCATGCATCTATTTGCATAAACATTTGTTTGCAGTCGGCGGAACATACGACGGCGATTAAACGAAAGTTTAAGATTATTGTATGTGGATCACCCTGTAAATTAGGGCCAGTATAAAGTATATCATTAGGCGATACACCTGTCCTGGTTTTACAGCTCGCATCCAAAACGGAGCGAACTTTTGCAGTAGTTTTATCTAAGCGAATGACTGCGTGGTGCGGAATAATATAAGCGGTAATATCATTTAATTGAGATTGTGGAACAAGAGTTAGATAGCCTTTAAAAATATAATCATTAATAATATGATTATAAGCCGAGCGGAAAGCGGGTGAAGCTTCTAACTTCTTTTCCAGACACATGTAACGCCTGCGAGCGTTGTCATAGGATTCGCCTAGAGAAAACTTATCTGCGCGAAATGGTAACGCAACAGTATAACGACCACTATCCTTATCACGATCAGTGGTCTCGCGGTAATAATGTTCACATTTCAACTCCTCGAGAGAGTGTTCATGTGACGCGGAAACTGGAGACTCATCTATCTGCCAGAATCTTTCGAGCATTGTATCAACAGATTCCATTGATACGTCAGCTTCAATTGCACAACAATGGGTCAGTGTCGTTCCACCACGCATATGGAGAACGGGAACAGAACCCATGATAACATAACCTAAAACGGTTTGTATCGCGGGAGGCGCACAATTATTATTATTATTATTATTTATAATACCAGGAAGTAATAAATGCGGAAATAATGAAGCTCCAATTAGAACATCAATCTGACCAGGTCTATCAAACCTATAGTCGGCGAGCGGTATCCCTTGTAAGAAGGGCATAGCAGAAATATCAATAATAGCGGTTGGTAAATCTTCAGTAATTTTATCTACTATGAGCGAAGAAATATTGTATTTTATTTGCGGGTTAAAACGCGAAGAAAATTGAAAGGCTACAGAGCCTTTAACAGACTTTTCTGTACCACCAATACCTTTTACTTTTAAGTTATGATTAGAATCAATGTACCTATTGAGTCCCAATCGTAGACAGCATTCAGATGTTATAAAATTCCCCTGAGATGCACTATCCAAAAGACAACGTATTTCGTGGTCCTTGCCGTTCGAATCTTGAATTATGACAACTGCCGTAGCTAATAAAACAGTGACGGGCGCATTACATTGCGGCTCGCGCATAATTGAACGATTGGCGTCCGCACTTGGGCGCGCAATGGACGTTGCACAAAAAGATATGTTATTAGCGGCCAGCGCGGTGGTGACGGCTGCGTCCTGCGTAGCACGAGAGTGAGACGGCTGCGATATCTCGGGAGTGGGAAAGAGAGAAGCCGATGCTGTGAGCGGAGTACTTACGGTGGCTGCGTTGACAGCGTTTAGATTTCGAGACACATAGTTCGAACCTTGTTGCTGATTATCGAAATGTAGCAACGTGTGATGTTTGCGTTTACATATTCTACAAACTACATTAGAATGGCAATTGAAAGTTTTATGTTTAATACTTAAACAATTTATACAACCATTAAGATCTTTAACATTTTTAAAGCGAATATTTGCATTCATATTATTAAATGCAGGACATTTATATAAGTGATCATGTACAATATTGTCACATAAGCATTTATCAGAATTAGCAACAGCAACAAAGGTTTGTTGATGTGGAATCTTAATTGGTTTATCAATAAAAGAAGTATGAGTATTTTTCTTTACAACATTATTTTGAAAGCTCAAACCAGTATTTTGTAAAATTCTCATTTGATCTTTCACAAATTGAACTAAATTATTAAATGATGGAATTTCAACATTACTTTGACTCATTTCAAAGGAACGGATAATATCACAATCTAACAACTTAAGAGCAATATTAAAAAACATAAAGTCTGCAAGGTCATTTAAATTTAGGTTCTTTAAAGCATTTACAGATGCTACATATTTATTAAGAAATAATTCGTAGTTAGTAATGGATGCTGAAGTGAAAGACTTGTGGTTAAATATTTGATTCAAGTAAGACGATGCAAGCATTCGCTTGTCCTCATATTTATCAATTAAACTTTTTATTATTAAATTATAGTTTTCACCACAAGGGGTGGTGCCAGCAAATGCAGACTGGGCTTTAATGGATAACTTTCCCATTAAATAATATAATTTCTCTGAATCTGAGAGCAATGAATTGTCATGAACCGTGGCCTTAAAACTTGCAAAGAACATGGGCCATGACTTTATATCTCCATCAAATGACATCAACTCGATGGGGGGTAAACGGGTGTGTTGTCTAGGAACAGCAGGAACTTTCTCAGACTTCACCACATTTGTGCATTTAGAATTGTACCTATGCTTAGTCCTGCAGTACAGATCCTCAAAGGCTGTGAAGGATTGCTCATCAATACAAGATTCAGGGTTTAATTTTAAAGTTAACATGTTTAATTTTTCTACAGTATCATGGAATTCAGCACGTAGATTGTCTAAGTTGACACATGATGCTATGAATAATTCCACGTCTGCGGCGTTTGAACAATCATAGATTGTTTGTAGGCGGGCAAATAATGAATTGCGCCTAGATAAGTAAATTTGATGTTTTATATCATCATCAGATATAGATCTAGATGAAGCCATATTTATTATGGAAATCAAGGCTAATTATATTTATACCAAGGCGGGCGCGGGTTAGATATGTATTATGAAATAATATACATACATAAATAAAGTAAGGAAAGGATTAGGAATTATAATATAATAAGTATAATAATCCGGATCGTATCGAGACCAAATATGAAAAGGCGCGGTGCGGGATAATAGGAGCGGGATATTTAAGTGGACTGCTTTCTTAGGAATTAAAGGAAGGATTATGCGCACTTACTTGATTTTGCTTCTGTGAATCTCAACCTCGAAGAAGAGCCCCGGGATCACTGTCACAAAGTTCATGCACACAACCTTATAATTTTAATTAATTATTTATTTTAATATAATTATGCGGTTTTATTAATTTTATTCTCAGATTAACTGGGCGGCGCGGTTCAATTAAATTTGTGTTTTTATTCACAATTACATTTCTTCATTTTCATAAACTTCAAATCTTCCGACAAAAAACTCTTCTGTTTTTTGTCGAGGCGAGAAAGCTATATTTCAGCGCGCATATGAAAGGGATGGAAAGGAATGTTTTTAAATATAATGACAGCGAAATGATTTATTTTTTAATTTATGTTATGGCGTAAACAAGTACCTTATTATTCAAATCAATCAATCAAATTGTCACGTCTTTTTCCCACAGGGATAGGCAGAGACAATGTATCGCCACTTGCCACGATCCTGACACAACTCCCTCGCTTCTCTCACATCCAAAATTCTCTTCAAATAAGCTCTACAGTTATAGGCACTAGGCAACCCAACTTTCTTGAGGATGTCTCTGACTTGGTAGGAAGCAACCTCCAACCACGGGCTGCTGCCCTCCACAGTAAACATGCAGCAGCGGTCCGACGCAAAACGTCTAAATTGAAAGTGCCCTTGGACTATCTATAAAGAGTATGTCGCGAGACTGACGAATACTCAGTGAATACTCCATTTTATACACTGAGAATAAAAATATATTTATAACATTTAATCATCGACCATATATTTTTAATACACAGTCCCATACTAAATAATGTCCTATAAGTGTCCGCGCGTCACTTACACTGATATAAACTGTGTAAGTGAATTAAATGTGAATTGTAAACTGAACCTTAGCACATTGTTTTAAAGTATAAATTTGTCACGGAAACTATGTCACATACATAATTTCGGATTGAGAACAAATGCAATACCAACATTAATTCGGACATATATCATAATAATTATACATAAATTGTGTATCAATCAATCAATCAATCAAATTGTCACGCCTTTTTCCCACGGGGATAGGCAGAGACAACTCCTTTGCTTCCTTCACATCCACAATTTTCTTCACACAGACTATCTGGTGGGCACTAGGCAACCATTGTGTGTCTATAATGATATATAGACACACAAAAAAAATATTCAAACGGATTCTTAAGATGTTTTAGACATATTTTATTTACCTCGACGTTTGGGCAGACTTCTCGTAAGCACGGTTTTTTCATCAGGGCCGAAATGTCGAGGTAAATCTAATAAGATTATTAACTACTTAAGACCCGTTTTACCTTATTCTAATTAGGGTCGAAAATGTCGGCTCCTTTGACATATTTAATTACAAATTAAACGCTATAAAACGTGTATTCGTAGTGTAAATAATGATAATACTTAGTTGGAATAAATTGATATATGCTCGTTCATACATAAAGGAGCGCTATGACATTTACAATCAACAGGCTTACAATGTAATGGTACCCACGAATAGTAGGCACAAAGCATGCCTGTACAATAAATAAAGGAGTGGCGAAACTATTGGAAATAACGCATCAAAATCTCTAACCAAATCATTCACCACACCACGTTCAATTTCCACGAAAAACATAAAAGAAGACACACGAAAAACGAAGCAACATAGCATTTATTATTAATTAAAAATAATCTTAGATTTCCGCGAACATTGATTAATGATGTCATTGATTAAACGTCGGCATAATAAAATAAAAAAGTTTTTACAAGTAGGTATTTGTAAATTTTATAAATAAGGCAGATATTTGCTCCGGGTCCGGGTGTTAAGCAGTGGTAAGCAGACGGTAGTCATTGCCCAGTCTGACGAACCGTAAAGTAACTCAGTCGCGTTGCAGAATCAGCTTGAATAATACCTAATCCAAAAAGAGTGTTATTGACGAATCGATATGACTGCTACTTAGTGATTTAACTGTAGTAGTAGCAGTCGCCTCCATTCATGGACCGCACTCCAGTTTAACATCAGAAGGGACGCTGTCATATTTCGACTCACGATAAAAAATATATACAAAAATACGACTGCCACTTCCACTTATTAATGGACTGCACTCCAGTTTAACATATTATGACGTGGTGCTATCTAAGCCGGACCATAATAAAAACAAACGTCATTGACATGGCTAATAAAACCAATAAATTAGAATGGTTCTAAAAGCGAACTAGTTTTTATCGTCAAGCAATAAGGTTGAATACGTTTTGACGACAGGCGTGGACCAACGATTAGCGATTGGTTTGTTGCGCGTAAAGTCCCGGGTCCGATTCCCGGTCGGAGCAAATATTTGTTTTATTTGTAATATTTAATCATTTGTAATTAATCATATTATTTGTAATATTTAATAGTTATATAAAATATTGCAAATATTTGTTATTAAAAAAGATTTGCTTCGGGTCTGGTTATCAAAGAGGGGATCAGCTTGTAAGTTACCGGTTCCAACTAGGCCGGCATAACGGAAGTGATTGCTACTCACAGTTATTGAATTGTAGTAGCAGTGACATCTAATAAAAGTCATATATTTATGCCATGTTTAATTAACAAAGGCAATTAGTTCTTTACCCGATTCTGAACTATTTAACTAGACTATTGCGATAATAAAAAATACTGCAGCTACAGCTGATTCTAAACTTTATAGCGTCTCCGATGTATAATAAGCTCTCTCAGCTACTCCCAGCCTTTAATTAATTTTTTTTTTAAATATTTTATTTACGTTCCTATAGTAAGCTACTAAAGAGCCTGTATTATAGAAACAGGATAACCAAAGTACATATATCAAAGATACATTGGTGGTACAAGTAGTTTCGAACTCGTGCTCTCGGTTTGCGTAACCATTGCACTGCCACTACACCACAGTCGCGTTGTAACGCATTGCGCATTGACTTGTGCCTGACTTAAGAGCCTGAAATGAACTATATACTTTAACTTTATATATATATACTATTTAATGTACTCACATCACATTTCCTCGTAAAGGTACATCTTCAAATGTATCCTCTTTCTTGCGGCAAGGAAACTCTTCCTTATTACTAACAATTTCTTCGTCAAAGATAAACGCCTTGTTGTCCATGTCCTATGAAAAGACATATTCATGTACTTAATCATAAAATATCATGAGCGAGAAGCATGAAGAGATGTAAATATCTAATATATACTTTTAAATTAGATTAATTATTATTTATAAGAGAAATACTTTATAATTTAATCAAAATAACTGCTTTAAATTAAATTTCAGAAAGCACAATAGATTTTGAAAGATGTCTAAAATGACAATAGTTTTTTTAGCACTAAAAAGTTACTCGAAAGAGGATTTACTCTAAAATAATTTATTTATCAAATCAATTAAAACTTTGTTGATTGTTAAATTATATAATAACCGGCTATAACATTATATAAAGAGTGGTAGGCAGTGGTACCCAGTCTGCCGATCCGGGGTAGTACCACCACTTACAAGTATACAGACCGTAAAGTGATTTGGTCACGTTTCGGGATCAGCTTGTAAGTTGCCGGTTCCATCTAGGCCGGCATAGTGGATGTGATTGCTACTCACAGTTATTGAATTGTATTAGCAGTGACATTCATTCATGGACCACACTTCGGCTTAACATCAAGCGGGGTGTTGTCATATGTCGAGTAACAATAAAAAAATAAAAAAAATAAAAAAAGGTGTTATGCACAACTAGGTAAATGATTGCTATGATTTTTATTAATAGTTTGATTTCATTTAATTACCGTAGAGATTGTATGAAGAGAATTTTATTGTGGATGTGAGGGAAGCGAGGGAGTTGTGTTAAGATCGTGGCAAGTGGCGCTCCATTGTCTCTGCCTATCCCTGTGGGGAATGGCCGTGACTATTTTATTTGACTCATATAATAACATGTTTTTCATTAATTTGAATTTTATTTATTAAACCGCTGTGCCCGCGGTTTCATCCGCGTAAAATTAGATTTATAACACTGTCATAAAAAAGGAGGGGCTAAGTTACTCCTTATTATATCAGCTACCAGCCAATAAAAGTCCCGTCAAAATCGATAAAGTCATTTCAAAGATTAGCCGGAACAAACAGACAAAAAATGTTATTTTTGTGTATGTACCGTGTATAAAAAACGGTTATTTCAATATTACAAACAGACACTCCAATTTTATTTATGTGTATAGAAGATGTATAGATAAAACAAATAATATGCCGATAACAATACAATAATTTTATAAAATATATTTTTTGCCATAGCGATGGCGACTGAGGCAACCGTAAACTGATTGGTTTTTGCAGGCGTTGGCACTCTTGGACCTCCTCTTGCTTAGAGTTGCGGTTGGGTTGAGGTCAGATGCCGTACCACAATATATAAAAAAATATTCACTTTTTAGTTCACATTACTTAAGCGTGTCTTTTTAGTTTCTATTAACTATAGTTTTAATAATAGGATTTCCACAATGTTACTTATTATTAATAAAGATAATATTAAGATTAAGCAAGCGGCAAGAATATAAATTTGCGAAGTATGCCACCTTGGTAATAATGTTTACAAATTAGATATTTACATAATTATTAATATTCAATATTAACTAATCTGTGAGTACCTAACTAACGTAAAAACTTTAAATTATTATTTTTTGTGATACTCTACAACATTAAGCTTATTTATTAAAGGCGACTGCTACTACAAGTAAGTAACTACTAGCTGTCGCATCTACTATGACGTGTTAGTTGGAACCAGCAAATTTCAAACCGCAACCAAAACGCGACCGAATCACTTTACGGTCTGTACACTTAAAAGCGGTGTTACTACCCTGGAATGCTAGACTGGGCAAATGATCATCCCACATTTTATAAAGACAGTAGGCAGACATTTGGTGGTTATTTGTTTAGTCTGATCCAGAGTAGTGCCATCACTTTCAAGTGAACAGATCTTTTAGTGACTCGGTCGAGTTTTGAAATCGGTTTAAAAGTTGCCGGTTTTAACTTAACCACACTAGTGGATGCAACTGCTACTTAGAATTATTTATTCATTAACCGCACTCCAGCTTAACATCAGGCGGGGTATAGTTAATTGTAAAGCCTTAATTAAAATACATACTTGCAGTAAATTAAAGAAATAATTAAAGTAGATACAATCTAAAATATAGTTAGTATTGTAGTTAATCATATAAAATTAAAAACGTACCCTTGTTTTCAAATGCAGTCACAGAGCAGTCCAATAGGCTTGAAACTCACGCACACACTGTTACGCCAAATATCGCAGATATTCTCTATAGGTCATTAGAATGATAATGTTTTGCGGAATTCTAAAGTAAGAACGTTTAACGACAATTTATTCACCACAGCAAAATTAAGATTACGGGTTACACAATATACCGTCGGATTATTATAACAGTATTATGTAATTATTTTACGCAGTGTAACGAACTAATAATTGTAAGCTATATACTTAGGTACCTATATCTACTTATTTTGTATTAATATATAAATATTAATATATATAATACATTTTTTATATTAAGTAACTATTTAAATATTAAAATTACACTTCTATACTGCTAATACCAAAAACCATTATACCAAAATATTAAAACTAAAATTAAAATACATTATTAAAAGGAGTCCCTTTAGACAAGGTTCCGAAGATACTGGCAGCGTTCCCCCTTTGAATAGCTAGACTATTTTTTTATCCGAGGTAGCTGCCAACTCTTCGGTCTCATGTGATGTCTACTAACCTTATTGATATTTCCTTAAAAAAATATTTGTTTTTATTAATGTATGGAAGTGAAGGTTGGGTATGGCAGAAGAAGCATGAGAGTAGAATAAACGCTGTAAAAATGCGGTCGTTAAGGAGAGTATGTGGAGTGACGATAGCGGATAGAATAAGGAATAGCACATTGACAAAAGAATGCTTCGATAGTTTGGGCACATGGAAAGGATGAGTGAAAGTAGATTGACAAAAGGAATTTATAAATCTGATGTGGATGGATGCGTTAAACAAGGTGGGGCCAGGAGAGTGTTTTCCGACCAAATCGGAGACATTCTTAAGAAAGCTGGGCTGCCTAGTGCCCATAATCACAGAGCCTGTATGAGGAGAATTGTGTATGTGAAGGAAGCAAGGGAGTTGTGTAGGGATCGTGGTAGGTGGCGCTCCGTTGTCTCTGCCTAACCCTGTGGGAAAAAGGCGTGACAATTTGATTGATTGATTGTATTTATAATATTATAAATATGTATTAATCTGACTGTGTTTGTATAAAATAAAGGAGAAACGTATTTTTCGCATTTTCCTATTTTAATTCAGGCAAGTATCTATAGTAATTAAACGTGCAAATAAATGTGTTATGTCTTCGATCATATATTAACAAATATCTATTTGATCATATATTTTTAAATTATATAATCGATGTGTTATGTGCAAGCATTAATTCGTACCAACATATTTGATCCAAGAAACAAGTTTTGGTCATAACAACATTTTTGTATTTTTGCGTTGTTAGCGGTAAAAACGTTCTCTACTAAATCAATATTTCGAGCTTGTATGAAATGTATATTACGTAATTTATCAATATTACCTAATGTACACAGGGATAGGCAGTCCCAACGGAGCGCTACTTTCCACGATCCTGAGACAACCTCTTGCTTCCTTCACACCCACACGGCGACTGGAGCCTATCGTAAAGGGTTCGGTAAAACCGGTAAACAAACCGGCTAAATGTAGTTTGATTCACCAGACCGGATGTTCCCCTCGTTCTATAATCTCGGAACCTGCAAGCCAAGTTGGCCGGCATAGTGACGACCATTAAGGCAACATTGTACTAACCTCGATCTGCAATCAAGCAGATGGAGGTCAGATGTCGCGTCTCAATAAATAAATAAATAACTGCAAGTAGCATTCGCATCCACTATGCCGGCCTCATAGGAACCGGCAACTTACAATCCGATGATTCACTTGTATTTGGTGATGGTGCAACTCCATAACGGCCACTACCACTACCTACCACTCTTAAATTAAGTCTTACTCAATTGAGTACCTAACTTTAAAAAAATGAACTGGTATTTAAAACGCTTACTTCTAACGAATAGAGTAGCCATTTTCCCTACGTCATTACTATACGAGTACATACAATCTGAATGTGATTAACACAAAGCGTATGTTATCAAGCGTGTCGTTTTTGTACTGGCCGGCATACAATTGAAAGAACTACTTGATGCCAAAATGACAAATTTGATGTAGTCTTCTAACAAATACGAAATTGAACTTTTGGTTTGAAAATATAGCGCTCCTATCTCTGTAGAAATGAAGGCATAAAAGACCATGACGTTTAAACTGGTAGTTTTCTCAAGAGTTTCAAAGGTTGGTGTTGTTAAGAATATTTTTTTCATGTTTATAGCTTAGTATTTAACTTGCTAGTGTCAGAGTAAAATGTATGTACAATGTTAAAACATTATTAAGTAGAAATGAATATAAGATGAAACACGCGAGATATTCATCACAAGATGAGGATAGTGATCAATGATGTAAGACGACAGGCGTGGTTTAGCGATTGGTTTGTTGCGCGTAAAGTCCCGGGTTCGATCCCTGGTCGGAGCAAATATTTGTTTCATAGCTTTTATTTGTAATATTTAATAGTATTAAATATTGCAAATATTTGTTAATAAAAAAAAGATGGATATTTGCTTCGGGTCTGGTTATCAAAGAGTGGTAGGCAGTGATACCCAGTCTGCCGATCCGGGGTAGAACCACCACTTACAAGTATACAGACCGTGAAGTGATTTGATCACGTTTCGGGATCAGCTTGTAAGTTGCCGGTTCCATCTAGGCCGGCATAGTGGATGTGATTGCTACTTACAGTTATTGAATTGTATTAGCAGTGACATTCTTTCATGGACCACACTTCGGCTTAACATCAAGCAAGATGCTGTCATATGTCGAGTCACAATAAAAAAAATGAGGTAGATACGTTGTATACACCAGTTTTAGTGTTCGCAAATGGTTTGAACGATCAACCACGACGAAGTGGAAGTAGGACGGAATGATAGTTATTGAGAGCTAAAACTGAGTTCAGTTTTGCTTATTAGCTTTAACATGCCTTTTTCGGAGCGCCTATAACATATCTACGTCTTTTCTTATTAAAATATCATTGACAGTGATGGTTTATTTTGTTTACATCATTATTATTTAGTTTGTTGGGAATATTTTTTTTGTTTCATATTATGTACTTTTTGGTGTGTGGTTTAGTAGTCGGGTTTTAATTGTTGAACTAATTGTTTAATCACTTTAGCGCCTAACTTTTATGGCTCCAATAGTCAAGCAAAAGGATTAACTCTCTGCGAACATGGCAAATGATGTAATCTAGACATATCCGTGACAACTATTCTTTTATAATGCAATGGGACAATATGAAACACTTTTACGCAAATATACATGAGCCCTAGAGAAAATGCAACTAGCCTTAAAATTATTATCAATTAAATTAAATTGTCACGCGTTTTTCCCACAGAGATAGGCAGAGACAATGAAGCGCCACTTGCCAAGATCCTTACTCCCTCGCTTCCTTCACATCCACAATTCCCTTCATACAAGCTCAATGGTTATGGGCACTAGACAACCCATAGTTTTGCTTAGAATAGCTTTCAAATAATTTCACGCTTTTACTCGAGGCCGAGCGGGGTTCCCGAGCTTATTATGATATGCAAGACTCACTGACTTATACTGTAGGCAGAGCCGTCCTAAGCATATTCAGCGCCGGGGTGCGAAAGTCAAGGCTCCGCTCGCGTGGTCTCAGTGTAGTAGGTACCTATCGAAGTTAATGGCGTTCGGCATGCGCCCCCTAGAACTCTGCGCCCGGGTGCACTGCACCCCTTGAACCCCCGGGTAAAGACGGCCCTGACTGTAGGCAAAACAAAGCTAAAATGTATGGACAATGAATAAAGATCGAAGACTCCAGAAATCTGGGCTTAATTCAGTATTTATAGTATCATTTTAGGAAATTTAAATTCTCATTAAAGAAAGCAATTTTACGTTGAATAAGGGTTACAATAAAATAAAATTTAGGAGCATATTTGTAATATAAATTCCGTGTAAGTAATTTTTATTATAATGTTTGTGAGACGTGCTTGTCAGCCGGCAGATTATGCTTGAGGGTGGTATCTTACAAGTGTCACCCGTCAAAATATTGCCTTGTGAAAAAAATTCACAACAAAGTTAACTCGATTTTTTTGCAAAATTATTTTTAGGAAAAAATAATTATTGTTTCTTTCTATATAGCACACACGGGCCCCTCCTTCGGTCGGACACGAGTGGACATAGGGCGTTCGGTCCAGGTACAGACCGTAAAGTGACTTAGTCGCATTCAATCTTAGTTTCCGGTTCCAACTAGGCCATCATAGTAGATGTGACTGCTACTTTTTTTTATTGTGACTCGACAACTGACCTCGACCCGCCCGTAAGCAGGAAGAGGTCCAAGAGTGCCGAAGACTGCGAAAACCGAGTCTTCACGATTGCCGCATCGCTTGAAGGATCCAAATACTTGCAGTTATTTAACTGTAGTAGCAATGAATTACAGCTTAATATTAGGCGGCTGCGTGCTGTCATAATATGTACTCGTACTAGTTAATGCTCATACCCGTAGAGCTTGTATAAAGAAAGTAGTGAGGGATACGAGGAAATTGTGTCAGGATCGTGGCAAGTGGCGCTCCATTATCTCTGCCTATCCATGTGGGAAAAAGCGTGACAAATGCACTTGCAATTGTGAATATTTAGGAATAATACGCCTGAAATTTTTTTATCTAATCTTTTTTAGACTAATTATAAAATATGTAGGCGATTAGATTGGTAATTTAAAATGTTCTTGTAAAATTTTTAATCTTTTATTATCTAGTCATAATCAATTTTTATCATCATCATCACAATCAGTCAGAAGGCGTCCACTGATGAGCATAGGCCTCCCCCTTAGAACGCCATTTAAAATTATTGAATCTATCAATTTTATTCATTTAATTTTAAAATTGGAATATGTAACGAGTTATTCTAACTATGAATTTTAAAACATGAATCCAAATTAAGTTTAAATATAGCTCGTATGAAGAGAATTGTGAATTTGAGGGAAGTGGATTTGTGTCAGGATCGTGGTAAGTGGTACCCTATTGTCTCTGACTATCCATGTGTGAAAAAGGCGTGACAATATAATTTATATTATGTGATTTGATGTTAAAATATTAGATAATATAATTTTATTAATATAATTTTTTATGAATAATACCCCTGAAAAAAATAAAACCTAGTCTCCTGGTAGACTGATTATAAAATATTCAGGCGCTTAGACATGAATTGTTAATTTAAAATGTTCTTGTTAATCGTACTAATCTTAATATACAAATTATTTAGATACGCATATACTATTTTTAATCCTTTAGGTAAACAACCTTTCGATTTCTATTCCTTATTAATTTACTCTAAATAAAAATCCTTGCCGTATACACCGCAATATGTTTATGCCGCCCATGTTTATAACTACTACGGCTGGCTGTCACGGAGCCGGTCAGGTAAACCAAATGCTTCTAGCTTGGAATGAAGGTCCTTGTGCTCGGCCAAGAGAGGCCTACGCTTATGCTGAATGCTCTACAATACCTACGTCTACAATACCAACGTCATCCCAGCCCGTAGAACTTAAATTGTCTATTCTAACAAATTCTATTCTGTCAAGCTCATGGGGGCCCCATTATCCTAATGTGCCCAGGGCCCCCAATAGGATAAAGACAGCACTGAGTGCGCTAGTAGAAAAGCATGAAAACGCACCTTTAGCTGTCATAGTGACAGCGAATGAGGCAACCGTTAAATAAGACGATTTGGTCTATCCTTGGTGCTCTTTGACAGTTCCTTGCTTAAAACCATTAACCATGTTGAGGACAGATGTCGCGTCTGAAAAAAATATCTGCTCGTATAAGTATTTATAAAATTATCAAATCAAATTGTCACGCCTCTTTCCTACAGGGGTAAGCAAAGACAATGGAGCGCCACTTGCCACGATCCTAACACAACTCCCTCGCTTCTCTCACATCCACAATTCTCAACTTTTGCATAACAATTTTATGTTATTAACCTAACAGGTTTCAATAACAATATTTAAAAAATATTTATTATTCAAATGGTATAATCAATCAATCAATCAAATTATTACGCGTTTTTCCAGGGATAAGCAGAGACAATGGAGCGTCACTTACCGCGTTCTTGACACAACTCCCTCGCTTCCCTCAATTCTCTTTAAGCTATAAAATCATATAAATAATCCTACTTTAAGTTTTACACATAATGCAGATAATAATATGGCTCTAAATTAGAACAATACAAAACGGCACAATGTACTAGTAAATGCAGCTATATCGTCATCAGATGCCGTTAGTCTATTTTTGCATATATTTAAATAAATAACCACGGTTGACATCACAACCAAGCAACACGCTTGTATCATAGAAACAGGACAACCAAAGTACGAGACTATGAATCGCTAGACTAGACCACGACCTATTGACGACAGGCGTGGACGAACAGTTTAGCGATTGGTTCGTTGCGCGTAAAGTCCCGGGTTCGATCCCCGGTCGGAGCAAATATTTGTTTCATAGCTTTTATTTGTAAAATTTAATAATATTAAATATTGAAAATAATTGTTAATAAAAAAAGAGATGGATATTTGCTTCGGGTCCGGTTATCAAAGAGTGGTAGGCAGTGGTACCCAGTCTACCGATCCGGGGTAGTACCACCACTTACAAGTATACAGACCGTGAAATGATTTGGTCTCGTTTCGGGATCAGCTTGTAAGTTGCCGGTTCCATCTAGGCCGGCATAGTGGATGTGATTGCTACTCACAGTTATTGAATTGTAGTAGCAGTGACATTCATTCATGGACCACACTTCGGCTTAACATCAAGCGGGGTGCTGTCATATGTCGAGTCACAATAAAAAATGTAAATGAGTTAGACCTAAACTAGACTTATGACTATGTTAGAGCTACTTAGGCGTTTTATTACCGCTTACATTAAAACTTAATAAAATAAAAGTGGTAAGCTAGACAGTGGCGCCTAGTCTGCCAATTCAGGGTAGTACCACCACTTACAAGTTACAAGATACAGATCGTGAAGTGACTTAGTCGCGTTTCGGAACCGGCTTGTACCCTGCCGGTTCTAACTATCCGGCATAGTGGATGTGACTAGCTATTACCTCTATTTATAGACTGTACTCTTACATCAGGTAAATTTCTGTCAATGTTGTGTGTGTCAGATTCTTCAAGCAAAGCAATGATATTAAATATAATGAGGTAGATACGTTTTAGTGTTCGCAAATGGCACGAGTTTGAATGGCCAACCACGACAAGGTGGAAGTAGGACGGAATGATAGTTATTGAGAGCGAAAAAGAGACAAATATATGTTGCTCTGCATCGCGACACTAAGTTGAGGTTTGCTTATTAGCGGAGCGGGGATAACATATCTAAGTATTTTCATATTAAAATATCATCAAAGCGAAACATGAAAAAGCAAAGCACATCTACCGGTGCGCCATACGGCGGCGTAGTGGCGTTGACTGAAACAGCCGTAAACTGAGTCTGTATTTATTTTCTGAGTTATTGGCGATCTTGTATCTCCCCTTGCGTAACAATACCAACCATCAATATAATGGCGAATTAATCAATCAATCAATTTATCACGCCTTTTCCCCACAGGGATAGGCAGAGACAATAGAGCGCCACTTGCCACGATCCTGACACAACTCCCTCGCTTCCATAGAGCTTGTATGAAGAGAATTGTGAATAGAAATATTATTAAAATTTAATTTACTTCTCTTATTTACTAAATTAATTCTCATGGGGTTTGGCAGAGACAATGGAGCGCCACTTTCCATAAACTGACATAACTCTATTTATAATATAATGTACCTAGTTATACAATTTATAAATGGTTGTCGGTTTATACCTAACAAAGTAAATATTTATTATTTTGAACAATCATGATTAGTGTGTTATAATAATCACATTTTTAAATTAATAACGAAATTGGATATAAAAACTTCACTACAATTGACCATCTTAACACATCCATTGGCCCTCTGCCCGTCGCAGCTAAAATATAAAGGAATTATTAAATAATACAATACATTAATATAAGGGCCGAAGATAAGAATGAAAAATTTTACGTTATACTTTTGTATCATAAAGTTCATACATTTATATTATAAAAGTAGTTTCTGTGTTTTCGGAGCCGCGTTGCCTAAATTACTTTCCTAACTCGTTGTAGATACAATATATAGCAATATAATAGGAAATGCCAAGTAAGTACCTACATCAAATTTTAAATAGCAAGTTTTTTTTTTCAAAGTAAGTGGAACACAACGGACATTATATACGTCATCGTACTCGTGGCTTGTCGCATCGCCGCGTAACCCGTACTAAAGTTAATAAAACTAGCCATCTCTGTCTTATAAACTGCATTAAAGACAATAGAGCAAGACAAAAAATCCCACCAGAATTGGATGTGACCGAGCAAGTTGTGGAGGAAAACTTTGGAGTTCGTTCCGTTCAGTTAGTCAGAAGTCGTCGCGGGTGGCGCTCGCTCTTTCCGTTTTCAACTTTCGTAATACTTCGAGATGGCTTTACGTTTAGCTTTTTTCGTACTTTTGGCCATTGTCGGCACTTCTTTGGCTGGGGCTACTGAGCTCAAAGTCGACGTGGTGAACGTACCAGAAGACTGCACGGTCAAGTCCAAGCATGGTGACATGCTGACGATGCATTATAAGGGGACCCTTGATAATGGAGTGAAATTTGACTCAAGGTAAGTGATTTTTATTATTTTTTAACACCTATTTTTAGAAATTTGTATTGAACAGTCCAACATGGGCAGAAACCGTTATCTTATCAGTTTCTGTAGTTCCTTCTCGCTTTAGAATGGGTCGGCAATTTATACTGTTAGTTTTTTGACACGGACTTGGTTACAATGTTAACATGGTTCAATTTATAATTTAAAAGAAAACAACTCGTACAAAAATGTTTATTTAATTAATTGCTATTAGGTGACTAATAATCTTAAATATGTTTACGAGAGCTGTGCAAATAATAATGATTATAGGTAACTAAATATTGCCATTACAAAACAATTCCTGATTAAATTTGTTAATTGTTCAATTAATAAATCAATTTATGCTTTAGTTCTGACATTTATTTTTCTACATTTTTTAATATATATAGGATATACATATTGTTAGTTATTATATGGTACAGGCAATAGATACCGGTTTTCTTGTAGTCTTCTTGTGATGCGCCTTTTTGAAGCTATGCTAGAATTAATAATAAGGCTGTAAATGAATAGACTAAGCAAGTGCACGTTAAGACCATACTAACAAATTAATTTTAATTCACAAGGAGAGGCAGATTTTTATTAAGTCTATAAATAAAGTCGGCGATCATATTTTTAATTATTTAAATACCTAGCTACCTAAACAGCTATTAACAATAAATAAATAAAAAACCTGATCAATATCATCAATTGTCACGCCTTTATTCCCATAGGGATAGGCAGAGACAGCGGAGTACAACTTTCCAATTCTCTCATACGCACTCTATGGCATTGGGCACTGCATACTACTTCTGAAAAATGTCCTCGATTTAATCAAGAAACAAACTTATCTATTAAAAAAAACAGAACGTGAAGTGACTAAGTCGCGTTACGGTTTCAATAATTAAAAAATATGATTGCCGACGAAAGTTATTTAATATTTATGGAATTAATAAAACTCTGCCTCTCCATGTGAAATGAAATTAATTTATTATTTAATTTATTATTATGGGCATGGGCTTCACGTGGGTGACAATCAGATTGATTGATAAAATAATTATGGTTTCTTAAAAATAAAGTCGCTATGTAATCGCTATGGTAATTCTCTAAAAAAATATGGTAACTTTCTAACGATGACAATGAGCAATGACGTGACGAAAAATTTACAAATCTTTGCTCCGACCAGGAATCGAACCCAGGTCTTTACGTGTAATTATGTGCTAACCAATGCGCTACGCCTGTCGAGAAAATTGTCAGATAAACTAAATCACACATTTCTCCTCGTCCTTCAGACATTGCAAGTGGCAATACAATTTGGAACCCTGCCGTTAGATTGTTTTCTTGTACAATGTTAGTTCACTTCAACAAATACGTAATCTCTTGTTCTTGAAACAATAAATCTCTGCAATGTTATTGGCTCTTATAATTATTTTAAGCTAATAACAAGCGACAGAGCTTCATAGAATAAATGTCTATATAAATGAGTAATGAAAATTCAATCAATCAATCAAATTGTCACGCCTTTTTCCACAATAATAGTTAGAGACAATCGTGACCAATGGCGCTTTATTTTCTCTGCCTATCCCTGTTAGAAAAAGCTTATCGTGACAATTTGATTCATAGTAATAGGTAAAGACAAAGAATCGTGACAAGTGGCGGTCCATTGTCTCTGCCTATCCCTGTGAGAAAATGGCGTGACAATGTGATTGATTGATTGATTGATTAATTGTATTAACATGTGATGTGCAGAACTGCACCATGTAAAAATAGGATAATAGAATTTTGACTCAATTCTATTATTCTGTTATGACGTAGAGGCGATGTGTAGATCAGTGGTTAGAGCGTTTAAAAACATGTATCAATGATTCCCGGTCGCAGCCAACCGACATACATAAGTAAATATTTATAGTGCCTATAACCGACAGGCATGGACGAACGATTTAGCGATTGGTTTGTTGCGCGTAAAGTCCCGGGTTCGATTCCCGGTCGGAGCAAAAAAGAGATGGATATTTGCTTCGGGTCTGGTTATCAAAGAGTGGTAGGCAATGGTACCCAGTCTGCCGATCCGGGGTAGTACCACCACTTACAAGTATACAGACCGTGAAGTGATTTGGTCACGTTTCGGGATCAGCTTGTAAGTTGCCGGTTCCATCTAGGCCGGTATAGTGGATGTGATTGCTACTCACAGTTATTGAATGGTAGTATCAGTGACATTCATTCATGGACCATTCTTCGGCTTAACATCAAGCGGGGTGCTGTCTTATGTCGAGTCACAATAAAAACAAACCTTAAAAGTAGCATTCTACTTATCCGTATTAAAATTAAAGCGTGACGATTCCATATGATCAGAAAATATGTGTTTATTTATTTATAACGAAACTTGAATATAAAAGCAGAGAGACATAAAGGGCAAACTTATTACATACTAAAAAAAACGATAAAGAAGTGTTATTTCGATGACGACCGCAGACTGCAATAGGTTTGTATGAATCTGTATGGCGCGGCTGCAGACTGCAAATCTGTATCTCATACAGATTCATACAAACCAGTATGGTGGTCTGCAGTCTGCGGTCGCTATCGGAATCACACCTTATTGGCAATATAAATCGTTAACATTACTGAAATAGGCTGTACAAATTAATTAACATCGAGGAGGATTATTTTAATACTGTTTTATCATATTGAAACAGATACCGCAAATTATTGAGTTAATTTTGTAAAACTATTGTTATTTTCATCATCAAATACCTATATGTATATGTATTATAGAGATATAAAGCTTTTGTGGTGAAGTCAAATACTTATGAATAACGTATTAATTAGCGTATTTTCATAAAAGTACTCGCATTTCGGCATTATCTTACTCATATTACAAAAAGTAAGGTATATATTCATTTAAAAGAAGCTATATAAGAATGAAAGGCAGACTATATAAGGTAATTTCTGTCTGCAGATCCGGGGTAAAGTACTTCCCCGATATCCACTATTTATTTTATTGTGGTTCGAAATATGACAGCACCCTGTATAATATTAGGTCCATGAATGGAGGCTACTGCTACTACAGTTATATAACTGCAGGTAACAGTCGCATCCACTATGCCGGCCAGCAATTTTTAGGTTGATTTCTGAATCCCTTGAAGGCAGTGTCTTACGAAGCTGTTATTGTGGACACGGCTGTCACATCAGACCATTTTCCGCGACAACGGCATCTACTCATGCTTAACATCATGGGCCGCGCTCTAGGTTAACATCAGATGGTGTGCCGCCTTAAGGTCGTGCCAGTGTAAATAAATAAAAAATCCTTAGTATATAATGCTCTTATTGTCATATTTATGGAAATATCAAATATAATAAGTTCGTTACGCGGAAAGTTCGATTCCCAGTCGTAGGAAATATTTGTTTCACAGCTTTTATTTGTAATAATTAAATTATTAAAATTAAAAATATTAGTTTATAAAAATTAAAGAGTGGGGGCAATGGTGCCTAGTCTGCCGATCCGGGGTAGTACCACCACTTACAAGTATACAGACCGTGTAGTGACTTAGTTGCCTTTCGGGATCAGCTTGTAAGTTGCCGGTTCCAACTAGGCCGGCATAGTGGATGTGGCTGCTACTTATAGTTAATTGACGGTAGTAGCAGTCACCTCTATTCATGGATCACACTCCATCAACTGTCCCACCTTTATTCCCACAGGGATTATGCAGATTACAGATAGGCACTTTCCCTGATTCTGACACAACTCTCTCGCTTCCTTCACATCTACGATTCTTTTCATAGTATTCTCTTCCATCTTTTTATATAATGTCGCCGATTTGATCATTGAACAATTGATCTTGGTTGCCCAATAAAAAAATTGTAATATTGTTTTCTTTGTGACTAAATGTTCTTTAGAAAATAATAATATTATCTATAATCTACTTTGTCTTCTTTGACGTCGTACTAATAGTTACGAATGTGCCCACGCAACACTGATAAGGAGACCAATTCTTGTTGCAAACGAACATCTCGATCGATTCAATAGCGTGCGTGTTGTGAATTATTTGCAATAAAAAATTATAACTAGTTGATAAAATCTCACCGGAGGATGGGCAGCAGCGTTCTCTTAACGTGCGGTGTGTATCCTGCGATCCTCAAGCCGCCTGCCAAGCGTAGGGATTATGGCAACCCCCCTTCCCCCTCATTATGAATGTCAAGATACGGGTGGATGCAACTGGCATCTTGTCGTTCGGAATGGCGTTCTAAGAAGAAGGCCTATGTTCAGCAGTGGCCGTCTTCCGGCTGATGATGATTATGAATGAATGATAAAATCTCTCAGTAGACATTTCATATTATGGTTTTACTAAAGTGATTCGTGGAAGGATAACCGGGGACGTTCGACGTACCTCGATTAATTCCTTGATCAAATCGGGCACTTTCTTATTAAAACAGGGGTCCGCAGTGCTTATAACCATAACCTGTGGATGTGAGGACAGGGAGAGAGTTGTGTCGAGCTGGTAGGAAAAGCGCTCCTTTGTTTCTGTTATCCCTGTGGAACAATTCTCACGAGTTTTGGCGGGCAACTGCAAGTGACAGGACGCGCAATTTTGAATTATTTGAAAAGCCTGTGTTTTATATAAATATTAATGTGTAATAATTGTGGAATTGATATCCAGTAATCATTTTTAAGTTGATCAAGTATAAACAAGTAATTTAAAGCTGTGAAACGTGTTTCTTCGTGTTCCCTCCAAGACTCCTTCCGAAGTTTTAGTAAAGGCTTTCCGCCGCTTTACTAAAACGATCATTATCAACCTCACTATCATCGTCATCATTTAATGAATCACTCGCGTGGTTCATCTTTATCTTTACTTGACAATGTTTTAACATTGAACCATATATTTTTACTTTGACACTGGCAAGTTAAATACTAGAGCCATAAACAAGAAGAAAGAAAAGAAAGAAAAACAATTCTTACAAAAGGCGTGACATTTTGTTTTGAGTGTATTAATAAATTTTATTTGCTAAATGTGATTGTTTTTAATTATGTTTTAATTGTGTTATACATAACTATTATAATTTATTTACATATTAACTATGCAAGTACTTGTATAATAAGTACCTATATGTTTTATTCATATATATACTATATTTTTTAATAGATACACAGTCCCATACAAAGTAATGTCCTAAAAGTGTCCGCGCGTCTGTATTCACATACACTGATATAAACTGTGTAAGTGAATTGAATGTGAATTGTAAACTGAACCTTACCACATTGTTTTAAAGTATAAACTTGTCACAAACGCAATATCACATACATGATTTCGAGCTGAGAACAAGCAAATGCAAGTCCAAAATCAATCAGACTTGCATTTATTATGTCGCTTTTTGATCGGCAATTGTGTATCTATATGATATATGATCGAAGATATATAAAAATAATTTCCATGTTTAGTTTTCTATTATTATACTATGCGCTTTTTTCATACAGCCTACTTTTGCTTTCTGCACAACCCAAATTTGGATACAAGTAAACCTAGTATCCAAATTAAATCTTTCGACTATTGAATCGACATCTCTCCGAGTTCGTTAGAATATTCATTTGGGTTATTTTCATTGAGGGATCACAACTTGTTCAATACAAAGGTGAGCAATAATTAACATACATACAGCTTATGATATCGTTTACATTGTATAGATTTATAGATCTAGACAGGAAGTTAACAGGAAGTTAATGACTTCTTTGAAATGTAAAGTATTAAAATAATCATTAAGTGAATTCGTGAAGAGCTATAGACAAGTAATAACTTCATAATGACATAATGAAATTGCGTATTAGTTGCGTTTTTACACTTGTGTGTAAATAATTTATCGCCTATACTACGAAGAATGTTCGGAGGAACTCATTTCTTGAATTTGTTCGTTCCTCCTCTTTTCACTCACGTCCGATCGAAATGACATCCGGTTTGGTGCGTCATCATTATTGACGAACGATAACGCCGCCTTTTTTCAGAACAAATAATAACAGTAAAGATTTATTTGTACTAAAATACAAATCAAAAACTACAACTAATTTTAAAACAATGTCAACCAAAAATAAAATGAGTGCGGTCACAACTGTCTGCCTACCACTCTTAATTAGCTGTTTCTTTTTTATATTTATTTTAAATATAATTTTGGAATTGTCAGGTGCACGAATTTTGTGTTTGCGTTCGTGCGTGCTTATTACGTCTCTCTCTCTTTCTTTCTCTGTGTTTGTGTGTGTGTGTGTGTTATGTTAATGACACAAAATTGAAATGCATTGCAGCCTAAATTCAAACGGGATGCAGCCAAAATAATAATAAAAAATAAACCAATTAGGACCATTATCGATTTTTTAAAATTAATTTTATTCGAAAAGTGTAAGCTAGTGATTTGAATTAATGAGATCATGTTATGAATTTCCAAGAAGAATTTAGGTTTTTCCGCCACTTTACCACTATTAAAGCCATCATTATTACTGATGAAAAACTATAGTGACTTATCTTCATAACTAGAGACATTATAATTCTTTAAATGAAAACTAGGCTGTATAGCTAAGATTCCTTGGCCTTTTATTGAACCGAAAGAAAAACAAACTTCAGGAGTATCGACCGCGCCGAATTGTTGACTGTACCGAACGCACGTTCATTTTATTGCTTCTCGTATATTATTTCAAAAGTGGTTTTGTGCAAAACTTGCAAGTTAATTTATGCTATAACAAAACTGTAGACGTAAAATAGTGGTGGTGTTATAAGCTGTACATTTTATTTATTAAGTATATGTCGTATTTCATATATTCTGAAAGTACTTCTTGTTGGCAAGCGCCATTCCTTGAAGCTGCGCGTCACTCACAGAGAGGTACAAACGATATTAAATCATAAGTAGTGTGCTGATGGGTGATATTAGCATAACGATTGTTTGCGCAGCCTGAACACCTTCTATCAGCCCTTTTCTATCGATCTCACTATCATAGAACAAAAGCTTTAGCTGTTCTTATTCTGTATTGTGAGAGGTTTCGGTATTTTTTTATAATTTGTGAGTACTTTTCACTACAAACTCTACTTGCTCCAACTACTTATTTGAATAAAAACTACACTTTTTGTATTTTCGACTATCTGTTACAATGGATAATACTAACGCCAATCTACCAACCAACGCGCAGCTCAGCGAATCATCCAGTGCACAGCCCAATGTGGCTCAACCAAGCAACGCAGGGTCCAGCCAATCAACCGATGCACAGCCCAATTTGGCCCAACCAAGCAATGTAGGGTCCAGCCACTCAACCGATGCACAGCCCAATTTGGCCCAACCAAACAATGCAGGGTCCAGCCACTCAACTGATGCACAGCCCAATTTGGCCCAACCAAGCAATGCAGGGTCCAGCCAGGGCCAAGCAAGCAATGAGTTTTATCCAGATACGCAGTCTAAGTATAAAGAAATAAATGAAAAATATATGTCTGAATTGGACAGACTTGATACAAATCTGACCTTAATAGACATGCATTTCCAAGAATATAAAAAGTCGCTGGATGCTAGATATGAAGAAATAAAAAAGAAATCTGAATACTATCAACAACAAAAAAAAACAGATTAAGAGAATATATCTGGATCTTAGAGAGAAGGAGGTTGACTATCCAGAACACATACGCTGTTATAAACCCAATTGTCTTAGTATTGACTACTGCATCATTAAAAGCTAATATATAAAGAAAACCAGTAAACTGTTTTAAAGTGGGTATGTATATGTGTGTTAAAAACTTATATTAATAAATTATAATATTTACTTACCTATTTTTTTCACTATCAAAAATGTTCAATGGATAAATATGTTGCTATATATGTTATTAAATAAAGTTTTCGTAAATAAAATTCATGTCCACGGTTCCTCTTAGGCTTAAGGACATAATTCATTTTGGGCTTTTATTACTACTTTTGTAATGTCTAATGATTTGTAAATAGTAGTTTCGATACTTGTGTTAATAAAACTACTATTTTAACATGTATATGCAACAGTTAATACAATTAAACCCCAGTCCCCATACAAAATAAATGATGTCCTTTAGGCATATATTTTTATTCGAAAACTTTATCTTCAATAATATTCATCAATTAAGCAATCAAATTGTCACGGGATAAGCAGTGATAATGGAGCGCCACTTGCCATGATCCTGACACAATTCTCTCGCTTTCTTAACATCCACAATAATCTTCATACAAAGGCACTAGGCAACCTACCTTTCTTGAGGATGTCTCCATAATTAATAAATATTATTTTAGTTAGGTTATTAGCGAACAATTATTTTTTTATTGTGATCCGACTGCACTTCGCCTGATATCAAGCTAGAATGCGGTCCATGTTGGAAACGAATTTTCAATTTGATCCCAAAACGCACAAAGTTACTTTAGGCCCTGTACATTTGAAATAGATGAAACTATCCCGCATCGGCAAACTAGGCACTGAGGCAACTGTTAAATAAAATAATACCCTCAGTCGTTTTGGACCTATTGTTGTTTACTATCAGTCAAACAAGGAGATCAGATGTCGCGTGTTAAAGGAAAATGTTAGGTTAGGTTAGGTTAGGACCCATTTGACCTTA
The DNA here is from genome assembly GCA_905220615.1 of Tinea trinotella. Taxonomy (NCBI): domain Eukaryota; kingdom Metazoa; phylum Arthropoda; class Insecta; order Lepidoptera; family Tineidae; genus Tinea; species Tinea trinotella. Next base: position 19,399,138 of record HG992305.1, read on the forward strand.
TTGTAATTAATGAAGCGTAATAAATATCACGCGTTATCATCACTTTAATTGAAATCAAATCAACTGCAATATTGTTTCGTCATAACGATTGTTATTACAAATTTATATGTATTGACGTGTTCCTATGCCGTGTGGCGTGTTACGTAAATTAATATACATTAAACAACATTTGCTTGACATTGCGATAATAAGGTCAATTTAAATACTTTTCTGCATAGTAATATATCCCTCGGCCACACTACTTTAATGCATAATAATACTGTCATATTTATATTTGATAGAAGGTGTAGTATGAAAAGGTGTAAATGTGGAGTGACGATAGCGGATAGAACGAGTGCGCGATAGAAGTGGTTTGAAAGAAGATGTAGTGACAAGGATTAATAAAGGAATGCTTCGATGGTTTGGGCACATGGAAAGGATGAGTGGAAGTAGATTGATGAAAGAAATTTATAAATCTCATGTGAATGGATGCGTCAAACGAGGCAGACCCAGGAGGGTGTTTTCTGTCCGAATCGGACACATCCAAAAAAAAAACTGGGTTGCCGTAGAGCTTGTAGGAAAATGATTGTGAATGTGAGGAAAGCGAGCGAGTTGTGTTTGATTGATTCACAATTTGATTGTTTTGTTTGAAAGATATATTGCGATGGTTTGGGCACATTGATACTATGGATGAAAGGAGATTGTCAAAAGATATTTATGAAACAGAAAAGACTATTAAATGGGGACTAATTAGAAGATTATTCCTTGATCAAATCGGGGACATTTTTTAAAAAGAGAAGGGGTTCACAATTATTCAACTGTAGTAACAGTCGCCTCCATTCATGGACCACACTCCAGCTTAACATCAGTCGGGATGTAGTCAAATGTCGAGTCACAATAAAATAAAACACAATCAAATTGTTTAAATGGAACAATGTACTTTTTAAAATAATATAGATAGTGTTGACAACCGGTTTTACATTATCTACGAAGCTATTCTCGTATACAAGTATTACACAAGTTTTTTTTTATTGTGACTTGATATCTGACCTAAACGACTTACCTTGACAGTAAGCAAGGGGAGGTCATAGAGTGTCAGCGACTGAAAAACCCGCCTCAGTTCACGATTGCCTCAGTCGCCATCACTATGCCGGCCAAAGGAAATTCCTATAAAAGTTCGGCTTTAATTTCTATATGCTGTTTTCTTCTACAAATGTTTTACCAACAAAATACTTAAGTGTCAAATTACATTAATAGCGAATATGTCTCAAATACAATGTTAATAATTGCAACTTTCAAACTAATACTGAAACGCGACCGAGTTACTTTACGAAGGATAAAGCTATTTTTTATTTATTAGCATATTAAAAATTAGCCTGTATGAAGAGAATTGTGGATGTGTAGGAAGCAAGGGAGTTGTGTAAGGATCATGATAAGTGGCGCTCCATTGTCTCTGCCTATCCCTGTGGGAAAAAGGCGTGACAAGTTGATTGATTGATTGATAAAAAATATTCAATTTAATTATTAATAATTGCTTTGACCGGGAATCAAGCACAGCGCGCTTGCGCGTAGCTGTCTTTGTCACTCGGTAGTACAAAATTTTAGACGAAATGTGAATTGTAGAATTAAGAATATTCATTGCATACTATTGATAAGTAAATTATGCAACTGATATCCATTTATCAATAAAAATACGTTATCATGTTGTCTTATATTCGAATAACCTTGACATTAAAGATCAACATATCTCTGAAAAAGTGAAATCTTACGTGGAGTACCGTTTCATTATCAGTGTAGGTCAAATGACCTTTGATTTTAAAATGGATCCTTAATCGCAATTAAAACAGAATATATTTGTTGAAACAAAAACGTTCATACATTTATTAACTAAAATTCTTTTGCGGCCTCAATTCAACAGGGATAGGCAGAAATTATAGAGCGCCACTTTGCACGATCCTTACACAAATCGACGTTTAAATTAAATTATTCAGCAAAACTATTCTTTGTTAAAAAATCCAAAAGTATTCCTCTTACCAGTCCCTTCTATAGTCTCTCCCCTATAATAGTGACGGCGACTGAGAGGTAGGGTTGCCAACAAAAAAACGACGTATTAATTTGCTATTGTCTGCAGTCACGAATAGTAAATTAAGCTAAAAAGCTGATTAAAATGAATGTCTTGACTTGAAATGGCATATTTGGTCACATGTTGACCTTGTGATCACTTATACATTTTAAAGTAGAATAACTGGTATAACAATTAGTATATTATCACTTATCACGCCCTAATCCACGTGAGGATAAGCAGGGATAGTGAAGCGCCACTTCCGTGAACACGCACAATGACCACACCCTTAATTTTTTAAAGAATGTATCCGATTTCTTCGATTAATAATCTTCTGTATAACTTGTATTATAAAGATAATTTTGAATGTAAAAGAATTGTGAAATCTTACTTTTTATATATTTACTCTGCATGCCCATTTGAAAAGCTGGTTGCTTAGTGCGAATAAGTATACAGCTTGTATGAAGAGAACTGTAGATGTGAGAAAAGCGAAGAAAATTCCATAAAAATAGATAAACAAAACTTTCTTTAATTAAAGTTCTTCCTTATACTTATCTCATGAAAACAGCTGAAAAGTCTTTATAACTTGCACTCAAGTGTTAAAACTATAATTACTACTTCATTCCCTATGGATAGTGGATAGAAAACTATAAACTATCTTTAATTCTGTCTTTTTTCTTTTTTTCTATCTTTCGTTTAAAGAGTTTGGTCATAGTTTAAAAGCGAGAGAAATAATCAAATCAAATCAAATTTAAAGAGTGGTAGGCAGTGGTACCCAGTCTGCCGCTCCGGGGTAGTACCACTACTTACAAGTATACAGACCGTGAAGTGATTTGGTCACGTTTCGGGATCAGCTTGTAAGTTGCCGGTTGCTACTCACAGTTATTGAATTGTAGTAGCAGTGGCATTCATTCATGGACCACACTCCAGCTTAACATCAAGCGGGGTGCTGTCATATGTCGAGTCACAATAAAAAAAAATATATCACGCCTTTTTCCCATAGGGATAGGTAGAGACAAATAACAAAACGCCTTAATTATCAAAGGGATAGGCAGAGACAACGGAGCGCCATTTTACATGATCCTGTCACAACTCTCTCTCTTCATTCACATCTTTGAAGTGGTAGGCAGTCAGTTGGTGTTTAATTGCCTAGTCTGCTGATCCAGGATTGTACCACTTTCAAGTGTAAAAACCGCGAAGTTATTCGATCGAGATCCAAGAGTGCTGACGACTGACGACTGAAAATTAAACCATCTCAGTTCACGGGTGTCTCAGTCGTCGCCACTATGCGGGGGTGACTTAATCGCGTTTCGGCAAAAGCTTGAATTAGTTGCCAGTTTTAACTTGGCCAACTATTCTATTCTATAAATATTCCAACTATTGCGGCTATGGATGCGACTGCTACTTGCAGTTGATTATGTGTAGCAACAGCGCCTCTATTAATGGATCGCACTCCAGCTTAACATCAGGCGACATATGAGCAGGGGTACTGTCATATGACGAGTCACAATAAAAAGCTATCGATCCACCTTACGATCTTTGTCGCAAGTACATATTTTTATTATTTAATATTACAATGTTTCTTATACGGAAGGAGACAGACATGTTAAATTATTCCCAAACCAATATAAAGTCGCAGTTTTATGAGGTACTGAAAAGTATAGTTTTAGAAGGCAAACTTTATATTGTAACATGTAAATAAGATGTTTAGGGAATATTGGAAATTAACTATAGTAAATATGAGTTCGACAAATAAGGTCCTTTAAAGAAAAAAGAAAATAGTAATAAAAAAAAGGATTTTAAATTCGAAATTCATCTTTAATACGTACTGCATAAGGTATATTGTCTATTAAATAGTGTGAGAAATGGTTCCTTAAGAGCAATTGTAACATGTAAGATGTTTAGGGAGTATTGGAAATTAACTATAGTAAATATGAGATCGACAAATGAGGTCCTTTAAAAAAAGTTAATAACAAAAAAAATATATCTCATTAAATGGAAATTAATCTTTAATACGTACTGCATAAAGTATATTTTCTATTGAAATTTGTAAGAAATTGGTCCTTAAGAGCAATTTTAAAGGTTGTGTTAAGAGCCTTTCTTTAGCGGGACTACACATCAATTTTTTTTATCATAAATCAGTATAAAACTGTCACGATTCTCTGAGAGATGGGCAGAGACAACGGAATACCACTTAACATCAGGCAACTTTACACGATCCTGACCCAACCTTATTGCTTTTTTTTACATCCAAAACTCTTTTATACCCGCGCGAATATGTGATCGCTCGAAGAACCGACAACCGATGGGGAAGAAAGGTTCTAGAGTGGAGACCACGAACCGGAAGACGCAGCGTAGGTAGGCCTCCCACTAGGTGGACTGACGACATAGAGAAGGTCGCGGGTAAACGGTGGATGCAACTGGCATATTGTCGTTCGAAATAGCGTTCTAAGGGGGAGGCCTATGTTCAGCAGTGGACGCCTTCTGGCTGATGATGATGATGATGAATGTGTGATATGATCTTGTGGAAATCTACAATCTTATGGTCACCGCTAGTCTCTGCTTATCCCAGATTTTATAGAATAATATATATTTAATTGTTTAAAGTACAGTAGATATTCATGACCTTGTATTCCACATCACGAACAAGTAATTTATATATCTTTATTTAGAATATCAAGTACTTTAAAAATAAATTATTTACGTTAACCGATCAATTGAATTATTTGAAAACGGGCTTTTCAGGAGGTTTTCCTCAATGATGGAAATGCTGAAAACGCGTTCCCGCTTATCTCACTTTAGCTTTTCTGCATTATTAATGTAATCTTTAACCTACTCCTTTTGATATACACTTTTTAAAATTTGATGCGAGGGAGTTGTGTCAGGATCGTGGCGCTTCATTGTCTCTGTATATACCTGTGGGAAAAGGCGTAATAATTTGATTTGATTTTAAAATATCTCATCGTTTGGTACAAAGCAACCTCACTCCATTGCACTCCAGTTTAATATCAGGTGCGGTGCTTTATATTGGTTTGCAAATTTTGCATTAAGTTAGTGGTTTGGTATCATGGGATTCTGTGGTTAGAATTAGGGTTACCATCCTTTCCTTAGTTACTTAATACTTAATTTAATTCTTCAATTTGTTTTATTTCTTGTTACAATCTTTAACACGAAACAGTTTATGCTTATTATAATGAATATTTTAGTATTAGTGTCCCAAAAAGTTGGATTTCATGGTTAATATATCTGTGGCTAGGGAGGTAAACTTTATTTAATGTTAATTAAAGTTATGACAACTTTGTATTTTGCAGTAATTTCACGTATTAAGTAGAACTAAATAATATTAACTAATATTATTTAGATTTTAATTATTATTTAAGAGTGGTAGGCAGTCCTTTGTCTGCCGATCCGGAGTAGTATTACCACTTACTAGGGATACAAGTGTACAGACTGTAAAACTTAGTTGCGTTTCGGGATCAGCTTTAAATGGGCCGGAATAGTGGATGTGAATAAAGGGCATTAGCTAACAAATAAGAGTTTAAATATAAAGTGGAGTATATATTATTTTGTTAATAACTTTTTAGTATTGTATAAATAACATAATTCCGACGTTTTACCATTTTAGACGCTTAGAACACTCCATTAATGATCTTAAAATAAGGTTGATATAGAGTTTTATACAATAACTATCCTTATTGCAAGTGCGTTAAGTCATATTTTGTGTATCGCTAGTATCAGTGGCGGCAATGTTCCTGCCTTTATTCTAAGCAACTCATATAGTTGCATTGCTATGTTAATAATAACTCTTGCATTCAAAGTCTGTATAATTATCTATTTTATTAATTAACTAGCGCGTCTTAACATAAAGCTGGAATATAAAACAACTTTCCTCACTATACTGCCGCGAACTTAGTGATGCTCTTTACTAATAAAACTTTTTGAAAAAATTAAACTTTGCTTTGAAGATGTCTCCTTTTCATTTTGCTATAGTTGTGAAGAATTAAATACCCATGTTAGGGACAGATAGTGAAGCCGTTCGAGGCTTTTAGTTGTCATCATTATTAATAACGAAAATAGTGTCCGATATTTTTTATTTTATTATTGTGGCTCGAAATATGACAGTATGCTGCCTGCATGTAGCAGTTGTATCTAAGATGATTCTGAAACGCCACCAAGTAATTTGACGGTTTGCACAGTTGTAAGTGATGGATTAACTTAACACTCCAAATTAACACAAGGCGGGGTGTCAGGTCAAAAAAAAAAAATTAAAAGTACTTCGCGAGTTATTTGTCTTTTTTTATTTGGCGGTATTTTCAACTTTTAACTTAATGCATCATCCTAATGCTTGTCAACTTAGCAACAATGTTACAAAATGTGACGCGGTCTTATTTATATATTAATAATTTATGAAGTATAATATATATTGATAAAATAATAAGGACCAGCCAATGATATTATGTTATACGCACTCTGAATCATAGAAACAGGGCGACCAAAGTACATGTATCAAATATACGGCACATGGTTTAGAACAATATAATAAATATGAGAACCGGGGTTAGTATATATTATGCGGCTAACGGAGACATCCTTAGGAAAGGTGGATTGTGGAGTTATTTCAGGATCGTGGCAAGTGGCGCTCCATTGTCTCTGTCAATCCCTGTGAGAAAAGGCGTGACAATTTGATTGAATTTCCGTACTTTACCCATGTTACACTTAACAAAGATTATGTTAATATGATGTCATATATATATTGTATCCATACAAGTTTGTAGGACATTATTAATAGTATTATGATATAATTTAAGTTTGTATTGAACTACATTAAGTTTTAATTACTTATCATGTGGTTATATACGCGCATCAATGGACTTTGCCAAGTTTATTATACGAGTTTACATAGTAGTAATACATATTGTATTGTGTTGTGTTGTGTAGTAAGATTTAGGTACTATAGGTACTCTCTAGATTCTTTAGATTTATTACATTTCTCACATCTTTAGAATTTTTTACCAAAGATCTTTAAAATTACTATTCATTTAGTAATAGTAATTTATTTTAATAAAGTGTAGTAGTTAAGTGCAGTAAGCATATTTATCTTAGTTATAAAATGTTACGTAGTTTCATTTTTGTATTAGTATTAGAATTTAAGTCATACGCTTCGGCAATCTTCGTGTGTCTGAATTATAATGAACTTTTACTTTGGCCGACGTAGTGACGGCGACTAGGGGAACCGCGAACTGTTGGACCTCCATCCATCAGGCAGGTTGAGGTCAGATGTCGAGTCACAATAAAACAACAGAACAGGCTACCAATGTAAACATTTATAAATATATTCGAAATTTGAATATTAATTTAGAAAATAAGTTATAAATGCATACGCCTGTTTGTTCTAACACGAAGATAGCCGAAGCGTATATATTCGACTTTACTACTATATTATCTATATTAATAATATACAATTAATCTTTGTATCTTTTTAATATTATTACTGTATGTATTGGTAATGAAAATTGTATAAAAATTTCACGCGTGCACATCAGTTAACTGCGACCGCTGAAGAGCGACTGCCCTGAACAGAACTCCTCAATTCTCGTAATACACAACAGCTTAATGGCTTCTCTACGAACTGCCACTGCTATGGTGGACTTTTAAAATAACCGGTACATTGCTCCAAATAAAATATTATTGCGACGAAAAGTCAGTGATATTGCGATGATGTTTCGCATTCTAACGCAATTAACGGGTAACATAGGTAACGACGTTGATCGGTTCCCTAACGACGTTGATTGGTTCCGTAACGACGTTGATCGATTCCGTAACGACGTTGATCGGTTCCTTAACGACGTTGATTGGTTCCGTAACGACGTTGATTGGTTCCCTAATGACATGGATTGGTTCCCTAACGACGTTGATTGGTCCCCTAACGACGTTGATTGGTTCCCTAACGACGTTGAATGGTTCCCTAACGGCATTAATTGGTTCCCTAACGACGTTGAATGTTTGCCGAATATCATCGCAACATCACTGACTTTTCGTCGCCATATATAATTTTATTTAAATTAGTATATAACCGTAGAGCTTGTATGAAAAGAATTGTAGATGCTAGGGAGTTATGTCAGGATCGTGGCAAGTGGCGCTCCATTGTCTCTGTCTATTCCTGTGGGAAAAAGGCGTGACAATTAAATTTGATTGATTAGTATAGAAGTCACATTGATAAAGCAGTGGCAGTTCGTGGAAAAGTCATTGCACTGTTATGTATTACGAGAATTGGGAGCCCTGCGGCTGCTCGTAACCCGTATGTGCCCGTGTCGGAATTCCTCTATCCTAACAGTTTTTTCCAACTGCTGGGTCTACGGTTAATAATATTATTTTCATTATACATTATATTCAAATATTATGCTTAATTATATTACACGTGTAAATTAATAAAAATAAACGCTATAACAAACAGCCATCTTTTATTTTATGAACAATGTATATAGACCGTGAAGTGACTTAGTCGCTTATCGGGATCAACTTGTAAGTTGCCGGATTCAACTAGGCCGGCACCGTGGATGTGACTGCTACTTACAGTTAATTGACTGCTACTACAGTCAATTAACTGTAAGTAGCAGTTAATTGACCTTCATTCAAGGACCACACTGCAGCTTGACATCAGGCTGCCATAAGTCGCCATAAGTGCTGTCATAAGTCGAATCACATAAAAAAAAACACTTCCCAAGGACAACCTTATTTCTTACAGGGATTATACAGACAACAGAGCGGCACTTCCCCGATTCTGACAACTCTCTCGCTTCCTTCACATCTACGATTCTTATTATAGAATTCTCTTCCATCTTTTTATATAATGTCGCCGATTTGATCATGGAACGCCCAATAAATAATATAATAAATAAATAAAATAATAAATAAATAAATAAATAAATAATCGCCCAATAAATAAATAATAGGTTCAAAAAATTATAATATTAGATGATAAGCTCTTGCTTATCTTGCTTGGAGGTCCAAGAGTGACGACGACTGAAAAAAAACGAGTTTGTTCATAACTGCCTCAGTCGCAGCCGTAAACTAACTTGGTTGTTTCAGTCGTCATGACTTTTGGATCTCCTCTTGCTTATCATCAGGCGGGACGAGGTCAAATGTCGTGTCACAATAAAAAAAACTTCTTCTATACAAAGGTGAGCTATAATTAACATACATACAGCTTATAATATCGTTCACATGTAAAGAAGATCTCACAAGAAGTTAAATCAATGACGTCTTTGAAATGTAAAGTATTATTAAATTAAAATAATCAATCAATCAATCAAATTGTCACGCCTTTTTCCTACAAGGATAGGCAGAGACAACCTTTACACAACTCCCTTGCTTCCTTCACATCCACAATTCTCTTCATACAGGCTCTAAAAATAATTAAAATAATCATTAGGTGAATCCGTGAAGAGCTATAGACAAGTGATAAAATAGTATAAACGCTTGTATTTTGTAGCTATTTTAGGCCTCATTCTATTTCTTAAGTCAAAATTCTTTGGGAGGAACTCATTTATTTGTCTTGTTCCTTCCTCGTCTTTTTACTCCCGTGATACCCGGAAACGTCCGATCGATTAGACAGCCGGTGTGGCGCGTCATTTCTTGACGAACGCTAACGCCAATAAAGATTTATCGTACTAAATTACAAATCAAAAACTACAAATCATTTTAAAACAATATGTACTGTCAATCTACATATCTAAAAATAAAATAAATGCGGTCACAACTGTCTACCTACCACTCCTAATTAGCTGTTTCTTTTTAGGATTCCGTAGCAAAAAACGGAACCCATATAGATTCGTCATGTCTGTCTGTCTGTCCGTCTGTATGTCACAGCCACTTTTTTATATAACTATAAGAACTTTACTGTTGAAACTTGGTAAATAGATGTATTCTGTGAACCGCATTAAGATTTTTACACATAAATAGAAAACAAAACAATAATTTTTGGCGGTTTTTCATACTAAAAACTATTTTTTTTTTCATCAAACCCATACTTGATATTGAGGTCCCTAATATCATTTTTTGCTAAACTGAATAGTTGCGCGAAAGACACTTCCAAAGTGGTGTGTGTCCCTGTAACACCTAAAATAAGAGAATGATAAAACTAAAAAAAAATATATGATGTACATTACCATGCAAACTTCCACCGAAGATTGGTTCGAACGAGATTTAGTAAGTATAATAGTTTTTTTTTAATACGTCATAAAACCTAAACCGCATTACGATTTACCTTTCATTAAATCAACTCAAATATAAAAATCGATCAAAGTTACAACGAACTACAAGAACTTTTATATTAAGTTACTTGCTGCTACTCGCACTTCACCGCTTTTGTAAATTTACTTTAAATATTTTTGACTTGTCAGGTGCACGAATTTGAAGGGACCGTCGTGTGTCTGTTTGTGTGCGTGTCTCTCTCGCTTTTTTCTCTTTATATCTTTTCCTCTTTCTCTCTCTGTTTGCGTTTATGTGTGTATGTGTTATGTTAATGACACAAAATTGAAATGCATTGCAGCTTAACTTCAAACGGGATGCAGCCAAAATAATAATAAAAACAAATTGGCCCACTGCCTATTTTTATCGATTTCTTAAAATATATTTTATTAGAAAAGTGTAGGCAAGTGATTTGAATCAATGAGAATCATGTTATTTCGTGTTCCCTCCTAAATAACGTCAGAATAGTTTTACCACTTTTTCCGCCGCTCGTAAAGCTATCATTTCACTCTAAATAGATAAAAAACAATTATCTTCATCGCTAGAGACATTATAAATAATTTAAATGAAAACTGGGCTGTATAGACTAAGAATCCTTTGCCTTTAATTGTACCAAAAGTAAAAGAAACTTCAGGATATCGACCGCGCCGAATTGTTGACTGTACAGACTTGTATTGCTCCTCGTTTCAAAAGTGGTGTTGTGCAAAACTTGCAAGGTTATTTATGCTATAACAAAACTGTAGACGTAAAATAGTGGTGGTGTTATAAGCTGTACATTTTATTCATCAAGTATATGTCGTATTTCACGTTATATTCTGAAAAATATTTCGTGTTGGCAAACGTCATTTCTCGAAGCTGCGCGTCACTCACAGAGAGGTACAAAGGATATTAAATCATAAGTAGTGTGCTAATGGGTGATATTAGCATAACGATTGTTTGCGCAGCCTTAACACCTTCTATCAGTCCTTTTCCAACGACGTCGCTGTCATAGAACAAAAACTTTACCTGTTTTACTCTGTATTGTGAGAGGTTTCGGAAAATTATAAATAGATAATTTATGAATACTTTTCACTACATACTGCACCAAGTACTTATTTGAATAAAAACTACACTGTTTGTATTTTCGACTATCTGTTACAATGGATAATACTAACGTCAATCTACCAACCAACGCGCAGCCCAGCCAATCTAGCAGTGCACAGCCCAATGTGGCCCAACCAAGCAATGCAGGCCCCAGCCAATCAACCAATGCACAGCCCAATGTGGCCCAATCAAGCAATGCAGGCCCCAGCCAAGATATTGATGAGTCCTATGAGTCCATGCAGTCTAAGTATAAGGAATATAAGTCTGAATTGGACAAATTTGAAACAAATCTGTTCTCAATAGACATGCATTTCCAAAAACTTAAAAACGCGGTGGATGCTAAATATGGTGGTTTAAAAAAGTAATCTGAAAGCTATGAACAATCAAGCAAAACATATTGAGAGAATATATCTCGATCTTAGAGAGAAGAAGGTTGAAGATCCAGAACACATACGCAATAATAGTCTTATAATAAAAACAAAGGCCAATTATATGATTGGTAATCACAACTGAAAATACTGGGTGATGTATACAAACAACCATACAAACAACCCAATTGTCTACTGCATCATTAAAAGCTAATATATGAAGAAAACTGTTTTAAAGTGGGTATATATATGTGTGTCCAAAACGTATATTAATAAATTATAATTTTTTTATTACTTACTTACGTATAAATATAAAATGTACATCATATCAAATTTTTGGCTAATTTTGCTAACTCACCAAGATTTTTGAAGTGTATTGATTTTATTTACTTTAAATATGTAGTAGTTATAGGTAATAACAATCTTGTTAAGACATTTACTTGGATTTAAGAGATTTTGAAATGAAATATAAATAACAATGAAAATATTAAAAAACGTATAAGTGGTACTAAGATACTTGGATAAGGGTCTTAGAGAAAAAGATAGGATTTAAGAGATAGAGTGCTTGAATAAGTTGTTCATGACTATGAAAACAATCCCAAGCTTTAAAAACTTTTTTCTATGGAATAACACGCATTATATAATTGTTCTTGTGAGAATAGTTTTTTCACTATAAAACTATTTTCAATGGATAAATATGTTGCTATATATTATGTATGCTATATATATTTTTTAGTCGATAGTTTTTCTTTAATAATTTTCATAAAATAATCAATCAAATTGTCACGGGGATAAGCAGTGATAATGAAGCGCCACTTGCCATGATCCTGACACAACTCCCTCGCTTCCCTAACATCCACAATTATCTCCATACAAAGACACTAGGCAACCTAGCTTTCTTAAGGATGTCTCCATAATTATTAAATATTATTTAAGTTTGGGTAATTATTATTAATCGCGTTTCGAGATCAGCTTAAAAGGTACTGCTTTAAAATAGGCAGGCATAGTGGTTGCGAACAAAGGGCATTAGCGAACAAAACGCATTTTAATATACAGTGGAGTATATATTTCTTTTATTAATAAAAGTTAAATAAAAGATAAAACTATATAGATAAAACTATGTTTTATCTATATAACATAGTTCCGAGGTTTTCACATTTTAGACGCTCAGAACACTCCACTAATAGTCTTAAAATCAGGTTGATATAGAGTTTTATACAATAACTATCCTTATTGCAAGTGCGTTAAGTCATATTTTGTGTATCGCTAGTATCAGTGGCGGCAATGTTCCTGCCTTTATTCTAAGCAACTCATATAGTTGCATTGCTATGTTAATAATAACTCTTGCATTCAAAGTGTGTATAATTATCTATTTTATTAATTAACTAGCGCGTTTTAACGTAAAGTTGGGATATAAAACAACTTTTGTTCACTATACTGCCGTGAACTTTGTGATGCTCTTTACTAATGAAACTTTTTGAAGAAATTAAACTTTTCTTTGAAGATGTCTCCTTTCAATTTTACTATAGTTACGAAAAGTGAAATACTCATTTTAGGGCCAGGATAGTAACGCCGTGTGGAGGCTTTTAGTTGTCATAATTAATAATAGTATCCGATTTTATATATTTTTTATTGTGGCTCGACATATGACAGCATCCTGCCTGCAAGTAGTAGTTGTATTCAATATGTTGGCCTGAAACCGGCAACTTACAAGCTGATTCCAAAACGCCACTAAATCACTTTACGGTTTGTACAGTTGTACTACTCCAGATTAACTTAACACTCCAAATTAACGCCAGGCACACAAAAAATTCGAGTCACAAAAAAAATGAAAGTACTTTGCGATTTATTGGTCTTTTTGTGATTGGCGGTATTTTCAACTCTTAATGCATCATTAAACGCCCACTGGACGGACAGTCATCCTAATGCCTGTCAACTTAGCAACAATGTTACAAAATGTGACGCGGTCTTATTTATATATTAATCATTCATGAAGTATAATATATATTGATAAAAAATAATAAGGACCAGCCAATGATATTATGTTCTACGCACTCTGAATCATAGAAACAGGGCAACCAAAGTACATGTATCAAATATACGGCACATGGTTTAGAACAATATAATAAATATAAGAACCAGGGTTAGTATATATTATGCGGCTAACGGAGACATCCTTAGGAAAGGTGGATTGTGGAGTTATTTCAGGATCGTGGCAAGTGGCGCTCCATTGTCTCTGTCAATCCCTGTGAGAAAAGGCGTGACAATTTGATTGAATTTCCGTACTTTACCCATGTTACACTTAACAAAGATTATGTTAATATGATGTCATATATATATTGTATCCATACAAGTTTGTAGGACATTATTAATAGTATTATGATATAATTTAAGTTTGTATTGAACTACATTAAGTTTTAATTACTTATCATGTGGTTATATACGCGCATCAATGGACTTTGCCAAGTTTATTATACGAGTTTACATAGTAGTAATACATATTGTATTGTGTTGTGTTGTGTAGTAAGATTTAAGTAGGTACTCTCTTCTTTAGATTTAGCCAAAGATCTTTTAAATTACTATTCATTTAGAAATAGTAATTTAAACGGAATAATGTTAATTTATTTTAATGAAGTGTAATAGTTAAGTGCAGTAAGCATATTTATCTTAGTTATATAGTAAAAAATTACGTAGATGTTCTATTTTATTATACTCTATGTTTGATTTTTCTATTAGTATTACGATGCACGTTATAGGAGTACGCTTCGGCAATCTTCGTGTGTCTGAATTAAAAAGAACTTTGGCCGACGTAGTGAAAACCGTCTCAGTTCACGGTTCCCAGTTCATGTCAGGATCGTGGCAAGTGGCGCTCCATTGTCTATGCCTATCCCTGTGGGAAAAAGGCGTGACAATTTGATTTGATTAATTAATATAAAAGTCACGTTAATAAAGCAGTTGGAGTTCGTGGATAAGTCATTGCGCTGTTATGTATTACTAGAATGGGGGGCCCTGCGGCTGCTCGTAAGCCGTATGTGCCCGTGTCGGAATTCCTCTATCCTAACTATCCTTCCAACTGCTGGGTCTACGGTTAATAATATTATTTTCATTATACATTATATAATATATTCAAATATTATGCTTCATTATACTTACACATGTAAATTAATAAAAATAAACGCTATAACAAACAGCCATCTTTTATTTTAATAACAATGTCAAAACCACAGAAATCACTTATTTAATTTTTTTATAGATGATTTAAGGGGACTGTTACTAGTTTACTAGTTACCAGTAATCTACGGTTGATTCATAATTTTTGGATATCTCACTGTTTCGTTTTTGTTTATTGTGACTCGACTTCTGACCTCGACCCGCCTTTTGGTAAGCAAGAAGAGATCCAAGAGTGCCGACTACTGCAAGAACCGAGTCTTCACGGCTGTCCCAGTCGCCGCCACTGTATCGGCCAAAGGTGCTTCTTTACGCATCGCTTGAAGGATCCAAGGCTATAGGTTGGAGGTTCAGAGGCTCAATGCTTCAATTATTAAATTCTTCGAAATTTTCTATGAATGAAGTCCGGTACCTTTGCTATCTATCTAGCTACATTACAAGCACAGCATTACAAATTTATGTAATGTTGTGAATCGTTCAGCAAATCATATTTGGTGACATACCGAAAGCAGCCCTACCGGGTCCAACAAGGTTTCAAACCACCCAGGAAACTATCGAAATATACACACATTTTTTTATACAAATCAAGCCGTTAAATAGGTACCTACGTGTAAAAATACACGTACAGAATAATTATTTACATAATATTATATACATATAATAAGATATACCCAATATATCTTAATATAATAGTTAAATTGGGAATATTAAGCAAACAAAACGTTGTAGGAGGGAACGTATTCAAAATCGAAGCTATTCATTAAGAATTTTAATTATATTGTATTTGTATTCGACGGACGGAAGGTTCGATTGAAATTTAATAGGAAAGTTTTGGTGTCGAATTAATCTATACATTTATATGGTTTATTCGCACTTCGTCAGATTCTCATCTCGTTTGTGTATCTAGAAAATTAATTTTATTTTAAGGCGACTCGAATAATGACAGCACTCCGTCTGTTGTTCAGTTGGAGTGCTGTCCAAGAAATGAGGCTGGTACTGGTACAGTTAAACTTCAAGTAGCAGTTACGTTCACTATGCCGGCCGGAACCAGCAACTAACAAACTGATTTCAAAACCTAACTAAACCACTTCACATTTGAGACAAATGTGTACAGTTGTATATATTTTAAAATAAAATCTTTGACCGTTGGACGCATCTAACATAACAAGTCCTTTATTATAATAGTCTACATTCCCCAGTTGGATCCCATGTGTTGGTCTACAGTACTGAACGGGGATGAATAAAAGAAGTTCATATAGGTAGTTCCTTTATATAAAGACTCTATAGGTGAGTTCTGTATAAAGATAATTGTGGCGTAAAGGAAGCAGAGGGTTGTGACGGGATTGTGATAAATAGAGCTCTGTTGCCTCTTCCCACAATTGATGATGATGATAAATATATTCTGAAGAGATAAAAAAATCATGTGTATTAAAAAACATGTATAGTTGTAGAACCATGTACAAAACATGTAGTTGGTTTAATTATCTATATGTATATTATATATATATATAGTATAATGAATTAAACCAACTCTCCTTCAAGTTTATTGTGCCATGTAATCGATTATTGATTTGTATTGAAAACGCTTCACAAACACAAATGCTTTAAGAAGGGTCCACTCTGAATGCAAATCAAAGGTTTTGCGTGTATTATATACTCGTATATATATTATTCAAGTTCAAAAGGGGACTTAATTATCAACTTTATTGTAGTTTGAAAATAATTCCCATAAAAAGGAATATTTTTTTAAGTAATTATGGAGATTTTGTTTTCATCTAATTACACGTACATGAGATTTGAAAGGAGATGCAGAGACAAATATTGAGATAGATATGTTGCGTCGTAATAAGAAAATAATAAAAATCAATCAATCAAATTGTCACGCCTTTTTCCCACAGGGATAGGCAGAGACAATGGAGCGCCACTTACCACGATCCTTACACAAATCCCTTGCTTCCTTCACATTCGCAGGCTCTGTGGTTATGGGCACTAGGCACCCTACGTTTTTTAATAAAAAAATGTAAAATCAAAATAAACGCGATACTAAGCCGCATAAAATTTATTTAATTCATTAAACAATATTAGCGCAAAATTTAAGAAAATACTATGTGCATCAATAACTGAGATAAGTACATATGCGTAAAGTCCCCCAGGAGATGTATCAAATTAAAAATAAGATGTACATACTCGTATTATGTTGTTTTATTAAAGTATTTAAAATCACCATTTTTTTGTGAGAGCGTGAGAACATAAAATGACCTTTAGCTTAATATTCCAGATGCTATTGTAATGCTAATAATATGATAGCATTGTTTTAAATACATAAAAAAAGTTTCATATTCTCCCAGATTTTTTTTCAATAATGCTTGTATTACCGCACGAGCTATAAGCTATGTGAAATAAACGATAAATTAACTAAATGGTAAACTATTGTAATTTAATTTACAATAATTGTTTTACTTTTGCCGTATGTTAATGGAGAGAACATTTTTTATTGCGCCTCTACTTATGATATCACTCTACCCTGCCTGATATTAAACTGGAATTGGATTCATGAATGGAATAATATGATACGAACATAACTGTTACTAAACATTGGCCCTAATTCATAATCATTATTAAGTGCACCTATAAAACAATTGAGAAATCTGTGCAATCCGTACCTATTTTGACATAAACATTCACTACAACATCAAGCTGCGTATGGATAAAGAAGCATGATAGTAGATTTAATGCAGTCTTTGTAGCATAGATAACCAATTGATAAATGTGCGTGACAGCGTAATTTGAAAGAATAAGTATTGAGAAGGGTATACTGTATTGGTCGGTCACGTGAAAGAAAATTTACGAAAGACTTAAGTAAAAAGATAAAATAAGGCATTCTTTTAAAAATTAGAGGTCCGCAGTGCCTATAATTATAGGCTTGTACTGTCAGTTCTGTCAGGATAATGAAAAGTAATGCTTTGTTGCCTATTCTCATAGGAACTCGAACTTGACATTTGGTAGATATAATAGATACTTGTAGCTTTGATATAGCTTTGAGAGTAGGACTTACTTTAGGAGTTAGGTTTACTTTCAAAAGTGAAACTTGAGATAAAATTAACTTGAGTGTATACTTTATAAACAAAACTGAGAAATGTTATTGTTCATTGTTATTAGATTGTTTTTATTAAATTGAATTCTATTACAATTTTGTGGTTGTTTACTTTTGATTGAAAAATGGTCAGATTGTTTTGAAATGATAATTTCATTTATATTTTTAAGATATTCGCCTTAATATTAATTTTATTGGAAAAATACAGGGAGACCTTTGCTCTGTAATGGGACACTTAAATAGGTAAAAACCAATCAATTAATCAATCAAATTGTCACGTCTTTTTCTCACAGGGATAGGCAGAGATTTGTGATTGGTCACGTTTCGGGATCAGCTTGTAAGTTGCCGGTTCCATCTAGGCCGGCATAGTGGATGTAATTGCTACTCACAGTTATTGAATTGTAGTAGCAGTGACATTCATTCATGGACCACACTTTGGCTTAACATCAAGCGGGGTGCTGTCATATGTCGAGTTACAATAAAAAAAAAAGAAAAAAAAAAAGACAATAGAGCGCCACTTACCACGATCCTTACACAAATCCCTTGCTTCCTACACATCCGCAGGCTCTGTGGTTATGGGCACTAGGCAACCTAGCTTTCTTGAGGGTATCTCCGATTATACGAGTAATAGTACTATATGGCGGGGGATCTAAGGGGCGTGGATTCCTTCAACAGGAGCGCTCGCTAGTCGTATAGCTACTAGTAAATTCACAGCTGTCTGTACCCGTCTTGGTAGTCTAGCGAGGCCTCGAATCGATTTGCCTGATAGTAATCAAGGGGAGGTTCAAGAGCATCAATGACTTAAAAACCGCCTGAATCACCTTCAGTCACTATAACGTATTTTTTTATCTGGATGCGGTCCAAAAATAGAGGTGACTTCTGGTATAGTTAAATACCAGCAGTTGCAATCGCATTCACTATGCCGGCCTAGTTGGTTGGAATCGGAAACATTCGTATTGACAGACCGGCAAATGACTACTAACTGTTTATACGTATATTAAGGTCATGACGTAACGCTAAACATTTAATAGTACAATACAAATTGTATATTTTAACGATTATAATCGTAGGTGACGATGTTGATAAGTCTTTATCGTTGAATCGGCGTCGGTCGTACGCGTTATTTTCTGATTGGTCGATTTATTTCATGCAATTAAGAGAATGTGCGATATTTCAACTAAACCATGTTAAGAATTTGCTGATACGTTGTTGGACTTTTAAAATGTTATTCATTTATTAAGAGTCTTTTACTAGTGGTAGGCAGTGGTAGTACCACCACAGTATACAGACCGTGAAGTGACTTAGTCGCCCTTCGGGATCAACTTGTAAGTTGACGGTTTTAAACTAGGCCGGCATAGTTAATGTGACTGCTACTTACAGAGGTTTTTGACTGTGGTAGCAGTCATCTTCATTCATGGACCATACTCCAGCTTATCAGATATAAAATTGATAAGCTAACAAAATATTGTGCTGTCTCAATATAAAAACATACTTTGGCCGGTATAGTGACGGTGTCTGAGGCAATCGAATATAGGTTTTATCAAGTCGAGGTCAGATGTCGGGTCCTAATCTTGAGTCCTAATAAATAAACAGATTATTTTTTAGTATGAGTAAAACTAGATACTTGCTTAGCATCGGGCAAGTATGGAAAAATTAGATGTCGAATCTCAATAAAAAAAATCTAGAAAAAGTGCGCTCTGCCTATCCCATTGATCCCATTGTTGTAGTTTTCTTTTTGTGACTCGACATATGACAGCACCCCGCTTGATGTTAAGCCAAAGTGTGGTCCATGAATGAATGTCACTGCTAATACAATTCAATAACTGTGAGTAGCAATCACATCCACTATGCCGGCCTAGATGGAACCGGCAACTTACAAGCAGATCCCGAAACGTGACCAAATCACTTCACGGTCTGTATACTTGTAAGTGGTGGTACTACCCCGGATCGGCAGTAACCAGACCACTCTTTGATAACCAGACCCGAAGCAAATATCCATTTACTACCAAAAATATGACTCTTACCTTTCATAAAACTCATAAACCTACTTATGTTTAAAAGATAGCGTGTAATGAGATGGGGAACCGACGGGGATACACCTCGGCATTAATGAATGAGCGTGAAGTTCTATGAAGACAATAAAAACAAAAGTTATAATTATAATTCCATTGCTTCTGCTTGTCTTTGTAGGAATTACGGTGTTAGGAATTCAAATCTACTAACTAAACTTATTTTTTAGTTTATTTCATACAGTATTTTCTTGTATTTTGCGCGAACATTGATTAAGGAATTAAACAAATTTTATGCGGCTTACTATCGTTTATCGTGTAAAATCAAAACCAAAATAAACGCTATATTAAGCCGCATAAAATTTGGTTAATTCATTAATTTTGATATTTTAAAAGTGGTAGGCAGACAGTTTTGGCTAAGTAGTGACTTACAAGTGTAGAGACCGTAAAGTGACTTAGTCGCGTTTTGGTATAAGCTTGAAAGTTGCCGGTTCCAACTGGGCTGTCATAGACGCTGAGACTTCTGCTTGCAGTAATTTAACTGTAGTTGCATTTGCTTCTATTAATGGACCGCACTCCAGATTAACAACAAGCTTAAGGCTGCCTCAGTCGTCGTCACTATGCCAGTATTCTATATGAAAATAACCCATATAATTCATATAATAATATCTTTAATTGGAAAATGTAACAATAACAGGCACTTAACAGAGTTTTACGACAAGAAATAAAGGAAAAGAAAAAAACGAACTTTTTCATTATTAGCATTCATTATGATATACATTACTTTTGTAATACAGTCTAAAAAATACATTAACACAAAAATCAATCAATCAATAACCGGAGACACAAAGAATAAATAAATTGTCACCGCATCATAGGGGTAGGTAGTGATAAGGGGGCACTATTAAAATAAACACAATTGGCCGACGAATTTTACGTTATGTATGTGGGTCGACATATGACAGCACCTCGCCTGTTGTTAGGCTGGAGTGCAGTCCATGAATGGAGGCGACTGCTACTACAGTTCAATAACTGCAAGTAGCAGTCGCATCCACTATGCTGGCCTACTTTGAACCAGAGACTTACAATCTAATCTCGAAACGCGACTAAGTCACTTCACGGTCTTTATAGTTGTAAGTAGTTGTACTACCTCGGATCGTCAGACTCGGCGCCACTGCCTATCACTGTCGATATGATAGCTATTCAAAGCTTTTAGGGGTATAACTAAAATATTGGAAATTGGGATAGACGATAGTTATTTTGTATGCAGAGAGATTTCCGCCGTTTGATCAACTGGATTGGAATATTCTAGTAAAATTCCGTGCACGCTCACAATCTTGTGCAAACATAACGGAATTGAATCATGTACCACCATTATCGGATTCTAATGCATTTTACTTCCCTCTTTAACTTTTACCAGGCTATAAATGTCTTTATACACGGGAAACGCTCCTATAAGGTTTTCTCTTTACTAATTTATGATAAATCTTAAAAAAACAAAATGCATGTTTTTTTTTCTCTCATACCGTAAAGCTTGTATGAGGAGAATTGTGGATTTAAATAAAGCGAGGGCGTTGGGCGTTGTTGGGGCAATCAAGCAATGATTGATTGATTGTTTAAACTACACGTTTCACCATACTAAAGGGTTTGGGTATCGTTTCTTTGTAGAACAATTGACAAAGTAAATGCTTTACCTGCCCATATGATCTTTCCTTCCTATAATCTTAGATCAACAAGGGAATAGTAAAAAATTAATAAATAATCGCTTTTTTCAGTCGTCGGCGCTCTTAGACCTCCACTTCCTTACCATCAGGCGAGTCGAGGTCAGATGTCAATAAAAATAAAAACTCTAATAGGATAAATAAATGTAAAGTAATATATTTTCTTTTATGGAATATTGTTTTCATAAAGTAAACAGAAGAATTAATTAATTTTAATGAATCTTCTAGATTATTAAAGTATTTCTTAAGGTCTTTTAGAATGTCTAGCTCTTTTGAAACTATAGTGCTCAGACTTAGCTTCAATGCCAGAAAATACTATACGATTTCCTCCGCACTGAATTCGTTATTCATCCGAAGGACCATTCATCCTTTCACGATTTAAAATACTAAATTGAGATTTACACGAATTTCAACCAATAGTATTTCAGAACTGTCAGTATTTCACAATTCACAACCAATAGGAGCGTTAGAATATCGATACTTGTATCAACTAAGAAGATGAATCGCTTCTGTGTATTTTTTTTCAATATTAAATATTTAAGTCGGGGAAACCTCACCCGAGCTATAACGTTTGGCCGCTATGTATCACCTGGGCCTTCCTATCTACCCTTACAGCCGACAATCTTATTTTATAGCCTAGGGATGTTATAATACAATACATATATCGATACTACTTTTTGAAATGCGCACTTCACTACGCTTTACATTCAGTGTAACTTTTTATGTTGACGTACTTATATAAATAATATTATTAACAATAATCAATTGTCAGGCCTAAGTTCCCTCAGGGATAGGCAGAGACAATGGATCACTATGACACAACTCTCTTGCGTCCCTTTTGCTTATCATTAGGCGTGTCGAAGTCAGATGTCGTGTCACAATAAAAAAATAAAATAAAAAAAACATAATTCAAAATAACATAATATGTAGATATGTATAAAAATCATATTATCAATCATTCAATCAATCAAATCTTTTTCCCACAGGGATAGGCAGAGACAATGGAGCGCTACTTGCTACGATCCTGACACAACTCCCTCGCTTCCTTCACATTCACAATTTTCCTACCATAAGGCTTGTATGAAGAGAATTGTGAATGTGAAAATCATATTAATAGGTACAAATATCACATTACGTTTCCCATCTTTCATATCTGCTTTCACCTGTAAACAGACAAAAATAACTCTTTACAAGTCTCTCGTTATTTCTCTACTCACATCTATAACTCGTCTTAAATAAACTCATTAGAACAAACCATTTTTAAGCATTAAAGCAGTAAAATTATACTAGCAATAAACTCAACCAATAAAATTATCGATAAGAAATGAAACCGTACCTATGTTCAGCGGCAACGGTATGCTCCCGCTTCTTGGTTCGTGCTCGACAATCTTGAATGTGTGCAATTTTCAAAAAACACGCTAGATACCCTCAATTTACGTATCTAAGCCTTCTTACTCTTTTCTTACAACTGTTACAAGCTATCCTGTCTCGAGTACAGGGACCAATCTCGTCTACACTTTTACTGGATTGGTACAATTATTCGTATTAAATTTAAAAATAAATGTTCTTCGATTTTCGTCTGACCGGCATGGTGGAGCCGTCTAAATCGTCAACTGATTTGGTTTTTTCAGTTGGCACTCTTGGACCTCCCTTTGCTTAAGGCAAATGTAAATTAGATATCTAAAGTTTTATGCTTCTACTTTGTGGTACAGAAAACGGATTGCTACTTGTCTCTTACCACGATCCTGACACAACTTCACAATATATATTTGCGTGTATAGGTTTTTTTTCACTTCTCGTTTTTGTCTATTGTGGCTCGTTATTTGATAGCAGCAGGGTGCGGTCCATGAATGGAGGTGACTGCTACTACAATGCATTAACTGTAACTGTAAGTAGCGATCACATCCACTATGCCGGCCTAGTCGAAACCGGCAACTTACAAGCTGATTCCGAAACGCGACTAAGTCACTTTACAGTCTGTATACTTGTAAGTGATGGTGGTGGTACCCTGGTTCGGCAGACTGAGTTCCACTGCCTACCACTCTTAAACATTATTAACTTATTTAATAAAATATGTACGTAGGAAAATAAAAGCGTCGAACCGGAACTGTCTTAAAAAAGGTTTCGGCGCATTCTGTACGGGGAAAAATGTTGGGGCTATATCTTTCGCTGTAGAAATTGATGTATCAAGTATTTCCACCCATCCCGACTTGCGATTTACTTTGTAGTGAAACATATTTTATGAATACAGGATCCTCTTCAAGCTTTTAATCTCATCCAATCAATCAATCAAATTGTGATGCCTTAATTCCCCACGGAGATAGGCAGAGAGATTGGAGCAGCCTTTTTGAGGAATGTCACGATTTGATCGACAGGCAATCTTCTGGTTCGTTTCAATCATATCATTTCATCCAACATTGACCACCAACTGATTACCTACCATTCTTAAATTACATTACATTGTTTAAAAAAAAACTGATATATTTCAAATCTAATATTATTTATTTAATCAATCAAATTGTCCCGCCTTCGGGGTGAGGCAGAGACAAAGGAGCGCTACTTACCACGATCCCAACACAACTCTCTCGCTATCCTCACATCTACAATTCTCTTCAAATGAGCTCTACGGTTATGGGCTCTAGGCAATCCAGCTTCTTGAGAATGTCTCCGATTATAAATAAGTGATGAAAATCGGATAGAGATAATTAGCTGCGGAACTTGGTCTTTGTTTCTCAACGCGCCACCACTAAACTATAAGCTATATATATATATATATATATATATATAATTGCAAATGGCTCGCGTCGAATTTTTTATATCTTTTCATCGTGCCGTTCTTTCAATTGCTGTGTCCACTTCACATGTTGCCGAGTTAATAACCACATGCGAATGCAAGCTTCACGTTGCAGTTGAAAATGTTGCAAATTAACGCGCCTCATTTTTGTTGCCACTTGTTTTTGACATATTCAACGTAGTTACTTTTTATTTTATAATATAAATGCAAATTTATTTAACCATATCAATGTTTGGATAAGATATAAGTTGCTCTTAAATAAAATATATATTAAGTTTTGTTATTGTATTTTAATTCGAGTATACACCGTCTTAAGCGTTTTTTTATAGGTACGTCTAATATACATAGACATATAGACTGACACAAATATTTGTCAAGCGAATATTTTTTATTGAAGATTTAGTAAATACTTAGGAAAATGAGGATTAGAACAATTTTACATATAAAATTACTTATTTAATGGTAAATTAAAGACTGAGTATAGGAACTATTTATATAATATTAGTTAATATTAAAATAACTCAGTATTTTTAAAAGCCCAGTGTTTTTACAAGTACAGTATTTTTAGTGTCAAGTCTGTGTTAATTGAAGAAAGTCAGTCAAAGTGCGTGTAAGTAGGTCAAAAGTTCTCTGATCATGCAAGCGATGATTGTTGTTACCACGAAAGGTATGGAAACAAGTACCTTTAAAAGATTCCTGTTATACGTTGAACATTTAACCTTAGAATGAATATCAGAGGTCGTATTGTATAGAAGTCTTAATACTCATGCATTTAAAAGTTATACTTTATACTTAGTTTATAGCAACGCTAAACAATTTTAACTTTCAAGTCGTGCGTCTTATTTAATCGTTCTTCACACACACACATACTGAAGTCAGTCAGTCTGAGGTCTTTAATTAACTCCAACTTGACATTTAATATATGTACTGTACCCAGGCACATAAATTTAAAATATAACTGAGCCATTTTAGTATTACGTTTTTTTGTAATATATGATTTTTTTTAAACCTATTTTCATCAATTGTAGACAAACATTAAATAATGCAAAATTTTGCCATGATTAGAGTTTTGACATATAGTGAGCTATAATAGAATTGATAATTTTGTTTAAATAGTTTAAGAGAGTAAGATGCAAGTACGTAATACTAAGTGTTAGAAAGAATAGACGATACGAGCTGCTAGGCTCACATATAAGCAACATATAAGCAATTTCCGAATCCATACTAAAGCAGATAAACTTTGCATATCCTATAGTATTGTATTTATGTTGTGAATTATGTTAGTTAGTGTAAACGTCAACAATTACAATGGAGTATGACCAGTAATGTGTAGTGAAATTAAACAAGAATGAATAAGCAGGTCGCGATGCTAACGATTTGAAAGTGCGCTAATTGTACTTTGTATTTTAAACGTGTACATTATGTGTTCCAGTTAAGCTAAGAGAATGTTAAATTTGAGAAATCTTTAAGAATAAAATAAGGTCTTGGTGAATATAATCGGGTCAAATTATTAAAGTGTAGAATAAACAACACTTGAAAGTTAGGCAGTGCCATAAAACGTATCTACTCTTTTCGTGAGAAGCCGCGAGCGGGGTAACGATGTGGTCTTACCTCCTCCGTGCCCCCAAAAACGTCCCGCGACCCCCTACTTCTGAATTATTTAGACAAGTAGAAGCCCGAACTTGCATCCGTAAAATTAAAACTTACGGAGCTCTTTCATATTTCACCCACTTACTCAATGTTTGTAACCAGCTTTTATGTTTCTAAACCGTGACCTTTTATAAATAATTAAATCACTACTGGATTGCTATCTTGAGATTTTATATCCTAGCCATCTATTATATGTATATAAGAGGATTTTTTCAATATTACTTATTTCAATAATAAAGGAATTATTATGTAAAAGAAACTGCACTGAATATTGTTATTAAACAATCATTTGTACGAATAATACAATAATCATAACAATGTAAGAACAAAAAGTATTATTCAAATATAATAAGATATTGTCTTCGTGTTTGATTCAAACATTGTCCGCGTGGAGCAGAGAACACGAACCATACTCTAATATTATTTATTTATTCATTATTTATTTTATCTATCCGCTGCATGTTTAAGAAGTGAACGGTCTGGTGCGCCAGATTCTCCGATGGACACATGCGACCCAATTCTATTATTCACGAATTCCCTTCCTCGAGACCTGTTTTATTACAGGCGATTGGCTTTTGTACCCATACACATTGCCTTTAGATAACTCGGACGTGTAGCCCAAACTGTCCGATCCTAACAGTCCAATTGGGTAGTTCTTTTATATCCACAATTTTTTCCCTTAATATTATATAAATTGGATTGGGACTAAGTATTGAGTTATTTTCATTTATTACTGTTGAGTCTATTTAAATGTTTAGTTTAATATATAAATAGGTTTTCTTGTAGATAGTGAATCTAAGAATAGTAGGCAGTTCGTGGATCGTTTTCCTAGTCTGTCGTTTTACAATTGTTGTAAATATTTAGAAAATATATGTGCAAAAGCCCGCTGGATGCGAATACTACTTGCATATATGTAGTAGCTGTCGCCTCTATTTATTGACCGCACTCCAGCTGCTGACATGCATATGGTAGGCATGCATTTAGTGACAATTTTACCAGTATGTTGATCCATAGTAGTACCACCACTTACAAGTGTACAGTCCGTGAAGTTACCTAGTCGCGTTTCAGGATCAGCTCGAAAGTTGCCGGTTACCTATCGGCAAGAAACATTCTTTACTGGAGGAGTTTCAATGGATCCGTCTGTATTTATAGTTACCAAGACGTAATAGTTTAATTAGTCGAAAATAATTTACTAGCTCAAAAAGTTCGTCTCTGCCTATTCCTGAAGAAAAAGGCGTAACAATTTGATTGATTGATTTAAAAAGTTAATTTAAATTAATCAATGGTACTCGTATGATAATCAGAGACTAAGAAGCGCCACTTGTCACGATCCTAACACTACTCACTCGCTTGCCTCACATCCACAATTCTCTTGATACAAGCTCTACAGTTATGGGCTAGGCCACCCAGCTTTCTTGAAGATGTCTCTGATTTAACCCATCCATCCATCCAATTGAATCAAAATGAGATATTTAATTTAGAACTAGTTAATATTAATTAAAAAGGGTAATATTAATCAAAGGAAAAAGGATGCAACTGAAAATAAACATCAAAAAGAGCATGCTGAAACATTTTAACAAGTGTCTCTTGACACCACCCACGGTGTAGTATAGGTACTCGTATATTGCTTATGTGATTGTACACTCAGGACACATTTCCATGGCTGCGACACAGTGTGGAATTTAGCGGCAATTTTTTAACATAATTAGGAAAGAAGTAATGAAACTACAACATCCTAAATTAACGCGAAACCGGCGTGAGTAAAACGAGCGTAAAATTTAAGTTTATTTATAGTAGAAATAATACAAAAGGTTTTAAAAAATAGAACAGATGTAGAGTGACGTAGGCGGCAGTAAGTGCAGTCATGACGTGATGAGGTTTAGAGCCTCGCTAGATGTTGGCGGCCTTAGGGCTCCCTATCTTCTTTTATTGAAGAGATTATCATTTTAGAAAGCTGGGTTGCTCATAACCATAGAGCTTGTATTATAAGAATTGTGTGTGGATGTCATGGAAGCGAGAGATTGTCTATCCCTCTGTCAATCAATCAATTAATCAATCTGTCCGATAAAGTATCATTCTCCTTGGATCCTCCAAGCGAGGCGTGAAGAAACACCTCTGGCTGGCATAGTGACGGCGACTTTTGGACCTCCTCTTGCTTGCTATCAGGCGGGTCCAAGTCAGATATCGAGTTACATGAAAAAAAACTTTAAGTATTGTTAGTATTGTAAAGCGGAAGCATACTCAAAACATAAATTGAAACCATTTCCAAAATAAAACACATTAAACGAAAAACAATTAAGAAATAAAAACGCAACTTAAAAGAAATACACAACAAGAGATTCTACGTACAGGTATAACAGGTTGTTTATTTTTTTCTAAGAAAAGAGATCATATATTCCGACAGGCCTAAACTTTAAGGTACTGTGAATGTATGACGTATATACATTACCAACTCAACATGCACAAGCCTACGTAAGCCTCGTGACAAATACCCAAGATGAACGGTTATGGCTTGTGTCGTATACAGTGTTTTTTCCTCCACGCTTATCCTGCTTTTTTTATATATAAATAGCAGTATATCACAACAAAACAACACATGCTATCTCTACACATGTAGATATTAATCATATTTTAATTTTAACTTTTATCTATATAATCTGTTATCTATATAAATTATTCAATGGAAAGGATGAGTGAAAGTAGATTGATGAAAGGAATTCATAAATCTGATGTAGATGGATACGTTAAACGATACCCAGGAGGGTGGTTTTCAACCGAATTGTAAACCCTCAAGAAAGCTGGGTTGCCTGGTGCCCATAACCATAGGGCGTGTATGAAGGCGATTGTAGATATGAGGGAAGTGAGGGAGTTGTGTCAGGATCGTGGCAAGTGGCGCTCCATTGTCTCTGCCTATCCCTGTAAAAAGACGTGACAATTTCATTAATTGATTGATTATATCATAAATAGGTATACGTATGATACGAAGAGAATTGTTGAGAATAAGTCGCGCTATGTTGTCTCTGTCAGTTCCGGGAATCCGTTTTACTTGAAAATGTAATTCTAAAATTTAACTAAAAAATAAACTACGTTATTTATTTACTTAGGTTAGGTGCAGCACGTAGGCTATCCCGCGCCAGTTTAGTATCTAGTCATCTGGGATTCCATTCCCAGTCTCCATTTAAGTTTGTTGTAAAACGTACATTTCACATAAAATGGACTTACTCTACCTCCCCAAAGGTATAAATGTGCAAATTTAAAATGGTCAATTTTTGAAATTTAAATAAATTTAAGATATATAGACTATTGGGTACATGTTAGTTAGAATAAGGGTGATATTAAACGGTAATTTCTGCATCATATTTGTAAGATGAAATGATCGTTGATATGTATTCTCTATTACAGCTATGATAAAAGTTGTTTTTGGTTACATCAAACAAATATATAACCGTGTAATATCGACCTAATCCTGTAAGAAATGTCTTGAAACATGGAGCCCATAACGATAAAATGAATATAGTAATGAATTTCACACTTTATTTAATAATGATGAATACATAAATGAATTTCAATCAACCAATCAAATTGATCCTGACACAACTCCCTCTCTTCCCTCACTTCCACAATTCTCTTCATACAAGCTCTACGGTTATGGGCACTAGGCAACCCAGCTTTCTTGAGGATGTCTCTGATTTGGTCGGAAAACACCAATTGACAAATGAATTTATTTATACTAAACGAAGGTCAATAGTAATATGTTTAAACAAATGACATGTCATTGAACTATGAAATAACGCAATAGGTTAAAACGATCATCATCATCATCGCCATTAGTCGTTCACAGCTGGAAATTGTCCCCTATCTTAGTGATGATCCGCTGTGACCTTCTTAGCAGATCGTTTGGAATAAAATGTTGATAAGGTAGACATTAGGATTATGAGGTGTTGGTAGACCGTGGGTACATTGGACTCATTGTACATTCCGGCCAGTCGACAATAAAAAAAACTTAAAGTAGTTTATTGTTTTAAAACAGTAAAAAAAAGGCTGTATCCTCCTCATAGAGTTACCTATCAGGAAAACTTGATGGATCACTTCCAACGTTATTCTCTATAAATATTACTCTTGTTTTACTCTATAAGTAAAACAATTTGTCTGTCTCTCTAACTTACAACAAAATGATATATTACCTCTTCCAAAGTAAATATGTTTTTTATTATCATACATTGATAGGACGTTTGGGCCCTTCCTTCATTTTTATGTAAATGTATTACATCTTGGAGTAAGGTAAAAGCGTGGTGTTTTTAATACATGAATGTAGAAATTCTGGTCTAATATTATTATTTACATTTCTATACTAAGCTTCTAAAGTGCTGGTATCATAGAAACAGGACAACCAAAGTACATATATTAAATATGCATTGGTACCGGTGGGTGGTTTTGAACCCGTGCTCTCGGTTTGTGTAACCTTTGCACTGCCACTACACCACGGTTGCCTTAGTTATATCAAGTTTTTTTATTGAGATTCGACATCTGATTTCAATTTGCCTGATGGTCATATGACAAGTCACAATAAAATAAAATATGCCAGCATCGTGGGAAGTAGCGCTTAATTGTCACTGCCCAGTACTGTGGAAAAAGTTAATTGGAAAAGTAATTGAATTTTGTAATTATCTTTATAATCTTTGGTTTAAATTAATTACATTTTTTTTATTTTTTTATTGTGACACGACATCTGATCAAGTCCCGCCTGCTGATAAGCAAATGGAGGTCCAAGAGTGACGACGACTGAGAAAACCGGGTTTGTTCACGGCTGCCCCAGTCGCCGTCACTATGCCGGGCAAGGTGCTTCTTCACGCATCGCTTGAAGGATCCAAGGTCATAGGATGGAGAGAACACATGGGCAGGCAAAGCATTCCACTTGTCAATTGATCTACAAAGAAAAGACGCACCGAACTTTTTAGTTCGACTGCCGATTCGGTCGATAAAATGCGGATGCTTTCCCCGACACAGGTCGGGGAAATTACGGGAGTGAAAAGATGAGGTAGGAACAAGGTTAAAGAGCTCTTCGGAACATTCTCCGTGGTATAGGCGATAGAGGACGCACAGAGCCGCCATGTCTCTGACATAGGTCTTGTTGCTATATTTAAACACGACTTGCCGTTTTAAGAGTGGTAGGCAGACAGTTTGTGTATAGATCATGAAGGGCTGAGTTGCGTTTCGGTATCAGCTTGAAAGTTTTCTATATCATAGATACCGAATAACCATAGTACCTATATAAAACTTTCCTTATACATTTCTTATCCAATTACCACGCGAACCATGATCGCCTTGAATTATGCTACTTTCGAATAATAGTTTTAGGTGTATCAATTTATTTGAAATCCGACCTAAATGTGTATTGAATTAGAAGTCAAAATCGCTTGACAATGCTATAAGAGGATGGCAAACTAATTAAAGATTTTAATTAATTTAATAATAAATCCTATTAAGTATTTTATATTATACGAGAATTTTGTCGTTTACTTAGAGCAAAATACATTTTACTAAAACCGTATGTATGTATAGTCTACTTAATTTGTTTATTAGCGAGGTGCTGTCATATGTCGAGTCACAATAAAAAAAAAAATTAAAAAAAATCTGTCGTCCAAATTGGCAGTCGAACTAAAAGGTTCGGCGCGGCTTTTCTTTGCAAAATATTTAGTATAAAATACATATTAAATAGATGTATACATAGTACGTGTACATTTGATTGATTGATTGATTCATAGTTTTTTTGAAATATTGGTATAGACAAATGTCTACGACCTTTAAAATAAATAAATTTTATTATACTTCTTTATAAAATAATGTGAAACCGGGGCGGGGCCTCCCTCTGTCTTGTCTCACAAATTGTTCGAAGACATTTTAGAAAATAAAATGCCTTTATGTCCTCCTTTGTAGATAAACTATTTACTGTCCATGACATGGTCTGAGAGAGCCCGTCCGAGCTTTTTAAGACAACGATGAAAATTGTGTTTCGGAAAAAAACCATGAACAACTCTTTCTTTGATAGCAAGGTAGATAAAAACTATTTTAATATAGCTCTTTGATGTCTAAATCGATTTTCGTTTTACAATCAATCAAAAAAAATGTTCGCACCAATTCCTACGAGGATAGGCTTTACTTACTTAGCGAGTGGAATTTGCCAAAAAATATTTAATTAATATTATTATTTTTTATGTATATTAATTAGCATTTCTTTTGTAAAATCTTCCATCTAATAAAAGATAGAATTACAAACGGAATTAATGTAAATTAATTACATAAGATTAAAAAACGAGATTTGATTGAAATATTTTGAAAGGAAAAAGAATGAAATAAAATGTAGGTACTTGTAACCTTTGCATCTTTGCGACAAATGTCTACATCTCTTACCATGATTCCCTCCGTACATTTTACCGTAAGACCTCTCCATTCCGATCTTTTAACGCTGGAGGTTTTTAAAAAGATAACCAGCTTTGTAAAAAAAAGTTGACGCTCTCAGAATGTTTTACAAGTGCCTACCTACATGTCAAGTGTTTGTAATTTTTTTCTTTTTAATAAGCTTTTTTTAAATGATACATTATAATTGACATTTAAAAAATCATGTTCAAATTTTATAACAAGCTTCGTCGTCGTTTTCTTTCCGTGATACTCGCACAGGCCAGGGGAACCATCTCTATTCTGTCGACCGAAGCGGTAAAGATTGGGGGCATCGTTTCTTTGTAGAACAATCGATAACTAGACCGGCTTTACCAGGCTATTCCTTAATCTTCGATTCTTTAAAGCTCTTCTGGCTGGTATATTGACGGCGACTTAAGTAACCGTAAAATGAAACGGCGCTCTTGGGCCTTCCATTACTTACCATCGACAAGATTTAAGCAATGTAAGCAATGCAAGGTCGCGTATCAATTATATATGTTTTTACTATTCTTATATAAAATAACGCTCCTTTATCTCTGCCTATTTCTATGGAAGCTAACTCATGATATATTAGTAAGTTCGATATACATATAGAAAGGAGTACCCACATTTTTATATCAAAATCAAAGAATCTAATAGTCGTGCCTCGATTCCCACAGGTATAGGCAGAAAATTCCCCTTTTAATATTCCGCTCACCTATTATATCAAAACTGTGTTATTATATCATCAATCTGTAGAAACCTCCTGGTAGTAATATTGCCTTTCAGTTATTTTAATCTATTTGCGTCTTTATTTCAATTTGTCGGTGTATGAAGTTAGACGTCGTGATAACAGGACCATCTTTCTACAATATTAATTATTCATCGTTTTGAATCAATGCATTTAATTCATCAGTCTAGAATATATAATACTCGTATGTATGTATTATATATTAAATAACTAAAAATATTTACTCTACATTTACTTTAAAAATAATAAGTAGAATGCTTTGCCAGCCCCCCATGTGTACTCTCCATCCTATGATGACCTTGGATCCTTTAAGCGATGCGTGATGTGCTTCATCGTGGCCTTTGGCCGACATAGTGACGGCGACTGAGGCAGCTATAAACAATCTCGGTTTTCTTAGTCGTCGTCACTCTTAGACCTCTTCTTACTTATCATCAGGCGGGTCGAGGTCAGATGTGTCGCAATATAAAAAAAGGTAACAAACTATTGTATCGCATGTCTATTGTATTCAGTGTCTCTGCCTATACCTGTGGTGAAAAGGCGTGACAATTTGATTGATTGATTGTTTGGACTAAAATAGATTTTTTAGGTCAAAATGAGTTTACGATTATTAAACTCATTATGACCTAAAAAATCTATTCTAAATGTGTGTCTAAATGTGTGCAATGACTTTTGATTTTTGCTTATGTTTTTAATTTATTATTTAATTCATTATTTATTTTACTTTACTTTATTTTTTCTTGAATTTACTCAATTTATTTGCAATTTATGTATAACAATAATACTATTATAACTTTATATTACAATCAACATCTTTAGTTATAGATTTAGCTTGTTATCAATTTTTCTACTAAATAAATAATGCCTGTGATAGATTGTCCTCTTATTTTTTATTACACACTATTTTAAATTGATATTAATTCAAAAATACTATAGTAATTGGTATCAAAACCTCACAAGAGGTTATATTTAATTAATATGAAATTACGTTAATACAATAATCAATTAAATTATCACGCCTTTTTCCCACAGGGACAGGCAGACAATGAAGCGCCACTTGCCACGATCCTAACACAACTCCCTCGCTTCTCTCACATCCACAATTCTCTTCATATAAGCTCTATTATTATGGGCACTAGGCAACCCAGTTTCTTGAGGATGTCTTCGATTAATGTAATAGATCACAAAAAAACTATAGTCCTAATAAACTGACGATCATTTAGAAGCTCTTCCCATTTTCCGCTTAGTTGCCCACATATCCGAGGTATGAACCTGTGAGGGGTTGCTAAACTCAAATTTCCTTCTAGAATATCACCTGGAACCTAATAATATTGTGTTGAAAAATAACTGTGATTATGAGTGAATATTTTTATCATTTAAAATGTCACGCCTTTGTTTCCACATACAATCCATTCTATTGTGCAATTATCTTCTGAGTCTATTTCATCTTTCAGTTCACTGTTTCTTAGTATATTTTATAATTATAAAAATATATCCTATGGCCAATGACAATACCTAATTATTATATGGTAATTAGTTATATTAATACCTAATTGCAAGACTGTATGAAGATAATTGTAAATGTAAAAGAAGCGAGAGAATTGTGTCAGTATCGCGGAAAAGGGCAGAGTAAACGAAGTACTCTCTCTGCCTATCCCCGTGGGAATTGAAGGGTGACAATAAGATAAACAGATTTCGTTTTTCTTTTGTTGAATTCTTTTTTGAGCATGGTTTTATAATTTCCGCCCAAGTTGACATTGTGAAAGCTTGATCCAATTTGAAGTGTCAAAACGGATGCTTCCAGACTTTTTTGGTTTCTAAAGCAATTTATGGTCAGGGTGTAAAATATTTCCCCGCCAAAATCCACTTAGAGTTTTATAAATACGAAATAGGTAGAACGATTGCGAACAAAAGGATGTTGCGATATCGTCCTATTGAATATTTTATAAAGCAGTTAATGTTGCCAGATGCGGGCAAGTTCACAGATACACTCCAATTTAATATTTATAGTCGGTTATAGTCAGGTTTTTCTTGTGTGATTTACGATGACATGGAAATTATTTTCATGAAATTCGCAATGTCATCACTTGTCTGAATATTATGAATGATATTTGCTGAAAGCTTAACTTGGTACTCATTAATATTGAAAATTCAATCAATCAATCAAATTGTCACGCCTCTTACCCCACAGGGATAGGCAGAGACAATGGAGCGCCACTTACCACGATCCTTACAAAGCTCCCTTGCTTCCTTAACATCCACAATTCTCCTTATACAGTCTCTGTGGTTATGGGCACTAGGCAACCCAGCTTTCTTGAGGATGTCTTCGATTTGGTCGGAATACACTCTCCTGATGCACATCAGATATATAAATTCCTTTCGTCAATCTACTTTCACTCATCATTTCCATGTGCCCCAACCATCGAAGCATTCCTTTGTCAATCCTTGTCACTACATCCTCTTTCAAACCACATCTATCACGCTGTGTGCTATTCCTTATTTTATCCGCTATCGTCACTCCACATACACTCCTTAACCATTTATTGGAAATTATCATTTAAGAATAGTGAATTTTATATTTTACTTGGGCGATCAATCTTTCTAAATAAGTTTGTAAGAAGTACTAACCTTGAGCTGTCCTAAATTTTATTCATTTTAATATTATGTACTAAGTAAATAAAAATATCACAATTTCAAGTTTTATGAACTAAAACTAAATATAATTCAAAAGTTATGTTGTCGAAAAAAATGCTGAACAAGGAACGCGTAAAATTAAACACGGCTGTAGCTGTATGAGCTTGTAGCTATGACCTGGAAGAGGAGATAAGAATTAAACATAGACAATAAAATTGCTTCTAGAATTTCGTGTGCATTTTAAAATGGTCTTGCCATTGCTAGACCATATATTATATATATATATATATATTGTTTTAACCTAAATTCCCTCCGCTTGTCGTCATATTATTTGCCGCATTTAAGCTGATTTCGGGTGTATTTATCCCGCGGGACGTGTGGAAGCCACTAATAGATATTTATTACTATCTCATAAATAAACAGTTATTAAAGGTAGGGTTGCGAAATGGATTTACCTTACAATTTCTTATGTATATATAATATATTTTTTTCATCAATAGATACCTTAGATAAAAATAAGTAGTCAATGTAAGTAAAATAGATCAAAGTTTGGAAAACATATTTATAATATGTTATTGTATATCTTAATAAACATCTTACCACGGAACTGGTAAAATCTGAATTAAAATCAACATAACTACTAATATATGAGTATTTGTTTTCATATATCTGTATTTACTTCTGTGAAAGGAATCATACTCGTCGAACCTTAAATAATAGAACAACCCAGCGTTTAAATGATAGGTATGAGTCGATCAAAGCCTGTCTGGATACAAAGCAGCATGGCTAGAGATGCGGGCGTATTGTGGTTTTGATATGTAAGCTTTTAAACAACTTCATATATCGCTTGGTTTGACATTTACATTACTATGACAATACTGTCATCACAATAAATTGTATAATTTTAGTATTGACTATTT
Organism: Tinea trinotella; assembly: GCA_905220615.1. NCBI lineage: Eukaryota > Metazoa > Arthropoda > Insecta > Lepidoptera > Tineidae > Tinea > Tinea trinotella. The sequence continues at coordinate 19,436,035 of HG992305.1, forward strand.
TTCCAATAGCAACGATGTTATTTTGATTTGAAAATGTTCTATACTAATAGACTTGATATTTTGCCAATACAACAATCAATCAAATTGTCAGCCTTTCTCCCTCCCACAAGGTTAGGCAGAGAGACAGCTGATAGTTATACAAAGTACTTTTATTAAACATATCGGATCGGACTGCGCTTAGTAGATTTATACTTGGATTTATTTAATAAAAGATTTCGTTCTGCGATACGGTCAAAGTAAAGAAATCACGTATGTAATGGCATATTATATATTGTTGCATATTATATGTTATGCATATATGTGTGTGTTGTGGATATCGTGTGTTATGGCAGGATACAAATATAATGTTTGCAACAAATATCTCAATTATTCAAATTGTTACGCCATTAAATTGTTTCAGAGTCTATAAAATGCCCATTATTTTTCATCTAAATATATATTATTTGCAATTACCCTCAAAATTATATCATCATCATCCATTTCACGGCTTCCGTTTATATCATTGCACAATGTTGACATAACTCTTTCGTTTCCTTCACATCCACTATTCTCTTCATACAGATTCTATGGTTATATCCACCGCGGACTTCTGTTTTTCATTAATTAATCCGCGATTTGATTAAGAAACATTCTTAATAAATTTATTTATTTATTTAAGCAATAAACTTTATTTGCTTGTTTATTTAAAGTCGCTCTTACTGCTGAAATTTATAATTATTTTTAAAACTATTAGGTAATATAGACATTTATTATTAGTAAACTTATGATTTATGGGCTTATCTATGAGCTAAAAACATTTTCTGTTTTATATTATACATGTATTGTTTAAACAAAATCAAACTTAAAACAAAAGCAATATTAACAAGACTATTTCTAAGCCTAATTTAATAACTACGGCAAGTCTATAACAAACTTGATAATTCAATTCCTTGGAATATAGCGTACCTATATTTATATATGTATATGAAAAGGGGCAAGCACGAGATGAATAGTATTTCATTTGCTTAATTAACATTCATCTGAATAGGCTTTCACTGAAATTAGTCGCGAATATAATACCTATTCAGGATTCAATATTCCATTCAATATCCTCATATTATTATTGTCAAGTAATATTGTATACAATTTGATGATTGTTACTGTCTCCATATTTTGTACAAAATTATTTTACTCTTATAAACAAGTTTGTTTTTCGTGATTTAGTAGAATAGATAAAAAAGAAATGACGTAGAGATATGAGATATGAGACCTAGTTGGAATCGGCAACTTTAAAACGCGACTAAGTCACCACACGGTCAGTACACCTAATAACCAGCCCGAATCGGCAGACTGGACAAATGACCGCCAACTCTACCTTTTTTGCTCCAGATAACAAGTTTTGACGATACTGATAATATTCCTGCCATGTCAGACTGTATTTTATTCTCTGTGATTTGCAAAACAAAAAAATAGCGAATATTCATAAAATGTTTTTTTCTTCTTTTCATAAGCATTATAAAACCGGCTTTCCTACCGGCTTTGAAAAGAACAAATCTTTTTTTATAGCTGGTTATAGACCTGAACCAAAAGCTCATTTCTTAATTCTATTTTTTTTTTACTTAAATAATATTAAATATAGTCTTTATATAATATTTTACTTTTAAAAATATACTTATAGTCCAGTCTATGTGGGTTTGTGTTTATATTTATAATATATTAATGATGCATTTTCTTGTTTCAGGTATTTATTTGGAGATTTTGTACAGTTTTAATTTAGAATACCTAAAGAGAAGGTAACATTTGCTATATTAAATATTGGTTTATTTCCGTAATTTAAAAATAACCTATAAATTTAAATATTCATTCACTAGTACTGTAATGAAATTATTAATGTTTCTGAACGCGGTCTTAATTATACCTGTACTCGGTCGCGTTTCGGGGCCAGTTGAAAGGTGCCGTAATTCAGCCAGGCTGGCATTAAGGGCGCAGCTGCTGCCTGCAGAAGTTTGCGAAGGCAGTCGCCTCCATTTATAGATCGTACTCCAGCTTAACATCAGGCGTTCTACAGTATTATGCCGTGCACAATAAAAAAAATTAGGAATTTGTTAATTTCCTTGTTAAATATTTTTATTGGTATAATATATAATTATAAATGTTTATTCGGTATATATTTTCTTTTCACTCAAAGGTTACCTGGAATAGATTGCTGCTTAGTAATAAAGTTCATTTAAGTTTTATATTAGTTTATTATATTGCACAATAAAAAAAGAAGTTAGGTAATATATGATTTGAAATTAAATTTACTACAGACGAATCATAATATAATTTCACCTTAAATAAAATTCTGTCCTTGTCACTCACGGCGATTAAGCAATGTCAAGGAATGTGACAAAAAATAAAATAGCTAAATTGAGTTTATGAATATTTAAGTTTAAGTGCTTTGCGTCATAATACTTAGCCTTTATTGCAAGTTCATTTATAATTAATTGTGTTTCCTTCGTTTATACAGGAATTTAAGATATATATATATATATATATATATATATATATATATATATATTTTAGGTACACGATTAAAATTGTTAATTATACATAATTTTTGCACATGTGTATGTGTGTAACTATATCTATAATATCGTTTCTCAAATACAACATACAGCCATGTTCGAAAATTTTGTATAATCATTGAATCGATATCGACTAATAATTAGTGCTATTGATTGTTCTACAAATACATTGTGGAACAATCAATCAACCAATCAAATTATCACACCTTTTCACATTGGCATAGACAATGGAAGGCCACTTGCCACGATCCTGCCACAACTCCCTCGCTTACCTCACATCCACAATTCTCTTCATATATACAAATATCCTTTATTATAGGTGCTTTAAATTTTAAGTTAATGCACATGCGCGACAATGGCATACTGGGCCCCGAATCTCGTAATACACAACAGCGAAATACTAACTTAAATTACAAATACTAACGTGACTTTTATACTAACCTAAATTACAATATTTTTATTGCGCAAAATATCAGTGATATTGCGATAAAATTTCGCTTTCTCGTAGGTAACCAATCAAAATTATTATTTAGATCATTGATTCCCAAAGTGGTCCAGGTAGACGCACAGGGGTCCACGGGAGACTCGACAGTGGTCTACGTTGGCGTGACAAAAGAATGGGGGTTCACAACTCGTAAGCAGGGGTCCACGAAAATTTATCTCGTTTCGATAGTGAAGAACCAAAATGTTGGCTTGACTTCACTTATTAATGTAGGTAGATAATATTTTAAGAAGCTCAGCGACTGTTACTTGTAAAAACTTGCAAATTCCATATTCAGTACAACGCTTGACACGTCTTGACTTGCAAAGACGGTTTTTGTTGAGAACCGGAACCAGAAAAAAATTGAAAGGGGTCTATGAGAATAAAAGTTTGGGAACCTTTGATTTAGAATAATATCAAAATTACGTTGATAAAGCAGTGGCAGTTCGTAAACAAGTCATTTAGCTGTTGAATATTACTCAAAGCCGGGTCCTGGTAATGAGCGATTTTCTCGATATATAATTATTTAAAATTTACTACACGTGCGGACTGTGGGTTATTTTTATACAGCGTGCATTATAACAACGCATTCAGGGTGCTGCTGGGGTTGTGGTGGAGGTCAATTGCGTTTGGGATAAACACCCTTGGTTTTTTCTTAAACGTCGTCGAGCACCCATTGTTGCTCACTGCTTACTTGCTATGCGGCGTCTCCAGAATTACCCCTAGTATTTTTGCGGGTAGGGACTTCATCTTACTATAAGGTTGTAGGATTATTTTTATTATTAACTCTATAATCATACATGATGCAATTACTAAGTGAGATCATTTACAGATGAATTTAAAAATACTATTAAAATACTTTTTTTTAAGGACTATTGTTGACATTTAATAAGACTTAGCTTATTTTTTATTTTATTTTAAATTATTATGTAATTAGGCTCCAAAGGAGCACTTTTACACGTCAAAATTACACAATAATAATTAATAACATAATAATTACAATACAATTTGTGATTACGATAACAGATACCATTGTCAAGTTAATAATAATATATACTTAAGCTTCAGATCAAACCGTGAAAGGTTTGATCTCCAGTGCACCTTTTTATTGTGGCTTCACATATGTCAGCACCCTGCCTAATGTTAAGCTGGAATGGAGTGCTTGAATAGAGATGAAACAGTTAAATAACTGGTGTAGCAATCCCCAGTCCTAGGAACTAATGTATCTTTGGCATAACTTCTTTGGTCATTCAGTATCCATGATACAAATATCATTTTGTATCATGGATACTGTCATGATACAATTCAGTATCAATGATGTAAATAACTTTGTGTATCATGGATACTGAATTATTAATTTTACGATTATTATTCGATTTATTCTTCTTTTTTCTACACGTCATCAAATAGCAAAAGTTAGATTCTATTGTATAAAGCCATTTAAAAATTAGACGAACTTTTCTTATTTATTGGATAAAACTCGGTGTTAATATTGTTATCGTTTTAAAGTGTGCAGTTAAAAGTTGAAGATGTGAAGTTGATCTTTTCAGTCTATATTTTATGTAGGGGTGTGAAAAGGTAGACAATACTGGGAAGTGAGAGGGTGTGAAAAATTCAAGGATGTCGCCGAGTTGCAGTATAGCTCTCTGAGGAATACTCGTACACGATATTAGGCTTCGTTCATATTGTATAGCAATTTGACTTTGAATATGTTGATAAAAGAAGTGAATTATGTGTTTTTTTGTTCGTAATGGAATAGGCAGGCATAAGTCATAAAATATATGTACCTTTATATTTTTTTTAAATGGCTCGACATAGGATCAACTATATAAATTTAAGGCGACCGTGGTGTAGTGGCAGTGCAATGGTTACACAAACCGAGAGCACGATATATGTATTTTCGTCGTCCTGCTTCTATGATACAAGCACTTTAGTAGCTTAGTATAGAAATGTAAAAAAAAACTACCACTACAGTTAAATAACTGCAAGCAGTCGTATTCACTATGCTGGCCTATTTGCAACCCGCAACATTTAAGCTGATCCGCGACTGAGACAGTGGTTTTGAAAATACACTAACTGTTAAATCCCCAACTTCTTTCCAACCAAAGTTATCATTTTTACTTTCAATTTGTTGTACATATCACGTATTGTACAAGTTTCACCGGTTTCGTGCTTAAGTTAATGATTTATATAAGAAGAACTGACCCCAGCGGTTACGTTTAAAAATATTTCTTGTTACCTGATATTAAAATATTGATTTTCAAACAACATTATGCGCTTAGATAACGATAATGATAGAATAAGGAATCATTAATAAATATCAAGGATATCAATAAATCATTCAAATTGTCACACCTTTTTTCACAGTGATAGGCAGAGACAATGAAACGCCATTTGCCACGATCCTGACACAACTCCAAATCGAGGACATCCTCAAGAAAGATTGGTGTAGAGCCGTAGAGCTTGTATGAAGAGAATTGTGGATGTTAGGGAAGCGAGGGAGTTATGTCAGGATCGTGGTAGGTGGTGCTCTATTGTCTTTTCTTATTCCTATGGAAAAAAGGTGTGACAATATAATTGATTCTCTAGTTTCTAGATTTTTAGGCTACCGGAAATAAAAACGGTTATTTTAGTTGCTGGCGCCTTTAGACCTCCCTTTACTGCTTTATTATAATACCAACAGATTTTCTTTTAGTAGCATAAATAGGCTTTGCGATTCGTGTGAATGGAGCTGTTTAAGAATGGTAGGCAGTACTGTTAGCCCCAGTATGCCATTAGTAGTACCACACCCCTTAAGATGTGACTTTGTCGCGTTTCGGGGTCAAATGAAAGTTGCTAGAGTTCAACTATGGCGGCGGCTTATGCGTTACATACTTATATATTATGGATACTGTATGTAATGGAATATATATATATTCACTATATGCACGCACATATATTAAGATGTCAATTTTTTTTATTTTTTTTAATTACTAATTAAATTTGATTATGGCATGTTAGAAAAGCTCAGAGTCACTCAGCGGTCAATGAAGAACGCTATGCATTGCACGAGGAATCCGAATTTGAAAGCTGAAGTGGCATTACCACATCGATCGAAGAACCGATAACCGATGGGGAAAAAAGGTAGAACCAGTGGAGTGGAGACCACGAACGGGAATGCGTAGCGTACGTAGGCCTCCCACTAGGTGGACTGACGACATAGTGAAAGTCACAATTAATCAGTGGATGCAACTGGCATCTTGTCGTTCGGAATGGTGCTCTAAGGAAGAGGCCTATGTTCAACAGTAGAAGGCTTCTGGCTGATGATGATCATGATGAAATTCGAATATCTTGTCCAAGTATCATAGTACTTTATCATACTACTATATATGTGTTTTGCGCAAACTTGGCTTATGAAATGATATATCTTTGCGGCCTAATTTCGCGTTTGTTTTGGCGATTGCCTGCCCGCGACCACGGTCGTTGTAAAGCTTTTAAAACTTCGGATTAGAATAATTAAAAGAAACGCGATGGTTAGTCGCAAAATTATTTTATATCACAGATTACTAATATAATACATTTTAATCCATATACATACATTATCACGTGTGTACGTTTGTACCGGAAATGAACCGGTGAAAGTTGATCCGGAATATCCGGGACATACGTCCACTAAGACTAGATTTAATTAAATTGGAACCCGTTTTTTACCTATGATTACCTATTACCTAGTTGGAGTAATTATTTGATTACGTATGCAGTTCGATTTTCTCTATTGGAGAACTAGTAGTTTTTAGGATATGTAGGATAAATTCATTATCCGCGGCCCATTGTCTAGTTCCACTTTCTAAGAGTGTTAGGCTGACTGTTGGTGGGTATTTGCCCAGTCTGCTGATCCGGCGTAGTAGCACCACTTACAAGTATACAGATCGTGAATATGAGCTAGTCGCGTTTCAGAATTGACTTGAAAGTTGACAGTTCTAACTAGATTGGCATAGTGAATGCGACTGCTATTTTGGCTATTCAAATGTAGTAGCAGTCTTCTTTACGTACGGACCTTAAGCTGCACTCTTAAGCTGGATTTCAGACAGGGACATTAGATATCAGACCGGGTGTTGTCCATATATCGATCCATAATAATAATTCAACAAAACTTATTTTGTTTTACCAAACTAGGTTATTTCGATATCGAATTAAAATCATTTCTATTATCAACCAATCAATCAAATTGTCACGCCTTTTTCCCACAGGGATAAGCAGAGACAATGGAGCGCCACTTGCCATGATCCTGACACAACGAGGTTTCCTGCACATCCACAATTCTCTTCATACAAGCTCTATGGTTATGGGCACTAAGCAACCTACCTTTCTTGAGGATGTCTCCGATTTATTCTGCAAACACCCTCCTGGGCCTGCCTCGTTTAACGCATCCATTCACATGAGATTCATAAAATTCCACCTCTTTTTTTATTAACAAATATTTGTAATATTTTATATAATTAATAAATATTACAAATTAAAGCTATGAGACAAATATTTGCTCCAACCGGTATTCGAATCCGGGACTTTACGCGCAATAAACCAATCGCTAACCGTTCGGCCACGCCTGTCGTCAAAATAACCATGAACTGTCTGTCTATTAACTTTTTCTGGGTCTAAATCAGTGGTAGACTTATGCTGATCATTTCCCCCAGCCTGCCCACTGCCCACCCAAAGTAGTACAACACTTTTAGGCAAAGTCTAGCAAGTTACTGTACATTTATTTAACTAAGAAAGTTTTTAAGTAATGTATTAAAGTACTTAAGTATTAAATTAACGGTACATTAAATGTCTATGTGAATTCTCTACGCTTTCATGAACAATTAAGACTTGTTTACTGTAAATTTTAATTCTACTTTATTGTACTTTCCCATACATAACTTTATTTCTGTAAATTCGAAGGGAACTGCGGCGCGGACTTTCGAAAAAGGTGAGATTGAATGTAAACAATAAAAAATAAAAATAAGGTCTATAGTATATTAAAATTTGTATGTTGGAATTGGTATTGCAGACGGGGACGGCAAATAATAACAAAGATATTGTAACATAACTACCAAGTTAGGATAAGATAGAATAAGCAACAGGGATTAGTAGAGACAGCGGAGCGTCACGTCATACAGACACTAGTATAAAAATAACCTCTCTTATTTCCTTTACATCCACAATCCTTTTCATAGATGCTCTTTGGTTATATGCACTGCGGACTTCTGCTGTATGGTTTAACAAGGGGACATTCCCCGTCTATTTAAAAATACAGGACAGGCATAGACAATGGAGCGCCACATGCTACGATCATGACACAACTTCCTGGATTCTCTCACATCCACAATTCTTTTCATTCAAACTCTACTTTTATAGGAATAAGGAATAGCACACTGCGTGATAGATGTGGTTTGAAAGAAGATGTAGTGACAAGAATTGACAAAGGAATGCTTTGATGGTTTGGGCACATGGAAAGGATGAGTGAAATTAGATTGACGAAAGGAATTTATAAATCTGATATATTTTCACAATAAATTTGAATTGATGTTTTTTGATTTTGATGTGAGTAGATGTTGTGTGTAGTAGAGTTTGTAAATTTTATTTTAATTTATAAAAACGGCGAGGACATTATTTAACCAACAGCACAGCAGGGGTCTGCAGAGTCTATAATCACAGAGCATGAAAATATTTGTGGATGTGAATGAGAGTTCATGAGATATTAAACGATGTTTATGATGAATTTGTATTATTCACGTACAAATAAATACATGGGCCGAGTTTTGTGGGACTAGTACGTACGGTGTACGCCAAACTAATAGTTGGTTATGTACGCCGTGGGAGTGAGCCATGTAATTTCACTTGACCTCACAAAAACTTTCCATTCGTCTTACCTGTTTTCGTGTACACTCCTTTATTTTAATATTAATTTGCGACAATTATATAATATAACAGCTTCACTTTCATTGTAGGGTAAAAAAATTGGATCGTAACTAGTTGACAAAGTAAGTCAAAGAAATTATAAATATCTACTACAGATTAGGAACACCTTTGTCTATGAGAATTTCACTATGGGGGAAAAGCACGATAAAAGCGGGCCGATGTCAGATCTCGAGACGCAATAAAAAAATTAAAAATATTTTTTTGCAGACATAAAGTTTGAAAAAAATCTTTTCCAAGTAGTTTGTAGACAAAAATATATTATCTAAAACATATTTGCAGTACTTACAAGGCACAGTGACGGCGACTGCGTATATCGAATTGTTTTTGTTCAGTCATCGGCGCTCTCTGACCTCTCTTGCTGACAAGTCAATTCGCACATTATATTGAATTTTATATTTGGTTTAGTCGTCCAGTGTCTATGATACAAGTTTAGTTATACTTAGATAAGTATACCGGATGTTAATAATGATGGCGCAATCCCATGAGTGATATCTTGTAGAAATATATTATACTGATATTTAAACTCTTAATTTTAACATTCCCTAATTCAATATGTACTAAGTATCATTTACTATGTAGTTTGGTACGAGTACGCAGTGCTAATTGTGAATGTGAAAGAAACGAGAAAGTTTGCAGGATCGTGGAAAGTGGCAATTTCTTATCTCTGCTCATACCTGTAAGAATTAGGACGAAGAATTCCAGTCCAATACATTTCTTTAATAGACTCTTTTCCTCTTATTCGCATTTTTGACTTTCTTCTATTGTCTCAAAGGTTGGCTGGTTGAGAATGCTGACTAGTGTTAAGTCTGCCTTCAAGTTATATAAATAAATAAATAATAATAATGCTGATGTTGATTATAAAAACTCGATTACATTCGATTCAACGAAATGTCAAAACGACAAATACATTCGTTTAAAAGGTAAACAAACTCTAATACAGGATGTGATATTAACATGGCTGACATTAAAATTGACCTCAAAACAATATGCGAACCCACGTACTTCGCTGTACCACACTTTCACTTCACGTCTTCGATCACGTTTATCCTAAAGGTGTAGTTCCGATTTAAGAGACAATGAAACGTTAACGATTACGGTTTTTAGCGACTTTTAGAGTGGTAGACAGTGGTACCCAGTCTGCCGATCGGGGTATTACCACACATACAAGTATACATACCGTAGAGTGATTAAGTCGCGTTTCGGGATCAGCTTGTGAGTTGCCGGTTTCAACTAGGCCGGCATAGTGGAGATGACTGCGACTTACACTTAATGACATGTAGTAGCAGTGACCTCCAGTCATTGACCGCGCTACCGCTTAATATCAGGCAGGGTGCTATCATATGTCGAGTCACGCTAAAAAAAATAACTAATAGCTAGGCTTAATAGGAACATTTACTTTTTATTGTATTAAATACTAAAGGATAGGACCGGAAAAAGTTATGCTAAATTGTCTCTGCCTATTTATTTGTTTAACTAGAATTTGATTAAATTAACAAAGACTTTATTTTATCAACAACAAAAAGGCGACAAGTCGCGCGACTTTTGTCTCTGAATTCAGATTTTCACCTTAATGGTTGCGTAAGGAAGACGAGTATCATCGTCATTCCACTACCACAATGCAGTTGTGTAATGTAAAAGTTGTTAGTATGCAAGAATTGGATAAAAGTAACTAATTGAATTGACCATTGACATTTGTAATATCATAAAAACTAAATGGTTAAAAGATGAAAGGATTTCTTTTGAGATATCTCACATCTTAACATTTTTTAACTTTCTAAACCTGCAAGTTGTGTTGAGCTTTGAACAGCCTTAATCAAGAGTGGTAGGCAGTGGTTCCCAGTCTGATGATTCTGGGTAGTACCACCACTTACAAGTATACAGACCGTGAAGTGATTTGGTCACGTTTCGGGATCAGCTTGTAAGTTGCCGGTTCCATCTAGGCCGGCATAGTGAATTCAGTTATTCAACTGTAGTAGCATTCACCACCATATGTCATATGTTTTTATTTACACAGGGATAGGCAAAGATGTTGCCACTTTCACGATAACTTAATTTTGTGGTAAGTGGCACTACGAAGTTTGATCGCTTAGTTAGTGCAAATCCAGAGATTATGTTAATCTACTAAGTTTAACTAACAAAGTTGCTTGCCCCCAACTAATGGAGCAAATAAAACTATGGCTCACATATTGTAAGCTATCAATCCCATTCGTGACCACGTCATCCATCCACAATTACGGCAAGAATTCATTTTATATGGATTCATTTGTATGGAGACTTGGACTTAATTGTATTAACAGTTGCATATACATTTTAAAATAGTTTAAAATATATCCTTTATTTTGCATAGTTTAGGTGTGCAAAATGATCAAACTATAATTATGACAGTTCAAACAGTTAATACGACGTGTCTTCGTGATTGAAAGGCGATACAAAATCCATATCTTATTAGTATTTTCTTAGGTTTTGCGCGAACATTGATTAATGAATTAAACAAATTTTATGCGGCTTACTATCGCGTTTATTTTGGTTTTGATTTTACAATTTTTTTATTATTCCGACGTTTCGAGAGCTTTGCAGCCATCGTGGTCAGCAGGCTTTTAGGTGTAATGGCCTAGTATACTCGAATTTATAGTATAGCTAGTAATTTATATTTATTTATTTATTTAAATCCTTTATTGCACCATTATTTACTGGGGCAGCCGTGAACTGGCTCGGTTTTTTCAGTCGTCGTCACTTTTGGACCACCTCTTGCTTATCATCAGGCGGGTCGTGGTCAGATATCATGTCACAATAAAAAAAAAACTAAGTTAACTTAAATTAGTAACATAGGCGAGTTTTAATGCCAATGTCCAATAGGGACATTTTCTAACTAATAGTGACGTTTGAATAAAATAACTATTGTTCATAGCCTATACCACGGAGAATGTTCCGAGGAGCTCTTTAACCTTGTTTCTACCTCATCTTTTCACTCCCGTAATATCCGCCCGTAATATCCGCATTTTATCGACCGAATCGGCAGTCGAACTAAAAAGTTCGGTGCGTCTTTTCTTTGTAGATCAATCGACAAGTGGAATGCTTTGCCTGCCCATGTGCTCTCTCCATCCTATGACCTTGGATCCTTCAAGCGATGCGTGAAGAAGCACCTTTGGCCGGCATAGTGATGGCGACTGAGGCAGCCGTGAATAAACCCGGTTTTCTCAGTCGTCGTCACTCTTGGACTTCCTCTTGCTTATCATCAGGCGGGACGAGGTCAGATGTCGTGCCACAATAAAAAAACAAATATATTAATTAAGTCTACATTGTAAGTACATAGTGTTCAATGTTTTTAATTGTTAAGTAAAATTCATTGAATATTATTAGTAATTTAAATAATTTTGAACAAAAGAATACTTTATACTAACTCGTTTTTATGTAAATTCAATTTTATGTGTGCTCAGCTGGTAACGAAAAAAAAAACATCGTATGTATTATACTTTTAGCTCGGTGCGCGACGTTTTAGATCTGACGCAAAGTTTTTTTTTAACTTGCCATCTGACCTCTACCTTTTTGATGGTAAGCATAATGTAGGTCCAAGAGCGCCGACGACTGACGAAAGCGAGTCAGTTCACAGCTGCCCCAGTCGCTATCACTATGCCGGCTGAAACAAATCCTGCAAAGATAGACTATATATTTATATATACGAGTAGGTACATATATTCAAGCTCCATAGACACGTCACCGTTCCAATATTCATTCGAAACAGCAAGCATTAAAGTATAATTCTACTTGGCGACACTTAAGTTTTTACCGCAGACAATACTCGCTTCTATGCCCTTCAAAATAATGCTGAAAATTGTATAAAATTATTGGGAGCATATTTCAGCTGCGTCCAGGATATCAGATAAACTGTGTTTCGTTATTATGGGGCCGGGCCTATTGTAGACCTAACTTTAGGGGCAGCTTCAATTATTGAATGCCTCCTAAACTATAGTTATGAGATTATGAAGCAGATTATTAACTGCATATTGCAGTATCCAGTGCAATATGCAGTTAATAACACAAATACGCATAAAATAAATTACTAATGAAAATAGTAGAAAAATTAACAGTTTTAAACTGATATCAGAAAAAATAGTTTTGTCATGAATATGCAAAATAGCGCTCTATTTTCTCTGCTTATCCCTTTGGGAATCGACATTTGATTTTATTAACTCCAGCTTAACATCTGGTATGGTGCTGTCTCACACATCGATCCTCAATAAAACATATTTATTATAATAATACCATGGACTTTTAAAATAATTTTATTTAATAATTATTATTGTACTATGGAAACAATAGGGCGGGCAAAATACTTGCTTGATAACGTTAGGTTAACAATCACAAGTTTATACTTTGTTTGGATTCCCTTCCATTTGACTTAAGTTTATCATCATCATCATCATCATCCTTATTCCCACTGAAATAGGCAGTGACAACAGAACGCCACTTTTCACGATTTGAAACATGATTCGAAAAAATTAAAACTTGAAGATGTCAAATAGGCTGAATTCAGCACTTTAAACTTTTCAATAATATAATAATATTTAAATTTATTTAACAAATCATTTAAATAGAAAAACTATTTTCCTTTACATCCACAATTCTCTTCATACATGTTATGGTATGAAGAGACTTGAAGATTCCAAGTGTTTTAAACAGCTTTCATTCAATTTAAAAACCTATTTTTCGATGTCACTGGACTAACAGGGAGGTTTCACTGAAAAATAATGTACTTAGCGAAAAAAAACCGCACAGGCGTCAAGAATGTAACTTTTAGGCTTTAATACATAAGCGTGAACAAATACCAAATAAGATTTACTGCTGCACTCAAAGACGTTAATGATTCATTAACTATCTAATGGTTCGTTAGTCATGATTTAATTATTAAAAACATGAAAACGAATCATTACTTAATGAAATTCTATCAATGTAAGATTATTATTTTGTATTATTTTTTAATATTTTGTTTTCTATCTTTCTAGTTACGATCGTGATCAACCTTTTACCTTCCAAATTGGCGTCGGGCAAGTCATCAAGGGTTGGGATCAGGGACTTCTGGACATGTGTGTCGGTCAGTATTTTTTTTAGGAGTGGTAGGCAGTAGTTTCTCACACTGCCGATCCAAGGCAGACCACCACTTACAAGTGTACAGACAATGAAGTGACTTAGTCGCGTTGCCTTGTAAATTGTGACTTGTAAGTTGCCGGTTCCAACTAGGTCAGCATAGTGGATGTGACTGCTAATTACAGTTATTGTTGTCATATGTCGAGATCGTAGTATTTTATTTTTAATATGCGTATGGTTTTGGGCAATAGAAAATATTGTCTGTGTCTCTTTGAAGTTTTATCAGTCGTTGGCACTCATGCTTTCCATCAGGCTTAATGAGACAAAAGAATAAAAGCTGCGATATTGTTTCTAACTATAGATGTACGGATTACACAAACATTTTAATAAAGATATTTCCATCACAAATGTGACATGATATATACGCCCTACTTCGTGCCCTAAGTAATGAGATTGTTTTTTGAATGCATGCACTTTGTTTTCTCGTTTTTATTATTTATTTTCTTCATACCCAACAATATAAAGTTGCCGGTACAGTGAAGGCGATTATGGTAACTGTGAAATATTTTTCTCGCGTTTCAATAAAAATTACGTTAATAATTTGGTGGTTTCCGACCAAATCAGAGACATCCTCATATCGGAGACATTCTCAAGAAAGCTAGGTTGCCTAGTGCCCATGTCCGTAGAGGTTGTTCGTATGAAGAAAATTGTAGATGAGAGAGAAGCAAGGGAGTTGTGGCAAGTAGCGCTTCATTATCCCTGAGTGAAAAAGGCATGATTGATTGATTTCATAGAAATTTAAGAAATCATTCATTATTGTTTAATAATAATTAAGGCGACCGTTGTGTAGTGGCAGTGCAATAGTCACGCAAACAGAAAGCACGGTTTAAAACCACTCACAGGTACCAATGTATCTTTGATGCAAGCACTTTATAGTAGCTTAGTATAGAAATGTAAATATATTTAAAAAAATAGTTTAACTAATTCAATTACAATTCCAGGTGAATCTCGCAGACTTGTAATCCCCGCCTCCCTCGGCTACGGTGAACGTGGAGCCGGAAATGTGATCCCACCCGGAGCTACCCTTCACTTTGAGGTTGAGCTTATCTACATCGGCAACACTACCGCTAGCACCAATGTCTTCAAGGAAATCGACGCCGACAAGGATAACATGCTCTCTCGCGAAGAAGTGAGTATTCAATCAGCGTTCAAAGCTATGGATGCCAATGGGGATTTAGAGTTGTCACGAGAAGAGGTTGGTAGCGTAATTAGATGCGCTTACACACTTTGGTGGGGGATTCTTCTTAACTACTATTTCTTTTGTTAATTACATCGAAATAACTCTTCTTTCACAACATCTTCTTCTTATTGACAGCTCTATTTAATGTAGTATTTAGTTATATTATACCTATGTTAACCCTAATTTAAAAAGAAAAAGTAAAATTTGGCAGTTTTTTAGTTGAACATCAACTAAAAAACCGCTAGAGTGCGGTTCATAAAGCGAGCCAACTGCTACTGCAGTTAAAAGACTGGAAGTAGCAGTCGCGTAAAATATGCCGGCCTAGTTGAGACCGGCTACTTTTAGGCTCATCCCGAAATACGACTGAGTCACTTAATGGTTTGCATACTTGAAAGTGGTGGGCGGTGGTATTACCCCGGGTCGGCAGGCTGGGCGAATGACTACCAACTTTGCTTTCAATACCTAAATTTTTGTATCAGTATCTAAAGTTATAAACTTTTATCAGGTGAGCGAATACCTGAAGAAGCAAATGGTTCAGGCTGAGGACGCTGAAATGACTGATGAGATCAAGCAGATGATGGCCAGCCATGATAAACTTGTTGAGGAAATCTTCCAGCATGAGGACAAGGACAAGAATGGTTTCATCGACCATGGGGAGTTCTCCGGCCCTAAGCACGATGAGCTCTAAATTAATTTTAATAATAATATTAGAAAAAACATTCAAGCTGTAAAATTGAATGTAGTTACCCTTCCCTTTCGTAATCTGATGTAAAGTAGTGATGTTACAAAACGATTCGGCTTTACCATGTAGCTTCTTAGAAGATATTGTAATCTTTAAATATAAGGTGCGGATGATAATTTGTAAGCAAGGGTTTTTTATAATTTATTATAGAAGTCAGTTGTTAATTTTAATTAAAATCTATTATTTGTTGTCTCTTTTTCTTGTAACTTATATCCTAAATTATTAGATTTTAAATTCTCTTGTTGACATTCCGTTCGAGGTATGGTAATTGGGAATAATTTGTTAACGAAATTTCATTAATTTTCTGTTGTACCGAATTAATATAAAATAGTTTTTTTATTTTATTTTTAAGAGAAATGTTTGTTTAGTGAAACGAATTGTTTTGTATGTTGTTGTTTATGATTTTTGTGGATGGTTTTTCAATAAATATTATATGAATTATGTTTGTGTTAAATTTTTTTACCTCTGACCTTGGAATATTTACCGTGACTGAGGCAACCGGTAAATTAAACGTATGCCAAATAGATGTCAAAAGTCGAGTCACAATAATAAAATCTTTATTTATAATTGCTGATCAAGCGGTTCTTTAGTTTTAATTTACTGGACGACAGATGAGAATGTGCCCGAATGCAAAGGATACTTTTTAATTGTTCTTTAAAATAAATATAATGAGAAAACTAGAAATTTTGAGTATAAAGCGAGACATATTGAGCTTCAGGTGAGGGTTGTAAAAAAGTGGCGTCTTTGTCTATCCTTATTAGATTAGATTTATTGTGATAAAGAACTTAAGAATGTAATCATCATTACTATATCTTAGGCGAACGCGGTATAGGGAAGAGCATCCGCATTTTGTCGACCGAATCGTCAGTCGAACTAAACAGTTCGGTGCGTCTTTTCTTTGTAGAACAATTGACAAGTGGAATGCTTTGCCAGCCCATGTGTTCTTTCCATCTCGCGAACTGTACAGACAAGTGGTTTTTGAATCAGAGGGTCTTGGTTTGCGATGCCATTATACTACCTATTTTATTGTGACAGGACATCTGACCTCGATCCGCCTGATGATAAGTAAGAGGAGGTCCAAGAGTGACGACGACTCAAAAAACCGTGTCAGTTCACGGCTGCTATGCCGGCCGTGTAGTTTGGTTGTGCATTTTCTATGAAACAATACCTTAGTGCAGAAATGTAAAAAAAAAGTTAAAATTTGAAGACTGGTGACGGCGAGCGACTAAGACAGCCGTGACCTCTGTTCTGTCTTTGCACTCTTGGACCTCATGCTTACCGATGTCAAGGCATCGTACCGTGTGTCAATTCTGTGAGGACCGTGATAAATGGCGCTTTATGCTCATAGCTTATTTTAATTTTATTGTGGCGATATGAATATTATTTATATATCGAATATGACAGCACTCCGCCTGTTTTTAACCTGGTGTGCACTCCATAATTGGATGCGATTGCTGCTACAGTTAAATAGCAGTCGTATCCACTATGCCGGCCTAGGATTAAATAAAACACAATAATAATGTCTCATGCTATATATTTTGATGTAAAATGTTAAGTCACACACAATATAGATATTAAATAAATAAATGAAAAGAAAAACAACAAATTTCATTGGACTTATTACTTGTACTTATTTGCACATTATAAATGCGGTCAAAATGTATATAATTAAAAGTTACTAAAGTGCTTGTATCATAGAAACAGTACAACCAAAGTACATATATACCAATATACATTGGTACTGGTAAGTGGTTTTGAACCCGTGCTCTCGGTTTGCGTAACCATTGCACTACCACTACACTACGGTCTTCTTAGTTGGTGTACAGAACGTGAAATGATTTAGTCGAATTTCGGGATCTTTAAAGTTACTTTAGGTCAGCTTTAGTCGACCGCATTCCAGCTTAAGATCAGCGGCCCTGGATCATTATTAATATTATAAAAGCCCTTTAATTTTTTCATCATAAAAAATGTACTATTATATAATAATTGATTATTGAATTAAACAAATTTTATGCGGCTTACTATCGCGTTTATTTAATATTTGTTTAATTCAATAATCGATATGTTCGAGAAAAATCTAGGTAAAAAGTCGAATAACTTTATCGAAATAACTTATTATGATTTTTAGTATATGTTTTTTTATTCTTAATAAATTGGAAACGTATTCTGCGCCCCCCTCCCCCCCCTTGACACCTTTCTATGCCCGCTAAATGTGCTCGGCCTACTGGTTGGAAACCACTGCACTATGAACAAAGGCGGACTTAATATAGAATGCCTTTACTAGTAAAACTTTTAGGACATTGTGATCCGATGTTTTTAGGAGTATATAGATCCCGACAGACAAAAAGAGTGCTGGGCGTCTACAGTAAGAATAGACGTAAGTCTGCTGATCTATACAGTCGTGTACATAATTAATAATATTTTTAAAATTATACATATTTGTAAAACGGAAAGTAATCAATCAATCAAATTGTCACGTCTTTTTCCCACAGAGATAGGTAGAAACAATGGATCGCCACTTACCACGATCCTTACACAGCTCCCTTGCTTCCTTCACATCCACAATTCTCTTCATACAGACTCTGTGATTATGGGCACTAGGCAACCTAGTTTTCTTGAGGATGTCTCCGATTTGGGCGGAAAACACTCCCCTGGGCCTGCCTTGTTTAACGCATCCATCCACATCAGATTTATAAATTGCTTTCGTCAATCTTCTTTCACTCATCCTTTCCATGTGCCCAAACCATCGGAGCATTCCTTTGTCAATTCTTGTCACTACATCTTCTTTCAAGCCACATATAAAAAGTAAAGTAAAGAAAAGTAAGTAGGTAACAATAATAATAGGTAGGCGCGGCTTCAATGCCAGAACTTTTTTTATCTGCCGGGATATTCTATGCACCAAATTAGAGACATACAAATACATACAAAGGTATAAAAGTTAATACATCCTCACAATAAATACACTCAAATAAACATACATTGTACTATAACATACACAAAATAATAATATAATAAGAAATTACACATAAATATATTTATTTTGACATAAACCACAGTTTTTTGTGGGTGAAAAGGTATTTTAAATAGGAACCAATTTCCGTGTAACCAATTTTTTAATTAATGTAAATTTTGACATTATTATGTTTAATAAAAAGTCTTTGAGATTCAGTGCTTAAAAATAAACATAAATAAATAAAATTTTAAAGGGTTATCTATTGTGACTTAAATTCTATCGTCATACAATAGAGCCCTGGTTATTAAGGGAGCGTACCCTAAGCTTTAATATCATTCTTGTGATGATATTTTTAAGGTTCAATTTACTTTAGCGTTTACAATGGAGATGAAGCATACACATTTTCTGTCAGATTATCCGACATAAACAGATGATAAACAGTCAAATAAAAAATAATAAAATTTAAAATGTCTATAATAGTTCAATGCTCTCGCTTATCGAAGATGGAGGCCCCTGAAACAAAAAAAGAAAATTGGTCATTTTCTGTATAAATATTTTTTTTTCTTTATTGTGGATATGTCGAGCCGCTGGAGTGCAATTCATAAATGGACTGCTACAAGGTAAACAACTGTCGGCCTAGATAGAACCGGCAACTTTAAAAAAAATATATATTTTTTTAAAAAAGGTATAGGCAGAGACAATGGAGCGCAACTCCCTCGCTTTCTTCTTATCCACAATTCTCTTCATACAAGTTATGACTAGTCGCATTTTGGGATCAGGCCTTTGAATGTAGACAATGCAAACTGAGCCGGTATTTTTAAGCCGTACGAGCTCATGGGCTCCCCTAGGCTTACTATAAGTCAAGTCAAGATCTTAATAAATAAAAAGTTGGTATTTAACCTCGTCTTTTCACCCCTGGGAGCGTATTTGTCGGCTGAATTGGCAGTCGAACTAAAAGTTTCGGCCCTAAAAGTTTCTTTGTAGAACAATCGACAAGTAAAATGCAGCCCATGGGGTGCAAAAGAAGTGACCTGTGAATAAGAAACACACCCCTCCCGCACCGCAGGAACCTGATTATGTAGTAGCGTTACACCATGCCAAAGTCACGGCATTCGGTTTTACTGCGTTCCAATAAATTCTACTTACATCAATAAGTGCTACTTACATTTACTTGTTTCGGACAGCCTCGCCCTCTTTCTGGCAGCTGGCTTCTTCTTTGGTGATGCTGCTTTAACTATTTTGTCTATTAACTCTTCATCGGCATCATTACTAAAATTAATCACACAATGTAATTAATTTAATTATTATGATTGATATTCAATATCTGCCCTCGACTTGCCGCTTGCCTTAGGTCCAAGTTAAACAGGGGCACGTCAAGTCCAAGAGCACCGAACGACAGGAAAAACTGTCAACCGTGTGTCACAGTTGACGTTACTATGCCGGCCAAAGGTTCCATTACACGCATCGTTTGGACCTCTTCTTGTTTACCATCAGCCGGGTCGAGGTCAGATTTCAGATGTCGTGTCACAATAAAAAATAAAAAAAGCTGCTGTAAAGAGGCATTGTTAACCTATATAATACACAAAATATTTTTTTTTGAAAATTTCGCATTATTTAAGAGGGTCCCAGTCGCCGTCCCAATGCCGGCCAAAGGTCCTTCACGCATCGATTGAAGGATCCAAGGCTATAGGATGGAGAGAACACATGGGCTGGTATAGCATTCCACTTGTCGATTGGTCTGCCAAGAAACGACGCACCGAAGTTTTTAGTGCGACTGCCGATTTGGTCGACAAAATGCAGATGCTGCCCTCGACCAGTGCGGGTATTACGGTAGTAAAAAGCTATTATTACATTGTTGTTTTGTTAAAAATTTTTTTAATAGAAATTGACAATGCCTCTTTACAGCAGCTATTAACATCTACTCTGTTTTGACATTACCTTTAATTATTTTTATGTAATTATAATATTCATGTTTTTTTACTGTAAGTTGATACCTAATTAATAAATTAATTTGAAATAACGGAATAAATACTTACGAATTAAATCGTAATTTGGAGGGTTTCCTAAAAATGCAAAGGGAGGACTTGGAATCTTCTTCCAATATTCTTGTTAAAGCGCAGTCCTTTTCTCCGGGTTCATTTTTAGAAGCGCTAGCTGCGTTCTGCGATTGTAATTTAATTATTTTTAATAGTTAATTATTATGATTAAATATTATAAATGGGTCGTTAATATGCATCATCAAACAAGTAGTCAGGACTTTTTCCCACAGGGATAGGCAGGGACAATAGAGCGCCGCTTCCCTCACATTCACAATTTTCTACATACTCTATGGTTATGGGCACTAGGCACCTCAGCTTTCTTAAGGATGTTACAGATTTGATCCTGGGTCTGCCTCGATTAATGCATCCATCCACATCAGATTTATAAATTCCTTTCGTCCATCTACTTTTACTCACCCTTTCCATATGCTCAAACCATCGAAGCATGCGTATAATCGAGTCTTTAATAATGGCTGTAAAATGTAAAAAAAATAATACATTTGTAATTTTTAAATGACTTACATCGAGAACCATTTTCTCTCTAATTTTATTTCGTTCTCTTTGACTATTTTTCAATAACACTCGCTCTCTTGTTGTTCGGTACTCGAGGGCAAACTCAGAAATTATTTTAAGGAAAGACGATGGTGTTGTTTTTCCTATGTCTGATGGTGGAACGCCCAGATAAAGCAGAAATTTGTTATACCTGTAACAATACGATTCAAATAAAAATACATAATTATGGTGTAGTGATAGTGCAATGGTTACGCAAACCGAGAGCACGGGTTCAAAACCACTTGCCTGTACCAATATATCTTTCATATATGGTACTTTGGTCCGTCCTGTTTCTATGATACAAGCACTTTAGTAGCTTGGTATAGAAATGTTAGTAAAAAATATATTAATAAATCTGTGTCAAGACAATTAGGAAACCAAGGTATGCATTAGATATTTAGACTTAAAAATAACTTAAAATAAATCGCAATGTCGCATAGCAAAGTAGACTATTTAAATCATTAATTTATTTTCGCAAGAGCACCGCTTCTCACTTCACAAAGTCGCGCTAACAATTTAAATCTATGTATAAAAATCAATATGTTTGTTAATATTTAAATTTTGCTCACAATTGCGCAAAGGTTAATAGGATAGTTATAGAGCCGATATGTGGCGAAGTTGTCAAGATCTAAATGCTATCCTGATTAATACAAGTTTAAACTGCTAGTCTTTTTAGTAATAAATACATTTAAATTCATGGTCTTAACAACACGCTGGTGAGCACATTGACCACTCCACCACCAAAACAACTTCCAGACCTGAAGAAAATATATTTTAATTATGTTTTATTAACAATAAAGATAATTTATACACATGACGAGTAGCGTTCTAGCAAGATTTGCAGATTAATTTACCTTATCATTATTTTAGATTCAATAAATTTTAATAAAATTATCCTCTGAGCTGCATCCGTCAGAAATTCATTGATTTTAGTTTTTATCTGCGTACTGTCATGAGCAGCTATTTGTTTGAGGTGGTCAAATGATGCTTTACAGTCTGATTCCAGTTTCATGAGGTTGACACTAAGAGCTTGAAAATCTACTTTCGAAGCTCGTAGCACAGGTCCCATCTGTAAAAGGGTAAATTACTTAGTTACTTATATTGGTGGCGGAAATTTTGCCAAGTTCGCTGATCCGGGGTAGTACCTTCACTTTCAAATGTACTTTTAAGTGACTCCGTCGCGTTTCAAGATAAGCTTGAATGTTGCCATTTCCAGGAAGGTCGATATAGTGGCTGCTACTGATACTTGCAATTTCCAATGGTACAGCTTCTCTCTTTTTTCGTTTCTTATTTATTGTAGTAATATTTAAACATTAATTCTCTATCCCTGTGGGAATTGAGGCGTGATGACGTAGTAAACACATCACAAAACTATGACTTACTTCACTATAAAAATCAGAACTGTCCGGGAATTTATCGTTGACCATCTCACAGATATGATATAGTAGCGAATGTTTATGGACAGTATCCTTCACTTCGATGACCTTAGATAGGTACTCTAGCCTGAACCCTTTCACCTGGCATCCATTGAGGAAAGACCCCACAGTCCTTAGCACTGAGAGGATATTTTTAAATGTTTTATTCACTTTTAATTGCTCCGTGCTAAGTTTTAAGTCCATCAGTGGCTCCGCTATTTCCCTCTGTAATAAATATATTATTTTATTCTTAATAAATTCGCACGTGATTACTTCAATCAATCAATCGAATTGTCACGCCATATCTTACAGAGACAATGGAGCGCCACTTGCCACGATCCTAAAACAACTTCCACACATCCACACTCTCTTCATACAAGCTCTACGGTTATGGTCACTAGACAACTCGGCTTTCTTAAGGATGATTTCGATTCCATTGGTTGCTTCTTAATAATAAACTAATTTATAAAAATGCATTTATTCAAGAATGATTAATTATTGCCCATTAATGGTTTCAATAGTATCTATTCAAGACAAATATATTTAGATGTTTATTAAACACGGAGAGTCACTTAAATGATCAAATATTCAATTGTCTGAAGTGGATATAATTGTCACCTATTTCTACATCCATAGTGGTTAATAGCAACAGTTGTCACCAGTGCTACACGATTGACATTAAAATGCAAACAATGCATCTTAGTAGTACCAATCTATAATCTATTTGATTAGCCGTAGACAGACATACAGACAAAATAATTATTATTGATAAAAATAAATTAGTGGCCTTATCACTAAAAGCGATCTCTTCCAGGTAACCAATCTTAATAGCCCGACCATGCAGATTCACGCCGAGAAGTCTCAGCGATAAGGTTTGCCAAGACTTCTTACGAACTGTATTGTTCACACTTAAGGTTTGTCTCACTTACATTCCTGTCGCCATCCGGCATGGACGACTTTGAAAAAATGCCGAGATATCACTGGCTAAAACCTCCTACGCCCCTACCTCAGCTTGTTAGCATACTTCGTAAATTCCATCTTGACCTTTTCAGACTTCGTTTGCCAGTTTTGGTCAATGCTCCGGCAAGGAGTTATCTGACATCAATCAAATTTTTACGCCTTTTTCCCACAGGGATAGGCTAAGACAATGAAGCGCACTTTCCACGATCCTGACACAACAAACTTGTTTTCCTCACATCCACAATTCTTTTATCATCTGACATCAACTTAACTTAAACAATTTTTTTATATATTTTTTATTATACATTTCTTTACTAAGCTACTAAAGTGCTTGTATCATAGAAACAGGACAACCAAAGTACAAAGTAAAATGGTACAAAGTAATTGGTACCAGTGAGTGGTTTAGAACCCGTGCCATTCGGCTTACGTAGCCTTGCACTGCCTCTACACCACGGGTGCCTCCCTTCCTATAAGGCTTAAACAAGCCAACCCAAACTGCCATTTTCTATAACCCTGATGATGTTTAGGCAGACTATGACGCGTTTCGGGATCAGCTTAAAAGTTACCTGCAAATATTCGGCATATAGGATGTCACAGATACTTACTTACTTAGAGTTATTTACCTTGGTATCAGTCGCCTTTAATTATGAACCGCTCTCAGGCCTGGCGTCAGGCAGCGTGTTGTCATAAATCGAGCCATAATATTAAATTAAAAAAAACACTTGCTTCAATTACATCCAAAATTTCTACAATTATAGTGACACTCACCTCTAAGTTATCAAAGTCAAGCTTGAACACCCACAATTTAAGACGCGAAGACAATTCACTGATTGACGCTAGTGTCATTAGAAATTGTTCCGCACTGCCTAACGGTATGTCTGGACTTGCATTCTGAAAATATTTTATTTATTTATTATGCTAGCCCTCAAATGTTGGTATTAAAAAAATACGAAATTGTTAGCCAAATAATGATTTTGTATAATTGGTGCCTTATTTTAAATTATTTTCATCTTTATTAAGTAAACCAACCAGCAATCACCCTTGACTTAATCGCCGTCACTATACCGGCTATAAATTGGTGATTGAGTTGATAGAGAACGCAGTATAATACAATATTATACTGGGTATAAAAGTATTAGTATGTATATTTATTTTAAAATGTACCTGAGCCTCCTGAATTTTACATATTTCTTCTTCTGTTGGAAGCATCGTTAATATTTTTTCAATCCCTTCTTTACCAATAGTTGTCGCGTCCATTTTCATTATCGCAGCCTTGATGGTTTGCAATGGTGGTAATTTTTTCATTGCTATGTTGATAGCATTCGAACGCTTTGCATCCAGAATCATAGTGTTTCTCTTCGGTTCTGATAATTTCTGCAGCAATTTTAAAATATTGTTTATTGTACTTAAGATCTGACCTCAACTTACCTGATGGTAAGCAGGGAAAGGTCATGAAACGCCAACAACTGAAAAAACTCAGTCCATGGTTACCTCAGTTGCCATCACAATACCGGTATTGATATCTATATTGAGTTGCATGATGGTAAACAATAGAAAGTTAAATAGCGACGACGATTGGAAAAACCGATTCAGTTTACAATGGTAGTCATGCTTCGCTCAAAGGTAGGATGGGGACACGCTCAAAAACACTAGGACTGGTAAAGCATTCCATTTGTCGATTGTTCTACAAAGAAGTCCCCCACAGTCCGACAATCAATTCGGTAACAGAATGCGGATGCTTTCCCTACCTCTGGGTAACGGGAGTAAAAAGACGAGGTAGCAACAAGGCGTATTATTTTTTATATTCTAAGATGCTACTGTACGCCGCCATCTATAAGTGCAGACGCTTACAATCAAACAAACGTCTACAAGCAACAGTCGCATTCAATATTCTGGCAGAGCGGAATCCCGACAAATTCCAAGGTGATCTTGAAACGCGACTAAGTCATCATCATAATCAGCCGCAAGACGTCCACTGCTGAACATAGAACGCCATTCCCAACGACAATATAGAAGATAGCAGTTGGTATTTAGTCGTTTACATGGAGAGAGGAGTTGCTGGTGCTTTAACCATTACTTTAACCGAGTCGTTAGTTCTTCACATCAACCTTAGGAATCTAGCATTTGCCTCTCTACGTTGCCTACCTTGTGCTGCTCGTACCCATCCCTTAACTCTCTAAGCCGATCACCACACTGTGTAAAACCGAACTTGTATGTTAAACCAATAGCCAAAACCAATCACAAAAATAGAACAAATTTTTAAGAGATTCACTTTCTATAATAAATCTAGCAAACAAAATATACTCAGAACTAGTTATTGTAAAAGCAGTAGAAGGTTCTTTGTCCTTAGCTGGTAATAATAATTCCAATCCTATATAGAATTACTCGTACATAGAAAGCATATGGATTTTGAATACTTTGATAATTTATGTTTCATCATGTTTCATTGTCTTGCCATCGTTTATTAAAATGTTAATAGAAGCGTGCAGGGTTGCAGACGTGCTACTTACTCATACCAAAACAAGATGGGCAAGCAAATAATGTAGTGTAGATACTTTTAGTCAACTTTCGGAATCAGCTTGCAAGTTACATCAGTTCAGCCAGGTCGGTACATTGTGAAATATGCACTCTATAGGTACTCCTATATATAGGTGCAGGATAACTTTTATACTGATGTTTAATTTAGATTATATATATGAGAATGAACGTCTTATTTCGTTCAAAAAGTTGAAATTTAGTAAAAACAAAAAACAACCACCACCGAGGCATAGGTATTATACTCCAACAAAATAGATAAGACTAGTTTTTATTATTAAACCGAAGATGTGGAGCAGGTGAGAGAACTACTCATGTCTGGTGTAATAGATCTCGCCTAACAATGCGAGTACATATTAATACCAAATATTTAGCACCGGAGCGAGCATGAATAATTGAAGTACTTAAAATTTCGACCTCTTACCATTTTTCTGGCTCTTTCGGTTTCGTTTAGACTTAATGAAATGAATCTTTGCATTTCTGGCATTCAAATTGTTGGATTATATACATTTTTGATGAATTAGTAGATAGTATTAATTCGAAGGATATACAATATTATCTAACACGAGTAATACATGTTAACTAAGGCATGGAAGTTAAATACTGGCACTAAGAAGTCAAACCTGGCACTAAATGCTACCAAACCAAAACCGTACTTACTTCCTTTAATGTAGGAGAAACAGCATCACATGAAAAATATAACATTTATATAAGTATGCCATTTATTTAAAAAAAAACTTAAAAAGAGAAATAAAAAAGAGAACTAATAAATTGATTACCTTCATTATCAAATCATTGGATTTAGATTCAAACAAGTGCTCCAGCATATTAGTATCTACGACGACCGATGGGAGGTCGTCCCAGATAAATCCCCCCACTTTTGCCTTCATTGGTGACGGCATTGGGAATTCATTAATTTCTCTCCAAAATAATTTTACCGTCTTTCTATTTTTCTTGATGGATGATTCTGAATCGCTAGATTTTGGAGGTGCAGGGATGGTAATTCCCAATGACGTGGGTGGAGGAGGTGGGGTGGGTCCAAATACCAGCATGTTTGGTGGAGGGGGAGGAATTCCAGATGACGATGATAGGCTAGAAATATCCTCATCGCCATCGAACTGCAAGTCAGAAAAATCCAGATCACATAAACTGAATTTTCCTGATTTGCATTTTTTTTCCAATTCCTCCCATTGCAACTCACTTTCTGTTTTGACTTTTTGTATTGATATTGCAGAACTCTTTATAATTTCTGTAAGAAAATAAATATATTTAGTCTCGTTACTCAAAGAAAGTTTAATTTTAGGGTTAAAATATATTAATGAAAATACCTTTAGATTGTGACTTTGCCAATTCCTCTTTTGCCTTCGACACAATTCCAACCATATTTTCCACTTCAACCATTTTCTCATCGGGAGAAACAGCTGGAGTACTTAATCTAGTCAAAGTAGCGGGACTATGGAGAGTCACGCTGTGTCCCAGAGTCCCATTATGGATCCTTTGTTTCAATCCCTTAGTATATTGAATGCCTAAAATAATATACTATTTAAAGAAAATGTAAAAAGGATAAAATAAATTGATTCACAACCAAAATCCATGCAAAAATACAGACCATTTTCAGCAATGTTGAGATTCCTCATGCTATTATATATGTTATCTTCTTTAGTATTATAATCATTGGTATTATCATCGTCGTGATTGCCATATTTCTTTGGTTGAGATCCGTGTCGGTTACCATAAATGCCGCATTTTATTTCGTTATAATCTTTTATTTCCAAATTGTTTTCGTCATTGCCAATATCTTCATAAATCAAATCCCTTCTCCTTTTTAAAATTTGAGTGAATTCAAAGTTTTCCTTATAATCCCTTATTGGTGGAATGACCCTTGTCGAGTTTGTTATTGGCAATTTTAAATCGGCTTTCGGCGGAATGAGTAAAGACGGCAATAGCACTAATTGGTTAGTAGTCAAAAAGAAAATGTTTATTAATAAAAAAACATGCTCCAAACCTTCACACATCAAAACATTAATAACATCTTAGTATATGGAATAAAGACTTAATTTACTCAAATATAAACTTTAAATTATAGACCCCATTATTAATAAATCTTTAACAATAATATTTGAATGCTTTTCGTGTAACGAAAACTTTTCGAATTAGAATTTTTGTGGACAATACTAATGAAAGAGTGACGTACAATAGGAGATTTTTTATTATGACTCTCTGGCTTCGACCTGCCTGATCTTTATTTAGATCTTTAGAATTTGTTCTGTCAAGTGGAAAAGATGATATCTGTCAAGTTATAAGATGATAGCTGTTATTTTATTTTATTGTGACACGATATTAGACCACGACCCGCCTGATGATAAGCAAGAGAAGGTCTAAGAGTGCCGACGACTAAAAAACGGACTTGTTTACGGCTGCCCCAGTCGCCGTCACTATGGCTTTTTTACTCCTCGCTTGAAATCTCTCGATTATGTAAAGTGATTGTAAAAACTCTTTGATTGTCAGATGTGTAGCTGACAGGAGTACAACTGACTGAACTCATGCAATAACTACTTTTACTTAGTCCTTAACGTGTTCATTTGTACGTAATTTTAAAAGTCACGACTGCAGCAATGGTATTGAATGAAAACAAACTCGGTTTTCTCAGTCGGGACGAGGTCAAATGTCGCGTCACAATAAAAAAACGTAAGTAAATTTATTGTTTCGAAAAATGTTGATTATGCCAACTATGTCTTTTATTCGTTATTCTTAATCCATATACCACGATGTTTGATTCTGAAATATAACTAAATATTACCGCTATCCAGTTGCTGTTGGATCAAGTGTTTCCTCCTTTCGGATCGACAGTTGGGGCTTCTTACTCTCCTTGGGCTTAAAGCAGAGGCATCGAGACTTCTGAAATACATGGAATTTATAAAATATGTCTTTTAATATCTTTTAGTCGAAATCCAGGAGTCCAAGAGAAGTTTATTGTCAAAGTGTTTTCAATTAAGGACCCGTTCTCAGGTAAAAGCCTCCGTCCTTTTGTTCCAGTTTCCTCTGTCCTGCGCTTCTCTAGTACAATTGTATCCCGAGCCCATATTATACGAATATTATAATTAAAAAAAAGTATTAGGCACACAGTTAGTGGCCATTTGCCCAGTCTGACTCAGTCGCGTTACGAGATCAGCTTGAATGTTGCCGGTTCCAACTAGGCCCGCATAATGGATGAGGCTGATAATTGCAGCCTAACATCAGACGGTGTGATGTCACATGTCGAGCCATAAGAAAAGATAATAAAATGATTTGATACTGATATAAAGGCATATTTATATCAGTAACAAATCAGAATATCTCTTATGTCCAGCTTATGTCGATCTACAATAAAAAATAATAAAACATTTATTCTAAATATCTATCTATCAATTAATTGTATATTTAATTGGGGACCTTCAGCTAGGCGCTTGGCCAAGGAGTTCTCCAAGGCTAACGGAGAAGTCTGGAGACAGGAAGGATGGCAATTATTTCTGCCAACGTATTAGCATTGCTCTACAAAGGGGAAATCCAACATTTCCTTGGGACTATCTCTGATGCGACGTCATTAGATGATATTTTTTATTTATAGTTTAATTATAGTTAATACATTTTAAATTTTATCTATTTCTCAATAAATAATATTATTATCTAATTGTTTAGATTATTTATTACATTTTATAATCTATAAAAGCTGACTCAACTCCCTCGCTTTCTTCACATTCACAAAAACTATGGACCCCTGCTTTTAACGCAATGTAAGGACATTTTTTACCCTTGACATGTTGTTATTATTATCAATAAATCGAACAAATTAACACACATTTCCTACAAGGATAGGCAGAGATAATGAAGCGCCACTTGCCACGATCCTGACACAACACCCTCGCTTCCCTTACATTTGATGACAGACGTGGACGAACGGTTAGCGATTAGTTTGGTTTTTAAAATCCCGGGATCGATTTCTGGTCGGGGCAAATAGCTTAATTTTTATTTGTAATATTTAATAATTTTGTAATAAATATTGCAAATATTTGTTAATAATAAAAAGAGGTGGATATTTGCTTCGGGTCTGCTTATCAAAGGTACTCAGTCTGCTGATCCGGGGTAGTACCACCACTTACAAGTATACAGACCGTGAAGTGATTTGGTCGCGTTTCGGGATCAGCTTGTAAGTTGCCGATTCCAACTAGGCCGGCAAAGTTAATGTGATTGCTTCTCACAGTTATTGAATTGTAGTAGCAGTGGCATTCATTCATGTACCACACTCCAGCTTAACATCAAGTGGGGTGCTGTCATATTATATTATGTCGAGTCACAATTAATTTTTTTTAATTCTTTTCATACAAGCCTTATTGTATTTTTTAAACTCCAAAACAATAATGCGCAAAATGTTACTCAATATGTTTTTAATGTAATTATTTTTGCAACTCCATATATTTTGTTTCTTGATGCAGGATAACATCATTTATTCTTGGAAACCAATGTGACATTAGATAGGCTACGTTCTAATTAAACTTATGATTCACTAACACAGCGATAATCATCATAATAGTTATATTGACTTCACGTTGTTTCAATATTATCTTATTTGTGTATTATCATTTTAATTTAGATACATTGTCATAGACACGACGACTAAGGCAACTATGTAATGAAACAGTTTTTACAGTCATCCGCGCTCTTGGTCCTTTCCTTGCTTACCATCAGGCAATATGTTTTTTTATACATATACCCCATAAGGATATCAATAATAAAAATATTCAAACCACTACGTTGATCTAGTGATGATCTTCTTATAACGCTTTTTTTATATTTTAACGAAGCCAGCATATTACATGTGACTGCTGCTAGCAGATTTTTGTACCACAGTAACTGAGCGACCCAAGTACATACGAATCGTATCAAAGACACCATAGCACTGGCAAGTGGTTATGAGCCCGGGACTCTTGGTTCGCCTAAACTTTCATCCGTGATAATTGACTTGCCAATATTATTTTTTTTGTTACGTGATCTTGCCTAAAATTAGAGGATGTCCAAAAGCGCTGACGATTGGTCCATCAGTAAGTTGGCTAATATTTTATGTATATATGATATTTTTATACCAACATATCATAGAAACTGAACGACCAAAGAATATATATTAGATATACATTGGTACAAGCAACCAGTTTGCAAGGCCATCCAGAACTACATCACTGTCGCCTTGATTATTAAATTAAGTCACGCCTTTTTACCCACAGAGATAGGTAGAGATAATGGAGCGCCACTTGCTACAATCCTGACACAACTCCCTCGTTTTCCTTACATCCACAATTCTTATCATACAAGCTCTAGGATTATAGGCACTAGGCAACCCAGCTTTCTTGAGGATGTCTCCGATTTGGTCGGAAAATACCCTCCTGGGTCTGCCTCGTTTAACGCAGTCATCCACATCAGATTTATAATTATAAAATAATATCAAATTAATTATTATTTTTATACATAGTAGTATTTTTAACAAGAAAACTCACTCAGCAAATGTCTGCATTTTATCATTATATCCATTATGGGTTACTTCCATTTCACTATCATCACTTTCCTGAAAGTCTACACTGGCTTTATCACTATTCTCCTCAGAGACATTTTCAACACCACCCGCCACTTTAACAACAGTCTTACTCAAAAAACTTTCGACTTTTCGACAACGATTGTAGCTCAACGCATCAATACTAAACTTTGAATAAGACTGCACGAAACCACTACAGTCTTGCATTTTCACTTTTGTTCAAGTGTTTTTATTTTATAACCATATACAGTCTGTATTTTAAACTACTTATTATTTACGAAGTTTGTTATATTAAATTTTGGCGGTATCTTTAATTAAAATTAAAAATAACAGTTCTAATAAAATTTAATTTGTGATAATTTAAAACGTATTAGTTTATTTGACGTCCTAAACTCACTGGCTTCATATAGGGACTGGCAGTGATAGCGGATGTTTTGTCACAGGATTAATTTTTTTATAAGTTTCGGAAGCGCTGAACATTTTGTCGATACGTTTTTAAATTGGTGTGACATAGAACATGTTTACGACGTAATAGTACATAATACAACAAACATTTATATAATTGTATATAAATTTTCAGATTGCCTAGTGCCCATAATCATAGAGCTTGTATGAAGAGAATTGTGAATGTGAAGGAAGCGAGGGAGTTGTGTCAGGATCGTGGCAAGTGGCACTCCATTGTCTCTGCCTATCCCTGTGGGAAAAACGCGTGACAGTTTGATTGATTGATTGATTTTCACCAGGGAATGACATGATGACAATGATTCAAAGATTTTATAATCAGGATCGATTTATTAATTTCGCATAGGCCTTCTGGCTCTTGTAAGAGTTAAGACTTCCATAATTTCGGTATGACAAGAAAAAATCACACGAAACACTTCTTAATTACCGTTTATTTAGATATTTTACGAGTAAGTATAGTGAATATACTACGAAGAATGTTTTGGGGAATTCTTTAATCTCGTTCCTGATGATTTTACTCATATGATATCCGGCAGATCGGGGGAGGTATCCGAATCGGAAGCCACTAGGTTTGGCGCGTCATTTCTTTGTAAAAATATCGACAAGGAATGTTTTATCTACCTATGCGTTCTCCCAATTTTTCAAGTGGACCGTGACAAAGTACCTCTAGCTGACATAGAGACGACGACTGAGGCAACCGTGAGCTGAATTATTTTCTCGGTCGTCAGTGTCTCAATAATAAAAAAAATAAAATATTAAATCATAAGTTCAACAATGTTTTATCTTAGGGATGATATATTGTTTGCTTTCTTTCTTTACTAAGCTACTAAAGTGCTTGTATCATAGTAACAAGACAGCCACAGTACATACGAGTATATAAAAGATACATTGGTTTTGAACCCGTGCTCTCGGTTTGCATGACCATTGCACTGCCACTACACTACGGTCGCCTTAGTTGCAGTCGCATATTCTAATTATTATTTAATGAAATTGTCAAGCCTCAGTTACCACAGGGATAAGGGATTACCACAATGGAGCGTCGCTTTCCACGATCCTGGCACAACTTTTAAGATATAATTCCCACAATTTGAGTACGTTTAAAAGACAGCCTGTATAAGAATAAAGTGCAAGTTCATTGTTTAGCTCATTCACTTTTTTGTTCTAGCCTCCATATAACGTGAGAACATTAGACATATATAAGTAGGAGATGAAAAAAAAAAGAAAATTCATTACAAAAGTTTCCCTAATTAGAATGGGTATTCTCTTTAAATTGTCACATAATTTTTAATAAACTTTTTGCGTGCACTTTTAATACTATTGTATAAAAATTCTTCAAATAACGCTAACAGAAATAGTGTTCATAACACGCTTTTATTAGCTTGACTAGTATGTATGTAACTATGTAACGGTTTTTTCAAATTAATTTTCATCCACTTCTAAAGGTCTGAATAATTTGAAATTTTGGACACGCATTAAGAACCTATGATAATACAATAATTTCATTACACATTTTCTTGGCCGGCATAATGACAGCGACTGAGGCACCCGTGAACTGGCATGGTTTTTTCAGTTGTCTGCATTCTTAGTCGGGTCTTTTCTTACTTGCGAGGCGGGTCGAGGTCAAGTTATTTATTTTTGTTTTTAAGTATATTTTTTTATTTAATATATATTGGCACGACATATGACCGTCCGATGTTAGGATAGAGAGAGTTCTATTTATTACATAACTTCACCCATGTCACAGGCAAAGAGTTTCCTTTATCCTAAAAATCTCTTAAAAATCAATTTTATGGTAAAAACTACTTATTTAGTCGTCAATCTCCTTTTATCCATCCTTTTAATGTGTCTAAACCAACTCTATATACCTTTCTCAAAGATATTTAATTATTAGTTAATGATTTGTAATATTAATTTCTATGTATATAAACTATGTAATTATTAATTATTGTTTGCAGTGTGTGCATAATTTTAGAGTTGCAATCGAATTTCAAGTTGACAATGTTTTTCATACTAAATCAAAGATTGCAATTTGTTTTGCACACCTATAAAATAAAAATGACTAACTGACACAAGGAAGCGAGGGAGTTGTGTAAGGATCGTGGCAAGTGGCGTTCAATTTTCTTTGCCTATCCCCGTGGGCTAAAGGCGTGACAGTTTATTTATTTTTCACGATTAACTACATTAATTATATTTTTCACTCTATCCTCAATCGTTGCTCCAATACACTCCTTAATGTATGCATTTCTTTTTCTTTTTTTTATATATTGTGGTACGGCATCAGACCTCGACCCGCCATTGATAAGCAAGAGGAGGTCCAAGAGTGAGGACGACTGGAACAACCAAGTTGGTTCCCGGCTGCCCCAGCCGCCGCCACTATGCCGGCCTAAGGTGCTTCTTCACGCATCGCTTGAAGGATCCAAGGTCATAGGATGGAGAGAACACATGGGCTGGCAAAGCATTCCACTTGTCAATTGTTCTACAAAGAAAAGACGCAACGAACTTTTTAGTTCGACTGCCGATTCGGTCGATAAAATGTGGATGCTTTCCCCGACCTGTGCCGGTATTACGGGTGTGGAAGGACGAGGCAGAAAGCAGCATTAAACCCACTTTTATACATCTAAGTTAAGCTATCCCAAAGTTTTGTTCACAACTCATGAAGATCTTTAAACCAAAGCACTAACAGGTGGTTGTACCAAAAAAGTTTCAATTTACGAATTTAGTTTTACTTTATACTTATTCTATTACGTTTACTATTACGAAATCGTGATTGGGTTGTTAATAATTTTATATCGAAACTACCATTTATATATGTTTTTATCATTAGAAATAACAAGAGTAGTACATATAAACCCAAAATAAATGATGCCCTTTTGCTCTGTATAAAATATCCGTTAAACGTAAATGTAAAATGTGAAGTTAAAGAGTGGTGCAACCGTTTTTCCTTTTATTCTTTTACTTTTACGATACTTTTTACAAATTCGTAAATTATAATTTTTGGTACTGTCAGCAGCAGATATATTTGAGCACGCAATGTGATCATAAATATCTACACACCATTAGGTGTCATATTAATGTGAGCATTCAATGCGTCAAAAATATCAATACACTCAAATAGTCAAAAAATATCTTCACACACTTTACTGAATACATCCTTTAATCTTATTTTTACTACTTATACGAGTAATTGTCAAAATAAATTTGTTTGTTGACAAATGTTTGACAATCGAGTGTGTAGATATTTTTGACTATTTGAGTGTATAGATATTTTTGACGCATTGAATGCTCACATTAATATGACAACTAATGTGTGTAGATATTTATGTCCACCCTGAATGTATTGCGTGATCAGATATATCTGCTGCTGACTGTACAACCGGCTGTAAGTATTTCTAATTTAATGTTTAAAACAATGCATCACTTTCACAATAAATACATTGTTGTGTATTGAATATTACGTAATTGTATCTTATATGCTATATAATATATCTACTTGCCTGATGATAAGCAAGCAAGGATAGGTCGAAGGTCGCGCAAGCCCTTTTATTTCACGGTTAAAAGAAGCTTATTAAAGAGTAGTAGGCAGTGGAGTCCAGTCTGCGCATCCGGGGTAGTACCACCACTTACAAGTATACAGACCTCAAAGTGACTTAGTTGCGTTTTGGGGTGAACTTATAAGTTGCTGGTTTCAACTAGGCCGGCATAGTGGATGTGACTGCGACTTACAGTTAATTGTCTGTAATAGCAGTCAATTAACTGTTAATTGACGGTTGATTGACAGAATCGCTCTTAGCTTAACATCAGGCGGGGTTCTGTCATATGTCGAGTCACAATAATAATAAAAAGCGGCGCTGGAAGGAGTTAAGGTT
Organism: Tinea trinotella; assembly: GCA_905220615.1. Classification (NCBI taxonomy): domain Eukaryota; kingdom Metazoa; phylum Arthropoda; class Insecta; order Lepidoptera; family Tineidae; genus Tinea; species Tinea trinotella. The sequence goes on from HG992305.1 coordinate 19,472,414, forward strand.
ATCGAATAAAGAGAACAATAGACATAGCATAGACTAATAGAGCATTTCTTTGGTTGATCGTTTTACAAAGAAACGACGCCCTAAACTTTTTAGTTCTACTGATGACGATTCGATCGACATGATGCAGATGATTGCTCTGACCTGTGCAGGTATCACGTGGGTGAAAAGGAATTAATGTTAAAGAACTTCTAGGGGCCATTGATTTCCAAAATGGTTCCCACGGATTAACAGAGGTCTGTGTTGGCGTGACAAAAAAATGGAGGTTTACAATGGTTTCGATAGTGTAGATCTAAAATGTTGGCTTGACTTCACCTATCAATCATTCAATCAAATCAATCAAACTGTCACGCCTTTCTCCCACAGGGATAGGCAGTGACAATGGAGTGCCACTTGCCACGATCCTTACACAACTCCTATCAACTCCTTGCTTCCTATCAATGTAGGCAAGTAATATTTTTAGAAACTCAGCGAATATTATTTTCGTCGAGTTTTGGGAATATGGTAGAAATGTAATTGCAGGGGGTCCAACGGAACCAGCAATATTTTGTAAGTATGAGAAAAAAGTTTGGAAACCTCTGCTAGAGGCAATAAAGGACAAGGGACGTCTAAAGCGGCCATGTCTCTGCATAATTGCAGGGGCTTCAGAGTTATCGTGAGCTCTGCATCTCCTATAATTCGAATAGCTCATCGCTGCATTGAATCTAGGGCATCGATTAAAATTCTTTATTTTATTTTATTATACATTTCTATACTAAGCTAGTAAAATGCTATTAAGGTTATATCTGTAAATACTATACCAGCTTCTTTGTTTTATTTTTTTAAATTATTTGGGTTTGTTCTGACTAGATACGAATCTGACGAAATAGAAATAATTCATCTAAGACATGGTTTTGTAGAAAACTAAAACTGTCTACAAAGATTGTGCAAATAGGTCGTTAAAACAAATCGAAAAGTAAATTTCAGTAAAGTTAACTAGGTTAAAATCTATAACGATAACCCAAAATTAGAATGAGGCCAATTTATATAAAAAAACTATTTTAAACCTTTAACTTTTCAATTAGTTATAATGTAAATAAAATCGTGGATTTTTTATTGTATTTTAACTCTCTTTGGTGACAATTAAAGAGAGGTAAAGAACGCTCAAAAGAGGTAAAAGTCGACGCCGACGACTGAAAAAAAAACCGACTCAGTTTACGATTGCCTCAGTCGCCGTCACTGTACATGCGAAAGATACATTTTTACGCCTAGTTCACCTAAGATCTACTAGAGGCGGGCTGCGCGTCATCTTAATTTTTGGAGAGAACAAATAGACTGGTAAAGCCTTCCACTTGTCGATTTTTCTATAAAATAAAACTGTACTTTAAAGAATAAAATAAAAAAACGCTTATATGACTATGAAAAGTAAATAAATGGTAAGCAATAGGAGGTCCAAGAATGGCGACGACTGAAAAAATCAATCAGTTCACGGTTGCCTCAGTCGCCGTCACTATGCCGGGCAAAAAAATAATGAAATTATTGTATAGGTTTTTAATACGTGTACAAATTTTCAAATCGTTCAGACCTCTAGAAGTGGGTGAAAATACATTTGAAATATTCCGTTACATAGTTACATTTACACACACTTTTTTTTTATTGTGACACGACATTTGACTTCGTCCCGCCTGATGATAACATAACATACAAGTTAAGCTAATAAATGCGTGAGTAAACAAAACTACGCGCTGAACTTTTTAGATCGCCGTCGATTGCTTAGCGTGATCATTACTTAGTAAACAAAAATATTTTGCAGATGTCATAGTTTATAGTTTAATCATAGAAGTCAAATTATTGCAAATGCGATTGCTATTTGCAATAATTTATCAAAATAGCAGCTGTCGCACTCGACGCAAAATTATGGAGCGCACTCCAGGTTAAAAGGAGTGCGTTCATACTTGATATTATAAAAGTCCCACCCATTTCAGAGTGCACATCCTTTTTGAGTATAAAATGTTCGTAAACATGAAGTATAAAAACTTTCCCCATATCTAATATTTTGCTATCATAGAGAATTGGATTCGGTCATAACAGTTCAATTTGGAAGAGAGCTTCCACATTCAAGAGTCACTCTTCTATAGAATAACATGCTACATATTATACATAAACTAACTATACCAGGTATAAAGACCATGAAGTGATTTGGTCGCGTTTCGGGATCAGCTTGTAAGTTGCCGGTTCAATTTAGGCCGGCATAGTAGATGTGATTGCTACTTACAGTTATAGAATTGTAGTAGCAGTGACATCCATTCATGGACCACACTCCAGCTTAACATCAAGCAGGGTGCTGTCATATTGATGTCGAGTCACAATAAATAAAGTACTTATGACTAATATATAAAATAGATTCTATTGTACATATATAATTTTGTAATTTTCTAAACATTTCCCACTAAGATTTATTTACTTTTGATTAAAACACATAAACACACACACACACGCACGTCGCACACCCACATTTAAAAATTGTTAAATTTGCATACACACGATCAGGGCCGTCTTTACCCGGGGGTTCAAGGGGTGCAGTGCACCCGGGCGCAGAGTCTTAGGGGGCGCATGCCGACCGCCATAAATTTCGGTACCTACTACACTGAGACCATGCGAGCGGAGCCTTGACTTTCGCACCCCGGCGCTGAATATGCTTAAGACGGCTCTGCACACGATTCACACCTACAGCACACTAATCACTGCTTTTCTCGCTTGCGCATATGAGGTTACATTAAAATGTTGCGGCTTAGTCTCTAAAAAGGTCAAGTGACCAAAATTGGTCATTGTAGACGCTACACATTCTTCTAATAGGTACATGGAAACCGATCTTTATAAGATCTACAATAAACCGACGCGCTGAATGTGAATGCTGCGGTCTTCGTCTGCAGTCACCATTGAAATCTTATTAAAAACTTTTTTAACGCGCGTAGTGAATGTTAGTACTTGTCAACGCCCGTTAGCACAACGCGCGTTAACGCCCGCCATTTGAACGTAGGCTTTAACTACAGACATTGGGTTCGTTTCCCGGTCGCAATTAATTGATCTTAACGCGTGATATTTATATTACTATACCGTTTTTATTACTAATTTATGTCTACAGTAATCATGAGTACAATGAAGCCTATATCCTAGATTAAACTGCTACTATGTCCTTCCCGGTTAGGGGAACACATGTCCGGGAAGTGATTTATTGCACTGATAACATGATAAGTAGTCATTTAAATAATAATTTGCAATAGCGTGAGAGAGTTGACTTTGCATAAACATGTAGGTACGACACGATTTATCACCATTAGGTATATCTATTGGTATACATTTTGGAGACAACCTCAAGAAAGCTAGGTTGCCTAGTGCCCATAACCATAGATCTTGTATGAAGAGAATTGTGAATGTGAAGGAAGCGAGGGAGTTGTGTCAGAATCGTGGCTAGTGGCGCTCCATTGTCTCTGCTTATCCCTATAGGAAAAAGGCGTGACAATTTAATTGATTGATATCTATTGTGACTCAACATATGACAGCACCTCGCCTGATGTTAAGCTGGAGTGTGATTCATGAATAGAGCGAATGCTTCCTCAGTTGAATGATTGCATGTAGCAGTCGCATTCACTATCCTCGCATCCAGCCTAGTTGGAACCGGCTGGTCCCGAAATGTGACTGAATCACTTCACGGTTTGCATGTATAAAAGTGGTGGTACTACCCCAGATGGGCTATCACTCTAAACACCTAGACCTAGAGATAATATCTACCTTATATTTGTTGTTAATAAATATTTGTTATGTACAACCCAAGTATTACATGTTACTGATATTCTGAGAAAAATTTTTTTCTCCCACCGCTTCTCCCGGTAAGTTATGAGACTTAGCGGGTCGTCAACGTCAACTTGATAGAATAATATTGAAATAAGATCCAGAACTTACCCATCTTGAAGGTCCAACATTTCTTCTCCATCCTTGAAAACCTGTGCATCCTCCATCTGTAGGAGAAAATAAAATTGATAAATTGAATATCAAAGGATTAAGAAAAGCATTTTGCGTTGGTGACACTGAAAGGATGGATGAAGGGAGATTGACGAAAGAGATTTTGTCAATTAAAGGTCAGCGAAGAGCGGAGTCGATTCAAATTGTTCCTTCATCACATCGTCTAAAGCAGTGATCCTTAGTGCCCATTAGCATTAAGTTGGTATGAAGAGTAGAGAATGTGAGTGAAGCGAGTGGATGGTGTCAGAATCGTGAAAAGTGGCGCTCCGTTGTCTCTGTCTATCCATGTGGGTACGATTAATAGGTCGATTAATAGGCTAGCAGCGCCATCTACCGTTGGAATGGTGAATCACTACCTAACACAGCAAACTACGTCGACAGCTTCAGCTCGAAAAGCTTCCTCTACTAATACATAGGTGGCGCTAAGATAAGTCGCTAACATACATTGATTTAGAAAATGAATTGCATTTTATTGTCGATGTTTATAGATAGGCCCTGCTCCGGTAAAAAGCGATTTCAAAAAAGTAATCTAAAACGTAAAAGTCGATTAGTTTCATCGACCGTCGTTCGTGAGTCAAGGTCGTGTACACACTAATTCACACGTCTAATTCGCTCGTCTTGTCACTATTAAAAATGCCTTCCCGGTTTTTGGCGGGCAACTGCAACTGACAGGATGCGCAATTTTGAATTATTTGAAATGCTTGAGTTTTTCATAAATATTAATGTGTAATAATGGTGGAATTGTTATCCATTAATAGTTTTTAAGTTGATCAAGTATAAACAAGTAATTTAAAGTTGTGAAACGTGTTTCTTCATGTTCCCTCCAAGACTTCTTCTGAAGTTTTAGTAAAGGCTTTCCGCCTCTTTACTAAAACGATCATCATCAACCTCATTCTCATCATCATCATTTGATGAATCACTCGCGTGGTTCATCTTCATCTTTACTTGACAATGTTTTAACCATATATTTTTACTTTGACACTGGCAAGTTAAATACTAAAGCCATAAACAAGAAGAAAGAAAAGAAAGAAAATGCCTTCCCGTGTTATAAAATCATGTTAAAAATATTCAATAAAACACCAAAAAAGAAGTGGAATTACATTTTATGTATAAGTATCACTATTTTCAATAATATATCCGTTTTTCCACATAGATATAAATAATATATTTATATCTATCCCTTATATATCCCTTTATATATATCCCTTTTTATTTATATCTATGTTTTTCCAAATAATAATGATTTATTTAAATGACCTTGAATAGGCTCACCGTTCGTATGGAGTTGAGACGAAAAAAGTTATGGAGTGGCTTTTAATTTTTATAATTATAATATAATATCTTGATTGTATAATAATTACGTTTTATTTATAACTCTTTTTTAGGGTTCCGTAGTAAAAAACTGAACCCTTTTAGATTCTTCATGTCTGTCTGTCCGTCCCTATGTCACAGCCACTTTTTTCTAAAACTATAAGAACTATACTGTTAAGACTTGGTAAATATATGTATTCTGTGAACCGCATTAAGAGTTTCACACAAAAATAGAAAAAAAACTATAAATTTTGGGGGTTCCCCATACTTTGAACTGAAACTCGAATTTTTTTTCAACAAACCCATACGTGTGGGATGTCTATGGATAGGTCTTCAAAAATAATATTGAGGTTTCTAATATCATTTTTTTTTGCTAAACGGAATAGTTTGCGCAAGACACTTCCAAAGTGGTAAAATGTGTGCCCCCCCCTCCGCTGTAACTTCTAAAATAAGAGAATGATATAAAAGAGAATGATATAATATATATAATGTAGAGAATGATATAATATATATAATGTAGATTACCATGCAAATTCCAGTAAAAATTGGTTTGAACGAGATCTAGCAAGTAGTTTTTTTTATTACGTCATAAATCGTAAAACGCAATTTACTTTTCATTCAATTTCAAGTTCTTATATGCTTTAATATCATCTAAATGAAAAATTCTACTTAAATACAGGTATTAATTATAAAATCTTACACGTTTAAATTTTATTTTTTGTGTAGTTTTGCTCGAGATGAAATTAGAAAAATAATGAATAAAAGCGGTCAAGTGCGAGTCGGACTCGCCCATGAAGGGTTCCGTAGCAGCAATTAACATAATATTAAGACTTTGATCGATGTTTTAATAATAGTGTATTTTTTTAAATTAATATAAAAAAACAATTATTGATAAGTAAACATTATAATTAGGTACCTAAATGATAGGATTAAGATCTAACTACGTGCCTATATAGGGTTGTGATAGCTAAACAAGCTAATATATATTTCAGTTTGACAAGATAAAGTTTTATTCTAATATGAGTAGGTATGTATTTAGATGTGAGGAAATGAAAACGTTTTATAGTAAGTATTTACCTATTTCTAAGCAGTAATTGACTTTAAAAGAATAATTTCGATGTAAGTAATCAAAATAATTTTTATTCAACTAAAACATCAAATCGTAAACGTACAATATTTAGCATTGGCAAATGTATCGAAAAATTAGCTCCGCACGCACGAGCTTCAACGACGTCTCCCCTCGCGTGTCTGCCCGCTTGCCGCTTGGGTAATGGGTTAGAACAGTCAGCAAACTGCCCCCCGCGCGCTTCGCACCCCCTACTGGTGAAGCCACGCCCCGCGCGAATTATAATTATTATTTACTTAGGCACCTATTATAGATTTATTATTAGAAAATAATGGCTCACAGTTTAGGCATAAGGTTTATGTTTATGAAATTAAATGATTTATTATTATTTTTATATTTGAGTTGATTGAATGAAAGGTATATTGCGGTTTACAATTTATGACGCATTAAAATAAACTACTTACTAGATCTTGTTCAAACCAATTTTCGGTGGAAGTTTACATGGTAATGTACATCATATATTTTGTTTAGTTTTATCACTCTCTTATTTTAGAAGTTACAGGGGGGGACCAACTTTTTACCACTTTTGAAGTGTCTCTCGCGCAAACTATTCACTTTAGAAAAAAATGATATTAGAAACCTCAACATCATTTTTGAAGACCTATCTTCAGATACCCGATACGTATGGGTTTGATGAAAAAAAAATTGAGATTGAGTTCTAAGTATGGGGACCCACAAAATTTATTGATTTTTTTTTATTTTTGTGTAAAAAATCTTAATGCGTTTCACAGAATACATCTATTTACCAAGTTTCAACAGTATAGCTCTTATAGTTTCAGCAAAAAGTAGCTGTGACATACGGACGGACAGACAGACAGACATGACGAATCTATATGGGTTCCGTTTTTTACTACGGAACCCTAAAAATGAAGATTTCTCTCGATTCCCAGGGGATCCCCTTATCAGATCCTGATATGGTGACAATGTGTACACTTTGAGAGTATAACTTTGCAAACAAATAATGAATTTTCGGAAATCAATCCATAATTGACGGCGAAATCAGTCGATTACATAAGAAATCAAGGGTTTCCTTGATTGTCATGAGATCCCTTCATCAGATTCAGATTTGGTCTCAATGGAATCACCCGAACATTTTTTGCAAACAAAAAATGTTAAAGTCGATCCATAATTGACTGAGAAATCGGGAAATATATATTAAAAATTGGTCTGCATTACCAAATTGGTCCTCAATTAAACACACATTATTAGGGATAACTCAAATATTACTGGTCAGATCTTGATCAAATGGGATCACATGGAAAGCACGAGCTTTCAAATAAAAAAAATATCAAAAAAAACATTAGTTCGAATTGTATACCTTCCTTTTTGTGAAGTCGGTCAAAAGAGAAACCATCGATTAATGTTTACACCTAAAAATAGCCATAATAAATATGTTTTTATTTGCTAAACCAGTTTGTAATTAACTTAAAATAATGTAAACATTACAAATAAAACTTATAATTTTAAATATTGTTTAAAAAATATCCCGTGACGACTCCATTCCCTTTTCTTGTTCTAGTTACTATTATGACTTTTTTTTGAATTTTTATGCTCCAATCAGGAGCGGCGCGTGTGTTGATTGGTGCATTATGGGCCTCAATGACCTTGATTTCTTTGCTGTGTGATACACGTGTCGTAAAAATCGCAGTGACAGTGGTGCGCCAGGAACATTGTATGCGCATTGTATGGAATGGGCCTATCTATAAACATCGATGCATTTTATGTAAATTTTTAATTTAGTTATAACCTTGCTTAGTATATAATTATAGGGTTAAACCTACATTCAATACTTCGAATCCATTAATTATTCTTAAAATATTGCTTGTAGGAATATTGTTAAATAAGTAAATAAGTTTATTTAGATCAATCAATCAATTTTCCCATGCCCTTTTCCCACAGGGATAAGCAAAGACCGCCACTTGCCACGATTCTGACACAACTTCCTCGCTTCCCTTATATCCACAATTCTCTCCATATAAGCTCTTTGGTTATGGGCACTAGGCAACCTAGCTTGCTCGAGGATGTCTCCAATTCGGTCGGAGAACACCATTTGGGTCTGCCTTGATTAATCAATAGGTAAACTACGTTGATTGGTCACTTGCGACTGCGACGCAATTTTACTGCTTTTTCGTCGCCATAAGAGAACGGGGGCCCTGGACATTATTTTCTATATCTTATATTTAGGTATACATACTTAGTTTCACAAACTTTTTTTTTTGGTAACGCGAGGGAAAATTCCTAACGTACGCCCGCCACCCGAGGAAGGAGGGGTGGCGGAGAGTGTCGGGCTTGCACCGACTAAAAACCCTCGCGGTGTTCCTCAGTTCGTCTGGCGGAGCACGGGGTTCACTTTCGCAGTCCCGCGTAACTCCGCCGACGCTGGTCCGTTCTCCCACCGAACGGGCCCCTCTTTTTTGCAGGAGAGTCGATGTTACTCTCCTGCGCACTCTGATCTCAGTTGTGGGGCGCGCGCGGGAACACAGCGCGCGCTGCCTCTGACCCCGTCTCTAAGGTGTGTATGGCGGCAGTTCCCTCCTGGACTGCCGCCGACGGGGTTAGGTGGGGGCGGGAGGAGAGGCGAATCGCACTCTCTCCGGATCCCGGCTCTTCCGCGGCGGACAGAGGGAGCATCTTGGGGATCTTTCCCGCTCCCTCTCCACGGTCTCCTTCTGGAGCATGATAGCTTTACAGAAGGAGACGGCCGCATTCCATGACCCCTCGCTAGACACCATAGCCATGATAACGGCTGGTAGCGAGAGGTCATTCGTCCCCACCTCTGCGACGAATTCTCGGCGCAGCAATGTCCTCCAAGTTGTAGTTTCACAAACTAACCTATCTCAATGTAACCCCCGGGTGTTTCTCCAAAGATGCGCTTAAAGCACTGAACTAATATTACTAACGTCATTATTATTAGTTCGATGGCTTAAACGAAGATGTACAATATTTTGTACAACAGTTTTTATTTTAATTTTCATCGAGTAAAATGACTCTATACATCGAAATTGGCATGAATCCAATATTTATTGTAAATAGGGCGATAGAGCATTGGAAATAGGCACCTCGCCCTTCCCAAACTAAGGGACTAGAACACAAAAAAAAAAGAAAATAGTGGATGTGAAAGATGCTAGGAAGTTTTGTTAGGGTCGTGGCAAGTGTCTCTGCGCTTCATTACCTCTGCCTATCCTTGTGGAAAAAGGGGTGTCAATTTGATTGATTGATTAATATAGATTTGCACAGAATTTGGGCATTGAATATTGTTTTTGTGTTCTAATCTCTGACCCTGTTGGAATTAAAGCATGACAAAGGCGGCCATGGTGTAGTGGTAGTGCAATGGTTACGCACACCGAGAGCACGGGTTCAAAAACTACTTGCCGGTACCAATGTATCTTTGATATATATGTACTTTGGGATAGGCAGAGACAATGGAGCGCCACTTGCCACGACCCAGACACAACTCCCTCGCCTCTATAAGGTTATGTAAGTATGTAATTTATCAAATTCTACCCTCTGCGCAGACGGTCGTTAGAGCATGACGCCAAATGGCGTGGGAACATTTTGATACGTAGTAATTAAATTATTTATACTATTCTTTAACAATGTTTTTAAAATCTTTACTTATGGAAGTTTCAATTTAGATACAATTTCAATGAAATGTCCTAAGTCATTGGTCACGCTGGTTTTGTTTAATGTCTAATATTTATAATATTTATTCTAATTAATAAATATTACAAATAAAAGCTATAAAAAAATATTTGCTTCAACCCGGAATCGAACTATTGACTTTACTTGTAACAAATTGGAGGTTAACCAATGCGCCACGCCTGTTCTAAAAAATATATTTATAAAATGTCAATCAATTAAATAGTCACGCCTTATTCACACAGGGATAGGCAGAGACAATGGAGCGCCACTTGCCACGATCCTGACACAACTCCCTCGCCTCACTTTCACCATCGAAGCATTCCTTTGATATAATACATAACTATAATAATAGAGCTTGTATGAAGAGAATTGTGAATGTGAGGGAAGCGAGGGAGTTGTGTCAGGATCGTGGCAAGTGGTGCTCCATTGTCTCTGCATATTTCTGTGGGAGAAAGGCGTGTCAATTTGATTGATTGATTGATATTTATAAAAAATAGTCACTAGTTCACATAAACAGCTGATGCTTCATACAAGTGTTATTTGAGTACACCTGAGATTATATTGTGGGATATTCTCGTCAGCATATTATTTTAGTATTTGTATGACTAACCATTCTTTCTTTAGAATAACAAACATGAGCCCTCATCTGGGACAAAATTTGTTTGTATACATTCTATACTAAGCTACTAAAGTGCTTGTATCATAGTACAGGACAAGTACATATATCAAAGAAACATTGCTACCGGCAAGTGGTTTATAACTCGTGCTCGCGATTTGCGTAACCATTGCACTGCCACTACACCACGGTCGCCTTATTACATTTCTATCATAGAAACAGAGCGACTAAAGTACCAATGTCAAAGATACATTGGTACCGGCAAGTGGTTTTAAACCGAGGACTTTCGGTTAGCGTGACCATTGCATTACCACAGCACCACGGTCGCCTTCATAACTATGTATAAAGCTAAAACCATATTAGCAAGCCTATTCTCACAAGGTAAGGCAGTAGTAGAGTAATCTTAATATGACAAACATCTCTCTTTAGTTGGTTAGAGAGAGAGAGAGAGAGAGAGGGAGTATCGCCTCGTGTCGCCTCTATTCTCCGTCGTAGAATAATGGAATTCGGTTAAATATTATGACCAAATCGGAGAGATCCTCAAGAAAAATGAGTTGCCCATAACCATGTATGAAGAGAATTGTGAATTTGAAGGAAGCGAGGGAGTTGTGTCAGGATCGTGGCAAGTGGCACGCACTTCTTTGTCTCTGCCTATCTCTTTGGAAAAAAGACGTGATATTTTGATTGATTGATTGATATTATGATTAAAAATTATCGTAATGTATATATAATTTAAAAAACATAATATAGTACATAATCGTATTAAAATATGCAGGGATAGTGACGACGATTTGACAAGAAATTCAAAATAATTTGACATATTTTTTTTATTGTGACTCGAGCTTTTTACAAGCTGATTCCGAAACGCGACCAAATCACTTCACAGTCTGTATATTTGTAAGTGGTGGTACTACCCCGGATCGGCGGAATGGGTGCCATTGCCTACCACTCTTTGATAACCAGACCCGAAGCAAATATCCGCCTTTTTTTTATTAACAAAGATTTGCAATATTTAATATAACTATTAAATATCACAAATTAAAGCTCGGACAGGGAATCGAACCCGCGACTTTACGCGAAATATGAACACAAACTTAAGAAGTTGGTATGAAAAATTACTAATAATTTTATTATACATAAAATACTATCGTTATATAAAGCTTATCTTCTTTTCTCAAACATATTATGAAAATAGAAAATTAATAGTATTTTCTTAGATTTTGCGCGCACATTGATTAATGAATTAAACTTTATGCTGCTTACTTTCGCGTTTATTTTAATTTTAATTTTACATTTTTTAATTATTATTCCGTCGTTTCGAGAGCTTTGTAGCCATCGTGGTCACGGAGAGACAAAAACCTCAATAAACGCGATAGTAAGCCGCATAAAGTTTGTTTAATTCATTTAAAAATTAATGTCAAAATATAAACAAATGAATACTCACCCTGAATTCAAATAATCCGCGTACGGCCATTTAGCAGCTTTTTTGGTAACGTCAAAAATAAAACTAACTACGAATGTATCACAGTAATGACTTAAAATTAAAATAATAAATATATATGTCAATTTGAAGTATAATAAAACAGTTTCAAATTTGAATACACTAAAAAATAAATGTGTTTTCTTTATTTTTTATAAAATATTCTAATTATTTCTATAACACACCGACACGTGCGTATTTGTGCAACTGATCGGAATGACTACGAGAGTATTGGCCCAGAGGAAGCTAACTAGTCAGTTAAGAAAACTACACATGAATAGTAAAGTTCAAGAATATAATAAAGTCAATAATACAGTTAATCAATCAATCAATCAAAATGTCACAAATCCCTTTCCACAGGGGTAAGCAAAGACAATTGAGCGCCATCTCCACGATCCTGACACAATCCCCGCGTGTGACTGAGATGGCTGAGTAAAAGTACCAGTTCAAGAAGTATCTCTAATATACGATATGTAATAAAGTTTATTAGTATTATTTTGTATTATATTCCTTATTTTAATCTTTCTTTTGGTCCCTGAGTAACCTCCCAGAACCTGGCAGAAAATTTCTACTGGCTCTAAGTTTACCTTTGTACTACTACATAGTGAAATATATATATAAGAAAGCTAGGTTGCTTAGTGCCCATAACCACAGAGCCTGTATGAAGAGAATTGTGGATGTGAAGGAAGCAAGGGAGCTGTGTAAGAATTGTGGCAAGTAGCGCTCTATTGTCTCTGCCTATCCCTGTGGGAAAAAGGCGTGACAATTTGATTGATGGAATAATAATAATTCTTTATTTGCTTTGTTAAGGGTGTACAAGATGGAAAATACAACAGTTGTGTCTGCCTTATCAGCAAATTTTATTAGGATGCAAATACTTATGTCTAGCATTAATGATTTATTTAAATTGTATATTCTAATCACACTATAATTAATATGTCAAACTTATTTTTAATACAATGTCAAGAGAATTAATGTTATATTATTTATTTGATTTTTTTCATAGATTTATTGTGTTCCATAAATTCATTTATAGAATAGAACATGTGTTTTAATAACAATTTGTATAGGTCAATTATGAAAGTTCTCATAGGAGAATCTCTTATTTCCTTGGGAATTGCATTATACACCATAATAGACATTATATATATTTTTAACTAGACTTCTTGAACTAAATTTTGAGAAGTGTCAAGCTCATGTCACAAATACGATGAATATCCTAAAATTGTGTCCAAATCGGAGACATCCTCAAGTAAGCTAGGTTGCCTAGTGCCCATAACCATAGAGCTTATATGAAGAGAATTGTGAAAGTGAAGGAAGCGACGGAATTGTGTCAGGATGGTAGTAAGTGGCTCTCCATTGTCTCTGCCTATCCCTGTGGGAAAGAGGCGTGATAATTTGATTGATTGATTGTAACTAATTTAATTATTTTCCATAAATTGACAGTGAATTACTAAATCTATTTCCATCATCTCTGCTTACCCAAAAACATTCATTAGCGTGATATAAATGTATTATTATATCTTTTATCTCTAAGTAAAATGCAATTCCCTATTTTTAGTTATTTGTGGATTTCTTAATCGCGTGTAATATTAGTTTCTTACTGGGTCACGCGGTCTTCTCGGCATAACTAAATTTAATCTCAAAACTACCAAATGAAAATCGACCGTCCGCTCATAGGAATAAAGTCCACAATCGTATTTGATGAAACAAAGTCTTTATTACTAATAGTCATAATTAGCTGAATCATTTAAAAATAGAACGATTAATAATTATTTCTTTTATGTAGTCAAAGAAAGTAAGACAATATTTTTTTTATTTACTAAGATGATTTTTTTTTATTGAGATGATCGGACCTCGACTTGCCTGATGGTAAGAAACGGGAGGTTCAGTCCCTGCTACTATGCCGGCCAAAGTATAATAAAGAAATAGATATTTTATATGTTTGAAATATCAATCAATCTTACTGCAGGCGAATAGTTGTAATGTTAAAATCGCATCCACAATGCCGGCCTAGTTGATACAAGCTACCACCTAAACGCGACTGTGTCACTTCACGGTCTGTACATTTGAAAGAACAGACCGTGTATGTTGTCTCTGCCTAAACCTGTGGAAAAAAAGGCGTGACAATTTGATTGATTGAAGTCTGTAATGCACAATTTTCTGTTAAATATATTTTTTTATTGTGACTCGACATATGACAGCACCCCGCTTGATGTTAAGCCGAAGTGTGGTCCATGAATGAATGTCACTGCTACTACGATTCAATAACTGTGACTAGCAATCACATCCACTATGCCGGCCTAGATGGAAGATAGAATAAAAAGATATAAAAATTGTAAGTATGAATGTAGAAGATAATCTTATATAATACTCGTAAATAGTAGTAATATATGCTATTAAATAAAAAATCCTAACTAAGCAAAACACAAATTTTTTTTTTTTAAAATCATGTTTTGATTGTCACGTTGCTTTTGCAGAGATGTTGTTTGTGAAACAATACACTGTCTTTGCAAAACCTGCTAATGAAAGGTAAATGTCAAATTCAGTAGTATGATTGCTTTAATAGGAATAATTAGGATTTATTATTATTATTATGACTCGACATATGACAGCACCCCACTTGATGTTAAGCTGGAGTGTGGTCCATGAATAGATGTCACTGCTACTACAATTCAATAACTTTAAGCAGCAATCACATCTTCTATGCCGGCCTAATTGGAACCGGCAACTTAGAAGCTGATCCCGAAACGCGACCTAATCACTTCACGGTCTGTATACTTGTAAGTGGTGGTACTACCCCGGATCGGCAGACTGGGTACCACTCTTCGATAACCAGACCCGAAGCAAATATCCACCTCTTTTTTTTATTAACAAATATTTTCAATATTTAATATAAATATTACAAATAAAAGGTATGAAACAAATATTTGCTCCGACCGGGAATCAAACCCGGGACTTTCCGCGTAACGGACTAGTGTGCTAACAATACGCCACGCCTTTGTGAGGCTGCTTTCCGCGCCTTGTAATAATTTTATTGACCACCAGATTTTATATTACTTATCTTACTTTACTAGTATATACTTATTATAGATATATAAATTAAAAGGTTTTCGAAATAATGCGTTGTTCCTAAAAAGACGCGAAATGCTTTCAAAGCCATTTTGCTATTTAAGCTACCTAAATACCAAACTAATTGACCCTTCGTGGAACTGAATTAATTTCTTGAGAAAATATATTCAAGTCATGATTCTGTTATTACGTTAGCCACAAGTTCTCAATCACGATCCCAGATCCTGACTAGCTGAGCTTATTTGCAAAGTTTTAGTGTCAATTAATCAATCAAATTGTCACGCCACAGGAATAGGCAGAGACAATAGAGCGCCACTTGCCACGATCCTGACACAACTCCCCTGCTTGCCTCACATCTGCATCACTTCATACTAGCTTTACGGTTATGGACACTAGGCAACCCAGCTTTTGTCGGAAAACACCCTCCTGGATCTGCCTCGTTACGCATCGATCCACATCAGATTATTATTAAACTCCTTTCGTTAATCTACTTTTACTCATCCTTTCCATGTGCCCAAATCATCGAAGCATTCCTTTGTTTTAATCGAAGTAAAATACACATATTATCTGTATTTTATTCAAAGTAAAAATAGATATTAGGTTTAATGTTAAAACATTGTCAAATAAATATGAAGATGAAGATGACACACGCGAGTGATTCATCATAAGATGAGGATGATAGTAAAATTGATGATGATTTTCTTAGTAAAGCGGAGGAAGATTTTACTAAAGCTTCGGAAGAAGTCCTGGAGGAAACACGAAGAAACACGTTTCACAGCTTTAAATCACTTATCTATACTCGATCAACTTTTAAATTATTACTAGGTAAAAATTCCACAATTATTACACATCATTATTTAAGAAACATAAGCTTTCCTAATAATTTAAACTTGCGCCTCCCTGTCACTTGCAGTCGCCCGCCAAAACTCTCTTACCGATTGTAAATATTGTGATAGTTATGTTTCGTTACAGAAAGAAACACTGTTATCATTAGATGTTGATTTTCGTACGTAAAACAATTGCCAAACTTCTTTAAAAAGCTCTAGTATTTAAATAAGTAAACACAACTAATTTGTGTATCGAAATTAAATCTTGACAAAAGTAAGCAATCATTGTAATTCATAAAAAGGAACGTTAAAGAGAGACAAAATTGTTGCTACTTGCTGCCATCTCTTTCGTCAAAGTTGGTTTTCTGTTTTTGTTTAGTTGGTTTACTGCGGTTTAATTGTTAGTGCGTTGTCTGAAACTTCATCGTGAAATTAGGCGAGATAAGAAACAGGGAGACCGGCCGGCTGTAAGTAAACTGTGTACTTATATTATTTTGTAGAAAACTTTATTCTTATTGTTTAAATCTTTTATAAACAAAAGGCGGACTTAATAGCAAACTTAAAAAACATGGCGTCGTTGATAAAAATCGTTGACTGCGAAAATAAATATTTCTAATTAGATACTAGTATAAAGTCTTAATTAAATAAATATTCCTAATTAAATAATATTTTATTTTGTTCAGTAAATAGACAGATATAAATTAATAAATAGCTATTATAATATATAATCCACGTGCATAATATAATTTTGCTATACTAAGCCATTTTTATTTGTTCCACGTTTCGCATGAAGTATCTCCTTTAGAACTCGTTCCATATTGTTTAAGAGGTAATAAACTCTGTGTAAAATTCTAAACAATAAACAGTTTCTTCTGGTGATCACAGCTCTTTCAATAAAGCTGTAACGTAAAATATGCTTAATAACGCGTCGAGACCGGAAGTTGTCTGTTCTTATTAGGAATTTAAATAGCATAATTTCATACAGTGGCGCTCCATTGTCTCTGCCTATCCCTGTGTGAAAAAGGTGTGACAATTTGATTGATTGATTAAAATTCCTACACATGTTTATATATGTATATGTATGTATATACATATGTATATGTATGTATATGTACTGCATGACAACTAGACACACATACAATAAGAAAAGTTAATACGGGCTAGGTGGTTTGGTTTTGAGTAAAAATCACTTAGTGTTTGAGATTTTTTATAGATAGGTTTTATCTTCACTATGTAAGAAAGCTTTCAAATATTAAAACAATCAGATTTAATTATGCTAATAAAAATTATTATACCTTTACCTTTAATAATAAAATTTATCATTAATTAATTGTTATTTATCTATTTGATCTGCGGGCTGACTGTAACTCAATGACAATGGGCTTCAACAGTTGAACTCCATTAGTGAGCATTAAAATTAAGAACAAACACATTAAGGATTGATGTGTAATTAGCAGTTCAGGCTCATTGAAACTTATTGTACGAATGAATAAAACTTGTTTTTAACATTAACAGCGACCACATAACTTTTTGACTAATGAAAATTTCATTTTCATTACCATTGAAGGTCTAAAGGTCTGTCACACCTAAACAACCGACACATTTCCAGGAAAATCGGCAAGGAGATAATTAGCATCCTGGAAAAGGACACGGACAAACAAAATTTCTATATCTGAATAATTGGATCCTCTCAGATCAGCAAAACTACAATAGAGTATTGTGTTTTAACTAAAATAATTCATTACTATAGTACTTTACTTGCGCTGTTATCAAATTAAACAGCACCTGATGATGGACCATGAGGTTCCAAAGGGTATGTTTGCTTACCAGTAAACAAGTCGTGGTCAACTGCCAGTGAATAAAAAAAGCAGATATTTGCTTCGGGTGTGGTTCCAGGTAGTGTCCAGTCTGGTAGTACCACCACTTTCAAGGGAGCAGTCCGTGAAAAGTTTTGGCATTAGGGTCAGATTGTAAGTTGCCATATCTAGGTTGGCATAGTGGATGTGACTGCTTATTGCAGTTATTTAACTGTAGTAGCAGTCCATTGAGGCCAAAACTGATAATATTCCTTAATATTATAAAGAGTACATTCCTTATAGGTATAAAGGTGCATAAATAATTTATTGCAGATGCGAGCAAATTGCGTTTTCATACAAAACTGTTTAACTTTGTGCAATGAATAATTATAAGACAAGTGTGCTGTGACAAAACTAAATAAGTGTTACTGAGCGTTTACACTCTCGCCGAGACAGGCCGAGGAAGGGCGAGCGCGAGAGTGTGCCTCCTCGGCCCGTCTCGGTGTTCCTCGCTAGCTCTCCATCCCGGGTCGGTTTTTGTGCCCGAGTCAAAGGGTCTCGCGCGAACTGCGCGTCGCTGCGCGTCGCTGTACACCCTCGCGCTCGCGCCTTGGAATTGTGCGATCGTACTTTTCACTCCATATTTAGCCATAGAAATATACCAAACCTATTGGAAACTTTTTTATGTGATCCTCATCACGATTTAGGCATGGCGTAGTGGTAAGCACACTAGTCCGTTATGCGGAACTCCCGGGTTCGATTCCCGGTTGGAGCAAATATTTGTTTCATACTTAGCTTTTATTTGTAATATTTAATAACTTGATTTTCACAAATATATGTTAATTAATAGTAAGGCAGTGATTTGAGGTACCTTTCTGGTATCACCTTCTGGTATTTTGCTATCATTTCTTCGCTGACGCATCATAGAGAAAAGATTTGATCCTAAATCCCGCTTGCGCATCCCAAATTTTATCATCTGTTTCATGCATCACCCTTTCAATCAATACTTTCGCATACAACTTCAATATATAATTTAATAATTTACAATAAACTTCCTCTTCCTAGTTCTTGAAAAATTAAATTTTTGAATAGTAATAAAACAAATATTTGAAAATAGTCCAGGAGGTAGCGTAAAATTTTTACGGTGATTTTGGCACGGACTCTATGAACTTATTTTGATAGTTAGTACTTGTATGAGAACTAAAATTGATGTCAGCTGGCGCGATTCTGGAGCTTTTGGGATAGAGAAAATGTTAACGTAGATAAAAATATATATATTCGTGGACTATTTTGGCATCTTAAAAAAAAGTGTCAGCTGTCGTGACAAAACATGTTAGCAAACATTTAGGCAAAGCTGAAAACTGTATATATTAAAGATTATAATTCAATAAACATAATAATTTAAGTCAGCTGGAATTTTAACTAGGCACCTATTAGCTTGACTTTCAAAGTGCAGCGTAGCGCTTAGACTCGCAGAGCAAGCAGTAAGATTTATTATTCAGCTAATATTTTATTTCTATTTTCTCAGCAACTTGGTTCATTTTCAACTTGGTTTGGTTCATCGAAACTATGCTAAATTAATTGAAATAATAATGTATGAGTTATAATTAATTGTAATAACACACAGGAAATTTTAAGTCAGATATTTTTTTTATCTTATATTATATATGTATTATAACTAGACTAATAATAATTTTAAAAAATAATCATTCATTGCTCGAATCTTCATCATAATATATTTCTTCTTCAGATTCACTATCAGAATATTATTCAATAATTGAATCATCAGTTTCTGATAATTAGCCCTTGTGTCTTCCGTGACATGTTTTGTCACGTACATGATGCACTATCCCTCTTTTTTAAGATCTACAATTCATAAATTCTTCAATAATATGTTTTTTATCGTTGCCAAAATAGTCCAAGAATATTATGCCCCGGTTTTGGGCCAACTGACGCCTCATTTATTAATACGCGTTAGAACAACTGACTATACAAAAAAAACAGCCATGCCAAAATGCTCCGATCAAATTTGACGCCACCTCTCGTACTAAACGACAGCGAGCGCTCCCGCGCGAGAGTGTGAACGCGACATTATAGGTTTAAATAATAGTATTGAAGCTACATTGCATGCATTCCATTACATATACATGCGTTCATACACATACATCTATATACTTAAGTCATGAAATTATTCCCTTTCATTTTTAACAGAGTTCTAAAAAGGAAGGGGTTCTTAATTCGACCGTATATGTTTTTTTTATGTTTGTTCGCAGATAACTTCGTTGTTTATGAACCGATTTTAATTATTCTTTTTTTGTTGGAAAGAAGATATTTCTAAGGAAAAGGTTTCTCTAATCGACTGTATATATCTTTTTATGTTTGTTCGCGGATAATTTCGATGTTTAGTAATCGGTTTTGATGATATGGGAATCAAGGTTTAACCGACTTCAAAAAAAGGAGAATGTTTCTTAATTCGACCGTATATATTTGTTGTTTATGAGAAATCGAGGGGAACATTCAAAACAATCGTAGGGGCGACTAGTGCGTTTGTTAAGATTTTATTTATTTTGCCTATTCGTTTCCTTCTATCATTTTCCGTCTCAAGTAATCGTCGTCTCCTCATTTGAGAAGCATCTTTGCTCGGTCTACCCATCACTTAAAATCGTAAAATAAAATATTTTTTAACAAAAAAAATAACCGACTACAACCAGTAAACTAAAAAGCAAAAAATAAATGTACTTCGCACAAAGTAATACGTATTTTAATTTAGTTAAATAGAAATGACTAAATAATTATTTTATAATTTTGAAATACGTTTTTGCTTTTTAGTTTACTGTTTGAAATCAGTATTTTTATTTGTTAAAAATTATTTTATTCACAATTAAATTATGTCATTGTTCAAATTAAAACAAAATTAAATGTTTTTTTAGTCATTCGAATTATTTTAGTCATTCCATTTTTAGGGTTCCGTAGTAAAAAACGGAACCCTTATAGATTCGTCATGACTGTCTGTCTGTCCGTCCATATGTCACTGCCTCTTTTTTCTGAAACTATAAGAGCTATACTATTAAAACTTGGTAAATAGATGTATCCTGTGAACCGCATTAGGATTTTCACACAAAAATATAAAAAAATCAATAAATTTTGGGGGTCCCCATACTTAGAACTAAAACTCTATTTTTTTTTTATCTAACACCTACGTGTGGGTGATCTATAGATAGGTCTTCAAAAACGATATTGAGGTTTTTAATATCATTTTAATCTAAACTGAATAGTTTGCGCGAGAGACACTTGACGACAGGCGTGGACGAACGGTTTAGCGACTGGTTTGTTGCGCGTAAAGTCCAGGGTTCGATCCCCGGTCGGAGCAAAGTGACATTCATTCATGGATCACACTTTGGCTTAACATCAAGCGGGGTGCTGTCATATGTCGAGTCACTATAAAAAAAAATCCAAAGTGATAAAAAGTTGGTCCCCCCCTCCCCTGTAACTTCTAAAACAAGAGAATGACAAAACTAAAAAAATATATGATGTACACTCTCCCGCTCGCGTAAACTTCCACCGAAAATTGTTTTGAACAAGATCTAGTAAGTAGTTTTTTTAATACGTCATAAATCGTAAACCGCGATATACCTTTCATTCAATCAACTCAAATATAAAAATAATAATAAATCATTTAATTTTATAAACATAAACCTTATGCCTAAACTGAGAGCCATTATTTTCCAATAATAAATCTATAATAGGTGCCTAAGTAAATAATAATTTGAATTCGCGCGGGGCGTGGCTTCACCAGTAGGGGGTGCGAAGCGCGCGGGGGCCAGGTTGCTGACTGTTCTAACCAATGCGGGCAAACACGCGAACACAGACCATATAGAGCGAAGGCAGACGTCGTTGAAGTTCGTGCGTGCGGAGCTAATTTTTCGATACATTTGCGAATGCTAAATCTTGTACGTTTATGATTTGATAATGTTTTAGTTGAATGAAAATTATTTTAATTACTTACATCGAAATTATTCTTTACAACTCAATTACTGCTTAGAAATAGGTAAATACTTACTATAAAACGTCAACTTAATAAGTTTTAAGATTTTCTGTTCATTTCAATATTAGCTATCACAACCCTATATGGGCTCGCATATACGATCTCGTAGTCAGATCTGAATCCAATTATTTAGGTACCTAATTATAATGTTTACTTATCAAAAATTATTTTTTATATTAATTTTACTTAATACACTATTTTAAAACATCAAAGTCTGAATATTATGTTACTTGCTGCTACGGAACCCTTCATGGGCCAGTCCGCTTCGCACTTGGCCGCATTTTAAAAATGGAATCGGAACGACTTTAACCCTTTCGCTTTGGATTATTTAAATGCAATGGTACTAGATATCGGTGAAAAATTTAACATAAAGGCAAATTCTTAAAAAAATGCTGTAATCATTTATATTTCTTAAGGGAACAAAACAATTATTAGAGGTAAAAAATTATGTATGAGTGGCATAAAATTTTAGAAATGTTAGGGCGGGGCATGGGAAAAGGTTGGGAAACACTGATCGAGAGCGATCATTCTATTGGTTAAAAAAACTTATTTGAAAAAAACATAATATTTAAGAACCTTATGTATATTTGTTACAGCTTAAAAAGGGAGTACAGTGGAAACTGTCCTCTAGAAAAAAAATTTAAATGGTTATGGTTTTAAAAATAGAGAACAACTCGAAATGGGTTCTGTGCATGAAGTAAATGTTAATAATAACCTAACAACTTATAAAAAAGGTAACTGGAATTTAGAAACTGGACGTCGTTATGAAGTTTTTGTAACACACGTGCATAGCTGCACGGAATTGTATATGCTATCAAGCCGCGATTACCTGAGGCTTCAATGTGTGATGCATCGAGTGGAGGTGCACTGTGCCGAAAGTCAGTGTCTAAGCACAGTGCCAGTGGGCAGTGCTTGCTGTGCATTGAGCCCTGATGATGGCAAATGGCATCGCGCACTTGTGCTCGAATATCGTGAACATGATAACGTGTTGGTCAGTTATGTCGACTATGGCAATAAACAGTTGGTAAGCCGCAGTAACTTACGTCCAATCACAGCAGAACTCATGCAGACGCCAGTTATGGTTAAGAAATGTACATATCAGGTTTGTATTATTTTTGCAATTTTTATTTTTTAATTGTGACTCGACTGACTACTACAATTTAATAACTGTAAATAGCAATCACATCCACTATGCCGGCCGAGTTGAAACCGGCAACTTACAAGCTGCGACCAAATCACTTCACCGTCTATATACCTGTAAGTGGTGGTACTAGCCCGCATCGGCACGACTGCCTGCCACTATTTGCTAACCATTGCATTATGCTAAACAGCCTGCCTATCCATCCACATTTGGTGAAATTTAGCCCCCTCTTTATCTATAAAGACCCCTAGACAGACTGATGTAGTGTTCAAAGCGGATTCTATGTTGTTTACAATGTAATTAATGCTGTCTCAGTATATTTCCTTCAGTAAGTTCTCCTTGATGTGCCGGTCACAGATCCTCATCGTTGTTTTCAACAGAAAGGAAGTAAGACTGATTAATCTATATGCTTTTGTATTTGTATATTGATTGTGACTCTAACCAGGCTTGTAGAATAATACCACTTTTACTTCTCGCTATTTCTGGGGTATACATATCTATGAATGAGACATGCCATTAGGACCATCATTAGTGTCGGGGTTATGAACACCTCAGCAGTCCTGGGAAAATACCATTTAAACCCGGCGATTTAAAACTTTGGTGTTATGATGTTAGAGGAACATCGGAGTTACAGAGAAACATAACCCTGATTTTCGTCAATCAAGTAATTAATCAGTGTTCATTTATTTTTCAGTTAGGGCCAAATGCTGATCCAAGTTCTCAATTAAATATAATACTTAAAAGGTTTATATTGCATAAGACACTGCAAGCGTATATTATTTCCCAAATAAATGAAATACCATTAATATCACTTTT
Source organism: Tinea trinotella (assembly GCA_905220615.1). Lineage (NCBI taxonomy): Eukaryota > Metazoa > Arthropoda > Insecta > Lepidoptera > Tineidae > Tinea > Tinea trinotella. The sequence continues at coordinate 19,496,285 of HG992305.1, forward strand.
TGATCATAATGTGACACCAGAAATTAATGTTGCTTCGGCAATAATAGAAGTAAGTTTTTGTTTGTTGTGACTTAATATATGATAACACTCCGCCTAATCTGGAGTGCGGTCCATGATTGGAAGCGACTGTTACTACACTGCAAGTAGCAGTCACTCTCACTATGACGCGAGTAGACTTAGTTGGACAAACTGATCCCTAAACGCGACTAAAACTACCGTAAGTACCAGTCACTCACTTTACGGTTTATATTGTTAGTTATCGTAATACCCCGGAATGGCAGACTGGGCACCAACTGTCTACCACTCTTCTTGCCGCGTCTGGTTGTCGTCTCTTCTATCCGCCTTTTTTATTAACAATTATTTGTTAAATTCAATTTACATAATAAATATTAATAAAAGCTATGATAAAAATCTGTGTTCCAATCAGGAATCAAACAGACGTAACAGACTTTTTTTCTGCATATTTAGTTAATAAATTATTTTATTTTTCACTAGCAACTTCAAAATGAAGTACCCCAAGCAAGTACCTCCAATGGTATTATAGTAAGTCAACAAACAGACAGTATTCCTTCGGGTAGTAGTTGTATTTACATATCATCAGACGACGAAGATTCGAGTGCAACTGAGGAATATGAAGACGATAGCATTCAATTAGAAAACACGACAGAGTAAGTAAATGTTTAATGCCTTAGATTGTATCTGAAAGGATTCGTATGCACGTGTTATGCATGTCGGCCGCGCACGCAAACACACACACGCATTCACTTTTCGGTATTTTCAATTAGAGCAGCAGCTGCATAATTACTCGTCTTATTATTAAACGCAATTTTTAGGTGAAATGAGCCCTAATTGGTTTGCTTTAGAAGACATCTTTCATTTTGGGCTTTTATGGACTTTTGTAATGTCCAATGATGAAAAAATATATAAATAGTAGTTTCGATACTTGTATTGATAAAACTAAATACAATTTTGCTGTTATTCACTATGCAATTGAGTTATTTGGAAATAGTCTGGTCATTGTGCATCTATGCAAAATAAGGATATATTCCAATTACATATTGTACATCATATGTACAATATGACATACAATCTTCGTACATCAAACTATTTTATAAAATGTATATGCAACTGTTAAGTTAATACAATTAAGCCCATGTCCCTATACAAAACGAATAATGTCCTTTGTCGAACATTTATTTATTTTCTTATGTTAGGTTAGGTTAGAAACAATTAAAAACGACGTTAAAAAAGAAAATGACATAAAACCCCAAGTTGAGTAGCCTATTTACACCAACGTAAGTGTGTAATTTTCGCCACTCATGAACCTCCTCTTGCTTAACATCAGGCGGGTCGAGGTCAGATGCCGAGTCATTATACTGAAAAAAATCTGGCGGCGACATCGTATGCAAGGGAACAACTAACAATACCATATCATTCTACGGCTCCCTCGGAATTAAATATTATTAATAACGTTTCAGTGAAAACACCAATCATAGCAACGATGATGCGAACACCACAACTAACAGTCATGATGATTTAATCTCAGTCAGGTCGTTCGCCAACACTAATAACATACGACAGCGACTTGTTCCGATCAATCACCCTTATTTGCATAATGACATTAATTTTCAAACTGAATATGATGTGAGTGTTGTATGGTTTACAACGCCATTTTCCTTTTATGTGCGCAATACAGCATTAGAGAAACTATTCAGCAAACAGATGAATAATATACTAAAATTATATAAAGACACCTTACCGTACAGGGGAAAGGTGACCAAAGGAGCATCTGTTATGGTCAAATCTCCTAAAGATGGCATTTTCTATCGTGCCACAGTACTTTCATGTCGACCTTATGGAATGTATCTCGTCCAATATATCGATTACGGTAAAAAAACTATTGTCCAGTTTAAAAATATATGGCAAGTAGACGAGAAGCTTATGAAATTGCCGAGAATGGCTATACACTGTTCGTTGGTGGGGGTATTGCCACTGAATGAGGAATGGAAGTCTGAACCGAGTTTGAAAGAATTCTTCCGTGCGCCTAGATATCGATGTGTGTTCCATGATTTTGATGGGGAGAAACATCTTGTTTCTATGTGGAACAATGGAGTCAGTGTGGCTGATATTATAAATCAGAGTAAATTTGCTATTAGAACCGACCAATTATCAACAGTAACTTCGATAGGTATGTTGTCACATAGATATAATTTCTTAAAGTTCCAGGTTCGATTCCCGATTAGCGACTCTATGCTTCAAAGCCTTTATTTGTGATATTTAATTATTGTATTGGATATTACAAATATTTGTTTAAAAAAGTAGATGTTTGTTCAGTGTAGTAGCTAAGTATAGAAATGCGATGGATGCAAAGCTCTTGAAACGTCGGAATAATAAAAAATAATGTAAAATCAAAACCAAAATAAACGCAATACTCAGCCGCATAAAATTTGTTTAATTCAATAACAATGTTCGCGCAAAATCTAAAAACATATATTACACACAATATTTTTTCAGAGGAACTAACCGACCTTAACATTCTTGTGGGACAGTATATCCACTGTGCCGTGACACAAGTTTTTCTCTACAATGTGTTCTATTTGCGATTTATTGCGTTCGATGGTACATACTCCCAACCCATCCGAACGCGTTTTTCCAATCACACACCCCCATCCATCGCGATGATGATGTATAATAGACTCAATCAAGTGCTCACAGGAAATAAGTTCATTGCATATGTGAGTGGCTTAATCGAAAATATGTAAGTATTAGAATCAACGCTATTTTAACATTTTTTTTATTTTTATTACTAAGCTTGACTTGTATGTATGTAATTATGTAACGGAATCTTCTAGAGGTCTAGATAATTTAAAAGTTTGTACACGTATGTAAAACCGTTGACAATACAATATTTTCATGCAATATATTTTTTTGGCCGGCATAGTGACGTCGATTTAGGCAACCGTGAACTGACTCACTTTTTTTCAGTCGTTTCATCTGAGTCGGCATTCTTGGACCTCCTCTTGCCCATCAGGCGGGTCAAGTACAGATGTCGAGTCACTCGTCTCCGATTTATAAATCTCTTTCGTCAATCTCCTTTTATTCATCATTTCAATGTGCCCAAATCATTACAACATATCAATCTTCATCTTTGTTGAATTCTTCACTTTTTTCGTTAATCGTTACCCTTAATAATTTTTTTACAGCATTATAAATTATTGTAATCTTTGTTCTAACAGGCTATTTTTTATATAAATAAGTAATTATTGTTGTTTTTATCAGATTGGTGGTTACACTGTATACTATTAATGGGGATAAGATCAATGATTTATGGCCGGATTATGGTGTTTTTTCACAAATCTTTCCGTTATGTCGTCGTTCAGTGTTCTCCGCGAATTACGGTAAAGCGTACATATCGCACATTAACAATTCGAGCTCCCTCTATCTGCATAGAGCTAGTGACGGCGATGCACTTGCCAACCTCCTCGATAACATGCTTCAGTTCTACGAGGAAGGTATGTAAATAATAGTAATGTTTTTTACTGAGGCTTCCATGTGACTATACCCCGCCTCATGTTAAGCTTAAGTGTGGTCACTAAATGGAGGCAACTGCTACTACAGTCGACTAGGAATAGCTATCACATCCACTATACCGGACTATACAATGAAAAATGTGTTATAATTTTATATATACTTTCTCGGCTGCCGAACTGGAGCTGGCGAATATAAAAAGCCTGATAGGCAGAGAGGCGAGGCATAACACCCTCAAATACAAACATACGGTCATACCTTCCAGTCTTGATCGGATATTGCACTTTTTTTTAAATATTTATAATAAAATGTGAATTATAAGAAGTATTTTCCTCCATGGAAAAACGTCCAACGCGCCAAATGAAGCCTAACCAATGCGCTATACGTGTCGTGTCGTTCATTCTTAAATATATTGTTACTAATATTTTTAACTATTCACAGGGACAACCGAAGCTCTGGAGGCATATAAGGTACAAACTCTATGTGCATTGAAAACCTCTGACAATATTTGGTACCGTGGTATCATTAAGAATGTAGCTGCCACTGAATGTAGAGTACATTTATTAGATTATGGTAAGACTGCACTAGTGTCCAAAGAAGCCATTAAAAAATTAGATCATAAATTCTATCAGCCGTGTGCGTTTGTTCTCGAGGTCGGTCTCAAATTGGACGCATTTTATAATGATGCTTTGTACAAACTGGTTGAATGGACAACCGATAATGGGATGCAGGTGTTTTTAACCCGCCATCATAACGGATGGTTGGCTAATTTACAAGTCAATGAAGAGGATCTTTGTTTAAAATTAAGAAATGAGTATTCTAGTATTAATCAAGTTCGCATGTAGTAGATCAGTTTGTGCACCTTTACATTATTGTTTTGTGAGCCATGTTGATTCGGCTGATAAGTTTTCGATACAATTGCAAAGCGATGCGGAGGGCCTGAAATACATTAAAAAGTGGCTAAAAAAATCTTCCATTTTCTTAACAGAATTAGCATCTTCGGATAATGCCTTGTTTACTTTCCAATTATTATCTAAGGAGACGAATGTACATGTCATAGAGTTGTTTTATAAAGAAAATTCGGTTAAAGACCTGATAATTAATGATTATCAACCTTGGTTGTAAAACCTCATCTATAAGATTTGATGACTCTGAACTGTGTATTCCTGATAATGATTAGGGATTTAAGTTGTGCAGTTATTAAGGAGAACGCCAGATGGCACAGAAAATAAAATTATAAAGGCTACAATTTGTTTTTTTTTTAAATCGGTTGTCTGTAAAGTCTGTTTACTGACGGTAGTTGAACGTGACAACGTCATAAGAAAATACTGATGAAATGGTTGTATTTTTCAAAAAAAAAATTTAATATTATTTGTTTGATAGATATTTTGTATGGATATAGAGAAGAAGGTAAATGAAAATCACAATTGAATTGATCAAGTTACTTTTATTTGTACGCATAAATACAATTATGTCAATTTTTTTACAATGTACATAATGTGTTTCGAGTGTGATGTGTCTTAAAAAAGTCAAATCGATGGTGGTGCCTCTCAGTGTTGCTGACTTATTAACGTCTGATGCGTTGATTTTTTACTCATCGTGCAATAATTCTGTTAACTTATTGTTATAGTTTTGTCAATTATAGCATAACCTACAATCGCTGCACTAGCAGCACTGCAATGATGAAGGCACGAATATTCGACAATATATCACTAAACATATATTTAATATATCGAATGAATCATTCATTACCTTCATCGCCGCAATTATCGTTGCTATAAACAATTGACACCATATTCACTTTTAACTGCACTTCATACTTGACGAAAACATGTAAATGTATTATTGTATAGCTCACTCAAGTAGGAGAAAGATAGATGTCGAACGCTGCCAAACGCGGAGGCCGATTGTGCCTCTTTGTCGCTTGTTCCGCGCTCTCACTTGCACTTCAGCCTTAAATGGAACGCGACGAGGTAACGCCGCATGAGTCATGTTTTTTCGTGCGTGCAGCCGGCTCCATCGAATTATAAGGTGATTTCAATTTACCTCCATCCATCCATACATATATATTTACCTATATCCATACAAAATATCTATCAAACAAATAAAATTAAAATTTTCTATTGATAAAAGGAACCATTCCATCAGTATTTTTTTATGACGCTGTCACTTTCAACTATCGTCAGTAAATCGACGATTTTTTCAAAGATTTTTAAAGTATTTTCTCGTTTTTTTATTTGATAAGAATTTTATGTTTAATAATATGATTCTATTACTACCTCATTTATAATTTAGTCATTGTATTTAACAAAGAATAAAAATTGTTATTTTGTTTTTAAAAATAATCATAGTTTTTGGCATAATAATTGTCTAAAGTGAGGGATTTTCCCTGTTTTGATTATTTCTTATGCTGGTCTGCATTGGCGGGCGGGCTACGGCGAATATAACGTGTTAAGGCGATGAGTGTTGCCGGGTAGATTGTAACAACGCTTAGTACACGTTGAATCTTCGCCCGCTAATGGTGGCTCAGCAAAAAATAGTTCTAAGTTACTAAACTAGTTTTTTTTTATAAGAATTTTTAAGTAACGAGAACAACTAATTATAATTTAACCTACGATTAAATTATAATTAGTTATTTAAGTTTAATAATAAGGACTGAATTAATAAATCTTAAAACATTCAATTACTTGTTTTAATTATTTGACCAAGCTATTCATGCTAATCCTGTTGTTGCATCCCGTTCATTGTACGGTGGTAAAAAATACATTCCAATATAAATTCCGTATGTACTTGTGTTACTTATTTGATAAAAAATCTTTCTGTTAATGTTTGAATATGATTCTACCTATTTGTATGCGTTGTTAAGTGTTCCAACTAATGGATAGTACCATTTCTACGCAACTGGAATAGTATTTTAACGAAAAAGGCTTTTTAAATTAATACTGGTTTTATTATTTCTAAAACACCAGTCTAACTTATCATCCTATTTTATTGTGGCTCGACAGCACCCCACTTCCCCGATTCTCTTAATTCAACAGTGAAAGAAGTTCTCCACGAACTGCCACTGCTTTATCAACGTGAATTTTATACCTAACTAAATAATAATATTTATGGCGACGGAATGTCAGTGATTGTGCGATGATATAAACTCGTAGATAACGAATAACCAATCAAAAGGCAACGCTTCATCGCAATATTTTTGACTTTCCGTGACCCTAAATAAAATTTAAAATAAAGCTTCTAGAGTGGAGACCACGAACCGGCAGACACAGCGTAGAAAGGCCTCCCACTAGGTAGGTTGACGACTATATTTCACCAGAAAGTCACGAATAACCGGAGGATGCAACTGGTATCTTGTCGTTTGAAATGACGTTCTAAAGGGGAGGCCTATGTTTAGCAGTGGACACCTTCTGGCTGATAATAGAATTAAAATATTATTTAGATAATTGTAAAAGTTACTTTGATAAAGCAGTGGCAGTTTGTAGATAAGTTATTTCGCTGTTATGTATTAAGAAGCGACTGCGACCGAAACTAGCAACAAGCTGCAAGAAAAGCATACAAGCTGATCCTGAAACGCGATTAAGTCACTTCACGGTCTAATTTCAGCGCAGATGATAAATCTCAACAGCCTGGACCGAGAATAGTAATTTCATATATGTTTTTTTTTGTCAAAGCTGCACTACCAACTAAGCATAAACTTTCCGGAAAACACAATCTTTGATTGGCAGCCTGAATCAGTTTCTTTTTTATTGTGACGCGATAAATGACAGCATCCTGCTTGATGTTAAGATGGAGTGTGGTCCATGAATAGGGGTAATTGCTACTACAGGTAAATTACTGTAGTAGAATGCATACTACTAAATGCTAATACTGTCCAGTGGCGTACCGATTGGATACGACGCCCAGGGAAAGCATCGAGGATGTTCCCCTTCGTAAGTTACCTAAATGTAAAATAAACATAAACCTACACTTAATAAAACATATTAGATCTTGCTTAAGATATTCTTCAACTAAGCTTTCACCGTCCTTTAGACATATCTGGAAGAAACCAAGAAAATACTCCCCCTTTAAATAGCGCCAGGTCACGTGCCCTACCTACATACCCCAGTTACGCCAATGCTACAGTCACATCCACAATGCCGGTCTAGTTGAAACTAGCAACTTATAATTATTTATTAGAATAATTTCAATATATCCACATATGAATACAATTTATATGTAAATCGAATAGGCGCGGGGGTATGTAATTGGATTACCTTTGTACCCTTGACATGATATTAACCCCTAGCAAGGACTTGTTGAAATAAGTAATAACTCGTATATACATTTTTTAATTTTTTTTATTGTGACTCGACATATGACAGCACCCCGCTTGATGTTAAGCCAAAGTGTGGTCCATGAATGAATGTCACTGCTAATACAAGTCAATAACTGTGAGTAGCAATCACATCCACTATGCCGGCCTGGATGAAATCGGCAACTTACAAGCTGATCCCGAAACGTGACCTAATCACTTCACGGTCTGTATACTTGTAAGTGGTGGTACTACCCCGGATCGGCAGACTGGGTGCCACTGCCGACCACTCTTTGATAACCAGACCCGAAGCAAATATCCATCTCTTTTTTTTATTAACAAATATTTGCAATATTTAATATTATTAAATATTACAAATAAAAGCTATGAAACAAATATTTGCTCAGACCGGGGATCGAACCCGGGACTTTACGCGCAACAAACCAGTCGCTAAACCGTTCGTCTACGCCTGTCGTCGTCGTATACACACATTAATATATAATATTTATATGAGAACAAGTAAGACACAAATCTATTTTTTTTATTATAGCTCGACGTTTGACAGCCCCTGCTAAAGTTTAGCGGGAGAGGCAATCACATCCACTGCCGGGCTACTTATAAAAGGCAAGTTTCAAGCTGATTTTGTAACGTGACTTAGTCACTTCACAGTTGTAAGTGGTGGTATAGATTTCAGCAGATAAAAAGAGCGCTGAAATTCGAGCTGCGCAGTATAAGAATTGGCAGATTAGAACCGCGCTGGATGACTACCGTGGGAGTAAGTGATATTAGACTGGACCTACCTAATATCACCTTGCTAAACATAATTATATATTATATGTGATATTGGGTGGGTAATATTAGATCCATCACTCACACAATGTCACTAGTCCTTCCTGTATTGTAATTTGGCTCTAAAATAGTAAAGTTACAAGTGTTTCGTTAACATTGTAATAGTCATTACATTGTAGTTTATTGCCACTACACGTGAATGACGCGTGCAAAGGTAAACGGAACCCACGCACACACGTGCAAATTAAATTAAAGCAAATCAAATCAAATTCATTTTATTGTGAAAGCAGGTTACAAAATAGATCTTTTCTATATTTATTACAACTTTTTTCTAAAGCAGACCCACCTAGTCTGGTATCATCACTTGCAAGTGTACACAAGGTGAAGCGACTCAGTCGCGTTTTGGCGTTCGGGTTTCAACTAGTTGGGCTTGGTGGATGTAAATTATTTGCAGTTATACAACAGTCGCGTCGGTGCGATTTATGGATCATCAGGTCTCATAAAAAACTTTGGTTTTTGCACCATAAGCTACAATCAAATTTTCAAGCATCTATTCAAACAGGGAAACGCAGATACAGTAGAGAGGCATTCACCACGATCCTGACACAAGTATTCACATACACAATAGTTTACGTTCAATCTCGTATTTTCACAGATTTTTTTTGTCACAAAGTTTATTAGAAAATAAATGTAATCGTAGAACTCGGTTTCATTCTTGATATAAAATTTCCAAATTTTTTGTAATTGGAATTTTATATAAGTTGGGACCTCTACATATTCAAGCGTAGGAGATGTGCTCAATGCTGGCACACATAAAAAAAAGAGTACAAACCCTATTCGCATGCTATGTATTGAATGTGTTCGATCTTTACCGGGCAATGGAATCAAGGCTGTATGAAACTTGATTCCATGGCCTCGAATTGTTGTTGGCAACGATAGGAGTCAGGTCAATCCAGCCCCTCTAGCACGGCAATCCAAGAAGCAAGATAAAGAATTGCAAGGAATATTATTGTAACTCATTTTTAATAACTTAATAGACCGGATCATCAAACTGTTTAAAAATATATTTATTCAAGTTTTCAACATTGTTTTGTGTGAAGTTTTACAGAACCTTTATATATCTTTTTTGGGTATTTTGATGTAATGTTCTAGTGAGTTAAAATTGAGTTGAGGTGCAATGATATTCTTTGCAAGTCTTTATCTTGCTTCTTGGATTGCCGTGCTAGGGGGGCAGGTGAGTAATTTAGTTTATTTAACTCAGCCCCGCGTATCGCGCCTAGAAAAAAAATCATTTCTACAATCTCATTCATATTACTCTGAAATGGTGCTTCCCTAACTTAAAAAATTATGGGTTCGTCATAAGTTACTGTTTTGTGTTATAAATATCGCATTAACAAAATGTTTGAGAAACTCTGACAGTAAACTCGCCTAGCGAGTTCATGGCACTGGAGAATAAGTTTTTTTCTTCAAAAAATAAAGTAAGTGTTTACACCCGGGCCACCTCATAAATTTATAAATTAGCGCATATTTAGTCTACACTGTGATTTGACCTTGACCTTGAGTTTTTATCCACGGTCCCAGTTGACCGAAGTGCATTTTATTTCCAATGATGTACTTATTTATACAGTAATCCTGTTTTTTTTTACGACTTGCTTGATGGTATTATAAACAAAGGACCTCCCTGAGTGCCTAAAAACACCGACTCAGTTCACGCTATCATCGTCACCTTGAAATACAAGCTTTCGAATATGCCAAAAAATAATATTGAAATAAAAAAAGAAATTTTGAAGTTTGACAAGAACCAAGAATAGACGCGAATATCATTATCACGATCAATTCCCGTGACTGGTTGTCCGCCATTGTTCCTTAGACATGAAATAAAGCGTTTTATTCTTGCATGTACTAAACTTTTAAACGGTTGAGGAGAGAGCGTAATCATAATTTAAAAAAAACTGTTTTGTAATTTCACTCCTTGTGAAATTAGTTTTTTTTTCTCACAGCCTCTGTATTAGTTGTAGACTTCGATATTTTATTGTTGTATGGTCACAATAAAACTTGTATATGCGACAGGATCGTGGAAAGTGGCCCTGTGAGAATATATGTTAAATCAGCTTGTAAGTTGCCGGTTCCAGCTAGGTCGGCATAGTGGATGTGGATGCAGTTGAAGTTGTTTAACTGTAGTAGCAGTCACTTTCATTAATGGACCGCAGCTAGAGAAAATATACGCCTCTTTTTTATTAACAAATATTTGTAATATTTAATGTACTGAATTATTAAATATTACAATTAAAAGCTATATTAGAAATATTTTGCTCCGACCGGGAATCGAAACCGGGATTTTTACGTTTTCAGTTCTAAACAAAAACATTCACTTTTACGTAATAATTATAACCGTGATGGTCATACAGTAATTATTGTGACCTTATTCTTAATTCACAAAAGTCGAAATTAATGAACATTCTAGATTTCGTAATGTAAGCTAATTTTGATAGTAATTATTCATAAGATTTTGTTCTTTTTTTTATTTATTTTTATTATACACCCAAGTGTGGGTGTGGAAGTGGTGCCGTAGATGAGTGGTTAACTCGCATTTCATTTAACGCTGGTTGAGCAATGTTTGGCGTGGTCAGTAGTCGAATGGGTGACCGCTAGTCCATTGACAAGTTTTGGACATGCACAGTCGTTAGGAAAACCGTTTTTTTATAGTTAGGGTACACAGTCAGAATCGTGGAAAGGGGCCGGAGCTCCTATCTAAAATCTATTTTACCTGGAAAACGGACGTAGAAGAATCTTTATAATTAAATTATGCCCTAATTCCTACATGGATAGGCAGAGACAATGGAGTACCTCTTGCCACGATCCTGAAAAAACTCCCTCACTTTTCGACACATCCACAATTCTTTTAATACAAGCTCTACGATTATGGGCACTAGGCAACCCAGCTTTCTTGAGGATGTCTCCGATTGTGAATGTGAAGAAAGCAAGGGAGTTGTGTTAGATCGTGGCAAGTGGCGCTCCATTGTCACTGCCTATCCCTGTGAGAAAAGGGCGTGACAATTTGATTGGTTGATTCAAATATCAAAAAATTGTAAATATTAAAACTGGACCTACACAGTCCCTAAACTATTTCCAACGATTCCCTACAAACAAACTAAATATTTGTCTACAAAGTGTTAACAAAAACTAGCACTACTAGGTAAGTGTGGGAACAAAACCCTTCCGATTTAGAGGCGGGTATATCAACACTTACTTAGGATTCCTATTTTTTTCGTAATCGACCAGTAGAATGTGTTACAATTTTTGTATTCCCCACATTTTATTACCCTGGAAACAAAGCCTTAAAAACATGTAAATAGTATATTTTTTAGTAGATTGCGCTATTGAATTTTCCCTTGCTTACCATGAGGCAAGTCCAGATTACAAGTTAATTCTCAGTTAAAAAAAACTAATAATAAATCAATTAAATTGTTTAGGCATGACAATGGAGCGCCACCTGCCCCAACTCCCCCACATCCACAACTCTCTTCATACAAGCTCTACAGTTATGGGCACTAGGCAAATCAGCTTTCTTGAGGATGTCTCCGATTTGTTCAGAAAACACCCTCCTGGGCCTGCCTTGTTTAACGCATCCATTCACATCAGATTTATAAATTGCTTTCGTTAATCCACTTTCACTCAATTTTACCAATACTAATAAATAGTAAAAAATGTTAGTTTTGTTACTGTTCTTTGTTATTTATATTATTTTAAAGTAGCATAACATGAAATGAGATATGTTAAATTATAATAAGTAACTTAAAAGTAAGGACGATAAGGGAATATTATACATTGTAATACTGGGCCTCAGTTGTCTTTAATGTAAGAGACAAAGCTATAAGTAAGAAAGAGATGTGCGTCAACCTGCTAAGCGTAACTAACTTAAAACTTGGACTCCGTGACGTCACCGTACTGTCACGGACGAATGCGTAGGTGCGATGTGTAGTATGACCAATACGCGTTAACTAAATGTTTATGGAGTATACAATATCACAGGTACAGAAATATTTCTTTATCAAAACCAAAATAAACGCGATAGTAAGCCGCATAATATTTGTTTAATTCATTATTAAATATTCGCGCAAAATCTAAGAAAAAAACTAATATTTCCTTTCTTTATAATTTTAAGCGTATCAGCTTGACGGTTTCAACTTGGCTGGCATAGTGGACGCGACTGTTACTGGTCGTTGTTTAACTGTTGCAGCATTCGCCTCCTGATTATGGACTGCGTAATACAGTCATATTATGTCGAGTAACAATAAAAAAATAATAATAACTTTTGTTTTTTGTTGGATTAATTTATTTTACTATATATCATTTATTGCTTTTTAATGAGTTCTGAGGAGCGCCAGTCAGTGGCTTAATTAATTATTACAATCGGGCTCTCTCAAGCCGTTACAAAAGGCCTAATTAGGCATACAAATACCCAGGGCCGTCTTTACCCGGAGGTTCAAGGGGTGCGGTGCACCCGGGCGCAGAGTTCTAGGGGGCGCATGCCGACCGCGATAAACTTCCATAGGTACCTACCACACTGAGACCATGCGAGCGGAGCCTTGACTTTCGCACCCCGGCGCTGAATATGCTTAAGACGGCCCTGCAAATACCTACGTATTATACATAAATCTGCCATTGTCAAATATTTTTTATTGTGACTCGACATACAGCATCCCGCCTGATGTTAGGTTGCAGTGCAGAATTAACTATAACGGTTAAATATCTGCAAGTTACTCTCGCATCCACTATACCGGCCTAGTTTAGACGAGTAACTATCATGCTGATCTCGAAACGCGGTTGTACACTCAAAAAGGTTTGGTAATACTCGGTAGACTTGGCAAATGACCACCAACTATATGCCTACCACTGTAACGTGTATCATAGAAACAGGACAATCAACCAATGGTTCTGGTGGGTGGTTTCGAACTTGTGCTCTCCGTTTGTGTAATCATTGCTCTACTACTACACCACAGTCGCCTTATAATAAACGTTATAACATCAATATTCAACTGGGATGAGGAACAAACGGCTCCAGGAATACATACGTTCGTGACACAGTTTACTGTCAGTCAGTGTGATATAAATCGTTTTTTTTTTGTGACACGACATCTGACCTCGACCCGCCTGATGATAAGCAAGAGGAGGTCCAAAATTGACGACAACTAAAAAAACCGAGTTTATTCACGTCTGCTTCGGTCATCGTCACTATGCCGACCAAAGGTGCTTCTTCACGCATCGCTCGGTCATAGGATGGAGAGAACTTATTTTGGCAAAGCATTTCACTTGTCAATTGTTCTACAAAAAAAAGACGCACCGAACTTTTTAGTTCGGCTGCCGATTCGGTCGATAGAATGCGGATGCTTTCCCCTACCTGTGCGGGTATTACGGGTGTGAAAGGAACGAGGTAGAAACAATAAAATAATAACAATAATTATAATAAAAGACATCGACAATCGTTTGCTGATTGTAGAAAGTGTTCCAAATTTTTAAAAAGGTAATAAGTAACAACAATGTAATTGTTCCACATAACCACAAAAGTAATTTAATACATTATCATAATGCATTTGAAACACAATGCATCTCTCTCTCTCCTCTCTCCAATAAACACCACACACATTAATAAATATATAGATAGATATATGTATTATCATATTAAATTGTTAATTTTACTATTTTTGTATTTTGTTTGTCTTTTTAAATAGTGGTGGTTGCCACTTCTATACAGAGGCCTTAAAACTTCATTTCGGATGAATCAAATTGGAATCAATCAAATTATCACGCCTTTTTCCCACAGAGCATGGCTGACACAACTCCCTCGCTTCTCTAACATCTACAATTCTCTTCATACAAGCTTTACTATTATGGGCATCTCAACTTTCTTGAGGATTTCTCCGATTTGGTCGAAAAACACCCTCCTGGGTCTGCCTCGTTTAACGCATCCATCCACATCAGATTAATAAATTCCGTTCGTCAATCTACTTTCACTCATCCTTTCCATGTGCCCAAACCATCGAAGCATTCCTTTGTCAATCCTTGTCATTACATTTTCTTTTAAACGAAATCTATCGCGCGCTGTGCTATTCCTAATTCTATCATCTGCTATCGACAAGATGTCAATTATTCGCAACTCTCACTATGTGGCGTCACAAGAAGTTATTCTTATTTATTTCTGTATTGTAGTTATACAATTGTATAAATACAATACAGAAATAAATAAGAATAGATAGATATATGTTATAATATCTATAGTTATAATATCTAAAGTTATAATATCTACTAATTACTAATAGTATAATACTATTATAACTTTTACTAGAAGTTATTTTATAAACTTTAAAACAAGTATCGTTTTGTCAAGTAAACTCAAATATATATTGAAACTTGAATCGTGTATATGCACGTTAAGTTTTAATGGTGGTTTTGTAATGCAACATTGTGGTTATATGAAAGGGCCTTAACAATGAACTTGCAGTTTGAAAGGATGATTTTGACCTCCACTTGATGGCTATGGGTGGTGACCATGGAGACTATTAATCAATCAATCAATCAATCAAAATGTCACGCCTTTTTCCAACAGGGATAGGCAGAGACAATGGAGCGCCACTTGGCACTATCCTAGCACAAATCCCTCGTTTCCCTCACTAATTCTCTTCACACAATATATACCAAAAAAACAAAATTTAATATTTATATGAAAATAATTAAAAATAAATAAACAAAGGCATTGCATCAACTTGAATAACAAGTTAAAAAGTGTACCAACAACATACAAAGATGAATTCCCCGAATGAGTTTTTATACATATTAACAGTTTACATTGTATTTAATTTCACATGACAAAGAGTATACTGTGTGACCGATATCTCTGTATAATATAGATCACTCAATCTGCCAACCTAAATATAAATCACTGTCTTAAATCCTTATTAAGGAAAATGTAAAATTGTAAAACTATTAATTCCCCATCAAAGATTTAAAACCTTATAAAAATTATGATTTTATTGTACTTTAGAAAAATATGTTATATTTTATGATTGATGTTTTTATAGTATAGTTTATTACTAGCAGCTAGGTGCCGTTTGAGGACGTCCTTATAGCGAAAGTACTGCATACCCTGCTTCCTCTTGCCATGTGATAGTTGTCCATGTTAGAGCGCATCATACTATTGACTAAGGAGTCGCTGTGGCCGGACACGGCAAAGTGATCATCATTTTTAAAAATATTAGTATAGATAAACTAATACCACAAAATAAAAAGACTTTTTATTTTAGTAGGATTTAAAAGTAAGTTGGAGATGTTTACCTCCCATCGAAATGGGCACAGGCTAGCTAGTTTATAAAAAACTTAATTACTCCGAGTTTAAAAATCATGAGTCGTTTATAACCTCATAAGATATATTTGTTCTTAAAGAATTACAGTCTAACACATCCCTTGGATTATCATGGATCCTTGGACTATCAAACAGACAAGTTACTTTCGCTTTTAATTATTATTATTTTTTTGGACAAAAAGGTTGGTGGAGTTTTTCAACTGTAGAGATCGATAGGGGAAGTCTATGTCTAGCGGTGGACGACTAATGGATGGCATGATGATCATGTTTTTGTAAAGACCCCTTTATTATTTTTACCTATGCCTGTAATATTGACCCCTCAGGAAGTGAATGAACGACGTCACTAAGAAGCCGCGAAAAAAAAACGATACGTGTTCTTGCATAATAATAGCAATCGAATTCCAAATGATCATGTCATAAAAATTGTCCAAGCTATTTGCCGGTCAATGGCTTCAATTGATAGGCAACAACGTTCTTTATAATTTCAATAAAGTACTCCTAGTTGCAAAATTTACAAGATAAAATAAGTTTACAATAAAATACATAACAAATTCCATATTGAATTAAACAAATTTTATGTGGCTTACTATCGCGTTTATTTTGGTTTAGATTTTACATTTTTTTATTATTCCGACGTTTCAATGGTCAATGTTCGCGCAAAATCTAAAAAAGTACTAAATTTCTCATTCCTAATTAAACAAATCATGTATTTTTGTATTCATACCAATGTATCTTTGACACATGTACATTAGTCGCCCAGTTTCTATGATACAAGCACGTTTACTAGTTTAGAATAGTGATGTCAATTTATTAATTATAATTACATTGAACACTAGGTGATCTTTACGTTAAAAAACTATGTATTTCTCGTCACTTGTGATAATCAATTCTACATAATCACTTGGTTCCCAAATGATTAATTATTATATGCATTATTAAATATAATATTCATAAAATTATGTCGAATTTTCTAACACAATTTACGTCTTCACTTTTACGGGGATATTGTAGTTTTATATTTGTATTATAATGTATTTTTCTCTGTCTATCTCTTATTGTTAAACATGTATTTATGTTTAATTTATTCCAGTAACCAGTATATTTACAATTAAATATTCATCTATAAGTTATAATGTTAGTAGAATGTCAAAGAATGGTAAATGAGTTGTTATTTAGGTAGCATGTTGGAACATAATATGTAATTTTGGCATAGGTGATCCTCATTATGAGATCTAGGATTATTTACCAATTTATTCAATTATAACTTAACTTATTAGGTCAATAATTATTATACGATATATATAAATATATCGTAAGCATAGCAATATACTTAACATTACCTACCGTCCTAAGAATAAAAAATACGATAATTAAAATCTATAGCCGGATGAATTAAATCTGATGTGGATAGACGCGTTAAACGCGGCAGATCCAGGAGGGTGTTTTCCGACTAAATTGGAGACATCCTCAATAAAGCTGGGTTGCCTAGTGCCCATAACCGTGGAGCGTGTGTGAGGAGAATTGTGGATCAGGTTCTCTGCCTTAGAAAAATAAACAGTTGAATTATTGATTGATTGATTAAATTCATTTTTACTTAAAATGACGGTAAGATAAAATTAAAGAATATATATGTTTAATACACAACATTATAAAATTGTTACCTCATTTCCAATGTAATGATATCTCTATAAAACTTGTCATTATATAAAGATATAAATTCTAATTATAAATAGAGAAAACACACATTTTTTTAAATGGTAAAAACTATCGAATTCACTATAAATAATATATATTATAAAATAATATTAAATAACATATCACATCACTTAGTTTCAATATACAGCAGAAATACACTACACGCGGATTAACTTTTAAAATGAATATCACAGAGACACGTAGAGCGGCCGGCGCTCTAAACACAAATAAACAAGCACGGCTACTTCAGCGGTTTTCAGAACCTGTTTAAATTACGTCCCATTTTTAAAACACCGTGTTTAATGCCTGGGCATACTAGTTAGTTAATACTATATAATTTATTGTCAAAAGAGAATAAATAATAGATGTTAGCAAATAAAATCTTTGTAACTTTTATAACAGCCTATATAGGGTCGCGTTCAAGGACACATAAGTGCACTGTGGTTCATTGTACGCTTCTCTTATTTTAGAGCCTTACACTTGATAACAAAATTACAGTAACGTTGTTTAGAAGTATTTGTTTATATAATTTTTTAATATATTTGTCTTTTAATGTGTTTGTACTATTGCATGTATTGTAATACCATTCTGTCTATGTCAAGTATACTCCAAAAGACCGAAAAGATTATGTCACTTTAATGTTAATAAATTCCAATAGACTTCCTCGAGAGTAAGCGAATGCTCGCTCACCAAACACAACCGCCATCACCCTACCCCTGAGTAAAAGTATATTATTAAGAGAAATATTTAAAGTCCTGTTTTCTTTGCACTGCAGTGTAACGTGTACAGGTGCTATTGTGTTTTTTTGTTTTGCATTTATAGCAAGACAGCTGATGTAGCAGTATTTCATTATAATTATAACTTAAAAAGCCTTTTGTAATATGTTTTATATTTCAAGATCTCTTAATGCGATGCCTATACTGGCACTAGCGCCTAACTAAAAAGGTTTCTGCGGTAGTGGGTGTGTTATCGTGGACATGTCACCCTTTTCGCACTGCTCCGTTACTGCAGCAACTCGTTGGATCGCCTGTAGATTATGGCTGTAGATAGCGTTGCATAATTTCCATACAATGTTGTCGCAATCCATATTTGACAAAGATTTAAACAAATATCGAGACCGACTCAAGACCCTAGGCTGGTGATAGTTTGCCCCGTACACAAATAGGTTGCGGTGGAAAATTACAATTTTAAAATAAATTAATAGTTTACTTACCGAGCTATCTTCATGGTAGTCTACAAGTTCGAGTTCACTCCTGTGAAAAAATATTTTTTTTAGGTATGTAATAAATAATTTTATTATGATTATATTAATTTAAAAAAACGGAACTAGGTTATGTTATGTGGCAAATTGCATCAATATATACAAATAATGATTTTACAAATACTCATTTACCATTTAAAATATTACTATTATGTTTTTTACTGTAATTTGAGATATAAATACTTGGTTGATATGCGCCTAAAATTATCTAAATATATAATGAGGTAAATATTTAAGGTAAGGTTTGAGGCGCTAGGCAGACATTTGGTGATCATTTGCCTTCTGCCGTTCCGGTGTACCATTATTAGACCACTACCAATTTCAAGTGTCAGTGATTTATCTGAAACCTTTTTGGAATAAGTTTGTGCTACCTTTACACTTAGGCTGTCATAGTAATTGCAACTGATTGTTTGTCTGTAGTAGCAGTCACCCCCATTTATGAACCCTACTCCAGCTTATCATTAGTGACATGAGCATGGCATGGGTTAAGTGCTTCGGATTTTATTTGATACTAATATCCATGGTCATACAAAAAATTTCAATTAAAAAAAAACATATTTAGCTTAAAAAACGGAACTAGTATTACCTGCATCTTATCTTCTTAATGACTGGCCTCTGCGCCGTACTGTCATGTATCCTCACTTGTGTTGGATCAATCTCTTCACATTCAGATGAATCTCCATCAAACTTCTGTCCAGTCCTACGCACCAGTATCACATCCACATATGGACTATACATTTGACCAGGTAATAAATCATCTATTTCTGTATACCTAGCTATATATTTATCACCTTTATGATATCCCTGACCTCGTCTATATATTGAATTCTCATATGGCGAACGTCTGCCACCGCAATCTTCAGTCTCTCGGGGCGTTTCCAATCCTTCTGGGCTTCTCCTATCGCCCAAAGGTTCGTCATCAGGCAAATTTAAGGGGAAAGGTGGGATTGTCGGTTTACGAACATATGCGTCGACTTCATCCGAGTCGGACGTATCGCTGTCACGTGGCGGAGGTGTCGGCAATTTCTCAACTCCTTCAGGTATGTTCTTTGAACTTGATAACCACCATGGTCGTTCACCAGATTCCACGTGACGTATACGTCTGAGAGGAAAGCTCCGATGGTCTGAGGATGACTTACTTATCTCACCAGTTTGAGATTCTTTGTTACTAGATGTGTTTTCATTACTAGTTAACCACCATTCTTTGTCTCCTGATCCATTATGCCTTATCTTATAAAAGTCATACTTATCAGATTTCTCACTGTCGCTCGAAACTTTACGAGGTGGCGTAAGACGTTGGACCCCTTCAGGTATATTGGCACAACTATCGAGCCACCATGGTTTTTCTTCCTTATCATAATTACTAAATTTACAATTTTTAGATGTTTTAGGTTCGGAAGTGTCCGATGGCACATTGTTTTGATTGTCATTTTTAGACTCGCTGTTAGATTCAAGCCACCAAGCGCGCTCGCCTGACTCGACGTGTTTGATTTTTTTATTATTGATTTTTTCTGAGGGAGATCTCTGTTGGTTGATTGAGTTACTGCTGGACATATTATTTCCCAGCCAACTTTGATTTTCCTCCGCATCGAATTGTTTAATACTTTTTAATTGAATTACGTTGTCACTGTTCGATGCAATTATATTATCTGTCTTACTTTTGCTAGTTGGATCACTTTCGGTAATTAAATTTGAGACATCTTTGCCCGTTGATTCAGATATTGAACTATCTAACCAATGGCTATCTTCACTAGATTCTGGTTGTTTTATTTTGAATAAATTGGTGACTGGAGCTAATGTTCTTATTAAGAACGACTTTGCTTCTTCAGTACCTTCATTTTTTGGTGATGTAGGTGTTTGTTGTTTATTTGATTTATCTAAGGAAATGGTAACGTCATCTGCTGATGTCCGAGAAAGATCGATAGTTTTTGATTTTGTAAGACTTTCATCCTCACTTATAGAAGATTGTGTAGATAACGTTGTACTTGACTCTGGGCTGTTGCTTTCTCTAGAACTCTTTTGCTTTAAATTATTTCTAAGATTACTACTAGATGAATTTCGTGACAGTGATTTTGGTGGTGATGGAGAATGACTTCCTGAAGTCTTTGTATTAGATTTATTTTCGTTACTTTGATCTGAATCAGTTGAACTCACACTTTTACTGCGTTTTTTAACTACCTTCTTCTTTGGTGAAGAATCCGACGAGGTATCAATACTTGACTTACGTATTTTAACTTTTTTAACCTTAGTAGGAGAACCTTCTTGTTTTGGTGGTTGCGGTGGTAATTGGCTATTGGTTATAGTAATTTCGGGAGAAACTAATTCTGTTGTCTTCGCTTTCTTTAATTTTAAATTAACATTGATTACGATTTCTGATGTTTCTTCATTATCTTTATTTTCACTACTTGAATTTAATTTAATTTTAGTACTATTTTCAATCACATTTGGTTTATTTTCAGGTACGTTTATTGTCTCTATTTTCTCTGATTCTGAGACCTCATTACTTCTATCCGAATTGTCTGAAGCATTTTCCATAAAACTATTATTATTGTAATTTTCACTATTGCTATTGTTTGCGGCACTTTCTCTCGTACTTCCATATTGCGTAGAATATCGCCCCGCGTAACCAGTATAATGACTAATATTTGGTGTATAAGGAGACCAATTCGATACACTAGTTCTACTTGTGCCGGCAAAACGACTAGTTCTTGATGTATCGTCAAGCCTATCAGATTGTATTTCTTTATCAACCATTTCTGGTTTAACCCTTGACCTGGTTATAGTTTTTTCCAAAGTTTTTGCCATTTCTGCCCTTCTACTTCTTATGTAAGCTGAGTTACCAGGGGGTGTGGGTGATGTATGTCGAGTAATCACTGTAATAGTTTCTGGAACATCATCATTTAACTCTGGTTTACCATTTTCAATTGGTTTACATTCATTTGTTGTCATTGTTTCATCTATTATTTCTTTACATCTGTTAACTTTGACTTCATTTCCGATCGCATCACATTCTGGTTTACCGTTTGACAGTCTGTCATTATCTATTTTACAATTATCAGTATGATTAATTGGAGATACAGAAGTTCGGGATGATTTTTCGATCGACGGACTTCGTAAATAATTATTTGCAATTCTATTTGCTATAGCATATCTATTTACTGTGATTTCTGGTTTATTTTCAGTCCTCGAAGATGGTCTTGTATATGTAGATGTTCTGGGATATAATTTAAAACTTGATAGACTATTATAGCCTGATGACTTGTCAGTCTTATTTGGAATGTCTTTATCGCGATCTGTTGGACTTGGATCTCGACTTCTTCCTTTTGTCAAAGATGAAGTAGTCATATTTCTTCTGTCCGGGCTGAGGTGCCTCGAAGATCGATTAAGACTGTATTTAGATGAAGTCGACACAGGACTAACATCGCGACTTTTGTTCGTTATGAGCGTTGGAACCGCTAGTTTGTTAAATGAATCTTTTTTGTCTGTGTACTTGGTGGCGGGTTTATCATCTTTATTTAATTTGTAGTTAGCATATTTATTAGCGATGGCTGTAATTGGTGATTCATTTTGTTCTCTAGTGGCTGATCTTTCTCGTCGTATTGGTATACTTGAAGATTTATATGTCGGTGTAGTGTTGATGTATCTGGCAGTAACTGATGCTGGTCTATCTGTAGTGGTACTTCGGCTGACTGAACTATCGCCACGTGTTCGCCCATATGACGTGTCGTACTGGAAAGAGAAAATAATATATTTTATTCAAATTAAATGGCATCGCTATGGTTGTGAACATTGCGCATTCATCACTGTGTGGATGTAACTTCGCTTTATAAATAGAATTAATGTAAGGATGCATAGCGAAAGGTATTTTGTTTACTTTAATAAGCAAGGATACATTTAATAGTATGTGTAATATTTATAAAATATATATCAGTGTAGTGAACACACACATAAACCTAGATATGCGTGCGTGTGTGTGTGTCAATGTGCAAATTCTAAATCCCAATTAGTGATTATATTAGGAAACGACTAATTGGACGATTAGTTGGCAAGTTATCCATTTTCATTTATATCTTATGTTTTATTTTAGTATTTATTTGAGTGCATCTTGATTTTATAGTACCAGCATGATTTACGTATTATATTATTAATGATTATTGGAATATATCAATGACATGTTTTACAAGAAAAATATATTTGGCAAAATATTGTTATGAAATGAAAAATATTCCTTAAATAATAATTTAATTAATGAATGTTACAAGCAATTTAGTAGCCTAAAATATAATAATAAATGATTCCCACAGGGATAGAGACAATAGATTGCTTCTTTCTACGATCATGACATAAATTACTCGCTTCCCTCACATAAAACTCCTTCCTCATTCTTTCTGCTGATTCATTAAATGGTCATTTTTTAGATTGTTTTTAAACTTTACATTTCACATTTTCAATATACGAGTCAATTGTCAAATTGTGACGCCTGTGTTCCACAATGATAGGCAGAGACAATGGAGCGCCACTTCCCACGATCCAGACACAACTCCCTCGGTTCCCTCACATCCACAATTCTCTTAATACAACCTCTACGGTTATGGGCACTATAAAACCTAGTTTTCTTGAGGATGTCTCCGATTTGGTCGGAAAGCACCCCTCCGGGTCTGTCTCGTTTAACGCATCCATCCACATCAGATTTATAAATACCTTTCGTCAATCTACTCTCACTTATCTTTTCCATGTGCCCAAACCATCGAATCATTCCTTTGTCAATCCTTATACGATACACCAATATACGTGTATTTACAATACAAAAGCTAGGTTGCCTAGTGCCCATAACCTTAGAGCTTGTATGAAGAGAATTGTGGATGTGAAGGAAGCGAAGGCCTTGCCTATCCCCATGAGTAAAGGGCATGACAATTTGATTGATTGATTGAGTATCTACAAAGTAGTCACCTTAATAGATATACACGTCTGAAATAATAAACAAACAAATGTTTTCAAAAGCAAGTTCAGGGATCAAGTTGCAACATCCGCTTCAAATTGTACTCAACACAAAGTTATTATAAGAACGAACAGATGTAGTAATTTAATAGGATATTAGGTTCGATTCCCCGTTACAAATGAACCAAATACATTGAAATTAGGTCATGTTATGACGAGATTTATAGTTCGAATCTCATTCGCTATTTCCAGACTGTTCTATTAATGACCAAACTGATTTTTTTAATGAGTTTCGAGTTAACTGGTTACTTTAGATGTTTTGGTGAATATATTATTTTGTAATTTTTTAAATTTATATATTATATATATATCAAAGATACATTGGTACAGGTGGGTGGTCTCGAACTCGTGCTCTCCGGTTTGGGTAACCATTGCAGTGCCACTACACCAAGGTCGAATAGAATTTATAAATCTCATCGATACGTTAAGCAAGGCAGCCCCAGGGGGGTGTTTGCCGATCGGAGACATCCTTAAGAAAGCTACGTTGCCTAGTGCCCATAACCACAGAGCGAGGGAGTTGTGTCAGGATCGTGGCGCTCCATTGTCTCTGCCTATCCCTTGTGGGAAAAAGGCGCGACAATTTGATTGACTGATTACACCTGAATATTTCCAAAAATTAATATATTATACTAGCTGTGCCCGCGACTGCGTCCGCGTGGAATAGTTTTTTGGGAATCATATTATTTTTTTGTTTACCTACCTGCTCAGCTTTATTATAAATTACCTGTAGCTGTTACCCGCGACTTATTTTAGACGATTAAATTACGTAACTAATAGAATATATTTTAAAGTAGTTTTAAAAAGAATATATTTTAAAGTACTTCTGCGTAAATTATATTTTCAGTTTTATTTTCTTGTGCGCAAAACTCGCAGCCGCTTTGCAGCAGCAGTCTGCCGAGAACGCTGAGTCCTTTTTCTAGGCATTACAGTGACGAAGAAAGAACGAAGGAAATGAAAACTTAACCAAACTAACTGTATGCTTAAACTAAAACCTAACCCAATAAGAATTGTAAAACCTAACCTTGAAAGAATGTAGATGACACCTACAGGTATTATTTGTGAAAATATTAGAAACAAAATACTATACTTAAAACAAACATAGTAGGTAGCTACTATAGAGAAAACTACTACAAAATGAAATTGTATAAAAAAGGATTTTGCACAATGATATTATATCGTAAAAACAAATTAACGCTGCATTCAACCGATCAGTAGGGAGCCGACCGCATAGTATGCTGTCTATAAATGACGCGCCCCTCCACTTTATTAGTTTATTTAAATGTGTGAATGCAAATATTACTAACTATACTATTAAACTTCATCACGTTCGTTCCTCCTTTGTGTCTAACCAGCAACTGAATAACCAATTACTGCATTTTCGGTGTGTTTTATCCATATTTTATATTTGCTCGTATGCGTAAATGCAGTGGAGGGGCGCGTCATTTCGGCTTAGACAGACTATACCTCGTAGAGCTACACCCCGCCTCGCCCGCAAGCACCGCCTCTCCTCGCCCGCCGGTTAGCGCTCATCATGCGACGCGTGTGAATTTTGTTTCAGAGTTATTTTAAAATTGTATTATCTTATAAGATGTTTATTGAAATTAGGTGATGTCAATGACAATTTTGTTCACAGTTAAATGCTCTTAATTAATAACACATTTATTTCGATAAAGAATAATATTATTATGTTAATACAACTCTGACAAATAATTTGTAATAATGAATTAATTTAGACCAAACTATCATAAAAACGGTTATTGTGAGTTAATCTTAAAAGATAGACATATACGGTCGCGGACATTTTTTTAGATAATTTAAAGAGGAATAATTCTTTCATACATATTTTTTGGGTATCTCTAACGGTTTTCGCAGCGCACGCAACGGAAACCCTCAAAGACGAGTAAAATTCCCCGTTTTTTCCACATTTTCGACTGTTTCTTCGCTTTTATAAGTCGCAACGTAATGTTTTATAGCCTAAAGCCTTCCTCGATAATTGATCTATCCAACACAAAAAGAATTTTTCAATTCGAACCAGTAGTTCCTGAGATTAGCGCGTTTAAACAAACAAACAAACAAACAAACAAACTCTTCCGCTTTATTATATTAGTATAGACTATGGGTGTGGTAAATATATGTTAAAGAGCCAACAACAGATATAAATAATACTGGTATGCAGATAGGAGGTGGTCATTTTCCCAGTGTGCTGTCCATGTAAGAACTGCGAAGTGACTTAGTTGCGTTTCGAGATCAGCTTGTAAGTTGCCGATGCTAATTAGGCCGGTATAGTGGATAAAATTATTATTATTTTTGTTATACATTTTTATACTAAGCTACTAAAGTACTTGTATCATAGAAACAGGATTACCAAAGTACATATATCAAAGATACATTGGTACTGGTGAGTGGGTTCGAACCCGTGCCACTCGGCTTACGTAGCCATTGCACTGCCACTACACTGTTATTTAACTTTAGTAGCAGTCGCCTTCATTCTTGTACTCCAGCTTAACATCAGGCGGTGTGTTGTCATATGTTAAGCCGCAATAAACTAAGGTACTTACATAATTTCTAAAAGACATGTTTTCATTTCTTTATCCAGTAGCCATTGACAATCTTCTTTAATAGATCTGCAAAATAAAAAAAAATATATTAAATTTTTTATAAGTTTGCAGATGGCATGGAGCCTTAGGTTCAAAATAAGGTTTTGTTTAAAAAATGGCGGAAATTTGCTACGCGTCATGTTGTCAAAGAGTGGTGCCCAGTCTGCCGGTTCGGGGTAGTAGACTTACAAGTATAGAGACCACCAAGTGACTTAGTCGCGTTTTAGGATCAGCTTGTAAGTTACCGGTTCAAATTAGGCTGCCATCTTTTAATATACCATTAAATAACATTTATATAATGTTTCAATTTTCTGCAAAGAAATTTCACTTTTATGCCTTTGATCGTAAGAGTGAAATTTACTTTAAACAATTTATTCAGCATCAATGTATCATTGCATCTATAACTCGGTCTAGAAATCATTAATTTTGTATACTGCTATTTAGATGTCACACGAAATTGACGCTTATCTTTTTTGTGTAAGGTTGATTATCTAATACACGATAGTAAGCCAGCTGTAAATCCAGCGGCATTGATGTAAAATAAATTTGGCTAAAGTAACAGTTTGAAAACAAATAGTGTTGCAAAATATTCTTTAACAATGGCGTAATGTCAAGGTTAAGGCATTACCTAAAAAAATATTCATTTATTTAAAACAAACAAATTGATGGACTCTATGTTAAGCTGGAGTTCGGTTTATGAATGGATATCACTGCTACTACAATAACTGTTAGTAGCACTCACATCCACTATACCGGCCTAGTTGGAACCGACAATTTAAAAGCTGATTCCGAAACGCGACTTCACAGTCTGTGTGCTTGTAAGTGGTGGTACTACCCCGGATCAGCAGACTAGGAACCAGTGAGTGGTAACTCTTTATTAATAAATTAAT
This sequence comes from Tinea trinotella, assembly GCA_905220615.1. Classification (NCBI taxonomy): domain Eukaryota; kingdom Metazoa; phylum Arthropoda; class Insecta; order Lepidoptera; family Tineidae; genus Tinea; species Tinea trinotella. Next base: position 19,523,697 of record HG992305.1, read on the forward strand.
CGGAGTATAGCGAAATTAGACCTTAATGTTTGATGTGCAAGTAAATGTACATTGTACATTTCATTTATTTAGTGACGTAAACGGAAAATACGGGACAACGTACTTTTACCTATAAGCGAAGTTTGTATTATATTTATTTTTTGTACCTGCGCCAGGTACGGGAAGTAGTTTTAGCCTATTTTCTATCGAGGCAACAACCTAGCTCAAGTCTTTGACACTTGAAACATAGGGAGTAGGCCATTTATTTTCGTGGCATATTCACTTTCGCCAGAAATAAATCTTGTATACCCGTTCCGCTCAACGTTTGTTTGGCCAACACATCTGTAGGTATGGTATTATATCTCTCACTACAGTCGATCCCTCGCTGGTAAAGATCGAGACTTTTAGATATATTCTTCACCACTCTCTTTTATTCGTCTCCATGTGTTGTCCAGTCTGATTTGGAGTAGTACCACTATTTACAAATATACAGACTGTGAAGTGTCTTATTCCCGTTTCGGAATCAACTTGTAGCCGGTTCCAACTAGCCCGGTATAGTGGATGTGACTGCTACTTTCACTTACCTAACTGTAGTAGTAGTCACATCCATTCATCGACCGCACTCTAGCTTGACATAAGGCTGGGTCTTGCAAGTGTCAAGCCACAATTTAACAAAAAATATCCAATCTTCCACTGTGTGGATTGCCGCCTCATTTAAGGTGATTTAAGGCTATGGACTAATTGATCCAACCTGGCGGAAACAGTTTATCCATTTTCTCTCAGTTTTACAAACAGCCTTTATAGATACTCCCCATTCCTTCTTGAAATATCTTGCAAAGTGGACAGACTTGCTTTACTTCCACGTTCATGTTTCGGATCCCATGTCTTTGCTGTTGTGTTGTTAAGAGACGTTATATACGATGGCTGAAGGCATAATATAAAACTCATAAACAAGCGAGGCTGGCATAGCAAATATGACTAATGCTTTGGACAATAATCTTTGGTAGCTGTTATATCCGTTCCTAGATTACCAGGTGGTATGCGGATATATGTCGCGCGATATTAAAACCTATAAAAAACTTGTTTACCTATTATTCTTGATAATGTAGACGTTTGTTAGAATGATCCCGTCGAGATAAATTAGGGCAATAGGTCAAGTGGTGGGATGATAGTAACCTTTAAACGTACGCAAAAATGATGTATCACTGTCGAACATAAGTTAGACAAGAATCGCGGATAGAAATTTCATGAGCACTTGTTGTATTATTTTAATCCGATAAGTTTGGAAAGCTTTCCAGGTATTGTAACTTAGATTTTATTCACAAAATAATTTTTAAGTCCGTCACAGACCAACAAATTCCTCAAATGGTAGACGGAGCGCTTTTTTTTAATGGCAACTATCAACCGCCGTATCGCAGCGTGGATTCATGTGTGTGATTTCTGTAGTGACATCGATCGGGTGTTTGATTGGCTTCGTGTCAAGTCCTTGCCATGAGAAGCTAGGAATTATGTACATCAACCAAATACTGTGTTAAAATTAATATGAAGTGTCAATTATGTGTTATACAAATCCAATCAACTTGAATTGATGTAAGGGTAATACGAAACCAATGGGTAACTTTAATTAGTCGGATTATATTTTGGCGTTATAAAGAGGTGTCGTTCACTGCCATGTACACGTCCGACTTCTCGAATGTAAAAAATCGGTTCGCTAATTTGAAGAAGACTATTTTATTCGTGCTGGTATGTATTTTATATTGATATAAATGTTTCGAATCCCTAAATGTTTGTTTACACTATTTCCGGCTACTTGAAAAAAAGGCGTGACAAATTGATTAGATTAGATTTGTGGTTGCTTATAATCGCTTGCTTATACATCGCGCACCATCTTTCTGTTTTTGTTGTTCTGAGATTTCAGTAAGCGATGTTTGCGCTAAACCTAAATAGCTATTTTAAACAAAGCATAAACACAAATTTGGTTTAACTCAGTTTCTATCGTTAACCTCTTAATCTGATTTTAATCTGTACAAAGAAATTGACCGCTGTCTATAACGTGTATTAAAACGTTTAAAGTAAATATATTTATGTATCGTATGCTACTGCGAACGGGAATTGAAACTGGTGTCTGTTAAAATTCTCTAGTCACCGGACGTACGGAAAGAATATGGTCTACTAAATGGTCGCATAAAATGTCCGAAAATAACTTCCTATTAAATTATCATGTGTCGCGGGGGATTGGTCGGATCGGTTATAATAATTAAATTGGAAAATGCCAAAATTTATCAAAGACATTATGTATACATATAGGAAATTAGTTAGGTTAGTATTTAGTAGTTAGTTAGGTTAGTTAATTAGTAAACGAATTTTAAAACAAAGAACTGATTTTAACAATATCTTTTACATAATTAAAACTTATTTATAAATATATGAAATTAACAAACACTGGAAACTTTCTTTAAATATACAATTTTAAATAATAAGGTAGGTACTTATATTTTATTGAGAATCGGCATCCGACTTTCAATTGCCTGATGGAATAGTCCAAGAGCGCCGACGACCTAAAATATTTATTTATAGTACAGATGCCTCAGTTTATTTTCACTACTACATACAATACATATTCATGTACATATTTTAAGTCATAATAAAAAATCAATAAAAATATTTAGTATTTTAGTTACATCAAATAAATAATATCAATTAATATAATACCGTTAAATAGGTACCGATTTGGATCGAGTTTTATTTATTTATAATTACCCTTTTACTTTTATTTATATACTAAAGAATGCCAATAACTAATTTAAATAAATATAAAATCAAAATTAAAATTTTAAAGGAACCCCCGAAACGCCTGGAATCACTTTGGTCATATCATCAGCTTTATAGTAATAAACAACATTAGTCATGGCTCAATAGTTATATCCCTTTAATATCCCTTGGATCCTAATGGTGCATCATCAGATAACTACTCTAGGTCTTCAATTTGATAATGGCCCAGCTAATGGCTCATAGAGAGTAACAATTTTAGTTAAAGCACTATGATATTATCTGTTATTGATTTGCTGATCTGAGAGGATTCATGATCAGATACTCCCGATCTTCAATTTGATAACGGCCCAGCTAAAGGCTTATTCTAAAGCACTACAGTTCTATCTCTTTTTTTTGCTGATCAATTGATATCAATTTGCTGATCTGAGAGGATTCATAATGGTGCATCATCAGATTGCCCGGTCTTCAATTTGATGACGGTCCAGCTAAATGCTCTTAGTGAGTAACAATTTTAGTTAAAGCACTATAGTTCTATCTCTTGTTGATTTGCTGATCTGAGAGGATTCATGATGGTGCCTCATCAGATACTCTCGGTCTTTAATTTGATAACGGTCCAGCTAATGGTTCATAGTGAGTAACAATTTTAGTTAAAGCACTATAGGTCCATTTCTTGTTGATTTGCTGATCTGAGAGGATCCATGATCAGATTTTTTAGATCCGGAATGTTTTATTTTATCGCACTAACTTTTCTACACTTAGTTTGCTACCTTCAAGACAAATCTAATAAGTCCAAACTTAGTATACCAAAAAAAAGTTAAACACATCCAGGATTTCGTCTCCTACCTTCGAGTTCCATCATCAGAGTAGCTCAGTGGTACCAGTTAAAACACACATGTATTTGTATACGTTTTTATTTCAAATGTTATGTCACAGATTTGTTTAAAAGTAAAGTAAATACCTATAAGGCTGGGAATACAAGTTCGATTTTCCTCTCCGATAGTCCGATCCGATTGTCTGATCAGACAATCGGAAAGCACTCGTGCCATACATTTGTTTGAATACTTAATACACGTCAGATCCGATAGTCGGATCGGATGTCAGAATCGGAAACAACGCCAAGGCGCTTACGATTTTATGGCCGATCCGATTGTCTGAAGGTGCAGTTTTCATACAGAATACAGAAACAAAATAGACGTCCGATTCCTACTTCCGATTTGTAAATAATTTGCTCAGCAATATCGGACGTGTATTCCCAGCTTTATGCGTGTTTAGGATGCCAACCCTTGTACGTCGCTATGCGACGAAGATTGTTATTTTATGTCAAATAAATATGCCATTGTTAAAACACGTAAAAAATGTTATAATTTTTCCCCTAAAATATTCAATCAAGGTAATCGATCTAAACTGCAAACCAACCTCGCCATATGAATATTTTAAGGGAAAAATTATAACATTTTTTACGTGTTTTAACAATGGCATATTTATTTGACATAAAATAACAATCTTCGTCGCATAGCGACGTACAAGGGTTGTCGTTCTAAACAGCGCGTCTAAGATCGCTACCGCAGCTAACAAATCGAACTGATGACCTTGAAACCCCTGATCAGATCTTCATCAATTGTAGCTAAGAACCATCTTGATCACGTCAGCTTTCAAATGAAACAAACCGCATCGTAATCGGTCCATTCGTTTAGGAGCTACGATGCCACAGACAGACACACAGATACACAGAGCCACAGATACACAGATACACAGATACACAGATACACAGATACACAGACAAGTCAAACTTATAACACCCCTCTTTTTGGGTCGGGGGTTAATAAAAATCGAAATACATCTTGAGTCTCACTGAAGAATTAAAGAAACATAAGTCAACAAGACCGGAATTAGTACACCTAACAGAAGACCTAGGGTTAATATAGACACAATCATAAACACAATAGAAATATACTATATCGTGTGAAAGATTCCTAATCAAAATAAATCTTTGGAGAAAATCTACATTCCTACTCTTTATTCTGATCCTAATACTTTTTTTTACAGTATTTCGATATATGACAACACTCCGCCTGATGTTAAGAAGGAGTGCGAACCACCAAGATCTGTACGTAGCAGTCGCACCCACTATGCCGGCCTAGTTAGAACCTAATAGTAACAGTTGCTCTAATTCAAGGACCGCACTCCAACTTAACAACAGGCTGTGTTTTGTCATATGTTAAGAAACAGTGAACAAAAATTTTTAAGAAAACGATTTAAAAGTGAGAAACACGTTGTTATTTTTCTTGGTAGTTAAATAGTAGTAAGTTAGACTAAAATAGTAGATTAGTAGTTTTGCTTCCTTATGTCAATGTAATTAAGGTTGATAATGGTTCGTTTCCTTGATTTCGTTTTGATTGTCTTAACTATTTTACTAACTCATTTATTGTCTTTATAAATTTATTGTCTTTAGTATTTTCTCAGATTTTCCGCGAACATTCATTATTAAATTAAACAAATTTTATGCGGCTTACTATCGCGTTTATTTTGCTTTTTGCTAATACATTTTTTATTATTATTCCGACGTTTCGAGAGCCTTGCAGCCATCGTGGTCACGGAGAGTCTCTTAATTGTAAAATCAAAAAACAAAATAAACGAGATAGTAAGCCTCATACAATTTGTCTTTAGTTGGGTATATCAAACCCAACTAAAGACAATGAATAATTTACTTTGTACGGATATTAGCAATGTAATTTGTATCTTTATAAGAATAATGATGAAAGAAGCAAGAGATAAATAAACAAGTCTCTTAATTAACTATAATTAAACTATAAATAAAAAATATCATCTAATGACGTCGTATCAGAGATAGTCCCATATCCACTCCTTTGCATAACAAGGCTAACACGTAGGCTAAAAAAATTGCCAGCCTTCCTGTCGCCAGACTTCTCCGTCAGCCGCTTAGACACCTCCTTGGCCAGGCACTTGGCTGAAGGTCCCCAAGGTCCTACCGTCTCGACCCCAAATGGCGTAACCAGTACCGAGGTTAGCGTATTTCCTTAACTTGAGGTTCTCAGCAGAAATAAATATTTTCATTAATAATATTATTTTATTTCATAACTAAGTTTTATTTATTTATTTTTTTGTGACACGACATTTGACCTCGACCCGCCTGATGATAAGCAAGAGGAGGTCCAAGAGTGACGACGACTGAAAAAACCGAGTTAGTTCCTGGCTACCTCAGTCGCCGTCATTATGCCGGCCTAAGGTGCTTGAATTAAAGATGTTAATGATGGATTTGGGCTTTCTTGCAGGGCGAATTAAGTTGTTCAATATTTATCGTCCAACAATAAATCGAAAGCAAATATTAACTGTAACGTTCTCAATGTTCAAAAATGATCGATTCAATATTACACGTGTCATTACACTATCTGTCTATTTTTTCTCGTGGATGTGGACGCCATAGTTTACAATATATTTGACAAACAAACAAAAAACTGGTGACAGAGGAATACAATAAATACTCAATAGCGCTTATGAATTATTGAATTATCACTGACTGCTTGGACTGATTATTCAATGCGAGTTGAACGAACAAGTTCAGACGAGTCGATTCGCTGTCAACTACTAATTGAATCAATGAACGTTGAAAGATCTTTAACTTTTGTTGAACCGATATTTATTGCTTCAACTTGATTGAAAGTCTATTCAGACGGTTCAAATAGCGAACGCTTTTGCAGTTGATCAACTAAATTCGCCCCGTGTAAACGCCGTATAAGGGGCCTTGTTTTATAAAATGTAAATGCCTACACACACGCACACACATACATACATGTTGTAATAATTACCAAATTTTGTATAATAACTTGATGTGCGTGCGCAATATCCGCTCATAACAAAATATGCAGACCTTACTTCCTTGCGATATGGTTAAAAATACATCAGTAATATTTTAGGCGAAAATGCTACTTTAATAATAAATGTGAATGTGAGTTTGTTTGTTTGTTACGATTCCACACAACTACTTAACCGATCATTATGAAACTTTGTACACATATTTTACTGAATACTAGAAGTAACATTGAATACATTAATTTGAAAAAAAAGTACTATAGTTTTCAATTGACTATAGGTTTCAGTTTTTTGAAATTTTTCTATATTCCTTTTTTTTCGTCTGTAATTTTTATATGAGTTATCGAGTTATAAATACAAAAAAAAGGGATATACAGTCGATTTGAGAACCTCATTCTTTTTTCTGACTGTGTTATTAACCTAATTTTACGCGGGTGAAACCGCGGGCACAGCTAGTTACTTAATAAATTAGTGTGGTAGGCAGGAGGTTAGTGGCCATCCCAGTCTGCTGATCTGAGGTGGCAAAAGCGACTCCTTGTTCAGTACTGTGACATGCTCTAATGTGACTTTTTAAATTATGACTTGATATATCACAGCACTCCTGATGTTAAGCTGGAGTCCTACAGTTAAATAACAGCATGTAGCGGTCACATCAACTTTGCCGGCCTAGTTAAAACAGGAACTTGTATCATAGAAACAATGTACATATATCAATGACACATTGGTACCGGGGAGTGGTTTTGAACCCGTGCTCTCGTTTTGCGTAACCATTGCACAGCCACTTCACCACGGCTTAACAAATATATGTGTGTCCTAGAAAACAATACGAAATCGTGTCAAAAGATGTTCCTTACATTGTTTAGTTATAGTTCGAATGTTTGTAAACGATGGTTTGTGTAAATCGTGGCGCGCTCCGTCGACTGTATTGAGGGCGGCCGGTAAATATAGACCTGGTGCATTTCTCCGCTTATAGGATATCCTGACATTATATATTTAAAACAGACTTCCTATTTTTATTTTCTCTTTCATAAAGTACATGTCCAATGATAAAAAAATACATAAAAAAAATTGGTAGTCTCGATACTTGTGTAGATAAAACTAATTTGTTGCTTTTAATTGCTGTGCAATTAAGTTATTAGGAAAATATGATGAATTTTGTATCGTTTTAATACGCCATATTAACAGTTCTGCTTTGAACTGTCATAGTTAAAGTTTGATCATTTTGCACACCTAAACTATGCATAATAAAGGATATATTCCAATTACATTGTAATCTTCGTACATTAAACTATATTAAAATGTATATGCAACTGTTAATACAATTTAGTCCAAGTCCCCAATCAATGAAGTCCTTATACAAAATGAATGATGTCGTTTATGTAAAGCAAATAAATACGTCTCAAAATAGGTTAAATAGTATTTGTATATTTTTTATCGGTTAGTGGCAGTTAATTTCAACTAAGCCGGCATAGTAGATGTGACTGCTACTACACTACAGTAAAAGAAGAGAATTGTGAACGTGAGGAAAAAGGCGTGAGAGCTTGATTGATTGATTTATCTATTATTAGATTTATACTAATCATTATATGACTATAAGAATAAGAATCAGTACCAAGTATATATTATAATACCTAAGTTTTTTTCAATCTATATTAGGTTACTAAAGTGTTTGTATCATACAAACAGGACAACCAAAGTATATATTATATCAACAATACATCGGTTTTGAACCCGTGTCAAAATTACTTGACAAAACACCTTAAATGGCTAAAATATGAAATGGCTAAAGCCGTGGTCGCTTTTAAACCTCCTTTTACTAATCAACAGACACGTTATAATAAAAAAACATTTTTATTTATTTATAGTGCGAGTACGGTTGTTATGAATTCCTATTAGTTGTACATAAATATACACATCTTTATTACTTTTTACGAGGTGCTGACGTTTTGTATATTCATAGTATTAATATACCTACAGTATGCAGTCAACAAACCTATATTCAAGTACATAAATGTATAGTATGTTATATTTATTGTAACCCGTCATATGATGTTAAGCTGGAGTGAGGTTCATGAAGTAGCAGTCGCATAGCAACGTATGACTCTTTTTATCTATACACTTGCAAGCAGTGATCCTCCCCCCATCGGCAGCCTAATCAAATGACCACCAAAATTTTAATTATTCATAAGATCTACTGTGCTCTATGTACTATGCTGTAAAAGTTGTTGTTCTTTGAAGAACGATTTTTTCCTATTCTATTTTCTGTATAATGTATCTACATGGTTTCTGTGACCTAGAGCATTGTACAAGTAAAAGGAATAGTAGTTTATCACAGTATTAGTAAAATAAATATGCTCAAGAATGCTTTCTATTGACTGTCTCTTAATCGGTTACTTGGTGAACTTATGTTCCTGCGAAGAGTCGCGGCTAGGTTGGGTTAAAGGCTGCTAAGAATACGAGTATTTAGTCGTGAGTAGGTGTAGACGTAGGTACGTTGGTGACAGCAATATCACAAAATTGCACAATGTGACTATGCCCGCTCTGTCAATATTAATCAAATTAAGTACAAGACTTTAACTTCCTTCACAAACACAATTCACGCGCCGCCGGATGGCGTGGGACACAGAGAGTGGTAGGCAGTGGTACCCGACTGCCGATCCGGGGTAGTACAGACCGTGAAGTGATTTAGTCGCGATTCGGGATCAGCTTGTAAGTTGCCGGTTTAAACTAGGCCGGCATAGTGGATGTGATTGCTACTCACAGTTATTGAATTGTAGTTGAATTGATGTAGCATTGACATCCATTCAGGGACCAGACTCCAGCTTAACATCAAGTGAGGTGCTGTCATATGTCGAGTCACAATAAAAAAAAAACATAGGTAGTCAGTTACTTACATTGGCTCTATGTATAACCTATGGAGTCCACTGTAGCAATGAAAATCATGAGTATTTTAAATTATTTACATGGACCTGTTCTAGACACAAAAAATGTTAATACTTTGACCATTGAGTTTCGACATTGACTTCGCATAATTACGAACGCATAATTACCCAGAAACTCGGAAATAATAAAAGTGATTCACCGTGAATATTATAAAAAAAGATTATTTATTATGATATGAACGTGTTGCCTTGTAAAAAAAGGGAAACAGATACGTTTAGTTAACACTTTATTATTGTGAAATTAATATACGAAAATCACAGAGGGAACAAAATGTATACCTCAATATATTCATGTATGCCAAGAGTAAGTTTTAAAAGCTATTCGAGCATAACTGTAACTATCGAAGTGTCTGTGACGTAAACTGTCATTAAACTAGCCATCTATGATGGCAGCTTTCTATACAAAGCTGTCAGCGAATATCTAGGAATCGATAGTTAGTCAAGATGACAAAAGACATTCGATCGGTGGTGGTTTTGGTCGATGTTTTGATTGTGATGCGATATCATACCTTAATCAACTAATCAATCAAATTGTCTCAGCCTTTTTCCCACAGGGATCAACAGAGACAATAGCGCGCCACTTGCCATGATCCTGACATAAATCCCTTGCTTCTCTCACATCTACAATTCTCTTTATACAAGCTCTACGGTTATTACACCTTAACTTGGCTAAAAGAAGGACTCCATCCACGGTAGCAGTTAAAGTCAGATGTCATGTTTCAATAAAAAAAATATTAATATTAAGAAAAAAATAACAGATTTATAATGATAATTGTTGGCTACGAAAAACACCAAAAGCATCTAACCGTAATAAAAATAATTAAAAGTAAAAAAATTAACTAGTTATATCCTGTAATTAAGGAAAACAAAATCGTTCTTGTTCTACATTCGCATTTTAGTGCATTTTCTAATCCAACGACTATTTATTGTATCGCTAAAGCTTGCCGAAACGAAAATACAAGATTGAAATACTAAAAGAAAAACAAACGAAATAACATAAATGACGATATCAATTTCCTAAAATAATATAAAAATAATTAATAAAAATTAAACTAACCTGTAAATAATGGTTTCGTGGTTCACGGGGACGTGTGTTTTAGGCGGTCGTCGCCGGTGACTGGGCGGGCGGAACTCGTGCGCCTACGCATGTGCCGCCCTGGATTTAAACACGCTAATGTACACGTGACAGTATCTGCTCTAGTGTTGTGTATGAATTAACATTTGTATGTATGTGTGTGTTTTTGTGACTTGACATATGTAAGCACCCCGCCTGATGTTAAGCTGGAGTGCGGTCCATAAATGGAGGACTACTACAGTCTAATAACCCTTACAAGTATACAGACCGGATTCTTGTAAGGGTTAGTTGACGGTCTAGTCACATTAACTAGGCATAGTCGATGTGAGTGCTACTTGTAAGTAGCACTCACATCCACTAGCTGTATGTAGATGTAGCTGTAGCTATTGAATTGCAGTAGCAGTGACATCCATTCATGGACCGCTCTCCTGCTTAACATCAAGGGATGCTGTCTTATATCGAGTCACTATAAAATAATATAAATTTAGCGTAGGACGTTCACCCACAAGATAGACTGACGACCTGCCAAATTTAGCAGGAACAACTTTAGTGAACGCTTAGCGAGGTCCATGTCCTACATGATCATCCAGATAAGATTCATTTATTATTATTGTTCTTCAACATATGACAGCACCTCGCTTGATGTTAAGCTTGATCTGTTCATGGACCCGGTCAGTCACGTCAACTATGCCGCCCTTGTTGGCGACTTACAAGCTGATCCCGAAACGCGACTAAATCACTTTACGGCTTTTATACTTGTAATAGTGGTACTACTACTACCCCCGGTCGGCAATAATAGTAATATGTAAATACAAAGCACCTGCACCATATTATATTGTATGTAGGTACGATTACGTTATAGGAATTTACTTTGGGTAATAAATAACTTTTAGGTAAGGTAAAATAATAAATAAATAAATAAGTCATTTATTTCCAATCTTAAATTTACATTAATTAATAATTTTAATTATCTACACCGTTGTTCGGAACCCCTATTTGGGTATAGGCCTCCTCCAGCTTGTTCCAGGCTTCTCTGTCTAATGCTTTCCTTTTCTATTCGCTTCCTGCTAAAGCTTGTATGTCCTCTATCCACATTTTTCTTGGACGTCCCCTTCTCCTTTGTCCTACTGGTCCCTCCCATGTAGTTGCCTTATAGACGTCTTATAATATGCTCTAAAACTAAAGTGGAGGTGGACAGGACATATAGCAAGACGCACAGATAAAAGGTGGACACTAAAGGTAAAATAATATTCATATTAATTTGTAATTTGATGTTATATTATTTTTATATAGTATTTATTTTATTTATTGTTATTTATATCACATGGAAATCGAGGGAAATACTCAAATTTTATAGCTATAAAGATGTTTGTTTGACTCTCTCAAACCCAATGAAATCTATTAATGATTTTGATGTTTGAGTATAAGAGTCATTTTATTCTGCTGAGCTGACGACGGAGTCACAGCACTAAGTAGTGCAACCCTAGTATGGCCTATTATAAAGTAAAGATGTAGTTTCAAAATTTCAGAATTTAACTATTGACAGGCAGATTGTTGCCGGTCAATTACCCAGACTACCGGTTAAGGATAGTACGTACCACCGCTTACAATTGTACAGACCGTCAAGACACTCAGTCGCGTTTCGGGATCAAAGAGTGGTAAGCAGTGGTACCCAGTCTGCCGATCCGGGGTAGTACCACCACTTACAAGTATACAGACCGTGAAGTGATTTGATCACGTTTCGGGATCAGCTTGTAAGTTGCCGGTTCCATCTAGGCCGGCATAGTGAATGTGATTGCTACTCACAGTTATTGAATTGTAGTAGCAGTGACATTCATTCATGGACCACACTTTGGCTTAACATCAAGCGGGGTGCTGTCATATGTCGAGTCACAATAAAAAAAAAATAAAAAAAATCAGTTTGAGAGTTGATGCACTGCAGATGCGACTGCTTATTGCAAATATTAACCTCGTATATGAAGGAAGCAGTAGCCTCCTGTCATAGACTGCACTATAGCCTTCGTCAGAAGGCAGTGGACATAGGCTTCCCTGAGCGATTTCCATTGGCCTTTTGGGATCAGCCTGCATCCTAAAGTTCTATGTCAGAGAAGCCTATGTCCAGCAGTGGACGACTAATGTCCGACGTAGCGAATACTTTTACTTCATAAGTTGGCCATGAAAGTCTCTGGTCGCAGCTGACCGATCGGTGCCCCTACCTCGTCTTTATACACAGGTGACCATGACAGGCCACAGGTTGGGGGAAACATCCGCATGTTGTCGAGCGAATCGACAGTCATAATAAAAAATTCAGTGCGTCTCATTTCTTTGTGGAATAATCGACAAGTAGAATGATTTGACAGTACATGTGTCTCCCCATCCTATAACCTTGGATCCCTAAAGCAATGCGCCAATAAACACCTTTGGCCGGCATAGTGACGCCGACTGAGACACTTTTATCCCGTCGCGTCGTCTGATCTCTTGGACCTCCATCACGCTTTTCTATGGCATTTTCATTACAAATTAAAGTAATTTATAAATATACTCTTTAGGTACAAAAAAAATATCTGTAGAGATTTTTAGGTCATTATTAAGACCCCTTCTATTTATTTTGTTCCTGCCTATCCCTGTGACGAATTAAGGCGTGAGAATTGATAATGATGATGATCAATGATTTTAACAAAAAAAGGCAATTTTGTTTTAAATATTTTTTTATATCATTGATGATAATTGTATGGTTCATACAATTTTACTTTAAAAGAAAATATTTTGCAGCGCCATCTGTTGTATAACAGCTAGACTACATTAAAAGTATATTAAAATAATTTGTTTCAATAGATACAAGATGGCGCTACTAGTCTTCCCATTTCCCATTATTTTAGATTATAAAATTCCTTAATAAAATAGATAATACTCCAGGAATTATCCATCTAAAAATTTCAATAACTTAAATAATTTTGAAGAGAGTGTTGCTTAGTCTGCCGAAGTGACTTAGTCGCGTTTTGGGATTTGTAAGTTGCTGGTTTCAACTAGGCCGGCATAGTGGATTGCAGTTTGAATTAACCTTTTGTAGCAGTCGCCTCAATTCATGAACCGAACTTCAGTTTACCATCAGATAAGGGATGTCAATGATAGCATGAATGTGTGGTCCTCGAATAGGAGCGACTGCGTTAAATAACTGTAGGTAGATTTTGTATTTACTATTCCGGCCTAGGTGAAATCTGTTACTTTCAAGCGGTTCCCTAAGTACTTGAAAGGGATACTAACCCAGATCGGCAGACTGGGCAAACGACTGGCAACTATCTGCCTATCGCTCTTCAACATCCAGACTATAAGAAAATATCTGCCAACAACAAAAACAAAACCAGGAAATAACCCCGGTCTTATGCGTAGCTAATTAATGCCCTACACTGGTCGTAGAACGATAATATATAAAAAAAAATAATTTTAGTTTTTAAATCTTTTTATCCACATCGCTCGAAGAACGAAAACCGACGGTAAAGAAACGTTTTAGAGTGGAGACCACGAACCTGAAGACGCAGCGTAGGTAGGCCTCCCACCAGGTGGATTGACGACATAGTGAAAGTCACAAATAACCGGTGGATGCAACTGGCATCTTATCGTTCGAAATGGCGTTCTAAGGGGAAGGCCCTTACGCCTTCTGGCTGATTATGATTTATTTTAAGTAACTACCTGTTGTTTTAAAATACGTTGTGTAGCGCTACTCGTTTGTATTAAAGATCCCCAGCACCTGTGTCTCCTATAATATGATTATTTTAGTCTCAACTAGTTACTTTGTGCCTCTCTTAGTGATATTACCTGCGTTGTTGAATTAGGAGTATTGCAGACATTCATGTTGGACAGACACTATTAAAGTAATTGGAGTGTGGGAGCGTACAAAGTAAAACAACAAATTTGCTTTTAAAACTTTTATTGCTTTTTTTGTTCTTTAACATAAATAGCATTTATTTTTAAATATTACAAGTTACAAACGTACAATAATGTTGTACAATTAATAAATAATATAAAATAATATTTTTGTAATTAAAGCACCTAAAACGTATGGTTAACTGACGACATTGGTGTGTGTGTGCCGTTTACACTTATATTAGAAAAATAGTGAAAAAAAAGCTTGCGTTTGGTTCCTTTGCTTTGCTTAGGGCATGAAGCGCGGGACTAGCGGTGCGTTGTGGCGGCCTCGAGACACGGCGTGGCCGAGCACGACCAGCGACAGTCCCGGACTAATGACCACCATTGAAGTGGTCCACACTTAACGAACGACTAGGCTGAGACCGGAGAAAGCGCCCCGAGTGATGTGGGTCGGTATAGAAATGCTGTCGGTCTTCGGGGCGAATTATTCGGCCATTCACATTCGCTCCGAGCTGAGCGCGCGCGATTCCTGCACGAGGTACACTTGGGAACCGGGAACGGTGGAGGTGGTGACAAAGGTGCGGTGCTTGGCGCGGATGAGGGAGAGGTTGCTCTCAGCTACGTCAGCGCGGTCCTCGGCGGCTTCCAATTCACGTTGGAATCGTCGGACTCTGGTCACGCTCTGTTGTGACACACCCTCCTACAAAATATAAAAATATTAGCATTTTTTTATTTTGACACGACATCTGAACTAGGCATAGGCCTGCGTAGTGACACGGCAACTGTGGCAGCCGTGGACTGACTCGTTTATTTCAGTCGTCGGCACTCTTGGACCTCCATTAGGCAAGTCGAGGACTGATGTAGAATCACAATAAAAAAATACGAGTATTTATAATGAAAGCACTAAAATATAAAATGTTTTTGGCATAGCAACGGTGACTGAGGTTGCCTAAAGCCTAAACGAATTCAATTTTCTTCCATGGTCGGTGCTTTTGTACCTTCCTTTGCTTACCCAGGAAATTCGAGATCATAAGTTGCGTCAAAATAAACATATTAAAATAATTCATACCTGTTCAGTCAACTGTCTCTTATAAATGTTGACTTTCTGGGAAGTCTTCTCGAGAGAATCTTGGAGGAGGACAATGTTCTTTTGGTCCTCTTCGCATTGAATCATAACCTCCTTGAGAGAGCGTTCCTTCTTACGAAGAATCTTAATGGTCTCAGCGTGTCTTCTCTTTTCCTCGTCGAGTTCCAGTTCCATATCCTTGATACGGGCTTCTAATTTGCTGATGATACGCTTGCCACCAACGATAGCGTTAGCTTCAACCTCCTCAAGGCGGACAGATAAGTTCTAAGGGAAAGATAGAAAGAATAATATGAAATATTTATAAAACACATAGCAAGTAAATAGCATGGTAAGCCTAATGCCATTATTTATCTAAATAAATAAATATGATAAATGTTAGTTTACATACCTTGACCTCGATCTCGAGGGACTTCTTAACAGCTTCAATCTTGACAATCCTTTCTTGTTCCTCGTGCAAGATTTCGACTGTGTGTTTCAATTCAGTCTGAAAATATATAATTTTACATTTTATTGATCGATGACATTATCATAGATTGTTATTACATTAAACATTACCCTCTCTTCTTTTGAAATACAGTCGTGATATTTACTCAGTACATACGAGTATATCAGTATGAAAATTGACTCATAGTTTGTTCTACTAACAATGCGCGTAATATTTGGCTAGTTGCCATCTAAAATTACTGTTCTCTATTATTAGGAATTAACTAATTTCAAAGTAGAACTTTGGGCGTGAGGTGTTAATAATTTGAGTTGACATGTTAAAATAGTTCTGTACCTGTATATCAGATTTCACTTCCCTTTTAATAAACGAAACCATTGACTATGGAATCAAATTAACCACTGTTATAATTTTATAATTATCCTTACCTGTACACGTTGGAATCTTTCGTCAGAGACGCGGAGTTCCTTAGTAATTTCATCATAATCAGCAGCGACAGCAGCCAATTCCTGTTCAATCTTAGCCTTGCTGCTAGACAAGTTCACATTGATAACGGTCAACTCATTGATGCGGGTTTGGGATTCTTCATAAGCTTGTTCGACGGTACGCTTAGCACGGAGGGCCTGAACATGATAAATCATTATACTATCTAATAAATATTAACATATATCTTATTAGTTGTGTACTTGTACTTGTGTAGTTGTGAGACTTTGTAGGCAAAAAGTCATTCCGTGAATCCGTGATCGGTATTTTCGAAATTATTCTTTACCTGTTCGTAATTGCCACGAATCTCTTCAACCTCGCCGGTGAGTGACTGTATTCTGCGTTGAGCAACGCCGTATTGGTCGAGGGTCACTTGCAACTGCCTCTGGACCTCATCGTAGTGAGTTTGGATCTCGGTAAGCTAGATAAAGCAGTTAAGAAAATAAGTTAAACACCACAATATTAATGAAACTAACTTTAATGCTAAGATTGTCATTTAAGTAGCGTTACCTGCAGTGATTGCTTCTTGATGGTCTTCTGCAAATCAATGTTGGTCTTGTTGGCAACGTCAAGAGACAGTTCCAATTCAGTGATTTGGATCTGCAACTTCTTCTTGATACGGGTGACCTCAGTCTTCAACTTGGTTTCGGCCTCGACCACGCGGGCATTGAGCTGCTCGATCTCAATGCTAGTCTGCTTGCTAAAATATAAGTTCACAGTTAATTTATTACGAAAAACACTTTGCACTTAACACAAATAGATATTTTAACCTTTTATCCATCATAAAGCTGGTATTAAGATAATCGAACTGTTTCAAAGTTTCCTTTATTTCGCGTAAAGGTTCAAGGTAGCTCATGTCATCTACTTTTGTCGTTTGTCCCTCAGTCTTAAATTTGACAACACACATCACTGGTGAAATTGCCCTAACCGTCCTGATGTTTTCAGTTACACAAGATTGATTATAGTTAGCCTGAAATTTATTTTGCGTACTCCGTTTATGGGACACATTCTCTTTGTAATTACTATGTATGTATTTTCTTCCCTGATCCACATTTTTTCTACTTTCTGTTAGTAAAGTTTGTGCAATAGCTTTTGCTGATTTGCCACGGAACATTACAGCATTGCCTCTTAATTCATTTGCTACATTTGCCCCAGCTTCATATAAATCCAGTTCCCTATTAATCTCGTCCATCCTTTTTTTTTGTCTTTCCTCTTTAACTTTTTCTCTGACAACTTTCTTTTTCCTAGCTTTCGTTGTTACACTTTCAACGCCCACGTGTTTTGTGACATTTGCTGCTGCCGCTGTTGCACACACTGAAAACGGTGACCTTTTTGCTATATTAAAAGTATTGAGATCTTTTTTAGCTTGTTCCGACACTTCTTGAGAATATCTTGTTATATCTTCATTGGAATATGTACGCACTGGTTTATCAGTTCTATATTTTTCCAATCCACGTTCATTGTTCCATGGCAAATGTGGTGGTCTGGTTGCGACTCCGTGCTCTTTGGCGTTGATGTAGTCTATCATAGGCTGATAGAAATTTATCCCGTAGCCATAATTATTCTCGTAGACGGAGGTGGGGGGCTTGTTCCACTTAGTGTAGTTGGGGATCTTAACAGGTGGCATGCCAATTGTAATGCAATTAACGATCTTTTGCAATATCGGCCACCTAGATATCTTTAATCGAGGACTGAGGTCGAAAAATAAAACTAAAATGACATCGTCAACGACTTTTGTAGATTTTTAATAGCCTTGATGCAACTACTAATATTCACCAATGAGGTGTGGGTATAAATATAAATGTGGTTGGTGCCAAAATATGCTTATTATAAGCAGGTCGGGATGTAATACCCGGATGATATCATAAGTTCATGTCCTAATAACTAAATGTCACTTTGGCTATCACTGTAGGTGCTGAGAGAGTTGGATTAGTATTATCTCTGTTAGTATGAAAGTCTCAAAATCTGTTAGTATTTCAAGTAATCTGTATTGAGTAATGCAATGTTTTTATTGGCATGAAGCCTACTTTTTTATATGTCACGGCTGCAATTGATTAATTTTATTGTAGCATGACATTCGTCACTCAATTACTTAATTTTGAGGTGGGGATAATAATTAGCAAATAGTGTTGACGTATTAAAATTAGTGATAGTTCCCTCCAAGCACTCCGCACGTGTATATTGTTTTAAATAATTATTATTTATTATTTTTAGTATTCGAGATATTTTTCTATTGGATTTGTGGTAATAATAAGGTACTTGTGTATATTATTGTGTCGGGATACTTTGTGTTAAAATTCAACCTAACCTAATCATCAGTATAATATCATCATTAAAATCATCTTCATAAATATTATTAATTTTACCGTTTTATTAAAAACTTTGAATTAAATAATAATTATATAAGGCATCATTGTTTTTGTTATAAGTTAAATATCAGATGTAAACTATACACTTACCGAATGGCCTCAATTTCTTCCTCCTTCTCATGGAGACGGCGTTCGGCCTCATGACGGAACTGACCAAATTCTGCAGTCAACCTCTGTGAACGTTGCTCCTCAGCTTTGCGGCCCTATCCATTACAGAAAGCATTAGCGAGTATTATTGATGTAATTTTGTAATATTGGGAGTTTTTTTCATTTTTGGGTGGATGTTTTGTGGTGAATTTTCTTTAAAACATAAAACAAGGTGGTTTATGTTTTAAAGCATATACCAATTTACGCAATATACCAATTGCGTCTCTATAAATCAAACAAATATTATGCGGCTTACAATCGCGTATAATTTTGGAGCTTTGCAGCTATTGTGGTTACAGATATTCATTAATCAATGTTCGCGCAAAATCTAAGATAATTCTATTGCATCTCAAATTATATCAAGTTTTTTTTTGCTTTATAAACTGTGATCATAAGGATTTATTACGGATGCCTATGTTTTTTTTACATTATTTATTTGTTCATTATGTAATGTAAGATATGTTTAATAATATAATGTTAAATGTGACATTTACAAAAGTTTAATGTCCTCGATTTTTATTTTGGGCTTGCATCTATTTTAGTATTAGTCGTCTGAAGTCCGCCGGGAAATGAACGATCTGCTATGCAAGATTATTCAAAGCTCGTATATGTTGCCAAAATGCGTATCTTACATTTATGATGTAATTAATATGACAGGTCAACATTTCCGCTATTATAAAGTTGTAAAATAGCTACAGCTTAAATTCCACCGTTGAAATGATAAAATGCTTCAAAATTATTATTTTTTAAATGTAACTTGGAGAATTCTAATATATTTGCTTAATAAATAATTCGTTAAAACGTATTTAATTAGAAATATATATATTACACAAATTATGCGGTATTTAATTTTATTGAACGATTCACAATTAACTTATGTCCATTTATAACTATAACGATTTTTTTTTCATTTTATAATGTTAGTTGACCACTCGTCTAGTGTCCAGCAAGTAGCAATAAATTAACCATTTAAAAACGACAGTTTTTAGGCTGATAGTAAAATGAGACTGAGTCAAGGTCTGTACACTTAAAAGCTGTAGTACTACCCCAGACCGGCAGACTAGGCAAATAACCACCAATTGCCTACAACTCTTTTGTATATGCAAGAATAATCGTACATATATTTTAGTTAGTACTAGAATAGTTTAGAAATTTAAATTGGGTTATTCTCAAGGTTTGTTATAAAATATTGTAAATTACGTAAAGTGTATGTGAACATCGACCTAAATAGTTTCGTTTGATTTTAGCAATCGATTGTGTAGATTAGTGCTATGTGCAAAATTCCTGTTTCAAATGTAAACAATTGTTCTCTTTAATCAAGCCATGAAAATATATTTTATAAGTTTTAGGTCTGGAATTTAAAGAAAATAAACTACCATTTTTGTCAATTATAAAATTGCAGTAATAATCATCAATTGTTATGTCTTAATTCTCAAAGGAAAAGTCAGAATAGGCGCCACTTTTACCGATCCTGACACAACTCTTTCGCTTCCTTTACATCCAAAAATTTCCACATACGTTTTGGGCACTTTTAAGAATATCCCCGATTCGATCAACGAAAAATTTTATATTTTATAATAGAGATTATTATTATTAAAACCATACATGTGATAAATGGACAATAATGCCTTAATATTCACTAAAGTCCATTTTTATGACTATTCTTTTCATAACGCAAGTAAAATTAAATTTCTTGTTGGTTATGTAAGTTTTACGGTTTTATATAATTTTTTTAAAAGTATGAAAATCATAGTTATTTATTACTAAGCTATGCATTTGTTTTATAGATATTGAGCGACCAAAGTACTGGTAATAAACCAGACCTTTGCGAGGCTAGAAAAATGGTTAAATATGTCAAAGAATAGAAAGCTACTTACAGCCTCAGCTTCCTTGTAGGCTGCAGTGAGTTCCTCTCGCTCGTTCTCAAGACGGCGCAGCTCGATTTCGAGCTCGTGAAGACGGCGGGTCAACTCAGTAATGTTGGCACGGGCGTCATGCAATTCATCTGAAAAAAGTCTTTGCATTATTACTAGAACTTTAATCGACTTTATTTATATGAGCTTAAAGTTTAAAAATGCAAGGTTATTGAGAATCGTCATTTAGTCCAAGAATTAGTCTAATAGAATTAGCTAATGAGAAATATAAATAGCGAAGAAACATCATTTATTTCTTAGACTTTTATAAAACTGTAAACGATTGTATTGGTCCCGAATCGATGTCAATAAAATATCAGCCAAGGCATCAAAAGAAATTGGGAATAATGGCCAAAACCGTTTCTTTTTGCGTTTACAAGAAAAACGATGCTTCGTACCACAAAATAGGTAAAGTGTGTCTATCGTTTCTATCGCTAAAATTAGTTAGTCATTTGCAAACTTACCACCCAACTTCTTGTTTTCACGACCAAGTGCATCCTTTTGCTCGCGTGTCTTATCGAGCTCATGGCTGATGCGTTGGATTTCAGTTTGTTTGTTACGCAAGTCCCTCTGTGATTGTTCGTACAGCTGCACCGTCTCTTCGAGCCTGGATTTGATTTCAATGTTGATGCGCTCCAGTTGGTCATTCCTCTTTTGGAGCTCGCGAGCGGTTCCGTTCGCCTTCTCCAGATCGATGATGAGCACTTCGACCTATATTCAATTAAAAACATTTTTAAAACTTTTTTTATAAGTTGTAAAAGTTGAACCCTCCTTTGATCTATCATAGTGGGGATTGAGATGTGACAAATTTATTGTAGATTCGCTATGACGCGATAAAATGATACCTTACTATGAAGAATAATTATCAATTATTGTTATTTGATTTTTTTATAGGTAAACATCTTTTGTCGTGGATTGACATAGAACAGCACCCCGCTTGTTAAGCTGTAGTGCGGTCCATGAATATGGGCGACTGCTAACACAGTTAAATCAAGTAGCAGTTACATCCACTTTGCCGGCCTAGTTGGTTCTAATTTAAAAAATGTAAATGCTAGTACGTATTTAGACAACTTAATTATGTTTCCAATTTAAATCTCATTTCTTTTTTTCATGATAAGTAGATTGCAAATTATGTATAAAATGTTGAAGTATGCCTTGTTTGGGATTGTATCGCATTCCACCATACAACATCACATTTACAATAATTAAGAAATAATTTTCATTTCTAAATCATGATAACAATTATAGGCATGTACTAACCTCACTCTGCAAACGAGACTTCTGCTTTTCAACATTATTGATCTTAACAATGAGGGTCTCAATCTGTTCTTCTTGTTCCTGGATACGGATGGAGTATTTGCGGCGGATCTCTTCGATTTCTTCAGCCCTGGCGGAAGCCTCAGCTTCGTACTTGGATCTCCAGTGTTGGGTTTCACCAGTAGACTTGACGAGTTGACGTTCAAGGTCAAGACGAGCCTCAGATTCTTCTTCCAATTGAACGCGAACAGATTCAAGATCAATTTCAACCTAAATTTTATAAAAATAACTATTATAATATATATAAATAATCTTTGAGGTGTATGACGCATGTTTTAAATTCTACTCTTTATTTAAACTCAAAGGTTAGCTGGGAAGAAATACCTTTATTTCGTTAAGTCTACTGTTTTAAATAAATAAATAAATAAGTCAATATTATAAATAAAGATTGCAATTTTGTATTTTAATCAGTGGCCATAGTACTCATGCCATAGTAATTACGCTAAATGTCAGATGCATGCATGTCTAGCAAGGGGACGAGCCGACTACGATGTTTAGGGGTATTAGGCCGTCCGTAAAAGCCTCTGTTTTGAATATGATGAATATGACAGGGGCTTAAAATGCAATTTAGGAGAGTGTATGCTTAATCCTCTTGTATTATACCCCACCTACCTCCCATCCACATCGTCGGATCAACACCCTAAATGTTTGACTGGTAGTGAAAGCATCTGGCACTAATGAACATTTAGTTTTAATAAATAGACTTTTGAAATTATTAGGTAAAGTTTTTTTATTATTCTAGCTCGACATATAACAGCACCCCGCCTAATGTTAAGCCGGTTTCACCATGTCGGCCTAGGTGAAACCGACATTCGAGCTGATTCCGAAATGCGTCTGACCGTGAAGCTAGGTCTGTACACTTGAAGGGTAAATAAAATATATTTACCTGGTGGAAGTTAGCTTCGAGGATGGAGCGTCTCCTATCCTCATCTTCGAGCCTACGACGCGCGTCCTCAAGCTGGCTGACCAGTTGACTCTTAAGGTACACAACGTTCTCAATGTTCACCTGAAATTATTTTAAATTTAAATATCGTGTTCTATAAATGTATCTCGTTATCTATAGTTGCAATTAAAATTTATAATTAAAAATGTGTTGTGTTATATAATCCGGCTCACCTTAAGGTCCTGAACTTCTTTGATGAGCTCGACATTCTCTTGGGAGAGGCGCTGCTTGTGTGAGGTGATATCAACAATAGTGCGGTTGAGCTCCTCGATTTTGATGTGAAGCTCGCTGATGTTAATCTCGAGTTTTTCGCATGTCTTAATAACTGTAATCTTTTCCTTGTTGATATTTTCAACCTGAGCCAAAAGTTCGTAAACCTCGGCTTGGAACTTGGACTTCTCCTTCTCAGTCCTGAGGACAAAGAAAATCTTCGTGGTAGATTCTCAGTTTGGAGATTATTGGTGTGTGATGATTATGATAAGAAAAGGATTGAAAGTCGCTTTGCTATTGTAAACATAAATCCATTCGCATT
Organism: Tinea trinotella; assembly: GCA_905220615.1. Taxonomy (NCBI): domain Eukaryota; kingdom Metazoa; phylum Arthropoda; class Insecta; order Lepidoptera; family Tineidae; genus Tinea; species Tinea trinotella. The sequence continues at coordinate 19,547,396 of HG992305.1, forward strand.
GCCCACGATTAAAGGTACTTAACATTCATAAACGTACAGTTAGTTGGTGATCACAAATGACGTAAAACGATTCCCATAGTACATTTTTATTATTTTTAGATTACATTAAACAATACCAGGAGAATAGTTTTTGGTTAAAACATGAATTTCAAGGAGATACGACTAAGTTGTTACCTGGCTTTGCCTTTAGTAAGCTGGTCGATTTGTTCCTGGAAGTCGACAACGATCTCCTGGTGTTTCCTCTTAAGCAGGTGAGCGGTCTCTTCAGATTCAAGGTGAACATCTTCCAGGAGTTTGCGAAGCTTGGTCAGCTCTGTGTCTCTTTTCCTGTTGATCTCGAACTGTAAATTTAGAGTAGACTTTCAATTGTCAATGACTTCAATTTTTAATTTCAATTATCGGCGAAATGATGCGGACTGAAAAACCAAGTTTCAATTTTTTAGATATGTATCCTTTGTAGTATATAATGATTTTAAAAAACATATTAAAAAACCAGGTCTTATGGAAGTTGTTTAGGTTTTGGATGATAAATATTGAATTATAAGTGATTTTGTTAGTGACTGAGTGGTAAATTTGATTGAGTGGTAAAAATGGGCAATTTTTGAATGTCTATATGTAAAGAACTATAAGAGATTTATTACTTTTAGGATTCTTGGTCATGATGTAAACCTTAATAGACATTCGAAATTCCCAGTGTTAAGTTGACGTGATTTTAAGCATAATGAGGGTGTTTTCATTTACACGACAATATATTACAGTAGGCTGGTGCGTCGCGCTATTCTTTTCCGTACTTGGCGGCACACAGCTCTGTGTCTGGAGATAATGAATGTAACAGTCGCAAAGTTGATTAGTAGAATAATAGTAGTCGCTTCAGCCTACTTATTGAACAAATGCATAGCGAAAATTAGAATATTAACATAATTTTGAAAATTGAGATATTCCAAAAAACGTGTGGAGGTCATTATGTATTATCGTAAATCCGTGTCAATGCTTCATGTATACTTTTCTGTAAAAATTTTCCCCTCAAGTAAGTAGGGTTTATACACTATGTTTTGAAACTTAATCGAAGTTAGCTTCAAATTCATTAACTTTGTAAATCTCAAAGTTCTATGTTATATCATACTCTTGGTTTGTTTTTAGAAATTTCAGCTAAAACAGTTGTTTGAAAGAATTTCATAAGTTTTGGCTTCGTTTCAAACTTTTCAAATTCTTCTTGGCGTTTAGCGTCGCGACCTTACCTCTCTATTTCACATCTTTGAAATGTGTTTTTTTTTATGTCCTTGGTTCTCTTATTTCACAAAATTATTATCTATGTGATAATTCTTTTTGCTCTTCTTGTAACGTAATTTCCTAATACTAATATGTTATTTAATTGTAAATGCTCGTTTTAGACCTCCACACTATTTGTTTGTTGTATGTAATTAATGTAAAATGAAGATATAGTTTTACCTGACTTTCAGCTCCACCCTCAGCTTCCTCTAGCCTTTCAGAAAGTTGGATAACTTGCACGCTTAAATCTGCCTTTTCCCTTTCAATCTAAAATATTTTAAAAATATTAAAAAATAAAAATTTATTTAAAAAAAGTTATTATATTTAAATAAGAGCACCTCGCCTGATGTTAAGCTGGAGTGCGGTCAATGAACGAAAGTGGCTGCTAATACCGCTAAATAACTACAAGTTGCAGTCGCATACACTATGCTAGTTGGATTGTGTACTTAATCAAGTTGGTACTGAACATTTTTTTTATTGTTATTGTTTTTTTTTGTTTATATTTAACAAATAATTATTTTTTGCTTGGTTCTATGATATATTTCATTTTAACATAAATTAATTTACCCATAAATGATGTGTGCAATAAATAAAGGTGCATCATTTATTATGCACGTGACAATAATAATTCTGCAATATGATTATTCAGTGAATCCTAAAAATAAAACTCAAGCAATGTCCCGTCGCTCTGACTAACTCGAGATATTTCTGTTCAAAACTCATTCCGGGCTCTATTATTATATTTCAATATTGTGGCATTCTCACCGGGAACGAAAATCATTTGGCCCAGTTTCAAACGAGAGACCGAAGAGTGAGAAGTTGAGATTTCGAAAACTGCTTTCGCTACTTGGCTAAATATAACTTTCATCGCGGACATCATCGCTCTACACTGAACATCTCAGATCGCATTCGAATTGCGCGAGAGATGCTCGTGCGCCTGCGCTCGCACTATGACTCAATTTAGAACTCTTGCGATAGACACATCATGATGCCAATTTTACATTATCATCAAATTGGATAGATGATAACGAACTTTGCTACTATGCACACCTTTAGTAGGTACCTATGTACATGACTAATACTTATTAAATTTATGATAATGTACCTACGAATCTGCTACGAAGTTCGTGTAGCAATTCTCACATGAATGTTGTATTTTTATGTAATTTGAGATGGGCGCCTGAACACTGTGTTCTATATATTGTAATTTGTTATCACAACACTCTTTAAATATATCCATTCTTTTGTAATAATGCTAAATTATATCACTGATAAAGGCCGTCGGTAAAAATAACCGTCGTTCTCGTGTAGCCAAATTTGCGATGCCCCGCCCCCCACCTGTGCCGCACGCGCACCCGCTAAGGCGACCGATAGCATATCACGTTTCGCCACACATTATCACACTATCCTTACCCTCTGACGCAGCTCCCTTTCGGATTCCAGATCATCTTGGAGGAGACGGATCTTGTCCTGAAAAATATAAGTTATGATGTATCCCATATCACTTGGTGCACAAAAAACACTTCACTGGACTTCACTCGGTGCGTACCTCCAGCCTGGAGAGAGCGCTCAGGTCGGCGCTGTACTCGATGTTGACGTCGGTGGTGCCGCCGCCGCTGGAGCGGTACGAATATTTAGATGTCTTTGCCACGGCAGACATGGTCGCTGCGTTCGTCTGTCGCACTCGGCACTCGGCGCAACGTTACCGGTCAGCCACCGCTCGACTAGTGAGTGCGGACGGCCGCTGCGTGTGCGCAAAGTCTCGCCCCGCTCCCCGCTCCAGAGCTCGCCGACCGCCTGGAGCACGCGGATCGTGTTACCACCCCCGCGCACCCCTCCCTCTCGACCTTTTATAGCCGCGCCCGCCTTACCGCCCGCCCGTGCTCGGCTTTTGTTTGTTTTGTCCAAATTTTAGCAAAGTCTTTCAAACTGCAACCTGTTGGAATATTGTCGAACCCGTAAGCTGAGAAGAAATGGGAAACACCGGTGCAATGATACGTGCGTCCGAGACGACGCGCGGCGCGATCGTCGACGACTTGGAATGCATCGGAGCGGTGGGCAACCCGTGGGAGCTAGCAGTCATGTCTTCGTGATGGATTCCTGTCGGTCCCTGGCAAACGTGAAATGCCACTACGATGCAAACTTAACAATGAACTTGCACCGTTAAATAAACAGTTATTCTTAAATGGTCTACGTAATAGTTACGTTTATACACATTTTCATAAACAATTACCAATTTCAAATTTCTAACCCAATTGGAACTAGGTTAATGTTTTCAGCAAGTATACTCACGTCCATATTACAAGTACATTTTGCCTTGAAGTGCATCCTTGTCATTTAGGTGCTGTTGGAGTGAGACAACGCTATCGTTGCATGAGATTTAGTCGACATTTACAAATATGACGACAACGCCTATGGTATCTGTAAAAAATTGTTAATTTTATGACATTTTAAGTGTTTTAAGATTTCCATTAAAATGTATATAAAATTAATTGGCAACAGAGAACATCATATAAATTCACTGTTATTTTATTAGTTCATAATTTTAGAAGCAATTATCTAATTTCGACATTTATTATTCCTTGGACAATAGTGCTTTAGTGTCTGTCTATCCCTATGGAAATCGAGACGTGATTTATTTACCTTGATTTTATTGGTAATTTTGATTAACAAAAAAATTTCAAGATTTCAAATAATTAATTTATTGCATAATACAAGTACATAATGTGATTCAATACAAAAGGAGAAGATTTAATAAATTCATTAACTTTAAAATGTGTTATTTATGCAGGTAGTATTTTCAGAAGTAGTTCTATATTCCGGAAAGTTGGGTTATTCTGCTTAGTTATAGTCATACAATTTTTAAATAGTTTTAGTAACACATCAGCAAGATAAAAAATATTTTTTGTAGGATCTAGGCATACGGCAGTTTCAAGACACAGGCACCGAACCCAAACCACTTGCAATATAAAGTCATTTTGACATCAGCTCAACCGAACTCTCGTCATACTCTCAATAGACTATGTCACGTCTATAGATGCGAAGACTGGTGCACAGATTTCAACCAACCCGTTGTTATCCGCTTTAGATGGCTTGAAACTGATAAAAACATTTAAGGTTTTTCTTCTTATGCGATTGATTACAATAAATAATACTTTATTGTACTCAATTTTTTTTAAATTACCTATGTTAGGACATAGCATAGGTATTGAGTACCTTTTGTCAACGATATTTGTCCATTCATCACAAATCAATGGAAAAGAAATTTAGTTTATTTAGTTTATTGTAAATTTAGAAAGCTAGGTTGCCTAGTGCCCATAACCACAGAGCCTGTATGAAGAGAATTGTGGATGTGAAGGAAGCAAGGGAGCTGTGTAAGGATCGTGGTAAGTGGCGCTCCATTGTCTCTGCCTATCCCTGTGGGAAAAAGGCGTGACAATTAGATTGATTGATTGTTAATTTTATTTTCCGTATTCACGCGCTTATACAAATACCCACTCTGCGTCTAAAAGCAAATTACTTAAGAAATATCTTAAGGGAACACTATAAGATGGTAGAAGAAGATTAAACACATCTTGCTTACTTTGATTCTAGCAAGGCCAAGGGAACGGGGTAATATTTTAAGGCGACCGTAGTGTAGTGGCAATGCAATGGTTACACAAACCGAGAGCACGAGTTCAAAACCACCCACCGGTACCAATGTAATATATATTCTTTGGTTGTCCTTTTTCTATGATACAAGAACTTTAGTAGCTTAGTATAGAATTAAAAAAAAAAAAATTAGTCAAAATAAACTATATCGTTTTTTTTCAGTCCTCGCCGACTTATTTTCCATTTTTGAATTTCCCTTCGCTACCATCAGATAAGACTAGGACGGATGTTTAATTAAACAATGTATAGGAAAAAATAAGAATAACACAAGATTTCCTACTCCACAGAACTGTCTAGATTTTATAATACAGTCTAGAATTAATCACTGTTCTATTTTCGATAGAGTACATTCAGATGCAAAATGACTTGACATTTTATTAGACATTTGAAAAAAATAAACATTTAGAGTCATAGTTTATAAATACAAAACACAAACGTTTATGATTACGAATAAAACCTTGCTTTTAATAATTTATTTCATTATAATATAATATAATATAATATAATATAATATAATATAATATAATATAATATAATATAATATAATATAATATAATATAATATAATATAATATAATATAATATAATATAATATAATATAATATAATATAATATAATATAATATAATATAATATAATATAATATAATATAATATAATATAATATAATATAATATAATATAATATAATATAATATAATATAATATAATATAATATAATATTCGACGACAGGCGTGGACGAACGGTTTAGCGACTGGTTTGTTGCGCGTAAAGTCCCGGGTTCGATCCCCGGTCGGAGCAAATATTTGTTTCATAGCTTTTATTTGTAATATTTAATAGTATTAAATATTGCAAATATTTGTTAATAAAAAAAAAAAGAGATGGATATTTGCTTCGGGTCTGGTTATCAAAGAGTGGTAGGCAGTGGTACCCAGTCTGCCGATCCGGGGTAGTACCACCACTTACAAGTATACAGACCGTGAAGTGATTTGGTCACGTTTCGGGATCAGCTTGTAAGTTGCCGGTTCCATCTAGGCCGGCATAGTGGATGTGATTGCTACTCACAGTTATTGAATTGTAGTAGCAGTGACATTCATTCATGGACCACACTTCGGCTTAACATCAAACGGGGCGCTGTCATATGTCGAGTCACAATATAAAAAAAAAAAAATATAATATAATATAATATAATATAATATAATATAATATAATATAATATAATATAATATAATATAATATAATATAATATAATGTAATATAATATAATATAATATAATATATTAAATATAATCGGTAACATCCTCAAGAAAGCTGGGTTGTCTAGTGCCCATAACCACAGAGCCTGTATAAAGAGAATTGTGGATGTGAAGGAAGCAAGGGAGTTGTGTAATGATCGTGGTAAGTGGCGCCCTATTGTTTCTGCTTATCCCTGTGGGAAAGAGGCGTGACAATTTGATTGATTGATATAATAAAACTGTTAGACAGACAAATGATAAAAACTCTGCTAATGTTATATGGAGCTCCTCAATTAATGGAGGCGACTGCTACTACAGTCACATACTGCAAATAGCAGTCGCATCCACTATGCCGGTCTAGTTGAAACCGGCAACTTACAAGCTGATCCCGAAACGCGATTAAATCACTTTACGGTCTGTAAAGCGACTGAGTCACTTTATAGTAACGATAGAATTGGCAAATGACCAACCAACTGTTTGCCTACCACTATTAAATTCTGGGTTTATAGAAACAGTGTTTGTTTTAGCAAACCAAATCGTTAAATTCGAATTTATTCTAGCCCTTGTTTAGTTTGCCTAGCACATTGTGAATTTCAAAGACTAATTCAAGTACGTGCTGTTATTCCCTTGTTGTGGATTAAATCCACTTGCCCTATTTGGTAGAGAGCACGTATTCATTTAAACTTTGTTTGCACTAAAATTAAAAGCTCTTTTAGTATAACTTTGCAATATAGTTCTACATATACCTATATATTATAGGATATTTGATCGTGGGACAATCTTATGGTTCGTCCCCGTTTTACACTTCTTATTACCTCTATTTTATAAGAATAAAAAGATGTAGAAACAATGACGGAGGACCGTGAGATTGATGACATTGGTGAATGGCGACACTCAATCAATTGATAAACACAAAGTCATACTTATAGTTTATGGAATAAGGAACAAATTTGAATGTAATATTTTCTACTGCCATCTATTGGTGAATGGTGATTGTCAATTTCATGCTACGCAATAGCCATACTTGTGGTTTGTGGAATAAAGATCAAATTTGGATTTTATTAATTTCTACTGCCAAATAACGATAACTATTAGAGATCGAAAAAGTCTTATAATATTTCCTAGTATAATGTTTCCTTTATTGCATTATTGATATAGATAAATTCAATTATATGATGATTTTTATTTTATTTTAATAAACCTTAATTATTATTATACATTAATCAAAATTAATATTAAAATTAAACACAACATTGTTACTAACCAACTAATAATTAAATATAATTTAACTATAAATAAAAAATATCATCCAATTATATACTATTTACTTTTATTACCTGTTTTTATTAGGAATTCTGACCAATCAGAGATGCATTTTCGTAGTTATTTTGACGACATTGGTTCCCATAAAAATAGTTGCTTATACCACTTCTACGTTTTTCTCTGTTTTGTGTTTTTCGTAGCCATTAATTTATTAGGAAAATCGAGGCCCAGTTGTCTTCAGACCAAAGCAGAATAATTTATTATAATTGTGACTCGACATATGACAGCACCCTGCTTGATGTTAAGCCGAAGTGTGGTCTATGAATGAATGTCACTGCTACTACAATTCAATAACTGTGGGTAGCAATCACATCCACTATTCCGGCCTAGATGGAACTAGCAACTTACAAGCTGATCCCGAAACGTGACCAAATCACTTCACGGTCTGTATACTTGTAAGTGGTGGTACATCCCCGGATCGGCAGACTGGGTACTACTGCCTACCACTCTTTGATAACCAGACCCGAAGCAAATATCCATCCCTTTTTTTATTAACCAAATATTTGCAATTATTAAATATTACAAATAAAAGCTATGAAACAAATATTTGCTCCTACCAGGGATCGAACCCGGGATTTTACGCGCAACAAACCAATCGTTAAACCAATTTAAACCTATTTGTTTTATTAACTTTTGCATATAAGTATCCAAGCAAAAGTGTAAGTATCTCACAGGTGGATTCAGCGGTTATAATTTTCAGTTATATTTGTACCTGTCGTGAAGTGGGCCAACTCTTTCCGTGTCCCCCGCCCCCCGCGGCTCCGATGACTCAAACACACTGAGATTCGACCAAAATATGCGGAGAACTTACTGTTTTCCCACTCTGACTAATGCGTGTGATTCTTGCGGTTTATTTTTAAACTATTTTTCAGTATGGAAAAATATCTTCACTCTCAAATACACTCAGTAGTGGATTGCAGGCTGAGTAGGCTGAAGCCTAGGGCGGCAAATTTTAAGGGGCGGCAGATTAAGTTTTTATTTTATTTCAATTTACAAAATAAAAAAATATATATTATACACATACAAAATACGAATTTCCAATATTGAAGAGAAATTAAAATATCAAAAATCAAAATTCTTCGCTGTAAAAATAATTCTTAGTTCTCAATGATACCAACAATACGGGAAAAGTTGATGTAACGAAGATTGCGGAGCATAAATAATAAAGTTTGAATATTATTGATAGAAAATGTAATTGTATGCAAATACAGGTGTCGAGACCCTTGGTCCGTGGCGTCCTAGCGCTATAATTGATAAATCGCGAAAAAATTTTGGACCACGGATTCTTGTTCAGTGATCCATCCTGTAGGCGCTTGAATTTTTATTTTTTTTTTATTTTCATATTTAATAAGTTTAAATAATATTTATTCATTAAAGGTCCGAAGTGGGCTTGGCTTGCGCAAACCGCAGTACCCGTTTTCGAAAGTATTTTTAACCCTTTAATTTTTTATAACTATTACAATTTACGAGCGGACTTTGAATTTTCTCAAAAACTATCTACATACCATTCCGCATCGAATGATATATCAATAATAATATTCGGAACATACGAAAAATTTTGACCTAAAAAGCACATGTTGACTAGACTACTAAGGATTTTTAAGGAAATAGCAAAAAGGTCGACATCAAAAGAATAAGTTCAAAGGGAGAACGCTGCCAGTATCTTCGGAACCTAGCCTAAAGGGACTTCTTTTAGTAATATATTATTTTAGTTATGTTATATTTTTTAAGGTTTTTAATTTTAGGTTCATGTTTAAAGAGTACATATATTTATTTATTAAGTTTATTTATAGTTAATATAGATACAATGGATATAATTCAAATTTCAGAGGCGGCAAAAATTTAATAACCTACAGGCGGCAAATCTGTAAATCCACCACTCAATACACTTTTACTGCCAGTACTGCTAACCCTACGTAAGCAAGGAAGAAACCGAACTGTACGATAGACATGGGTCGACTCTTCCCAGTCGCTCGTCAATAGCTTATGATCACCTCCAGAAAGAAAACATAAGAGCCGGTCTAAGGCGACCGTGGTGTAGTGGCAGTGCAATGGTTACGCAAACCGAGAGCACGGGTTCATAACCACTTGCCGGTACCAATGTATCTTTGATATATGTACTTTATCATACAAGCACTTTTGTAGCTTAGTATAGAAATGAAAATAATAATAAAAAAATACATAATAGAAAGTGAAGCTTTTCTCTGCATAGCCCTGTGACAGGATTACCTCTGCCTATGCCAGTGGGTATTTGTTTACTTTTCATTGTGACTCGACATATGACATATGACTGCCTGATGTTAAATTGGAGTGCGTCTATGAATGAAGGTGACCACTACTACAGACAATTAACTGTAAGTAGCAGTCACATCCACTATGCCGGCTAAGTTGAAACCGACACCTTACAAGTGGATCCTGAAACGCGACTAAGTCACTTCACAGTCTGTATACACTTGTACGTGGCAGACAAGGAACCACTGCCAACCACTCATTGACAACCAGACCCAGAGAAAATATCCCTCTGTTTTTTACGTTGCATTAACCACACCCCTTTGATTATAAACTCAATAAAACAAAATAGGAAAGTCGAAGTCCCTTTAAGGGTCCTTCTATATCACTGGGTCTACTATACTATCATATAGGGTGGCTAGGGGTCTAATTAGCCAAAGGGTGTTTTAGGGAGACATGCACGACTATTAGGTTTCGTTAATTAGCACACTAGGATATTTACAATGTTATGTTTGCGAATAGAATAAAATATAGAATAAGGATTAATCAATTAATCAAATTGTCACGCCTTTTTCCCACAGGGATAGGCGGAGACAATGGAGCGCCACTTACCACGATCCTTACACAACTCACTTGCTTCCTTCACATCCACAATTCTCTTCATACAAGCTCTGTGGTTATGGACACTAGGCAACCTAGCTTTTTAAATACCTACTAAATACTTTCTTAAGGATTAAATACTTATATATCATTAGTGACTTGACGTATGACCAGCCTCAAGATGATGTTAAACTGGAGAGCGGTCCATGAATGGAAGCGAGTCCTACTCAAGTTAATAATTAAAAGGTTTATCAGTCCATGTGTTCTGTATCCTATAACCTCGGATCCTTCAAGTGATAAAGCACCTTTGGTCAACATAGTGCCGGCGATTGAAGCATTCGTATACTGAATAGGTTTCTTCAGTCGTCGATGCTCTTGGACTTCTTCTTGCTTACCATCAGGCAAGTCGGGCTCAGATAGTAAGTCTTTATTAAAAAATACGTACCTGTATTGTGCGAAGAATAAATACAGGGACGAATTTTATAAATTTGTTAATGCCTCGCTGTGTATCAATCAATCAAGCAAATCGTCACGCCTTTTTTCCCACAGGGATTGGCTTCCTTCACATTCACAATTCGCTGTATACTTTATAATATAGAACTATAAATGGATCTATTCAATATTTTCGATTTATTTTTATGTTGGATTTCGATTTATTCGTTTTAAATTATTTTATTTATTTATCTAAAACTTTATTCACAATGTACAAAGGCGGACTTAATGCCGCTAGAAATTCTTACTAGCCTACCTTAGAAACAATTTAGGGCACTTTTTGTATGAGGTAGGTGAAAATAAAAATAAAATAAAAAATAAACATTATATTTGAAACAAACATGTATGTAAAAAGTGCATAAACAAGGCAGACCCAGAAGGGTGTTTTCCGACCAAATCGGAAACATCCTCAAGAAAGCTGGGTGGCCCGTAGTAATAAATGTATTTTGTAAAATACTTTAAAGTTTTATACATGAAATAATTATGATTTTTTTATTGTGACTCGACATCTGACCTCAACCTGCCTGTTGGTAAGCATGATTGAGGTCCATGTGTACCGCCTTAGTTCACGGCTGCCTCAGTCGCCGTCGCTATGCCGGCCAAAGGTGCTTCTTTACGCATCGCAGACCTCTGTCCTCTGCAAAGCATTATATCAAACCAATTTTATACGCCTTTTTTAGATGCAGAGGGATAGGCAGAGACAATGGAGCGCCACTTGCCACGATTCTGACACAATTCCCTCGCTATAAATTAAATATTCTTGACAATATTCTTCTCAAATTTACTGTGATAGCAGTCGTCTTAATTCATGGAGTGCGCTCCAGCTTAACATTAGGCGGGTGCTGTCATACGAGCTACAACAAACAAAAAAAGTTTCCTTATATTTCCGTCCTTATTTCACTTCCGAATAACGCGAGCGTGTGTAAAAGAGACAGGAAGTAGTTTTGCAATCGATTTATGTGATATAAATTGTTATAGACGCATAGAGGTGCAGTGACCGTTGCCATGGCAACCTCCCGGGGCTCTAGACGACAAAGGCGGAAGGTGAGTACTGAAATGCAATAATCTTAAATATTATTTGCAAATATGTTTGCATTGTTACCCCCGCGGGGTGGTAATCATGGAAAATTCAATGTACTACTCACAACTATTTAACTGAACTAGACATGTACGACATATGACATAATCCCGCCTGGTGCGTGGTAAATTAATGGAGGTGACTGCTACTACTATGCCGGCCTAGTTCCATCAGGCAAATCAAAGGTGCAATTTAAAAAATAGTTGACTAGGTAAGTTTTAATTACAAAAAGTTTTAATTTAAATTCGTCATGACCTCGAATCGTTTGTCGGAAAATTTACAGTTGCTTCAGTCCACGTCACTATGCCGGCCAAAGTTTTTCGAAATAACATCGAATGTGAACTATTAGGCAAGTCGAGGTCATATTTTGATTCTTAATAAAACTGCAGCTCAACGTAATTCGGTAATTCGTTTACCTCAATATTCAAGAAAGGTTGGCAGTAGCAGTCGCTTCCACTATGCCGGCCTAATTGAAAACAGTAATAATTTATAAGTATATCCTAATACACAGTCGTCGTCACTCTTGGATCTCCTCTTGCTTATCATCAGGCGGGACGAAGTCAAATGTCGTGTCACAATAAAAAAAACAAAAAAAACAATAAGTCACTTCACGGCCGTTACGATGTGCAGTAAAATGCAATGTACCTAGTAAAAAATATTATTTTTTTGTAATTTAAATTGGGGAACCATGTGGAATATTAATAAGTCTATGCGGGGACGAAGTTGGTGTGCGAGTGTGAACAACCTATGTGTACTGTTCGCAAATCTAATTATGAAGTGAAAGCCACCTGTCTACCCCACCGGTACATGCAGTTTCCACCTCTCTGCTGAAAGCATTCACCACGCATATAATAAAATTAATCATCTAATTTAAAATATCGACAACTCTCTATTTATATAAAATTTATTTCTATTAAACAATCAATCAAACAAATTGTCACGTCTATTTCCCACAGGCATAGGCAGAGACAATAAAGCGCCACTTCCCACTATCCTGACACAACTCTCTCGTTGCTCTAACATCCACAATTTGGTTTACCACCTAAAAATTGTTTTTCGATCAAATCGGGAATTTTCTTAATGAAGCAGAAAACATATTGTTTTTCTGTGGTCGTTGCTCATTGACTTCCCCTTGCTTGCTTGACTTGCATCGAGCAAGTCAAGGTCGCTGAGCTGTCCGAATCATAGGTGATACAGAGGTCACGCGAACTCTGGAGCCCCTGCAACTACGCAGAGACATGGCGGCGTAGTGCGTCCTCTACCGCCTATACCACGGAGAATGTTCCGAAGAGCTCTTTAACCTTGTTCCTGCCTCGTCCTTCCACACCCGTAATACCCGCACAGGTAGGGGAAAGCATCCACATTTTATCGACCGAATCGGCAGTCGAACTAAAAAGTTCGGTGCGTCTTTTCTTTGTAGAACAATTGCCAAGTGGAATGCTTTGCCAGCCCATGTGTTCTCTTCATCCTATGACGTTGGATCCTTCAAGCGATGCGTGAAGAAGCACCTTAGGCCGGCATAGTGGCGGCGGCTGGGGCAGCCGGGAACTGACTCGGTTATTCCAGTCGTCGTCACTCTTGGACCTCCTCTTGCTTATCATCGGGCGAGTCGAGGTCAGATGTCGTGTTACAATAAAAAATGTAGCGCCTTAAAAAAAAAACAAGCTGTATTGCCATTACTTATCGTTTTTTAATCAATCAAATTGTCACGCCTTTTTCCCATGGGAATAGACAGAGATACTTGCCACGATCCTGACACAACTCCCTCGTTTCCTTCTCATCCACAATTCTCTTCATACAAGCTCTTAGGTTATTGGCACTAGGCAACCTTTATTTAACCTTTGCACCTATTTCACGAACGCAACACACTTTCTTTATTTCTGATTGTTTTTATTTTAATAATTTAATTTAAATTGATTTTTAATTTAGTTTGCGCATTAACTAATTTGTTTTTATCCAAGAAAGAGCAAGGTCTTTTTTTTATTGTGACACGACATTTGACCTCGACCTGCCTGATGATAAGCAAGAGGAGATCCAAAAGTAGGTATGTGGCGAGGTAGCCTTGTTTCCTATTGTAAAGTTTCTGCTGATCTGAACATGTTTGTTTACTTCCGCTTTTATCTTAGTATAGAAAGTAGTATTAAAACTAATTAAAACTATTTGATTGGCAAATGATGGGTAGTCTTTTGCTACAGATTCTGTACAGACCGTGAAGTGACTCAGTCGCTACCACTGCCTACCACTCTTTGATAACCAGACCCGAAGCATATATCCAATACCAAATATACACCTTTGTTTTCTTATTAACAAATATTTGCAATATTTTAATATAATTATTAAATATTACAAATAAAAGCTATGAAACAAATATTTGCTCCGACCGGGAATCGAACCCGGGACTTTACGCGCAACAAATCAACCGCTACACCGTTCGTCCACGCCTGTCGTCAAACGCCTGTCCACGCCTGTTGATGTTAGTAGATGTCACTACTAGACCGCACTCCTCTTTAACATCAGGCGAAGTGCTGACATATTAAGCGTCACGATAAAGCACCTTTGTTCAACATAGTGACGGCGACTGAGTCAATCGTATACTGAATAGGTTTCTTTAGTCGTCGATGCTCTTGGACTTCCTCTTGCTTACCATCAGGCAAGTCGGGCTCATAAAGCGACTCTTGATTTTTTTAAATACGTACCTGTATCGTGCGAAGAAGAAATACAGGGACGGATTTTATAAATAAGTAATGCCTCACTCTATATCATTATCTCGCTATTTTTATTATTATTATTTATTAGCTTGACTTGTATGTATGTAACTATGTAACTCTGGTGGGAAAAAGGTGTGACCATTTGATTGATTAATGAAAAAGTGAATAAATATTTAAAAAAAATTAGGTGTATTTTTTTTTATTGTGACTCGCATCTGATCTCATTGTGTTGGTAAGCATGATTCAGCTCCAAGAGCTCCGACTAAAAAAGCCGCCTTAGCTCACGGTTGTCTCAGTCACCGTCACTATGCCAGCCAAAGGTGCTTCTTTGCGCATCGCTTGAAGGATCGATTGAAGGATAATATGGGGAGAACAAAGGCAAAAGATTATATCAAACCAATTTTTTACGCCTTTTTTAGATGCAGAGGGTTAGGCAGAGATAATGGAGCACCACTTGCCACGATTCAGACTTAATTCCCTCGCTATATATTAAATATTCTTGCCATACTCGTCGTTATAGATACATTAATTGCAGAAATTTACCGTAATAGCAGTCGTCTCAATTCATGGAGTGCGCTCCAGCTTAACATTAGGCGGGTGCTGTCATACGAGCTACAACAAACAAAAAAGTTTCCATATATTTCCGTCCTTATTTCACTTCCGAATAACGCAAGTGCGTGTAAAAGAGACAGGAAGTAGTTTTGCAATCGATTTATGTGCTATAAATTGTTATAGACGCATAGAGGTGCAGTGACCGTTGCCATGACAACCACCCGGGGCTCTAGACGACAAAGGCGGAAGGCGAGTACTGAAATTTAATAAGCTTTAATATCATCTGTTTGCATTGTTACCCCGCGGGGTGGTAATAATGGAAAATTTAAAGCACCCGTCGTCAATTGGATGTACTCGTACATAGCAAACAATGCTTTTTAATGAAAATAAATTAAGAACTTGAAAAGGTCGGCACAATCTGTTTGATACCATTTAAATACCAATGAATACTCGAATGTGTGTCAAATTTACAATATACCTTTATAGTGGTTACTGCCTGGTTGCAAGCTACTGGCTGTGCGCGGCGGCCGACCACACCCTGGTAAACCTGTCAAAGGGTACCGTAGACCCTAAGCGCGGATGCAGTTCACAAAGGAGATCCACCTTAAATAGCATATGAAGATCCACCAACAAAAGAAGCGAGCAACGGCGATATTCTTTTTATTGTTGGCTTATCGCAAGGTTTCTCGTCGATTGTAATACGTTCGTTGCGAAATAACTAAGCTTACATCGCTCGAAGAACCGACAATCGATGGGGAAGTAAGTTTCTAGAGACCACAAACCATAAGACGCAGCGTAGGTAGGTCTCTCACTAGGTGGACTGACGACATCACGAATAACTGGTGAATGCAACTAACATCTTGTCGTTTGAAATGGCGTTCTAAGGGGGAGGCAGTGGACGCCTTATGACTGATGATAATGATGATAGATATATAACAAACATGTATATCATACAATATCGTGGGAATCGACTTTATTCACGATGTTGAAATAGTTGAAGCACAAACGTATTAATTCAATAAGGTCCTATCGACTAGTCGATGAACCTTTATTAGTCCTTAAAACTCCAATTAAAAGCCTTATCAGTCCATGTGTTCTGTATCCTATAACCTTGCATCCTTCAAGTGATAAAGCACATTTGGTCATCATAGTGCCGGCGACTAAGGCATTCGTATACTAAATACGTTTCTTCAGTCGTCGATGCTCTTGGACCTTTCTTCTTGCTTACCATCAGTACTATACAATGCTTACAATACAGGGAAGTCGGGCTCAGATGGCGAGTCTTCATTTAAAAAAATACGTATCTGTATTGTGCGAAGAATAAATACAGGGACGGATTTTATAAATTTGTTAATGCCTCGCTTCATATTTCAAACGATATAGAGCGAGGATGTAACTAATTTATAAAATTATAGAACTTATATAGATTTTCGATTTATATTTATACTGGATTTCGATTACTCGATACTCCATTCCGAATTATAATTAAATCAGTTTATGAAACATATTTGAAACATGTTATTGGGTAAGTATGTAAAAATGCACTTTAACAACCGGTTCACGGTTACCCCAGTCGCCGTCACTATACCGGCCAAAGAAAAATATTACAAATAAAAGCTGTGAAACTAATGTTCGCATCAACCGGGAATCGAACCCAGGGCGTAACGAACAGGTGTGCTAACCAATACGCCACGCCTTTTTATATAAGGCTACTAAACGTGTTGTATCATAGAAACTGGTCGACCAAAGAATATATTATAAATCAAAGATACATTAATAACGGCAAGTGATTTTGAACTGGAGCTGGAGGTTTATGGTAGATACATATTTATTTATTAATACATATGTATTTATATAATAATAAATATACAATATATAAGTACACATATATACGTCATATACAGTTTATAAGCCCGGTCTATTTCCAGACTATTCCAGGTAACCTAAGTGCATTGAACTTTATACCGCCACATGCGCAATGAGCTGAACCGTTGGTCGTCATGGTTACCCCGGGATATCTAGGAAACCTCTGTACAGCTATTAAGGCTTGATCAATTTTCATATATCTAGGCACAAAATTATGTCTACATACTCACTTAACAAGCAAGGTATTTTCTTCTATTAGGCATATATCTGATGATTTTCTATATTAACAAATGTTTTTTTAGGTATATCTAATCTTATATACTCGTATATCTATTAAATTATTTTGTGGCGACACCTGCGGGGTTAGGTTGGGCAAGTTAAAACGATTATCGTCTCTCGTCGACAATTGTCAAAATAATAAAAGCTAGGCTAAATCCACCAAAATGAGACTATTGATGGTAATGATAAAACGTGTCGTCACACAGACGATATTCATCACAACGATTAATAGTCTCGTTTTATTGGATTTAGCCTAGCTTTTATTATTTTGACAATCGTCGACGAGAGACGATAATCGTTTTAACTTGCGCAATCTAACCCCGCTGACCTCGACTTGCCTGATGGTAAGTATAACAGACAAGTCGAATCAGGCTAGAGCGCCGACAATTTAAATAATTTCATTTATTGTGACTTAACACATGACAGCACCCCGCTTGATGTTAAGCTGGAGTGCGGTCCATAAATGGATGTAACTGCTACTACAATTCAATAACTGTAAGTAGCAATCACATCATTCACTATGCCGGCCTAGATGGAACCGGCAACTTACAAGCTAATCCCGAAACGCGATCAAATCACTTCACGGTTTGTATAATTGTAAGTGGTGGTACTACCCCGGATCGGCAGACTGGGTACCTACCACTCTTTGAAAAAAATAAAACTTTGTTTAAAGAAACCTAAAAAAAACACTTTTAAGTTATATTTATGACAATGTGATCTAAAAGAGTAACGGTTGCCTCAGTCACCGTCATAGTGACGGTGACTGAGGCATCCGTTACTGCGTTACCGTTACTGCGTACCGGCCAGAAAAAAATAATGAAATTATTGTATTATTTATTGTTTTTAATACGTGTACAATTTTTTTTAATTATTTAGCCCTCTTGAAGTAGGTAAAAATTAATTTGAAAGATACAGTTACATAGTTACATCATACAAGTTAGGTTAATAAAAGCGTGTTAAAAAAACGGACTCATTTTACGGTTCCTACAATCACCGGTCAGTATGCCAGCTAATCTATTTTATATCAGAAATTAATTTTGTTTACTGTATAATTATGAGCTTGTTAAACAAAGGCACCAGGGTATTTTCCTTTGTTAGTATTTTCCTTAAGGATATTTTCCATAGCTCCTGTACGACGAGACTTGTCTTTTCCCGGGTCGCTATTTTGTCGTTCCAAGTTTAACTGCGAAATTAAACCTTAAGCTTTTGTATTAAAAACTAAATATGCTTGAAATTTTATCTTCATAGTATTATTCAATTATCAGATGTAATGGAGATACATTAAAGGCTACTTTTGCTCGTAAGCTTTTGTATAAGCAAAATTATAAATACATTAAATATACCTCCTATAAGCAAGCCTCCACTTCCCCCTCCGTGAAATTAATATAAATAGAGGTACGTATTTAAAAGCAATATATAGGATGGAATTAGGCTCAGATTTGCTCTTGCGCGGAGTACTGTTCGCACCTCTGGGACGGCTCTGCCAAGTATCTTCTTAATGCCCTGGATTCATTGCAGCGCCGAGCTGTCCAGATCATAGGTGATGCAGAGGTCACGCGAACTCTGCAGCCCCTGCAACTACGCAGAGACATGGCGGCTCTGTGCGTCCTCTATCGCCTATACCACGGGGAATGTTCGAGGAGCTCTTTAACCTTGTTCCTACATCATCTTTTCACTCCCGTAATACCCGCACGGGTCGGGGAAAGCATCCGCATTTTATCGACCGAATCGGCAGTCGAACTAAAAAGTTCGGTGCGTCTTTTCTTTGTAGATCAATTGACAAGTGGAATGCTTTGCCTGCCCATGTGTTCTCTCCATCATATGACCTTGGATCCTTCAAGCGATGCGTGAAGAAGCACCTTTGGCCGGCATAGTGACGGCGACTGGGGCAGCCGTGAACAAACCCGGTTTTCTCAGTCGTCGTCACTCTTAGACCTCCTCTTGCTTATCATCAGGCGGGACGAGGTCAGATGTCGTGTCACAATAAAAATAAAAAATTTTCGCATTGTACCTAGAAGGAAAGTATTCTAAATTTTATTTTTATTTTTACGCATATTAGCACCCCGCCTGATGTTTAGTCAGTAAGCGGTCAATGAATGGAGACGACTGAACTAAAACCCGACTACTTAAAAATCACTCCCCAAAACGTATGTTAACAACAAAATATTCACATCTGAAATTGTTAGGTACAAATTATTCAATAATTATTGTTGTCTCTTAAATAAAGAACTTAAACATAAATTATTTCATACAATTTCATACAATTATTTCGTACATATTTATAGTGATGTTCATTGATGACGTAGTGGTCGTACGCCATCTTCTGTATCTATTATAAGAAGATAAAGTTTGTGGTCGTTGTAGCATAGAGGGTAATCTTTGGATCTACTGAATCGATTTGTAAAAGTCTTTTACCAATAGAAAGCTACGTTATTTGTGCGTGTCATAGGCTATACTTATATTAACCTAAAAAGAAAACAATTTTTCGTAGTAGTCGGATTTGCAAAAAAACGGTCGAACTTAAGAATATTAAGTTCTAGAGAAAAGTTGTAGAGCAGGATAATGTCTACAAAAAGGTCAGCGATAGCCAGGGCCGTCTTAAGCATATTCAGCGCCGGGGTGCGAAAGTCAAGGCTCCGCTCGCGTGGTCTCAGTGTAGTAGGTACCTATCGAAGTTTATGGCGGTCGGCTTGCGCCCCCTAGGACTCTGCGCCCGGGTGCACCGCACCCCTTGAACCCCCGGGTAAAGTCGGCCCTGGCGATAGCATATGTTAAACTTTTATATTTAAGTAACAAAAATAGTTATTTTGTATTAGAATAATAAATTAAGTCGTTAGGTCAATCTATTACGTTAAACTATATAATAAGAAATAAATTGCTTTATAATCAAGGGAATTTTATTTAGATTAAATTAGTATCTTACAGTATGTTTTTTTGTTAAAAGATAATTAAATACGCGAGACAAATTTAGACAGAAAAGTAGTATTATACTAAATATTTTATACTAGTATGGCGCCTTTAAGATGTAAAGTTAGCGTGATGAAATTTGTAGGTAAGTATATGATCAATTACTACTCTTAGAATCTTAGGTTATTGATTGGTTTTGATAACTCTACGTCTTGTAGCAGAATAGAATATATTATAGTTTTGTTAGAGTAAGTAGGTGCCAAATGACCACAGCCATCCCATGAACATCATTACGAAGATTTTATTGAATACAATAAAATATTTTATGCGTAAATTATTTTTTTAAAGGTCAATAAACGTAATCACGATAGTTGTTTAAAACAAAATTAAACAAATTTTATGTGGCTTACTAACGCGTTTATTTTGATTTTGATTTTGATTTTAATTTTTTTTATTATTATTTCAACGTTTTGAGAGCTTTGCAGCCAAAAGCAAAACCAAAATAAACGCGATAGTAAGCCGCATAAAATTTTGTTTATTTCATAACCTCACAATTTCAGATGGAAACATTTTCTTGTGTCATACTTGTAAATTTTAAGTACCTAGTTGTGTATTAGTTTATAAACTATCTTTTTATTTATTTTGACCTCGACCAGCCTGATGATAATCATGATGGAGGTCCAAGAGTGTCGACGACTAAAAAACCTTAGTCAGTCACCGCAGCCTCAGTTGCCGCTAAGATTCCTTCCTATTTCGTTTAACTAACTAACAATATTACTACTTTATTTAAATTAACAATTAATTATTTTTTAAAATAAATTTTAACCACATGGAAAACTCTATAGACCCCTAAGTGCATCATATTGTCATCTATCCTTATGCATCAAAATCCCTTTTCAATCAATCAAATCTAATTGTCATGCCTTTTTCCCACAGAGATAGGCAAAGACAAGGGGCGCCACTTGCCACGATTCTGACACAACGCCTTCACTTCCTTCACATCCACAATTATCTTCATTTAAGCTCTAAGGTTATGGGCACCAGGCAACCTAGCTTTCTCTAAGATGTCTCCGATTTGGTCGGAACACACCCTCCTAGGCCTGCTTTGTTTAACGCGAAAAATTAGATTGATAAAAGGAATTTATAAATCTGATGTGGATGGAATCCTTTTTTAAGAGTAATAAATACTTTAATACTTTTTACAAACATACTCGTACTATGGTTCATTCTCCAATTTTAATACAAAATAACAAAAGAAGAGATCCAATTATTAAACACGACAGAAACAGGTTGCTTTAATAAAATATGCTTCAATAGGCTTTATGAGATTGAGAGGGATAGTACGATAAACTGTGTATGTTAGAAAGAGATGGCTTTAGTCCTTTGTTGTCTAGTACAGGGATGGTGGCAGGAGCTACAATTACCCTTCGCCAAATACTTCCCCATAATCTCTATTGACGTCAATATTTCTCCCGTTTATTGTATATACATTATCTTATAGATAGATAGGTAGGTTTTATTATAAAGATCAGTATTTAAACCTGGAAAGGATAAGTGAAAGATTGATAAAAGCAATTTATAAATCTGATGTGGATGGATGCGTTAAACAAGGCAGGCCCAGGAGGGTGTTTTCCGATCAAATTGGAAACATCCTCAAGAAAGCGAACTTGTATGTAGAATATTGTGGATGTGAAGGAAGCGAGGGAGTTGTGTCAGGATCGTGGCAAGTGGCGCTCCATTGTCTTTGCCTATCTCCATGGGGAAAAAGGCGTGACAATTTGATTAATTGATTGATATTTAAAACTTTAATGTGCAGACCGTGAAGTGACGTAAATTGCTGGTTCCATCTAGGCCGGCATAGTGGATGCGACCCATACGTGCAATTTAAAAGTAAGTGATATCGGTATCAGCATAATATTATTATTTTTGTTAAGAAATATTTTAGGTGCCTTTATTACTTAGAGGAAACGTTAAAGAGAAAATAAACGGAAAGTATTGGCATATGTTATTTAGGTTAACAATAGAAGTCCTTGGTTCAATTCCAACTAGGTTGGTGTTTCTTTTATTTTTCTACTAATTATACTGAGAGTTTTTTAAACATACTTAATGACCTTTTAATGATCAGCTTTTCTACCTTATGTAATATTATTATAATGTGGCTCGTAAGTATCAGTCGCATTCACTATACCGGCCTACTTTTTATTATTATTTACATTTCTATACTAAGCTACTAAAGTGCTTGTATCATAGAAACAGCACAACCAAAGTCCATAATATATCAAAGATACATTGGTGTAACTGCCACTACACCACAAGCAACTTTCAAGCTGATCTCGAAACGCGACGAAGTACCTCCGTGGTGGTGCTACTCTGATCTGACGCCAGGGCCTGGATTCTTGTAAAGGTGCGATTTCGCCAGCGACTGCAGACCGCAAACTGTAGACTGCACTACTGGTTTGTATGAGATTGATTTTGTGCGACACTAGTCTGCAGCCGCCGCATAATATTGTTCCCAAACATCATGTTTATAATATATTACTTAGCAAATGCTGATTGCCGCATTAGTGTTGCCTTGCACGGAATCAATCTCATACAAACCAGTAGTGCAGTCTGCGGTCTGCAGTCGCCGGTGGAATCACACCTTAATACACACCAGTGAAATGACTTGTCCACGAGTTTTATAACGTGACTTTTATACTAATCTAAATGATAATATTAATGGCGACGAAATGTCAGTGATATAGCGGTGATATTTATTTCGCAACGGGGTTACGTACGAGAGCCGTTGATTCACGTACGGACGCTTTAATTTCATTTTGACTCGCTCTAAAACAATTGGATTATTGTGTATTATTCATTATTCACAATCTACGAAGTTTCAGTTGTTTCTATTTGGGAATGGTGATTCATAATTTTAGACTTATTTATAGACTTATCTTACGTCATAGATGTATGACCTCATCGACGACATAGGACGTGCCAAAATCAAAACTACACCTAAGATGCATCCACATTTTTTATTATGGCTCGAGATATGACAGCACCTCTTCTAATATTAAGCTGGAGTGCAGTCCATGAATAGAGTTACTACAGTTTCACCCATCCACTATGCCGTCCTAGTTGGAACCAGCAACTTACAAGTTTTCCCGAAACGCGACTAAGTCACCTCACGGTCTGTATACTTGTAAGTGGTGGTAATACCCCGGATCGGCAGACTTGGGACAACTGCCTACCACTCTTTGAAAAAACACTTAGCTTACTTATTTATTACGTTTTAATAAAACCTAGTACTCGTCTCGATCGATAATGAGCGAAGCCCTGTTGCGAAGTTCCCCATCTATTCCCATCCTCCATCCCCTGGGGAGGTAGAGGCCCGTTTGGGAGGCTGCGAGCGTCGCAATATGCTTTCAATACCTTTGACGTGGGGGGGTGGAAGGTGGGATAAGGGTGGAAAGTCCCCGGGCTCGTTTTGAAGCTCATATTAGTATAACTGCTTGTCCGTATACACACACACTATCATACATAAGCTCGTCAAAGTATAAACTAATTGCTTTTATGATAGATGTCCATGTAGATATATGTATGCATATAATAATCTCTACCCAACACACACACACACACACACACACACACACACACACACACAGAGCATTACCGAAGCTCTGTTCTCGTCTATTTACTTTGCGTTGGGGTGCATTAAATAGGTGCGTCAACATATATACAAAGTTGCAAACGTCGGACATTCCAGAGAAATAATTTAATGAATATGTTTAGTGCGCAGTTCTTTATACGCACACATGTACGCGTTTAGTAACATTTTTGTTAGTGACATTTTTCCCTTTTATTAGTTTTCTTTGGAAAATTTCATTATATTAAAAAGTTGTAATGTGATTTTGTCCCAGTATGTGATCAGTAATAGGATTACATATACAATATTTACAATAGAGTACTTTGCTGGTTTCTAGCGAAAAGTATTAGTTAGAAAGCTTTATATTACGTTCCTTTTATAAATTTATTTTCTAAGAATATTATTCTCGTTTTTACAGATTACTTGCCTAAAATCAATTTGTTTTATTGCGACTCGACATACCTACTAGTAAATAATTTCATATTAGAAATAAGATTTATTCTAAATAATCTTACAATTATGTCAATTGTCATTTGCATATTTAACTCACCTTTTCAACAAACAATGTTTATTAGAGCATGTAAAATGAGGTTGTCATATTCATCCTTTGAATTGACAGGGTACTCTTCCTTACACGTGTATTCGTTCAGTAATAACACGTGTAAGTAAAAGATGTTATTAACTAAGGATTTCAACTAAGGAACTGTACACAAGCGATCCCTTAAGACAATGTATTTATAATATAATATTGCTTTTTCTTTTTTTGTTCGTAAACTTTTTCTTAACGCCTTAATTCAAACAGGAATGGACAGTGACGTCGTATAGTATAGTATTTTGGCATATAGTAACTGAGGTGGAAAGATGAGGTTTGGGTCGTCCCAGTTTTATCTTTCCACCCGCAAAGATTTAATTTGCGAGTAATCAAAAACGTCAAAACGATTATTTTGTTATGTTTATTAGTTGTCATCCTATCTGTTTAATAGCGAATTTTACGCTATTAAACAAATAGGGTGTTTTAATACTAGGAATTTTGTTCATTATTTAGTCGGGTTCACTCATGTTCACACGAGGTGGCCTTTTGGGAATAAAACGATTTATAAAAAAATCCTATACTACGCTAGGTACTAAACGTGATATAGAAAAAGGACGATCAATGGTACATTGGTACAGGTTAGTGGTTTTTGAACTGAGGGCTTCTGATTTGCGGGGGCCATTCCTCAACCAATACTTTATTTAGTTTATTTAGTTGCAAGTTATGAAATAGCTGAAATTTTTCCTGATCATTCGTTACTATTTCGAATGTGTCCAAATAGTCTGCTTTTAAAATTAACGCGGGAGAGGTGAGCGAGCGGACTAACGCCAACGCTTTTCTATATTTAATTTTAACTACTGTAGTGATGTTACCCGTTTTTATATTAAGATATCGATTACATTACTCTTGGAATTTTTATAAAGATACTAGCTGTGCCCGCGGTTTCACGCGCGTAAAATTAGGTTTATAACACAGTCATAAAAAAGGAGGGGTTCTCAATTTGACTGCATATCCCTTTTTTGGATTTACTACTCGATAACTCATATAAAAATGACAAACGGAAATAAAAATAAATATATAAAATTCCAAACAGCTGAAACTATGGTCAATTTGAAACCATAGTAATGATTATTTTTTATTAAAAGTATCCTATGTTACTTCTAGTACCTCCAAACCTATGTGTACAAAGTTTCTCAATGATCGGCCCCTCTACCGTTGGACTTATTTTGTATTTTTTTTCTACTATGTTTGCCTAGTTGGCAGAAACAACTTTCAGTCTCATCCCAAAACACGATTGAGTCGCTTGACGGACTGTACACTTGAAACTGGTACTCCCCGGATCGGCAGACTGGGAACATGACCCCCAATTTTCTGCTGTCTCTTATTTATTTTTTCTATACTTAGCTTATAAAATTGCTGTATCATAGAAACTGAGCCGCCGAAGCACAGTAGTTGTTGATTTGCGTAACCATTTCACCATCACTATAGACTTACTTATAATTATCCTTAACTTAAAATTCAATAAATCATTTAGGAGAAAAATAAGGTAACCTTAACCTTCCAGAGTATATATTGCGAGAGAGGATTCGAAGGGCGCTCAAGGGCAGGGGCAAATAAAGGACCCTTCGACTGAAGGTTGCTCAAGGGCAAGGGCGAATAAAGGACCCTCCGTCTGAAGGGCGAACCCTCTTCAAATTACACGTGTACAATATAAAGCTACACAGGTTACAAACTTTCAAGCAGAATAAAAGTTATTTTCTATTCAAACCGTTTTTATTATTGTTTTTTTTTTATTAGGCACCTGTTACATGAAACTTTTTCTGTGCCTATTTTGATAATGGATTTTATAGAGCCCGTTTTCCAATAATCATGGAGCTTGTATGAAGACAATTGTGGATGCGAAGCAAAAGAGAGACAGAGAGACAGGTGTAAGAGTCTCTGCCTATCTCTGTGGGAACTGAGACGGACTATTTGATATGATTTAATAATCTTAGATAAAACGTCGTAGCACAAGCGGAGGCCAATTAATAATCCAAGTTGATAATTGTATCAACTTGGATATGGATCTATATTTATTACAATCTAACGCATCTAACCGCGACTTGCTTGCTGGTAAGCAAGGGGTCCCAAAAGTGCTGACGATTGAAAATCCGTCTTATTTTAAGGAAGACTAGGATGTAAATTCAAAACTTTTATCAAGATTAATAATAATGATATAAAGTTTTAATAAGTCTATGATATAATGTGCTTAGTACAATGCTACTACACATACACATACATAAATCGTTTTACAGGGGTGCTACGGTACACAAAGGGTTGCATCAAAGGGTTGCATTAATTAACAAACTCCAGGCTTTACAGTCGAGTGCACTTTATCAGCAATAAAAGCCTATTAGGCCTTTTAATTAAACCATACGATGGAATATAAGTTCCCCTCTGTGTTGTCATAGTTACAATATTATTTTTTCATTTATTGTAGCTTTTTTAATTTTTTTTATCGTGACTCGACATATGTTAAGCCGAAGTGTGGTCTTAAAATGAATGTCACTGCTACTACAATTTAATAACTGTGAGTAGCAATCACATCCACTATGCCGGCCTAGATGGAACCGGCAACTTACAATCTAATCCCAAAACGTGACCAAATAACTTCACGGCCTGTATACTTGTAAGGGGTGGTACTACCCCGGATCGGCAGACTGGGTACCACTGCCTACCACTCTTTGATAACCAGACCAGAAGCAAATATCCACCCCTTTTTTTTATTAACAAATATTTGCAATATTTATTATAATAAATAAATATTACAAATAAAAGCTATGAAACAAATATTTGCTCCGACCGGGAATCGAACCCGTGACTTTACGCGCAACAAACCAATCGCTAAACCGTTCGTCCACGCCTGTCGTCGGCTCGACATATTACGCCAGGCTGATGTTTGGCTAGAGTGCGTTCCATGATAAGAGGTGACTGTTAATATCGTTAAATAACTACAAGTAGGAGCCGCATTTATTATGCTGGCCTACTTAGTACCGGCAACTTACAAGCTGATCTTGAAACGCGACTAAGTCACTTCACAGTCTGTATACTACGCTGAGGTGTCTGTGCGTTTGTATATCGATAATTAATGTGCGTATTAGTGTCAGAAAAATATGTCACTGTAAATAATGTCTTGTGTTCTCTATAGGTTAAATGATCTAAATAAAAGCTTACAATGTTATAATAATTATTCTGACACAAAGTAAGTGGAACGGAAATTTTCCCGAAGTGGCGAATTATAATTTTCTTCCAAGGAATTGAGTCATCCATTAAATATTAATATATATTTTATACAAAGTAATTTATTATCAACTCTCAGCTTGAATTTTAGGGATTCAAGCAAGGAGCGCCTTCGACAGGTTTTTGACAAAACGCGTGAGGAGACACGCATATGAGCCAGTATCATGAGTGCGATTGGGGCGGTTGCGGCGATATGTTAGGTTTAACTGAATCGTTTTTTTCAGTCATCGGCTTTCTTTGCTACCATTATATAACTAATGTAAAATTAGGGTGTCTGGAAATGTTAATAAAGGAATAATATTCATAAGTATTTTCTAAAATTCACCAGTATGTATCTATTACAACTCGTCCGCTGCTGGATATCTATAAATATATACAGAATACAATATAGGGGTGGTCAAAGCTCGCATGTCAAAGGAAACTAATTAGTTTTCCCCTGGCTTTATGCAATCGAAAGCCTTAATTGTTTTATGTTTATGACTTATGCAAGGGCTGGGATTCATGTTATTATTGTTACTAACTAAACTTGCTGGTGATCCCACTTTAGTAAAATCCATGGTCAACCAAGTAATTTTCTAACTCGACATTTTTGCCTTATTTCCGAAGACAAAACAGAGTCGTGAAACAAAATTCTATACACAATTCAATTCAAAAAACTCTACGCTTTCCCTGTTTTTTGAGCATGTCTCTAATTTGATTGAGGAGCTCTTCACGGTCGTCAATGTTACGTATTGTTACATGTTAATCAGACTCACTCATACCTACTTACTACCTGTAGAACTAATTACCAGGAATAGAAAATAAATCGATCGTAGTGGGTTGAGTGAGGCGTAGACATGGGGTCAGATGAAGAGGGGGCTGCGAATCCCTCTGTTTGAAATATTCAGAGAATTTCGATATAGCAATCAAAAAAGATAATACAACATTTTGATCAATATCTGTTTCACTTTCAACGTTATTCTAAGTGTTTGAAGGTTTGTTTTTGTTTAAATTACCTTGTGAATAATTTCACTTGAATCATGGAGATAACGAGTGCCTTAATAATGATCAAGGGTCCGTTTATTATTTAGGTTTGAACAGGTTTGTTTTGATGAAAATAATTGGAGTGCTTTTGCGAAATATTAAAGTACCCTTCAATACTCTCAAGTATACCCTCAATATTTAATAACGACTTCCTAATAAATTGGCTAATTGTTAACATCCTTTATTATTAATAGGGCCTAATTAGTAAAAGAGCCAGTCATATCTACCGTTCCTGACTAGATAATTTGATTTTTTAATAAGGGGCCTAGCCTAACACGCGCGCTTCTTTAATAATCAATTCCATTTATATCGAGTGCCGTCGAAAGATTTGTCTATTTCTTCGACGGCGACTATTTCACATATAGTATTCTATTACGTCAGTTAATCAACTCGGTAAATGTCGTGACTAAGACAGGCTATGCTACGCCCCAAGAACATTTAAAATGAGTCTTCATCTATTATACGTTTTTTTTATTTCGATACATTTATTTCACATCTCTATTGTAAAGGAATGCACGCACCTTGCCGAATCATCAACACCTACACGAACGATCCCGATGACGAATATAAACAATGTAACAAGTACGTTTATAAACACATTCGCAGCCACTTATTATTCATTGAGAGGTGACATATGACCTCGACTTGCTTGATGGTAAGTAGGTCCAGGTGCCTAATTTTTATTTATTTATTTCAAATAGTATAATCAAATGTATCTACAGTATGCATTATATTCCGTTTAACATAAGCTTAAACGGTTTCAGTTACCGTTACTGTGACTAGTTTTATATGTAAATTTGTTTTCTATTAAGCCAATCAATACAACTTGATTTTATTTATTTGAATATGGTACACATTGTAAATCGAGCAAATCGGAGACATCCTAAAGAAAGCTGGGTTGCTGAGTGTCTATAACCATAGAGCTTGTATGAACAAAATTGTGGATGTGAGGGAAGCGAGGAGGTTGTGTCAGGATCGTGGCCTATCTCTGTGGGAAACAGGCTTGACAATTTATTTTGATTGAAATTATGTATAGGGAAGGAGCTCCATTGTATCCAACATACAATATTATCCAATGGGAATTTGAGTGTGAAAATTTGATTGATTGGTTAGTACTATGTATTACGAAGAGTCGTGCAAGGTTGCATAGAGTATGCGCAATAGTAGCTTTTAGAGTATCTATATTGATCAAAATATTGTATTATCTCTTTTGATTGCTATATCGAAATTCTCTGAATATATCAGAAGGAGGGGTTCGTTCATCTGATCTCATTTCTACGCCCACTCAACCCACTTCGATCAATAGGTTGTAGGTCAATTGAGTCTGATTAACATGTAACATTACATACGTATCATTGACAACCAAGAAGAGTTCCTTAAGAGTATCTGTATGGTATATTGCTGTATACCATACAGACAATCGGCATGATACGAGATGGGTGTGTCTGATGAGCAATGAGGCGCGCTCTATAGTATATAGCAAACTTTTTAACTTATTTTCGATAATACCTTTTTATACAAATATGTCCCGGTGAGGAGACAGACCCTTGGTGAAGCTGGTTATTTGCCAGATGTCAGCGGCATCTAGCAGGTGGGTCTTTTTTTACACAAAAATAATTATGCCAGCAACGTGGCAGCTACTAAGGCAACCGGAAACAGGAACGGCTTTTTTTCAGTTTTTCGACTACTGAACTACCCTTACTTACCATTAGGCAAGTTGAGGTCAGATATCGTGGCTTGATAAAAAAACATACCCTTCTGTATGTTAGCTTTTAAACAGGATTATCCATTTGTATTTAATTTAAAAATGAAATACACCATATGAATAGTGGCACTCCATTGTCTCTGCCCATCCCTGTGGGAAATAGGCGTTATAATTTAGACAATAAAAATGTGTTTAAAACTCATACAAACCTGCATAATAAATTAGCTGATTCATCATACTACAGAACAGTGGCGTAGCATGGCAGGGGCACATTAAGGGGGCGGCAAAATTTAAAACAACTATAATAAAACTTAAAAAATTGAACCAGAAATTCATAATTTTGTTGTACCTATGATTGAAATTCCCAAATAATGGGGCAGCAATTTTTTTTCGGCCCGGGCGGCTGACGCTACACCACTGATACAGAAAAAGGGTTACAGAATAAAAACATTGAGTTACAATTTTATAACTTTTATTTAATAATTATACAAACAATTATGAAACGTAATGAAATACTATAGAATCCTAACTTTATAATAATTTGATATAATTTATATAATAATTTATTATAAAATGACCAAATTTAAAACCATTCAAGACATACAAAATTTTATTTTAAGATAGGACAGGGGCTACCAACATCGAATAGAAACGACAAATCTTATAAGACCTTATAACTTGGTTTTAAAAACGGAAATAATAAATTACTGTTTACAAATAAATGAATGAGTATTAAACATTTAACTTTAGTTTACTTTTACAATTTATTTATTTATTTTGTCTCTTAGATACGCATCATTTTAGGTTGGTTAGGTAAGTTATTAAGTCTTCTTAAGGGTTCCCATGTTGAAATGAAATAAAACATATTCTTTTCGACCGCGACTTCTCCCTGTGTCACAAATCTGGGTGATACTGTTTTGATGACTTTTCTGAATAGACCCGGCTGAAGTTGACCGAAAGCCTGGGTATTGTTAAAATGGTTTGCAAATCACCTTTGCAAGAGGCAACCATACCCTCAAATTGCAGAATGTCCATCGTGGCGTTCGCGGTCCTGCACGTAGCTCTGCCTTGCTGGAACCACATGCCATCCACGTCATCGAAACTATTCCAGCCATTCATAGAATTTATTTACACTGTTCTGTAGCGATCGCCATTGACTGTGAATGCTTAACCAACGTCGTCTTCGAAAAAGTGCGAACTAATCTCCTCGAGACGGCCAAAAATCTGCACAACTCGTATATCTGCACAAAGTCTGGTAGTAAGGCAATTTTGTGGATGCATTGGCAGGTTTAACAGGTGGTGAATCTCGTGGCTTCGTGTGTGATAAATGTTTATAAACA
Organism: Tinea trinotella; assembly: GCA_905220615.1. Taxonomy (NCBI): domain Eukaryota; kingdom Metazoa; phylum Arthropoda; class Insecta; order Lepidoptera; family Tineidae; genus Tinea; species Tinea trinotella. Next base: position 19,579,089 of record HG992305.1, read on the forward strand.
TCGTCATTTATTTTTCTGGTAAAAGAAACATGAAAATTTTCTCTTCCAAACACTTCGAAGCCCAGTCAGCGAACGATCGTGGTTGGCTACCGTCATTAACTTTAAGTTCTTGGATCTTGTACTAGTGTTCAGTCCCGACTCAAATTTCGACAGTTGAAGTTTGGGAAAGGCCGAGTTCTTGTGCACGACTAGTAATTGACTGCCTCGGGGTTTTCTGCACAACTTCACGGACAACGGCGATTAACTTGGTCAATCTGGCATTCTTTTGATGTCGACTACACATACATCACACAATACACACTACTACTAACTATTATTACATTTTAAATGTAAATTTAGTAAAATCAAATGTATATAATATCAGATCTTGTGTACCATCAATTTGTATTGAATAGGAGAGAAGGTTGATAACTGCAGCACAGTACAAGTATTAGTACAGGTATCATCGTTTATGAAAAACTGTAAACATTGTAAAGCACCAAATAATTTCATCATTATTATTATTTTATTATTAAAATGTTTTAATATTTTTAGCATAAATTGACTTCTATCATACAGGTAGTCTTAGTTTACTTATCATATATATACTACTGTGATCAAAAAGTAAGGTGAAATTGTCATTTGAATCTCCTGGGCATCCAATTAACTCAAAGGCAAGTATTTCGTAGGACTGTCACACGTGTTTTTGTAAACAACCAAATGTGAACCTAACAAATTCCTTCCGTCCCGGGCCAAACTTTCAATAAAGAATATTATTTAAGCGTTATGCAAACTTAATAGGCCAATTCGGGGACGCTGTTTTGACACGATTGAGGAGATAAAAACTAAATCGAAGAAGGCCTTGTAGGCTATACCGAAAAAATACTATTCCGACTGTTTCGAGGACTGGAAATAGCGTTGGAAAAAATGTGTTTTATTGGACTTGGATTATGTTAAAGGGAATGAAATTGATTTGGAAGAATAATAAAGAATTTACATTTTATAAACAAATTCACCTTACTTTTTCACAGAAATATCATTATTATGTTTTTGTTTACTTATATTTAATTTACTGATAGTGATCATGAAATGCTACTTGTAACTAAAATGTAAGTACATTAAAATTATTATTATTTCATACTATGTTATGATTTCTGATCACTAACTATATTGTATCCTTAAATCATAACATCACAACTTTAAGTTGGATTCTCCTAATTTAATAAATACTGGTGGGGTTGTTTTCTTGTACTGCTCATGTTACGAAAGTGGGCCGTACAAAAAAACAACTACGGGTGGTGCTAACGAGCTATTGAAAGGTATGCAAGGTAATGGGGTTAGTCTTAAGAAATCAGATCCATGACAAGAGTAATCAAATCTGTAGAACCCATAAGGTCAAAGTTGCATGAATGATAAGTGCAGCTCCTTGGTTCTCATCGGGCTCGATGTCAGCTTTTCCTTAGACATAATTCGTATATAGACTATAATTTCGGGCTCCTTTTTGATCAGCTATAAAATTTATGTTGATTCGGCTGTTACGGAAGCTGGCATATATATAGTTTGTCAGAACTGCTAATAAAGTCGGTCTTTCTCTCTTGTAAGTACAGTCAAAGCTTCTTATTTGTGGGAGATACGGTCGGGCGATGTTCCGCAATTATATAGTCGTATTTTGCGAATTCGAAGTAGCATTTTGCTTAGAAATATGGGGAATACGTTGCAGGTTGGTAAAGTGATAAAATAATATTATAATAAAAGTAATTGATTAAGATAGTTAATTATCAACTATCTAAATAAATTACTTTTATTTTATTTTATCACTAATTTATTATTATAAATTATTAGGATCGGAAACATCTTCAGAAGCAGCAATCTTAGTGTTATGCAGAGATTGATGAACTTTGAAATTCCTGAAACAATGCACCATCATCACCAGATTCTTTAAAATGTGCGAATGAATCGACTATTTTGAGGCACTTTTTTCTGGCTTTGGTCATCAAACATATTGATAAGGCAGACTCCAAATTTTTAATTGCTGAATCACAAACAATATTTTTTAAAGTGTTGTTATCTATAAAATTACATGATACCAATGATTTTTTTTGTAATAAAATGAAAGATGCGCTTCAAACAGGGGACGCGGCCCGCCAAGCACCGCTCGCCTAGCCACTGGCGAGCCACCAGGAATTTTCAGCATCACGTGACTGAGATTTATAATCTCAGTAAATACAATATTTATTATTAGTTGTTCAAATCAAATTAAATTGTCACGCCTTATTCCCACAGGGATAGGCAGAGACAATGGAGCGCCACTTACCACGATCCTTACACAACTCCCTTGCTTCCTTCACATCCACAATTCTCTTCATTCAGGCTCTGTGGTTATGGGTACCAGGCAACCTAGCTTTCTTGAGGATGTCTCCTATTTGGTCGGAAAACACTCTCCTGGGTCTGCCTTGTTTAATGCATCCATCCACATCAGATTTACAAATTCCTTTCGTCAATCTACTTTCACTCATCCTTTCCTTTCCATGTTGTTGTTTACGCGAATCCGCAAATAAGAAGTTTTGACAGTTTTTATAAAATTGCGTTGAATCTTCCATTTTTGTAATGGGATAAAAATGTACACAATTATTTTTATTAATGAAAATTTGGCAAATAATTTGTCTACTCACAGTGGTGCACGGCGCGCAGTAGTGATGAACCGGATCTGATGAGATTTGCTCTAGAAATAGGCGCCTTCCCGTGCCATGAATGCTCGCGATCCAAACCACCCTAGTGTAAACTAGCGTCCTTAAGAAACTACCTCCATATGTCCGTAATAGTTCGATTTCGAAAGTATATGACTATACTTCATGTACCGCATTTTTTTTCATTTGTATTTCTACTATGGTTTCGTGACAATGTGTGTGGCTGCAACATTAGTACAACCTGCTGGATACTTAATAGTGATATCCTAGGCTTGATTTTAAAGGGCCCATCTTACCAGTCTTCCTTTGTATGACTTAATAGTCATGAGCTATTAAAGTGCTCGAAAATCAGTAATATATATTACTGGTAAACTTTCAATTTATTATCAAAATTTCGTTAGTACCCAGATACGTACCAATGCCTCCCGCTTTGTGGTCGAATAGTTACACACTGCTGTAGCTAGTAAATGACCCTCATATGTGACGGAGTGCTCAATGTTGCCTTAACCCTAGACTAGAACTGTTCCAATTGCATACCCACTCGCATCAATCTTAATTGTATATAGCAGTTTTTCATTTACTCATTTCAGAATTATTGTTAGACAATGCCGCTAAATAACGAGCGACACAATGGCTAGACAATAGCGATTTCATGGCTAGACATATGTGAATTTTGTCCATTGCCAACACCGTCACGATAAACGGCAATTAGTGTTGGCAATTTATTATTCCTCTTGCTAAATTTACTAATAGCGGTTCTCAAATTCAACGCCATGTGTAGACTCATTACTTCGCGACTAGTTTCGTTGTCAGTCGGGCTGAAGTATTGCGTCATTTTCCTGTCAAACGAAGCTACCAATACACTGCAACTATTCTCCTTATTCCTCGTATCATGGCTATAACTGTATCTTAGACTGGTAAGTTCACTGTGAACGGAGCTCTGGCTAAATGACAATCAATTTATGTTGCGGTTTTAATGGCAATTGATATAGCACTTTTAGTTTTCATGTTATGTACCAAAATAAGTTGGGCAAGCATTGGAAGATTAACGTATCACTTCTCTATAAATGCTTCACACTAGTCAGTGGATTTCTTGCTTAATACAATAAATGTGAAAGGTAGATTTTCATTAGCGATTATACTCTCGCATCCTTTTGTATACTCCATTGCATTGTCATAGTGCAAACAACTTTTGCTTCAGAATTGGTAAACTAGACTCCACTGTCTGATTTCCACTGATAGTTAAGCCCAATAAATGTTTCTGTGTCCCAGCGAGGAAACTTGGTATGACATCAGGCCAACTTCGCATATTAGCGATTGATAACATAGGCTTGGGCCTAATATTAGGCGTCCATCCATTGTTCATTTGCCTGCAACGTTATCCTGCGGCCACCTGCCAACAATTTATGTTGAGCTTGATTTGGTGTAACCAGCCAATGGTTTATAAAATATTAGTCTGATAGCATCACAGAAACACATCTCATCTTTAGAAACACAACACAAGTGCAAATTCATATAAGGTACTAAAATGAGAGAGAAAAATCAGGTAACTTAGGCGAACAAACGAACCAATATCAGAATTGCTTTGATTGGTATCATGTCCTTAAACCACGGGATTCCCAACGCTGTATCTCTAGCAAGGCGTTTGTGTGACAAAGTTTGTAAATCAATGGGTTCACGATATTGGGTTGATTCTCACATGATACGTCCATCTATCATTTGTACTCCCAGCCTGGTATTTGCAATTGCCATGGTCCTTTCCAATGGCCATGGTATTTTCTGGTGGTAATTCATTTGCATAATACACTGTTGAAATAATAACACTGTTGTTTCATCAATATTTTGCGTTTCATGTATATTTATAATGTGTGCTGTCCGGTGTATTACTGGAATAAATACCAGCAAAAGACTGACGCGAGTAAACATTCAATATGCAATTGGTATTTTAGTCTAGGGAGAGCGAGAAAGAGCACAAATATTTATTTATTTAACTTTATTAAGAAAACGTGGATGTGAAGGTGTAATGTAAAGGAAGCGAGATGTGTCAAGATTGTGGCAAGTGGCGCTCCATTGTATCAGCCTATCCCCATGGGAAAAAGGCGTGACAATTTAATTGATTGATTGATTAGACTCGACTTATGACAACACTACGCCTGATGAAAAACTGGAGTGCATTTCTTAAAATTTGAAGTGTACACTATTTTAAGTCTTTACACTAAACGGTGGTAAGGAGCAAGACAATATTAAACCACTTATTGGAGCACCAGCGAAATTTGAGTTAATCTCAAAAATGCTTACGCAACTTATTTTGGCACATAACACGATAACTAAAAGTGCTGTGTCAATTACTGCAAAAAACGTTACACAAATTAATTGCCAGTAAGCCAGAGGTCCGTAGCCAGTGGACTTTCAAGTCTAAGTAAGATACAGTTATAGCCATGATACGAGGAATAAAGTAAATAATTGCGGGGCATCGGTAGCTTCATTACACAAGAACATGCCTTAAATCTTCAGCTCGCTTAATAATGAAACCAGCTACGAAGAAATAAGACTACTCATGGCGTTTAATTCGGGACCGCCATCAGTAAATTTAGAAAGAGAAACAATAAACTACCAACACGAATATCCGTTTACCGTGACGGGGTTGGACATGGACAAAAACCATATATGATTAGCCACGAAATTAAGAAGTGTTAGGAAGTAACTAATATCCTAACGAGACGCTCGAAGTTTAGCGATATTATCTAAAAAGAATTTCACAGCAAGCAGACAAAAACTGATATATATATAATTAAGACAGACGCGAGTAAATGACCCTCATATGTGACGGAGTGCTCAATGTTGCCTTAACCCTAGACTAGAACTGTTCCAATTGCATACCCACTCGCATCAATCTTAATTGTATATAGCAGTTTTTCATTTACTCATTTCAGAATTATTGTTATACAATGCCGCTAAATAACGAGCGACACAATACGATATCAGTTGTTTTCTGATACCCTTAAATTTCATGGCTAGACATATGTGAATTTTGTCCATTGCCAACACCGTCACGATAAACGGCAATTAGTGTTGGCAATTTATTATTCCTCTTGCTAAATTTACTAATAGCGGTTCTCAAATTCAACGCCATTTTCCTCAATTGAATGGCATTTTCCTGTCAAACGAAGCTACCAATACACTGCAACTATTCTCCTTATTCCTCGTATCATGGCTATAACTGTATCTTAGACTGGTAAGTTCACTGTGAACGGAGCTCTGGCTAAATGACAATCAATTTATGTTGCGGTTTTAATGGCAATTGATATAGCACTTTTAGTTTTCATGTTATGTACCAAAATAAGTTGGGCAAGCATTGGAAGATTAACGTATCACTTCTCTATAAATGCTTCACACTAGTCAGTGGATTTCTTGCTTAATACAATAAATGTGAAAGGTAGATTTTCATTAGCGATTATACTCTCGCATCCTTTTGTATACTCCATTGCATTGTCATAGTGCAAACAACTTGTGCTTCTGAATTGGTAAACTAAAACCAACTCCACTGTCTGATTTCCACTGATAGTTAATCCACTGATCCACTGATAGTTAAGCCCAATAAATGTTTCTGTGTCCCAGCGAGGAAACTTGGTATGACATCAGGCCAACTTCGCATATTAGCGATTGATAACATAGGCTTGGGCCTAATATTAGGCGTCCATCCATTGTTCATTTGCCTGCAACGTTATCCTGCGGCCACCTGCCAACAATTTATGTTGAGCTTGATTTGGTGTAACCAGCCAATGGTTTATAAAATATTAGTCTGATAGCATCACAGAAACACATCTCATCTTTAGAAACACAACACAAGTGCAAATTCATATAAGGTACTAAAATGAGAGAGAAAAATCAGGTAACTTAGGCGAACAAACGAACCAATATCAGAATTGCTTTGATTGGTATCATGTCCTTCGACCACGGGATTCCCAACGCTGTATCTCTAGCAAGGCGTTTGTGTGACAAAGTTTGTAAATCAATGGGTTCACGATATTGGGTTGATTCTCACATGATACGTCCATCTATCATTTGTACTCCCAGCCTGGTATTTGCAATTACCATGGTCCTTAGAATATATTTTCTGGTGGTAATACATTTGCATAATACACTGTTGAAATAATAACACTGTTGTTTCATCAATATTTTGCGTTTCATGTATATTTATAATGTGTGCTGTCCGGTGTATTACTGGAATAAATACCAGCAAAAGATTGACGCCAGTATACATTCAATATGCAATTGGTATTTTAGTCTAGGGAGAGCGAGAAAGAGCACAAATATTTATTTATTTAACTTTATTAAGAAAACGTGGATGTGAAGGTGTAAAGGAAGCGAGCGAGATGTGTCAAGATCGTGGCAAGTGGCGCTCCATTGTATCAGCCTATCCCCATGGGAAAAAGGCGTGACAATTTAATTGATTGATTGATTAGACTCGACTTATGACAACACTACGCCTGATGAAAAACTGAAATGCATTTCTTAAAATTTGAAGTGTACACTATTTTAAGTCTTTACACTAAACGGTGGTAAGGAGCAAGACAATATTAAACCACTTATTGGAGCACCAGCGAAATTTGAGTTAATCTCAAAAATGCTTACGCAACTTATTTTGGCACATAACACGATAACTAAAAGTGCTGTGTCAATTACTGCAAAAAACGTTACACAAATTAATTGCCAGTAAGCCAGAGGTCCGTAGCCAGTGGACTTTCAAGTCTAAGTAAGATACAGTTATAGCCATGATACGAGGAATAAAGTAAATAGTTGCGGGGCATCGGTAGCTTCATTACACAAGAACATGCCTTAAATCTTCAGCTCGCTTAATAATGAAACCAGCTACGAAGAAATAAGACTACTCATGGCGTTTAATTCGGGACCGCCATCAGTAAATTTAGAAAGAGAAACAATAAACTACCAACACGAATATCCGTTTACCGTGACGGGGTTGGACATGGACAAAAACCATATATGATTAGCCACGAAATTAAGAAGTGTTAGGAAGTAACTAATATCCTAACGAGACGCTCGAAGTTTAGCGATATTATCTAAAAAGAATTTCACAGCAAGCAGACAAAAACTGATATATATATATAATTAAGACAGACGCGAGTGGGTATGAAATTGGAACAGTCCTGGCCTTGGGGGAGGGGGAGAACAAACACCCTGTCTAATATGCGAGCCGTTTACTAGCTGCTACAGAGAATAACTATTCGACGACTATGCGGGGAGCATTGGTACCTATCTAGGTACTAACGAAATTTTGATGATATATTAAAAGTTTACCAGTAATATATATTACTGATTTTCGAGCGCTTTAATGGCTCATGACTATCGAGTCCTAAAAAGTAAGACTGGTAAGATGGGCCCTTTAAAGTCAAGCCTAGGATATCACTATTAAGTATCCAGCAGGTTGTACTAATCTTGCAGGCAAACACATTCTCACGAAAACATCGTAGAGATACAAATGGAAATAAATGCGGTGTATGTAGCGTAATCAAAGTCTTGCCAAAACGGATTATGGCGGAGATAAAGAAGTAGGTACTAAAAGCACAGTAGATTGGTGCGGTTCCCGAGAAATCGCGCACATAAAAGGGCGCTGACCACTAGAGCCATAGCACGAAGCGAGGATCTGTTCTCGTTTCTTGCTTCCGCTAGCAGGCTCTAAGCAGATTATCAAAGCTAATCACAGATTCATGTGAAACTTTTCCTCTCTTATATATAAACTGAACACACGACAGATGTTGATATTTTCACTCGATTGTTGTTGTACTTGTGTCTAGGTATACTTAATCTAGATGCGACATTTGAATAAGTAAGTGTAGAAAAACGCCGTTGACTAAAACACCGATGCAGTAGATGTCGATAGTAAACTAATTTGCCTTCCCATACTTTTAAACTTTACTCAGTGTCTTTCACAGTTCCAGCTGCTGCCCAATGGAAAAAATGCTACTTGTCAATAACCAAGCTCGTGAACATTTTAAAACTGAGACTGCACAATGTCCTGCTCAAGAAGCAAAAGATTCAGCCTTTTGCACATTGCTTTATATATTATTTTTATTTATAATTAGTTTTTTTTTGGAAGGAAAAGCTAATTTTATTTTAAAACCAAAGAATAATTGAAAGGTACTTACCATTTGCGAGACCGTGGTGGACAGCATAACCATGTTTCTTCGGAGGTTTTGGTCAGACGTCATTTGAATTCATCTAATGTCTAAAACTAGGAACTAGGAATTGGAGGAATGGAAAGGATCAATGCCTGGTCAATATGCTCAGCGCAAAACAGCAGAATTAGTCGTTGTATATATATGACGTAAATTAGATTATGAGTGAATAAATCAAGTAAAGATCCGCGATTGCCAAAAAAATATTAAAATATACTTACAGCCGGTTGTATCAAAAATTGAAATTTACGAATAAAAAGTTACGAATTCGTAAATTACAATTTTTGGTACAACCGGCAGTTAGTGTTTAAACTATGATAGTTTAATATTGTCATTCGCATAATTGTTATTTTTTAATGTGGCTTACTACCATGGTGTTTTTTTAAATATTATTATTAGACGTTTACTGCGTGAGATCTACATGATCGTAGCGGGACTAACGTCGAATAAAAAAAACAAAAAAAAATTGACAATATAACGAAAAGGTATATAATATAATTTGGCTTGTTTACTTTCGAAATTTTTGGAGGTGTTCATTTATGACTTTAGCATTGTTATCTAACGAGAACGACCACTGTTTTGTACTGAATGCGGTTTACTGGAATAGGATTTTGGAAGGATCAAAACCCGATCAATACGCTCAAGCACCAATAACAGGGGTTTTGTGATTATTTGTTGTATACCATAAATTAATTAGGTATAAGTTATAATGAAGTAAACGACTTCTTGTAAAGAACCGCGTTTGCCAAAAAATATTTATATTATACTTAGATTTAAAACTATGATAGTATAATATTGACATTCGCATAATTATTACTATTGAATGGCGGCTTACTACCGTGGTGTTTTTTTAACATTATTATTAGACGATTACTGCATATGATTTACATACTGATCGTGGTGGGAATGACGTCGAATAAAAAGAATAAAAAAACAACATGGTATGCGAAGTATAAATAAAGCTTATTAAAAATCTAAGTAAATCAATAATAATAACTTTATATTAAAAATTTCAACAAAAAAAAAATACTTTTTATACTATTATACTCCAGATTTTACTTTTGTCGTGCTATTGTTGAAGTTCTCGACTACAACTGAGATCGAACCTTTTAATGAAATCTAAACATCGATGAATCTAAATTTAAAAATCTAATAATTTCTCATACTAAAACATAGATTTGTGTAAGTGAATGAAGCAAGAGAGTTGTTGTGTCGGAATCGTGGAAAGTTGGGCAAAACTTTGGCAGGTAGTGGTGTGTTTATAAGTTCTTTATTTGATCTTGCCCACGTCTGTTGTATTTTTACAGAAGAGTAGCTCAAGAAATATAAAAAAAAGGGTAATAGTGTGCCTAAATGACATAGTAGCTATAAATAAAACACACATTTGATATATTTTTTTTTATTTTCCAATATAGTGTACATCAAAGAAGTGTTTAATCCAAGCGTGAAGAGTCAGTGCGCGTGACAGTTGGTGACAGTGGATAAATATTCCTACTTAAAGCAACTTGTAATATGAAAACTATATTAAAAATAGAGTTCAAATATATTTAAAAAATTGTAAAACCCGGTTGTAAATAAGTTATTAAAAATAAAATAAAGGCAAAAAGGCAAGTAAAATAACTATGCCAGCTACGAGCCTCCACAATAATTTCTTCGATGCAATTAGTTTAAGTAGCCAATAGTGTGTTTTGGTCTACTTGTATTTATTTGACCCGTATAGCCTTCAAGAATTAGGATTTTAATGAAAACAATATTGTTTGGTTATTCTACTGCGCCAGTGTCAGTCATGTCATCCGTGGCGCTTGCGTCGGTCTATTGACGCTAGTTTCAAGTCGGCATGCAGTCCTCAACAGTTCATGTTTAAACAAATTTTATGCGCCTTCTATCGCTTTTATTTTGGATTTGATTTTACAATTTTATTTCATTTTGTTATTCCGAAGTTACGAGAGCTTTACAGCCATCGTGGTCACGGAGAGACTGATGTGTTGGTCGTCATATTGCTTCCAAAACTATGCATACGCTTTAATATAAACGCTACGATGTCTACACTGCCCTACTAAGCGCAAAAGCGGTATCTCAAAAAAAAATATGAGTTTTATGGCATCGGATAGCTTAGAAAAATACGTGTCTATTGAACTAAGCCTTATAGCGGAATGTCACTTTAAAGGTATAAAAAAAACGTTATGAAAGATTTCTCTATCTCAGTTTTACCTTAAATTTCTAAGGATATTAGAGGTATATTAATAATACGTAGGCAATCAGCCGTATATTTGAATACCGCCAAATCTTTTATCGCCAAATCGCCAAAACATTTAATAACCAAAAATAACAATCGATAAATTAGGAAAAAACCTAATTTTACAAAACATCAATTATCTCTAAACTAGCTTTCACTGAGATACCGCTTTTGTACAACTGTCTGCTGTACAATGTCTAACTATCACACTTGAATCCACAGATTAATATTACAATAGAAATTTTAAAAATAAGTACAGTTTACATCAAATTACAACATTGAATTTTACAACATTCAAAAGCTATTCTTTTTTTATCTAATATTAGTTATGAAGTATATACATAAATTAAGAAGATTTTATTATTAACTTTACCAAAGCCTTTTTATTTCACGGGGGATTAGAGAGAATTTATAACGAGTGGGATAGGAGTGAAACACATTTGTCGATTGTTACGATAGATATTTAGTTATAGACCTGTGAATCATAGGTTAATAATGGTAGGTCCATTTATTTAACACACCTGGTCCTGGATGGTTACTAGACGAATGTTAATGGGCTAGGGGTGCCAATCAAATATCTTTTGTATTCAAACTTTTAAATCTGATATTAATTTCCTGATATTAAATAACCGTAATAATACACCACATAGTTGAATGTCGTTAATAAGATATTCTAGACTGACCCATAATTTACATTTTAACTAGAAACAATAGTTAAGTTGTCAACAGGGATCAACAATTCTGTTTTTGTGTGATAAGTAAATCCAATCAACTACAATTAGAATAATATAGAAAAAAAATATGGAAAAAACTACTAAATAATAAGTTTTGTGGGACCAATGACTTACCGATTTTACCCTCGTTACCTAAAAGGCAAAAATATGGTTTTGTGCATAGCTTTACATCCTTGCCAAATAGTGTTAATTTCGCGTGTGCACGCTTAAGTCAAGGCAAAAAATATATTAACTATCGAAAAAATACATATATATCTTATGTATTCAGTAGAGAAGTCGTTAACTTAAAGTCGTATTTTTTTATTTCATCTTGAATATTGTTACGTGACTTACAAAATTAATCAATTTATTCATTTAAATATTATCTTATTAAAAACATTTTAATAAACAATTTAATTAATCAGAAATGCAAAATCACGTAGTTATTTAGGATTTTTATGGCATATATACGTATTATGTATTTTATTGACTTATAGACTATTTACCTATTTAATAAGTTCACAATTAACTTTTTTTTTCTTTTTTTTAAATTTTTTAATTTACTTATTTTCTATTCACATTTACATCTAATTCACTTAAAACAATAATTGTTCAAAGCTCTGAAGAGGCCGAACGAAACACATTATGTGTTACAAGTTCAATATTTACATAAAACCTTTAACTTTGAAAAAATGAAAAATACTTTGTTAATATTATTGCATTTTGCTTATTTTCTGTATGGCCATTATAATATTCTTCCAGCTATTTTTATGTTACGTTTATTTTTTGCCCACGGGGCAAATCAGAACATTGTGGTAATACCAACTAACCTACAAACATTCACAGCCCCACGCGCAATAATAAAAACCCTTTCGTCCTAACAATACGCGTACGCGCTGATTCAATCTCTATTTATTTCATCATCACATTAGATGTCCTAAAAAGTTCAAAATCACAAAGTATTTTCGATTTCATCGAATAAGTTTACATGATAAATACATCAAACATCTAAAAGACATCAAAAACATCAAAATTCTTAAATCTAGAGAGAAAATCCTTAACTAATTTTGTTTTAATATTAACGCTGAATAACAATTTGTATAGAGCCTTGCAGGGCCGGCTTTACCCGGGGGTTCAAGGGGCGCGGTGCACCCGGGCGCAGATTCCTAGGGGGCGCATGCCGACCGCGATAAACTTCGATAGGTACCTACCACACTGAGACCATGCGAGCGGAGCCTTGACTTTCGCACCCCGGCGCTGAATATGCTTAAGACGGCCCTGGAGCCTTGTATTATGTGCACGGCTGCTACGAGTTCGTATGCTCGTTTACAAGCACAAACTTTTGCTTTTGCCATCATTTCATACGTTACATCTGCATGAATGCATTAGCAAAGTATGGCTTTGTAAAATTAACACGTTATCCAAGCACGATTACAAATATGACAATTTCTCAGAAGCTTTAAGCTTCTTTCTAATAATTATAACACACAAGTACACAATAGTAAACTCTTTATAAGTTATCTAATAAAAGTTTGCATAGAAACGAATTAATGGTATTTATAATAGGTTCAGATAATTTTATACTGTGGTCGACTTACAATAAAAAGAGAAGTATGAATATGTAAATATATTTTAAAGAAAATTCTTATACTCTAGCATATTTTGATCGGTTAATTATAAAAGACTTGTTTAATTTAAAAAATACTAATGTTATGTCTACATGGACAACTCCTCTTATTAGGAATCTACTGACAATTTAAAGTGGTTCAGTGGTATTCCACTTTATTCTATTCTAATCAAGTATTCTTGATTCGAATAGACAGGTCCTCTTCTACTGAATTTTAATAAATATTCAGATTTTAATGTAAAAAGGGCGGATTTGAAAAATTATATCACACATCAACTATTACTCCAATTTTAAGCAGTACGGGTTTGGCCCAACGGTTGCACATTGGCTTCCTTATAAGCCCGAGGTTCACAGCCTAACGAGTATAAAAACTGTTATGGCCGCGCGTAAATGCCATCAAGACCGATGATCCGTGGACCTTAGCTCCATGCGGACATACGATGACTGAAATCTGTATCTGATGGGGCTACGATTCCTAGATGTCTAGAAGTCCAGTGGTTCTGATGGCATCTACGCGCGGCCATACCAGCTCTTATACTCGTCAGGTGTGTGCCTCGGGCTTAAAAGGGAGCCAATGTGCAACTGGTCCCTAAGAAAAGCGACCTTTCAAACCCAGCCGTCCAATCGATAAAAACACCCTTTGTACCTCGGACAGACTACATTTTGAATCGGCAGTCGAACTAAGAACTAAGGTGCGTCGTTACTTTGTAGAACAAGAGGAATAGTTTAACTGTCGCTAAATACATCATTTACCAGAATGTTTCGAATGTATTTGGATTCAATTGCAATCTAATGACTTATTATAAAGCCATTTGTTATGCCTTTTAGAGACTATTATATAAGATGTTTCTTTAAAAGTAGAAAAATGGTAAAAAAATTGATTGTGCTAATTCGTTAAATAATCGCACTATTTCAGAATTTCGTACAGTATATGAAAAAAATAGAATAAAAATTATCTTTCTCATTCTACAGTACGCTATTACGAACTAAATAATTAAATATATTTCTATTCGAAAAATTTAAATATATTTTCACAAAAAATAGTTTTGTCAAACCTATTATAAAAAGATATAAAAACTTAAAAGTCTACAAAGAATTCGTTCATAGATTCCGATGTGTACTAAGTAGTCCTTACAAACTAGAAATTACACCACTTTATTTTTAACCTAAAGATATACAATATTAAAACATCTTCTTGGAATGTATACTACACCACAGTTATTAATTACAATACAACACACAGAAGATTATAGTAATAGAGAAATCTGACAGTTTCTGTGTTCTATTTCTATTTCATTGGAGGCGGTTGTAAGCGGGGTGGTGGATTTAAATGCGTCACCTCATATAATTGCTAGTTAAACCTAGACATATTTTGCCATTTTTTTTAGATAAAAATACATTATTCATATTTTCCAACATATTTATAATAAACGTATATATATATAATTTGGCCTGTTATTCAATAAATTTAATTTATATTAAGTAAAGAAGACAAAACTGAACCAGAAGAGAGCCAATAATTTACAAAATGTTTATTTATTTATTTATTTTATAGGTGGGCGAAACAAGTTGCAATCTTTAATTCAGTATAAAAAACATTGTAAACTTTAAACTCGATTGCATCTTAAAAATTAAAGTTGAATATAATAAATTATATTAAAGTTGGAATGTGGGAAGGCTTCATATCCTTAATGTTTATATAGACACAATCGACTGGAAACTGTAAGATTTCATTATAATATTTATTCAATAAGGACATAGTGCCAGCGCACACATCAGGAATTCCGGATCTGAATTCAGATCAGGAATTCAGACCCGGAATACCGTGACACTAGCGCACACTACCAGTTTTTTTGTATTAGGAATTTTTACGACTAGTAAGAAGTACTAGTAATAGAGAAGCTATTATGATAAAATTTAAAAAAAAATTATAAACACCCGACAACACTTGAAACAACTTTAGTCATTGCATCATAGTTATATCTAAATTAATAAAATTGTATGCGGCTTACTATCGCGTTTATTTTGGTTTTGATTTTAAAATTTTATTTTATTATTCCGACGTTTCGAGAACGCTATGCAGTTAAAATAAAATAAACACGATAGTAAGCCGCATAAAATTTGATTAATTCATTAATCAATGTTCGCGCAAAATCTAAGAAAATATAGTTATATCTTCTAAATATCCCTTGCATCCTCATGGTGCATCATCAGGTATTCAGGTCTTCGATTTGATAACAGCCCAGCTAAAGCCTTATAGTAAGAAACAACTTAAGTCTTATGATAATAGTTATATCTCGGACATATCCGTTGCATCATATATAATCGTATAACCCCAAATATTCAATTTGGTAACGGCTCAGCTAAGTAGTAAGTAACAATTTTAGTTTAAGCACTATAGTTATATCTCTTTTTGTTTTGCTGATCTGAGAGGATCCGTGATCAGGTTCTTCAGATCCAAAATGTTTTCTTTCACCGTACCTATTTTCCTACACTTAGTTTTCTACAGTTAAGAAAAATCTAATAAGTCCAAACATAGTAAACCCATCTCGGACTTCGAGCTCCATCATCAGAGTAGCTTTTAAGTAAAGTAAATACGCATTATGCGTCTAAGATCTCTCCACAACTCACAAAAAGAGCTGATGACCTTAAATAGCCTGAACAGATCTTCATAAATTCGAGCTATGATCACGTCAGCTTTAAAATGAAAAAAAAAACGCATCGTAATCGGTCCATTCGATTAGGAGCTACGATGCCACAGGCAGACACGTCAAACTTATAAACACCCCTTTTTTGAGTCGGGGATTAAAACATACGTTATTATGAAAGACGACGAATTGATTGCTGTTACACTGTTTCCCAATCAGAAAAAGTACTTTTAAAATTTGCTAACAAGCCAATACCTTTAACGTCTCTATTTTTGTTTTCTCAATGCAATTCCGAATGCAAATTTCCGTCCGTGTGCGGCAGACGAGCCAAAATGTATGCGAGCGCTGCGTTCGGGATGACGTCACTAGGTTTTTTCCATTCTTACAACCCGAATGCACTGACAGAATTCCAAACCGAACGTCAGGTTTTTTTCAGGACGGAAAAAATAAGAACATGTGCGCATTGTCGAACATTTTGTATGTAAGTAGAGCATTCAAGTTTCAGAATCTGAATTCCTGATCTGAAAACCTAATACGGTTTCCGCATGTGTGCGCTAGGGCTTAAAAGCATAGTGAGCATCGTTCATATATTTTTATAACATATAGTCCGATGGAATTATAGTCCAGTCGGCTTAGTCAAAAGAAAAGGGTTACATACGAATTTTACGGAATAAGCTGAATACACGTACCAACCTTTATTTTAGTACTACAAATGTCCACATCAAATCCCTAGTTATCAATTATGATCCTTTTAGGTTTTGAATCGGCTAATTCCATCTCTATATATATAGATGGACTATATATCGGACTATATCGGATTATATAATAAGAAAGAAAGTCCTACTTGGTCGATCACTTAAGTCGTGAAATTGTATGATTTAAATTTTTATGAAACGTCGCCGTACAAGAACATTGTAACGACATAACACATTTCACAGAGATAGCATGGATTTAAGGGTAAGTGGGGACCTCTTGCATAAATTGCATAACATGCTGCAAACTGATAACATTTAAGACAAGACAACACTCTATTACGATTGATTTCTGTATTGACAATAACAGAATCACCCAATCTAGCTAGATTAATTTTATTTATGACAATTGTGTGTACACAATCATATTGATGACGCAGTTCATACCGTCGGCCAATCTCTATCTTTAAATCGAAAAGCTCGACGTCTTCCATAGTGTGTGAAGTAAATATTTTATATTTAACATTTCCGCCCAACGTTTAAAGCCCTCTTGTATTTTGCCTGCAGTATCCTCCACTTCTACGTAGAGTACGTTATCAATTAAAAAATATCCGCTCGATTGGTTAGCATGTAAGTCTGTCTGTTCGTCTTTGCCTGTTACACTTGTGATACAAGGAATGCTATCTCTTAAGTTCTTTAATGTTTGATGGCCATCCATTATAATTATACAACTCTTTTGTGAACCCTGCAACCGCACATTTAAAACTAAAGTTGGTTTTGCGAGTCACATTAGAGCACATCATAGTACTGACTAAGGAGTCGCTGTTGCCGGACACGGCAAGGAGATCATCATCATCATCATAATTATACAACACGGTTTGTCAGGTTTGTAATCGTTGTTTCTTGGGTGATTTACCTGTACGTAGTACATCACATCGGTACCTAAAAGTGAATATTTTAATTTTTGTATGTCCTAAATCATTAGCACGTTCAAGGAAAACGCGCTTAAGGAGAGGTAATCTCTTGGGCATTTGAGCATTTCGTATTTCTGCTTTATTAATAACTATATTAATAACCTCCTGGAGTGATTTATTTATTATTTCTCTCTTCCGTGAATTATAGGTTGTCCTGGAAGTTTTCATATATTAACGAATAGCTTCGTCGTAATGAGACGAAACTGAACAAAGGTTTCTGACAGCTTCAAAATTTTGTGGCGATTCATTTTCTACATCTTTAGCCCAGTGAAAGAAGTCTTTTTTAACAAGGATGACGTGGTCATCATCTTCTTCTGAATATTCGCTGTCCGAATGGGAGGTACTGCTAGACACATTACATATTTTCTCTATTTCTACATATTTCTTTATCTTCTCTATTACATATTTTTATTACCTGTAGTAGGTGGTAAGTCTTTTTTAGTAAGTTAAGTTCCTTACTAAAAAAGGTAAGTTCCTTTTTAACCCCCGACTTAAAAAGAGGGGTGTTATAAGTTTGACTTGTCTGTGTATCTGTGGCTCTGTGTATCTGTCTGTGGCATCGTAGCTCCTAAACGAATGGACCGATTACGATGCGGTTTGTTTTATTTGAAAGCTGACGTGGTCGATCACGTCAGATGGTTCTTAGCTACAATTGATGAAGATCTGATCAGGGGTTTCAAGGTCATCAGCTCGTTTTGTTAGCTGCGATAGCGATCTTTGACGCATAATAGGTATTTACTTTACTTTTAAACATATCTGTGATATAACATTTGAAACAAAAACGTATACAAATACATGTGTGTTTTAACTGGTACCACTGGGCTACTCTGATGATGGAACTCGAAGGTAGGAGACGAAAACCTGAATGGGTTTAAACTTAAAAGGTTTACTAAGTTTGCACGCATTAGATTCGTATTCACTGTAGGAAACTAAGTGTAAAAAAGTTAGTGCGATGAAATAAAACATTCTGGATCTAAAAAATCTGATCATGGATCCTCTCAGATTAGCAAATCAACAAGAAATAGACCTATAGTGCTTTAACTAAAATTGTTACTTACTATGAGCCTTTAGCTGGAACGGTTTCAAATTGATGACCTGAGTATCTGATGATGCACCATCAGAATCCTCTTAGATTAGCAAATCAACAAGAGATAGAACTAAAGTGCTTTAACTAAAATTGTTACTCAGTAAGAGCCATTAGCTGGACCGTCATCAAATTGAAGACCGGGAGTATCTGATGATGCACCAAAATAAATCATCTTAGATTAGCAAATTAACAAGAGATAGAACTATAGTGCTTTAAATAAGGCCTTTAGCTGGGCCGTTATCAAATTGAAGATCGGGAGTATCTGATGAGGCACCATCATGAATCCTCTCAGATCAGCAAATCAACAAGAGATAGAACTATAGTGCTTGAACTAAAATTGTTACTCACTAAGAGCCATTAGCTGGACCGTCATCAAATTGAAGACCGGTAGTATCTGATGATGCACCATTATAAATTCTCTTAGATTAGAAAATTAACAAGAGATAAAACTATAGTGCTTTAACTAAAGCCTTTAGCTGGGCCGTTATCAATTTAAAGATCGGGAGTATCTGATCATGCACAATCATGAATCCTCTCAGATCAGCAAATTAACAACAGATAATATCATTGTGCTTTAACTAAAATTGTTACTCACTATGAGCCATTAGCTGGACCGTTATCAAATTGAAGACATTGAGTAATTATCTGATGATGCACCATGAGGATCCAAGGGATATTAAAAGGATATAACTATTGAGCCATGACTAATGTTGTCTATTACTACAAAGCTATGACTAAAGTGGGTTCAGGCGTTTCGGGGGTTCCTTTAAAATTTTAATTTTGATTTTTGTTATGACTTTCAGTCGACACTTTGTCAGAGGACTTTGTCACTTTGTCGAGAATCCTGTCTTTTAAGCACATTGGAGGATTTTTTATTGTTTCCAAACAGCACCAGTTTCCCTAAAAGATTTTGCCGTCTGTGAACGAGTAATCATTTGATAGCAGTAACCATTTTTAATTATTTTATCTTGTTTTTGCTTCCTTGGTTTATTTACATTTTTGGCTGGTTTAGTTTTATTTACTTCTTCCCCAGAATCTGTGGTATTGTGGTCTTTTTGTTAATGGGTACACCAGTAATTTTAGCTTTTGGAGCTTTATTAGATTTCATGAGAGCTAGTTGTTTAGATCTCAAATTCTTTTCATGTGCAATTTTTACAGGCGTTTTTTTAACTTTCTTTTTGGCAGACAGCGAGACTGCCTGTTACTGCCTGGAGCCTTTCTAACGGCTTGCGAAGATGATGGGACATTGGGGTCCAAGGGATCGATTTGGGATATAGATTTTGGATTCAATGTTGTTTTATTAGTGGCTGTCTTTGATTTTTTTGCCCCAGTTGGTGTAAATATAAATGTTGTTTTAGTGGTTTGGATTACCTCTTTTTTTATATTAAATCTTCTGAGATAACTCTTCATGGTCATCTCATTCACACTCTCACTCAGACCCCGTTCAGCAGAAAAAACGAGTGTATATTTATTTATGGAAATTATTTTAGGTGCAATATGTACATCATCACATCTTTTCTTAGAATTGCTTAAAAGTTCATCAATAGCTTCTGATTTGCTCCTTGTAATTATACCAACATTAATATCACTGTCACCATCACTTAACAGACGTTTTAGCCAACGGGTCGTTTTCTTTTTTTTATATATTTTTTTATATGGGTTCGGCTCTATTTTATTACTTCTTTGCATTTTGGCTCTAATAGTATTATTCAGTAACACTTGAACAACGGAGACCAACGCGCACGTGCGAACACAATCACAGCGAATTTCTAACTGAGACCACCGTAGGCCGTGATGGAACCAACTCGCTCTTCAAAGAAGCGGTGCGCGACTATTGATTATTTTCACCCTCAGGACAACCCTGCGCGATGCATATTTTGAAATATTGTAATACTTCGCATTTATGAATAAAAAACATATATTTTAACAATAAATTTTATATTGTTCTATAAGTGTCACATTTATGCCAGAAAAAATATTGTCTTCTCATAGTAATTTAAAAAAAATCAAAATTAAAATTTTAAAGGAACCCCCCGAAACGCCTGAAACCACTTTAGTCACCAGATTTATAGTAATAAACAACATTAGTCAACATTAGTCATGGTCATATCCCTTTAATATCCCTTGGATCCTCATGGTGATTCATCAGGATCATCATGACACTACTCCAGGTCATTAACTTGATAACGGTCCAGCTATTGGCTCATAGTGAGTAACAATTTTAGTTAAAGCACTATGATGTTATCTATTGTTGATTTGCTGATCTAAGAGGATTCATGATGGTGCATCATCAGATACTCCAGGTCATCAATTTGAAACCGTTCCAGCTAAAGGCTCATATGAAGTAGCAATTTTAGTTAGAGCACTATAGGTCCATTTCTTGTTGATTTGCTGATCTGAGAGGATCCATAGTCAGTTTTTTTACATCCAGAATGTTTTATTTCCTCGCACTAACTTTTCTACACTTAGTTTCCTACAGTCAAGACGGATCTAATGAGTCCAAACTTAGTAAACCTATTAAGTTTAAACCCATCCAGGATTTCGTCTCCTACCTTCGAGTTCCATCATCAGAGTAGCTCAATGGTACCAGTTAAAACACACATGTATTTGTATACGTTTTTGTTTTAAATGTTAAGTCACAGATATGTTTAAAAGTAAAGTAAATACCGATTATGCGTCTAAGATCGCTACTGCAACTAACAAAACGAGCTGATGACCTTGAAATCCCTGATCAGATCTTCATCAATTGTAGCTAAGAACCATCTTGATCACGTCAGCTTTCAAACGAAAAAAACCGCATCGTATTCGGTCCATTCGTTTAGGAGCTACGATGTCACAGACAGACACACAGATACACAGAAACACAGATACACAGACAAGTCAAACTTATAACACCCTTCTTTTTGAGTCGGGGGTTAAAAAGTGATACTTATTACCTATAATGAATTAATCCTAACCTTACAACAAATACATCGTACATTGTTGTTTTTATTTGAATATAATATATAATTCCTAAAGAATAACAATCAATGTACATGACATCTGAGGTTATGGACTAATGCACGTTTTAATAATGTATCTATCCCTTAGTTTAGCTTATCAAAACTGTATTATTTTGTAATAGTGGCTTGACATATGAGAGTTGCTCTCATATGTCAAGCCTTATATGTTCATCTTACACTGGAAATCGATCCATGAATGGAGGTGACTGCTACTACAGCTAAATAAATACAGTTAAAAATGTTACTGCAATGCAAGTCACGCTTACTATGCCGGCCTATTTGGACCAGAAACTGACAAGCTGATCCTGAAACGCGACCAAGTCACTTTACGGTCTATATACTACCTCGGTAAGGTAATAAAAAACTAATAAAATTAACGTTCACAAAGTCGATGACGGTTTGTTGAATGTTCAAACTAATTTATAAAGTGCTCTTACACGAGTAATTATTTAGGCAAATTGCAACACGAATGGATCAATCTGGAGTAATTGTGGCAATTGTTTTGGCAATATTGATTCTAATTGCTCCATAAATTCCTTATCCTGCTCAATGTCACTGATACGAATTGCCAAATATCCAGTGGGCATGGAAATTGAATTTGCTACTTATTGCTTAATTTGTTATTGCAAAACATTTTTTTAAATTGATGCTTGTTGCCTTAAATTGCTTGATATTTTGTCATGTCGCAATCGACCATTATCCTTACTATTATTATAAATGTGAATGTGAGTTTGTTTGTTACGTTTCACGCAATAACTACTTAACCGATCATCATGAAACTTTGTACACATATTTTTGGAGGTACTAGAAGTAACAAGGGATACTTTTAATTTTAAAAAAATATATAATTTTACTATAATTTCCAATTGACTACAGTTTCAGCTGTTTGGATTTTTTCTACATTTATGTATATTTCCGTCTGTCATTTTTATATATGCAGTGTAAAACTATTTGAATTTTTGAAGTTAGTTGTCATTTTTGTGGTTAGATGCCACGTTATTATTTTAAATCTTACTCACTGATTTTAATTCATTCTCTTCTACTTTAAAAATGTCTGCCTCGGAAATCTGGTCTATTCAAATCCCTACATATAAAGAAACCGGCCTTTTTGTTGCGTTGGGAAAAAGGCGTGACAATTTGATTGATTGATTGATTGTTAGGCTTGCTTTAAACTTTGTGGAAATATTATTAATAATTAATAATTAAATTTGCCATATTTATTTTTTAAACTACGCTTACAAAATGGGTGAAACGTATTGAAGAGTTATAGTTTATGAACGCGGGTGTAACCGCGGGGAACAGCTAGTTGTTCATAATTGAGTAATTTTTATTGCCCTTTAGTGACGAGATTAATAGTTGCAAATAGCCTAAACTGCCACTGACTGTCCTGGCAATAAACAAGATCTAGTTAGCCAAAAATCTAAAGACCTTCCAATATACTATATACAGCTACTTTAGTGAGCACTACCCACCAGCATCAGCTTAATGCTCACACCAACAAAAAAATACTTTTAAGCAAAAAATGAGACGAAAAAATGAGGGAATTGATAAAGAAATTTCGTTGGGTGAAGACTATCATCTGTGTCACCAGTTGGCCAGAATTTCAAGATCTATTCTGAAAATAATCCAAGGATTCAGTCTTCAGATTGATGACCATCACAATCAGTTTAATAGGGCAAAACACGAGGTAGCTTTTGACAAAAACGCATGTGTCTATGCAGAAAAGATTTTGTGCACAAGAAGTGGACGACTCTCGCTGACCAAAGAACACTACAGTGAGACATATGCCAATACTACAGTGAGACATATGCAAAGACATATAAAGAGGAGTCATATATTGAACCACCTTCACTGCGGCCTGATAATCCTAACGTTGATTGTCAATGTATTCTACCAGGCATTAAAGAAATCGAAGAACGAATCAAAAAGAAAAGTTCAAGATCAGCGAGCACCAGGCCCAGATGGGATTCCCTACATTGTGTTCAAAAAATGTTATCCCGTACGTAAGCTTTTACATAACATCTATGGTAAAATCTGGTCAAGCAAGCAAGTCCTGAGAGCATTCGGAGAAGCAGTTTTTGTCCTCATTCCTAAGAGACTGTACATGGCGGGGTAGAAAATATAGAAAAATAGTGGAGGAAGATGTGCCTTTCAAATTTTTTGGCAGAAGGATTGACTTTACGGGAAAATCTCCATTTTTACAAGTGTCACAGAAGGCCTAATTTTTCTTTTATTGGTGACATTAAGAAAGAGCGGCCTATAGGCAATGTCAAGAAAGCCTAGATTTATGACAACTACTTAACATCCCGTCTCACATGGCCTTTTCTTGTCTATGATTTCCACAAATCCCCTCTATCTAAAGTCTTAAGTCGAAGTTGTAAAAACTCTAAAGTCTTGGCTCGGACTAGCTCGAGACGCTGATTCGTCTACATATTTTAGAGGTCAGCAGAATTTCGGAACGAACTTCTAAAAACCATCTACGTATAACTAAGCACCAAATCCTGATATTCCAAAAGATCCAGTGGCCTCGGAGATGTCAGCGAGACTTCAATTTCACAAGGCTTTTATGAGCGGAGAAGAGACCAGCAAACGGGGATTAGTTTGGAAGAAAAATAAAAGTGATAAAATTCTTACTCAAGCAGGACGAGGCACATGTATCAATAATAATAACTTTATTATATTTATAATATTATTATTAGAATATTAAACAGTAAAATTACGAGTATGTACGACTTTATGTATGGAGTGTGTACTTTTTTAAACTATTATACACCATCCAGATTTTACTTTTGTAGTGCTATTGTTGAAGTTTTCGACTACAACTGAGACCGAAACTTTTAATGAAACACATATTTATTAATAATAAATATTTACAATTAAACTTCATTAAAAGTAATAATTAACTATAATTAAACTATAAATAAAAAATATCATCTAATGACGTCGCATCAGAGATAGTCCCAAGGAGACTGGCAACATTTCCCCTTTGTATAGCAAGGCTAATACGTTGGCAGAAATAATTGCCAGCCTTCCTGTCTCCAGACTTCTCCGTCAGCCGCCTGGACAACTCCTTGGCCAGGCGCTTAGCTGATGGTCCCCAAGGGCCCATCGTCTCGACCCCGAACGGCGCAAATTCGTAACCAGTACCGAGGTTAGCGTATTTGCGCAATTTGAGGTTCTCAGCAGAAATCGCCGCACTTCCCGCGCTTAACGAAGTCGCTTGGATGTGAGATGGGGCTAATGTGTCTACACAAACACAAATCTTAGAATCGAAAATTTCCTCATACTAAAACATAGAATTGTGAATGAAGCAAGAGAGTTGATGTGTCGGGATCGTGGAAAGTTGGGTTAAATTTGGCAGGTAGTGGTGTGTTTATAAGTTCTTAAAGTGATCTAGACCATGCTTGTTGTTTTTGATAGAAGAGTAGCTCAAGAAATATAAAAAAAGGTCTTTGATCGATTGAAATATAATTAAGCGTGTTTTGTTTGATAATGTTGCTTTATTTTAGGTAATAGTGTACCTAAAGACCTAGTAGCTATAAATAAAACACACATTTGACATTTAACCTTTTAATTTCCAATAAAGTGTACATTCAAACTTGATTGTTTTCAATATAATATTAAGAACTGTTTAATCCAAGCGTAAAGAGTCAGTGCGCGTGACAGTTAGTGACAGTGGATTAATATTCTCACTTAAAGCAACTTGTAACATGAAAACTATATGAAAATTGATCACAAAACAATTGTAAATACGTTATTAAAAATAAATGTAAAATGTTAAGTAAAATAACATTAACCATACAAAATTTCCAGCTACGAACCTCTACTATAATTTCTTCGATGCAATTAGTACCGTATAACAGATAGTTTTCATGAAAATGAACCACAAACAATAATAAAGTCAGTCTACTGCGCCAGTGGCGCTTGCATTGGTCTATTGACACGTGTCAGCATGCAGCGCTCAACAGTTTATGTTTAATGATATTATTATGATTTATTTTATTAAACGTTGCCATGTTTACAGATTAGTAATAAAAATTAGATAAATATATTTCTGGTCACATTCGAACAATGCTTTAATAAATATAAACCATATGAGGTCCACAACTGACTGCTGTACAATGCCGAACTATCACACTTGGATCCACAAATTATTATTAGTTAAAATAGAAATTTAAAAAAAAGCACTGTTCACATCAAATTACAACATTAAATTTTACAACATTCAAAAGATATTCTGAGTTATGAAGTATATACATAAATTTATAAGTTTTTATTATTTACTTTACCAAAGCCGATGGGTACTTAACCAACGACTGGAATGGGAGTGGGACACATTTGTCGATTGTTACGATACATATTTAGTTATAGACCTGTGAATCATAGGTTAATAATGGTAGGTCCATTTATTTAACACACCTGGTCCTGGATGCTTACTAGACGAATTCTAATCGGCTAGGGTCATCAAATAACTTTTGTATCTAAACTTTCAAGTCTGATATTAAATTTCCTGTGGCGTGTATTATGAAGGTAATAATATGCCGTTAATAATATATTCTACCTCACTCTCCCATTATTTACATTTTAAATAGAAGTAATAGTTGTAATAGTAATAGTTGTCAACTGTGATCAACATTTCTGTTTTTCTGACTTCAAAAAAGGAGGGGTTCTTAATTCGACGTATATATGCTTTTTTACGTTTGTTCGCGGATAACTTCGTTGTTTATGAACCGATTTTAATTATTCTTTTTTTGTTGGAAAGAAGATATTTCAAAGGTGGTCCAATGATAAGGAAATCAGGGTTTAACCGACTTCAAAAAAGGAGAAGGTTTCTCAAATTGACTGTATATATCTTTTTTATGTTTGTTCGCGGATAACTTCGTTGTTAATGAACCGATTTTAATGATAAAGGAATCAAGGTTTAACCGACTTCAAAAGGACAGAAAAAAGGAGGAAGTTTCTCAATTCGACCGTATATATTTGTTGTTTATGAACCGATTTTAATTATTCTTCTTTTGTGGGAAAGAAGATATTTTAAAGGTGGTCCCATGATAAGGAAATCAGGTTTTGATGATGGCAGACCAGAGAAATCGAGGGGAACTTTCAAAACAATCGCAGGGGCGACCAGTGCGTTTTGGAAGTTTTTTCTAATCGTTTCCGTCTATCATTTTCCGTCGTCTCCTCATTCGAGAAGCATCCTTGCTCGGTCTACCCATCATTTAAAATCGAAAAATTAAAATATTTTTAACAAAAAAGGAACCGACTTCAAACAGTAAAAAGCAAAAAATAAATTTACATAAGCTTTACAAAAAAATATCTCAACGAATAATGACCTCTTACTCGATTAATGGAACATCCCTATGCAATGTTAACCAGACAAGAGATCTCGGTGTGTCAGTAGACAACACTCTCAAATTTAATTTACATATAGATAATGTAGTTAAGAAAGCAGCACAGATGATCGGATTTTTAAAAAGAATCATGATTTTAAAAATACTAATACACGTATTATACTTTATAATAGCTTGAGCTGGAATTTGCCTCAATTATACGGATTACAGGTGTAGGGGACACCTGTATTCAGTCCCAAAGAAAAGAGAGCATACGACGTGCGTTCACGCGACATCTAGCATTTGTTACACCTGGAATTTCATACAAACAACCATATAATCAAAGACTGACTTTTTGACGTGACAACACGTCTTTTAATTCGACTCATGCGGCGTTACCTCGCTTTGAGGCGTTCCATTAAAGGCTTGAAGTGCAAGCGAGAGCGCGGCACGAGCGACAAAGAGGCACAATCGTCCTCCGCGTTCGGCAGCGTTCGACATCTGTCTCTCACCTACGTGAGTAAGCGATGCGTACTATTAATATTTTAATATACACTAAAAAAATTGACATAATTGTATTTATGCGTACAAATTAAGGTAACTTGATCAATTCAACTGTGATTTCCATTTACCTTCTTCTCTATATCCATACAAAATATCTACCAAACAAATAAAATTAAAATTTTCTTTTGAAAAATGCAACCATTCCATCAGTATTTTCTTATGATATATCTCAGGATTGATGGCATTAAAATGATTATAGGTAGAACAGATTCCAGCAAGAGGCTGATGTCGGCCTAGGTTTGTTCTGCAGGTTTGCAGACTAAATAGTTTATTGAGTCGCTTTCTTGTTTTTTTAAATGGAACAGATAAATTTATTGATAATAGAAGATGACTGCACTCAATATGGTTATCAATGATATTGCATAGGAATTTTAAATCGATCATCTTATAGTGGAATGCCGTAAGATTTATACCTCGGAATCCAGGGCCAGTCAATGAATCTTTATAAAAACTTTGGAAATGTGTTTATAATAGTATACAGAAAAATGTAAAAAAATATATTTTGGGCGATCATTATTTTGGGTCGATTTCTTAAAAATCTAACTATTGCAGAGACCCTTATGGTAACTTAATATTAATATCATTTAAAATAGGTACATAAAATAGGTATAAAAAAACATATACATATATGTACATATATGTATATGTTTTTTTTTATTATTTTGACACGACATTTGACCTCGTCCCGCCTTATGATAAGCAAAAGGAGGTCCAAGAGTGACGACGACTGAAAAAACCGAGTTTGTTTTCGGCTGCCTCAGCCGCCGTCACTATGCCGGACAAAGGTGCTTCTTCAGGCATCGCTTAAAGGATCCAAGGTCATAGGATGGAGAGAACACATGGGCAGGCAAAGCATTTCACTTGTCGATTGATCTTTTTTTTATTGTGACTCGACATATGGCAGCACCCCGCTTGATGTTAAGCCGAAGTGTGGTCCATGAATGAATGCCACTGCTACTACAATTCAATAACTGTGAGTAGCAATCATATCCACTATGCCGGCCTAGATGGAACCGGCAACTTACAAGCTGATCCCGAAACGTGACCAAATCACTTCACGGTCTGTATACTGGTACTACCCCGGATCGGCAGACTGGGTACCACTGCCTACCACTTTTTGATTACCAGACCCGAAGCAAATATCCATCTCTTTTTTTATTAACAAATATTTGTAATGTTTAGTATTATTAAATATTACAAATAAAAGTTATGACACAAATATTTGCTCCGACAGGGAATCGAACCCGGGACTTTAAGCGCAAAAAGCCAATCTCTAAACCGTTCGTCCACGCCTGTCGTCAAATCTACTAAGAATCTACAAAGAAAAGACGCACCGAACTTTTTAGTTCGACTGCCGATTCAGTCGACAAAATGCGGATTCTTTCCCCGACCTTTACGGGTATTACGAGAGTGAAAAGACGAGGTAGGAACAAGGTTAAAGAGCTCCTCGGAACATTCCCCGTGGTATAGGCGATAGAGGACGCACATAGCCGCCATCTCTCTGCGTAGTAGCAGGGGCTCCACAGTTCGCGTGACCTCTGCATCACCTATGATTCGGACAGCTCGGCGCTGCAATGAATCCAGGGCACTAAAAAGATACTTGGCAGAGGGGGATACCTCCCAGGGGTGCGAACAGTACTCCGCGCAAGAGCGAATCTGAGCCTTGTTAAGTAGCAGGCGAAGCTCTGGCTCGAAGAACAGCCCCACCCTGTTCAGGATGCCAAGTTTGCGGGAGGTGGTCTTAATGGCCCGCTCGATGTGGTCCCTGTAATTTAGGTCGCAGCGAAGGGACATTCCTAGAATGTCCAGTATGTCCGAAGCACTGAGGGAGATGTTACAAAGAGATGGAAGGGGAGTAAACGGGGATTTTTTCGTCGAGAACGCGCACACCTGAGTCTTGTCTGCGTTGAACTGAACTAGGTTCTTGTCGCCCCAGTGGGTAATACGATCAAGAACCCGGTTCAGTCCCGCTACAACAGACTCTCTCATATATGCTATCT
Source organism: Tinea trinotella (assembly GCA_905220615.1). Taxonomy (NCBI): domain Eukaryota; kingdom Metazoa; phylum Arthropoda; class Insecta; order Lepidoptera; family Tineidae; genus Tinea; species Tinea trinotella. The sequence goes on from HG992305.1 coordinate 19,608,825, forward strand.
CCTGTTTGCCGGCTGCGGGGCGGGCAGTGTAGCGTCCATGCACCGTGCTGTCGTCTGCATAGCAATGAATGCCGGATCCAAGGTCCAGCATGTCATTGATATGCAGAAGGAACAAAGTCGGTGACAGCACGGAGCCCTGAGGGACGCCGGCATTCACCGACATCCTGCGCGATGCGCTTCCATACACGACGACGCGTATGGAGCGGATCCAATCAACTACAATTAGAATAATATAGAAAAAAAACACTGAAAAAGCTACTAAATAATAAGTTTTGTGGGACCAATGACTTACCGATTTTACCCACGTTACCTAAAACGCAAGAATACGGTTTTGTGCATAGCTTTACATCCTTGCCAAATAGTTTTACATTTCGCGTGTGCACGCTTAAGTCAAGGCAAGAAATATATTAATTACATATCTTATGTATTCAGTAGAGAAGTCGTTATTTTTATTTCATCTTGAACGTCGTTACGTGACTTATAATGACTTAAATAACATAATTTTTTCATTAAAAATCTCATAAAAAAAATTAATAAACAATTCAATTAATCAGAAATTAATAATCACGTAGTTATTTAAGAATTTTATGGCATTTTTGCATATAAGTTTTATGTATTTTATTTTACACTTATAGACTATTTACTTATTTAATAAGTTCACAATACACTTTTTTTTGTTTTTTTTTTATATTTATTATTTTACTTATTTTCTATTCATATTTACATCTATTTCACCTAAAACAGTATTTGTTCAAAGCAATCTCTGAAGAGGTCGAACAAAACACATTATGTGTTACAAGTTCAATATTTACATAAAACCTTTAGCTTTGAAAATAAATGAAAAATACTTTGTTAATATTAATGCATTTTGCTTATTTTCTGTATTCTAATATGTATTCTTTTTTTTTCACGTTAGTTTTTTTTTGCCCAAGGGGCAAATCAGAACATTGTGGAAATACCAACTAACCTACAAACATTCACAGCCCCACTCGCAATAATAAAAACCCTTTCGTCTTAAGAATACGCGTACTTCAATACGTAGATTCAATCTCTATTTATTTTATCATCACATTAGATGTCTTAAAAAGTTAAGTTCAAAATCACAAAGTATTTTCGATTTAATCAAATAAGTTTACATGATAAATACATCAAACATCTAAAAGACATCAAAAACATCAAAATTCTTAAATCTAGAGAGAAAATCCTTAACTAATTTTGTTTTAATATTAACGCTGAATAACAATTTGTATACGAGAATTTGTATAGAGCCTTGTATTATGTGCACGGCTGCTACGAGTTCGTATGCACACAATTTAGTAGCACAAACTTTTGCTTTTCCCATCATTTCATACGTTACATCAGCACATTCATGCATTAGTAAAGTATGGCTTTGTAAAATTGGCAAATTAACAAAATAATTCTTAGCTTCTTTCTAATAATTACACAATAGTAAACTCTTTATAAGTTATCTAATAATAGTTTGTATAGAAAAGAATTAATCATACTTATAATAGGTTCAGAAAGTTTTATATTTTACATTACCAGATATTTTTTTATTGTGGTGGACTTACAATTAAAAGAAACATATTAATATGTAAATATATTATAAAGTATATTCTTATACTCTAGCCAATATAGGCCATACCAACTCTCATACTCGTCAGGCTGTGTGCCTCGGGCTTGGAAGGGTCCCTAAGATAGGCGATCGTTCAGACCCTGCCGTTCAAATCCTTTGTACCTCGGACAGACTACATTTTGAATCCGCAGTCGAACTAAGAAGTTCGGTGCGTCGTTACTTTGAAGAACTAGAGAAAAAAGAAGAACCAGATGTTTGATTCAAAAACTAGAATGTTTGGAATGGATTTTGAATTCAATCGCAATCTAATGACCTAATGACTTCGTCATGCCTTTTGAAGACTATTATATAAGACGTTTCTTTAAAAGTAAAAAAATTGTTAAAAAATTAAATACCAATAGATTGTGCTAATTCGTGCATTTTTCACCTATTAAAAAATGCTCTAAATTGCACAATTTTAGATTTTTTTTATATAGAAAGCTATATGAAAAAAATAGAATAAAAATTATCTTTCTCATTCTACAGTACGCTATTACGAGCTAAATAATTAAATATATTTCTATTCGAAAATTTTAAATATATTTTCACAAAAAATAGTTTTGTCAAACCTATTATAAAAAGATATAAAAACTTGAAAGTCTACAAAGAATTCGTTCATAGATTCAGATGTGTACTAAGTAGTCCCAACAAACTAGAAATTACACCACTTTATTTTTAACCTAAAGATATACAATATTAAAACATCCTCTTGGTATGTATACTACACCACAGTCATTACAATACAACACACAGAAGATTATAGTAATAGAGAAATCTGACAGTCTCTGTGTTAGTGAGTTTTTTAACAATATTTTAACAAGAACGCGCATAAAGCCTATTTCATTGGAGGCGGAAGTAAGCGGGCGGTGGCCTAACCCAAGTACCATTATTTGCGCAGTCATGATTTGGTAATTTTTAGATAAAAATACATTATTCATATTTATAATAAACGTATATAATTTGGTCTGTTATTTCATTGTCTCTGCCTATCCCTGTGGGAAAAAGGCGTGACAATTTGATTGATTGATTTATTGATTCAATAAATTTAATTTATATTAGGTGAAGAAGACAAAACTGAACAAGAAGAGAGCCAATAATTAACAATATGTTTATTAAAATTGGAATGTGGGAAGGTTTCATATCTTTAATATATATCCTTAGCTATATAGACACACAATCGACTGAAAACTGTAAGATTTCATTATAATAATATATTTATTCAATAAGGAAGGACATAGTCGCTTTTAAAAGCATAGAGAGCATCGTTCATATATTTTTATTACATATAGTCCGATGAAATTAGCATATTCAAAAACATAATTGATAACTTGGGTTTAATGTAATAATAATAATTAGATAATAAAGTCACAAATCGCATAACTAAGTTTCGGCGAGGAGGAGAAAAACAGTCAAAAAATAGTTTTGACAGAAAATGTAGACAAAATGTACAGTAAAAAGTTACCGACGAGTAAAAATTTTTATGTGTAAAAACTTTTTATGACCGTTTTTCCAAAGGATAAATTTTTACATCGACTCGTCTTTTTAATGCGCATTTTCATTTATACACACTTTTTGACTGTTTTCCTGACCGTTTTTGTGATCAAACAACAAATACCTATTTATCGAATATGATCCTTTTAGGTGTTGAATCGGCTAATTCTATCGGATAATTCTATCCAATAAGAAAGAAAGTCCTACTTGGTCGTTGACTTAAGTCAATTTGACGTCTTTTAAAAGACAATCGGAAAACTCAGGCATGTCTGGCATGTTAGTTAGGATCGTGAAATTGTATGATTCAAATTTTGATGAAACGTCGCCGTACAAGAACATTGTAACGACATAACACATTTCACAGAGATAGCATGGATTTAAGGGTAAGTGGGCACCTCTTGCATAAATTGCATAACATGCTGCAAACTGATAACATTTAAGGCAAGACAACACTCTATTACGATTGATTTCTGTATTAACAATAACAGAATCACCCAATCTAGCTGGATTAATTTTATTTATGACAATTGTGTGTACACAATCATATTGATGACGCATTTCATACCGTCGGCCAATCTCTATCTTTAAATCGAAAAGCTCGACGTCTTCCATAGTATGTGAAGTAAATTTTTTTATATTCAACATTTCCGCCCAACGTTTAGAGGCCTCTTGTATTTTGCCTGTAGTATCCTCCACGTCTACGTAGAGTACGTTATCAATTAAAAAATATCCGCTCGATTGGTTAGCATGTAAGTCTGTCTGTTCGTCTTTGCCTGTTACACTTGTGATACAAGGAATGCTATCTCTTAAGTTCTTTAATGTTTGATGGCCATCCATTATAATTATACAACACGGTTTGTCAGGTTTGTAATCGTTGTTTCTTGGGTGATTTACCTGTACGTGGTACACCACATCGGTACCTACAACTGGACATTTTAATTTTTGTGATTGTCCTAGATCTTCAGCACCTACTAGGAAAGCGCGCTTAAGGAGAGGTAATTTTTTTGGCTTTGGAGCATTTCGTATTTCCGCTTTATTAATAACTATATTAATAACCTCCTGGAGAGATTTTTTAATTATTTCTCTCTTCCGTGAATTATAGGTTGTTCTGGAAGTTTTCATATAGTAACGAATAGCTCTGTCGTAATGAGATGAAACTGAACAAAGGTTTCTGACAGCTTCAAAATTTTGTGGCGATTCATTTTCTACATCTTTAGCCCAGTGAAAAAAGTCTTTCTTAACAAGGATGACGTCGTCATCTTCAGAATCTTCGCTGTCCGAATGTGAGGAAACTTCGCTTGATACATTTTTCTCTACTACAAATTTTTTATTACCTGAAGTAGATGGTAAGACATTTTGGTTTCTTTTGTTATTATTTTCAGTTGACACTTTGTCCGGGGAGTTCACGAGATTCCTGTCTTTTATTAGTTGTTTGCAAACAGAATCAGTTTCCCTAAAAGATTTTGCCGTCTGTGAACGAGTAACTGGTTTGTTTTTATTTACTTCTTCCCTAGAATCCATGGTATTGTGGCTTCCTTCATCACTATCTGAGTTATTAGGAGTTTTTTTTATTTTATTGTGGCATTTTTTCGACAACTTTTTTCGTTTGTTAATGGGTACATCATTAATTTTAGCTTTTGGACCTTTATTAGATTTCATGACAGCTAGTTGTTTAGATCTCAAATTTCTTTCACGTGTAATTTTTACAGACGTTTTCTTTACTCTTTTTTTTCGGAGACACCAAAACTGACTGTTACTGCCTGGAGCGTCTCTAGGGGCTCGCGAAGTTGATATAGATTTGGGATTCAGTATTGTTTTATTTGTGACTTTCTTTGATTTTATTGCCCCAGATGGTTTAGATATAAATGTTGTTTTAGTGGTTTGGTTTACCTCTTTTTTTATTTTAAATCTTCTGAGACGCTGACTTTTCATAGTCATCTCATTCTCACTTTCACTCTCACTCATTTCAGTTTCTTCTTCCCATTCTTCTGAACCGGAAGGTAACTTTTTATGTGTTACGTGACGTACCCTGATGACCTGATTAGTTTCGGAAAGTGTGGAGGCGTCTTTTGTCTTTGTAGTTACGGTCTTGGTAGCATTTTTACGACCCTGTTTAGCAGAAACACCGAGTTTATTTTTGGTTATTCTTTTAGGTGCAATACGTACTTTATAAGCTCTTTTCTTAGATTTCCTGAGGAGTTCAGCGAGAGCTTTTGATCTGCTCCTTGTAACTACACCAACTTTGATATCACTGTCACCATCACTTAACAGACGTTTTACCCAACGGGTCGTTTTCTTATATATTTTTTTATATGGATTAGGCTCTTTTTCATTCCTTCTTTTCATTTTGGCTCTAATAGTATTATTCAGTAACACTTGAACAATGGAGACCAGCGCGCACGTGCGAACACAATCACAGCGAATCTCTAACTGAGACCATCATAGGCCGTGATGGTACCGCCTCGCTCCTCAAAGAAACGGTGCGCGACTATTGATTATTTTCACCCTCAGGACAACAACCCTGCGCGATACATATTTTGAAATATTGTTATACTTCGCATTTATGAATAAAAAATATATATTTTAATAAATTTTATATTATTACATGAGTCACATTTATGCCAGAAAAGATATTGTCTTTTATCAGTAATTCAAGGAAGGTGATAAAACTCGCGCATACCGTAGTGCCCATAACCGTAGAGCTTGTATGAAGAGAATTGTGGATGTAAGAGAAGCGAGGGAATTGTGTCAGGATCGTGGCAAGTGGCGCTCTATTGTCTCTGCCTATCACTGTGGGAAAAAGGCGTGACAATTTGATTGATTAATATTATATAAAACAAATTGAATACTTTTTGAATTTCCAACAAATATAGGCGCATTATTTTATGCGTTTTCTACATGTAATTAACCGTTAATTCGCGAGAGTGACAGGATGCAGCATTTGTAATGTATAGCATTCAGGAGCTCGTACAAAAATCATACAATATTTCCATGGTTATATGCTTTATTTTCAAACACTTAATAATATATTTCACATACAAGACAGAATATTATTATAATAAAAATAGGTAGGTATACAACAATAGATAATACAGTATGTTAACAAACTTGCTAAAATTTTACTAAAACTTGCAAGATTATCTGAGGACGATGTTAGATGAGGTAGAGCTCATCCCACACTACGAGGGGCGATCAAAAAGTAATGATAATTAGTATAATAAAACCACGATTCTAGTTTAAATTTAATTTATTTTTCTACATAGTCTCCTAACAAGTTGATACATTTAGTCCAACGTTTCTAAAAACTTAAACATCACCTCACCTCGCTATCATCCACAAATTTCTTGACCCTGAGGTGTTCCTTGAGCCGAAGAAACAAATAAAAGTCGCTGGGGGTTAAATCTGGAGAATAGGGTGGGTGTTAGACCAGTTCAAAGCCTGCTTCTCGAATGGCAGCCATCGCAACTTAGGCTTTGTGTGTAGTAGCCTTGTCCTGATGAAACAGGACTTCCGCTCGGAGTTTGCCCCGTCTTTTTTCCTTTATGGCTTCTCGCAGTCGTCTTATTTGATCAGCGTAGAAGGAGCCCGTTATAGTAGCTCCCTTTTCCAGGTAATCAACCATTATGATTCCCTCAGCATCCCAGAAAACGGACGCCATAACCTTGCCCACCGAGATCGAAACTTTGAACTTCTTCGGCGTCGGTGAGGATGGCCTTTTCCAAGTCATCCATGTTTCGTCCATGGTCACAAATCGAGACAAAAAAATTCTTGGTCAGCCTGGAACTTTGCAAGATTGGCTCTTGAAATATAAACTCGCTTTTTCTTTTGTTCGTCCGTTAACATTCTCGATACCCAACGCGCGGAGACCTTCTTCCTATTCATTTTGCTGGTCAAAATGCTTTGGATGCTGCCATATGAGATCCCTGTGACCTCCGCTAAATGTCTGATGATTACTCTTCGGTCAGCTAATACGATATCTTCGATTTTTTTTCACGTTTTCCTCAGTGAGGGACGAGGTTAGGCGTCCCTCGCGATGTTCATCTTCTGCGAATGTTCAACCCAGCTAAAACTCTTTGGGCCACCGTAGAATATGGAGGAGCAGAGTCCCCCAGTGTCTCCATTAAATCAGCGTGTATCTCTTTTGTAGACATTATTTTTAAACGTACTTGATTACGTATCTCACTTCGTGTTTCTCCATTTTCGTGTTGTCGCTCTGACTGCTGGTATTCAAATGAATGTAGCTCCTCCAAATGACGTCCTATTTATACATTTTTTTAGCTGGGAAGTAGTGTAGGACCGAAGAACAGAAAAGCATTTTTTTTTTCAATTTTTATCTTTATTAGAAATACCCGTTTATCATTACGTTTTGATTACCCCTAGTATTTACACCAGCGGCACGCTATGATGGCCCTTTCGACGTTTTAACCGTTCATGAAGTCTCGTATAACTTAATAATTACGTTTGAAGTAGCAAATTGCTGTTCTTTATGGTGACAACAAAGTACAACAATAATAAACGTACGAGGCGCGTACATAAAGTAAGGGCCGTTGGTCACAGAAAAAACATACTCATAAGAAACAATATTTATTGTAATATTTAGTTAGGTACTACTTCTCTACATAATCGCCGTTCACTTCTAAGCATTTTTCGTACCGCTGCACCAGCTTCATTACCCTTTTTGCATAGAAGCCCGCCTGAGAGTTGAACCATTTGACGGGTCAAAAACTTTCGTCCACTAGATATTCTTTGCTCTTTGTGGCGGTGATCATTTTTGGTACTCACGTTGCACACAATTTGTGGTATCCAAGGTTTTCCGTGACAATATTGTAAACAGTAGTGCTTTCACGTTGGGGATTTTTTTCAGCCAGGCCACTAATCGTCAATCGACGATCAGATCGCAGTGTTTGGTCCACTTGTGAAACGATTTCATTGGTCTGGATACTGGGCCTGCCACTTCACTCTTCGTCATGGACATTTGTTCGGCAATTTTTAAAATCACGGTACCATTGTCTAACCGTTCCTTCACTCATAACTGTAGGTCCATAAACCAAGCATAACTCCCGATGAATTTCAGCAGCCGACGATCCTTTTGCACATGATAAACGAATAACAGCAACGATCAACGGCGGGAGCAACGATTTTCGTGGCCATTGTTCTTTGCATTCACGGACAACAATACGACTTCAGAAATGACGCTGTAGCTTTGCAATGAGTATTAAAACTGTGCTCCGAAGCGCCAATATTTATATATAAGCAAACAGCTCTTACTTTATGAACGCGCCTCGTAATTATTAACTTATACGAAACTTTATGAAACGTCAAAACGTATACTATGATTCATAGAATGTTAAATATAATTTTGGAACATAATAATCGAAGACTTTTTATTTCTTCCTAAGTTATTAAACAAGTTTTTAGAAATTGTCACCGGCCGACTAAAGTACTCAATCATAGGATACATTGATGATTCAAGATTGATACCGGCAAGTTTGATATGAACCGGACCATTTCACTACCTTAGGATAATTTGGTAAGTATAAACTAATATGAGTTGAGATATAATAACTTATATTTTATTGTGTTGTGTTTTTCCACTTGTTCCATTTACTGCAAAAATGATAAAGACAACCAGGATGATGCACAGGTCCACGAGTTCATCTACGAATTCACTCAGTACATCGAGGCCCCTATAAAATAGATTAATAAAGCATTTATTATAAGTTGGACGTACATTGTTTGATTGCCTTTGTTGTATGAAATTTGATATAACACTGTCATCAGAAAGTAGTAAGACTTTTCAATTTAAAATCTCCGTGCCCATCCAAATGCATATTCTCATGTTCGCACAACCTTAACGGACGCCTCCGCCTAATTTAACAGAAGGGTCAGTTGTTTATTTATTAGGTTTATTGGCGTTAACTCTAAAAAAAGAGATTTTTAAAACTAGTTCGTTTTTTATATTTAAAATTCAGCAAAAATTTTCGCCGGCGTGAAATGTTTTAATTAGAGGTTAACGCCAACAAGCGAAACTCTGACCCTTCTGTTAATAAGACAGAGAGGTCAGTTAAGGTTGTGCCAACATAAGAAAAAAAATGCATTTTGATAAGCCCGGGAATTTCAAATTGAAAAGTCCTACTACATTTTGATCACAGTAGTATTATCACACCATTTTACTGTATCAAGTAGTAGATAAAAGGGTGGCGGCAATAAAACATATATGTATATTAGACGCAATTACATTTATTTTAAAATCTACAACATCAATTAACTACAATAGACAGCAACAAAACTAGAAACATTGAATAAACATTATATGTAGGAGTATTGGAATGTGTTAAGATAGTGGCGACACAGATATAGGCAAAGGACCTATGTTCAGCGGCAGAAACACAAATTAGGTTTTATTTAAAAACTTAATTTGTGCTTCTCACAGTAAGGGGGATTCACACAAAAGCATATGAGACACACTTAACAATTATATATATTTATTGTTATATATAGCGGGTCAAAATATCAAGAAAAACTTCTTTCACACTTCCTATAATGTTTATAGGATCAATTATTTACTACTTATAGATGTATATAACATTTTGATCCGATACAACAAACGACACATAAACTACGATTATATTTCTAGAATAACTTTAATTAATAATTAATATCTTGGATTTTTCATTATAAGTAGTTTATTAGATTAGATTCCTTTGTCATACTGTCAAAATACATGATAATAATATTTCATTTTACTATTCACTTATATTTTAATATAATACTATTGAGATTGAATTAAAAATATTCTGAATAAACGCGCGATCATTATCCAAATATAATTTGATATCGATACTTAAGTTATTAGTCAAGCGATGACACGCAAATTTGGTATGATAAAAAGACTATAAAACTAGTAAGAGAGGTGAATAAATTATTATAGTAATGTAATTACATTTATATAATCAGAAAAGCATAGTGACTGCGACTAAGTCAACCGTGAATTACAAGTAAGTTGATTTTGTTCGGTCGTAGGCAAGTCAAGGTCTGATATCGACTCACAATAAAAAATAAAATACCCTAAAGGAACGGAGCGTACATAAGGTGTAATGATAAACATCTTATTAAGCCCCTACGCACTAAAGGCGATCTAGACGGAACTTCCAATAAATATATGCTATCTTCACCTTGCCCTTATAGTGACAGTGTATGACAAGATAGAGTATTTAATGTTTTTTTATAACTTGTGCTTCAATTTTTTTTACCATCAAGCGGATCAATATCTGACCTCGACCCGTCTGTAGGTAAGCAAAAAGAGGTCCAAGAGTGCCGACATCTGAAAAGAACTGAGTCAATTCACGACTGCCCCAGTCGCCGTCACTATGCCAGCCATACAACAAATTATACACTTTAAATTATACAATGTATACACTTTATATAATTTTATATAATATAATTTTTATTGGCAATAAAATTCAAAACAATTTATTTTTGTAATTAGTAGCTCAAAGTGTTAAATAGTAGAAGGTCACATAAATAGTAGAAAGAAATACTTTTTATGTCACTAGTGAAATATATTTATTGGTTATATATTTCTTTAAGTCTACAAAGAATGTATTTGTTTATTTAGTCTACATTTATTAAATGATTTGTATATATTTTTAAACTAAGTTGTTCATTATATTTTTGCCTTTAATCTTTATTGCACTTAAACCCTTATAACTTAAAATTCACAATAATACTGAGGTTTTCTCATCTAATACTGAAAAATTATACAAAGCTTCAGGAATGGATATTTGCTTCGGGTCTGGTTATCAAAGAGTGGTAGGCAGTGGTACCCAGTCTGCCGATCCGGGGTAGTATACAGACCATGAAGTGATTTGGTCACGTTTCGGGATCAGCTTGTAAGTTGCCGGTTCCATCTAGGCCGGCATAGTGGATGTGATTGCTACTCACAGTTATTGAATTGTAGTAGCAGTGACATTCATTCATGGACCACACTTCGGCTTAACATCAAGCGGGGTGCTGTCATATGTCGAGTCACAATAAAAAAATAAATAAAAAAAATTTCAATATATTTAGACCTCTAGAAGTGGGTGATAATTAATTTGTAAGACTCAGTTACATAGTTATATACATACAAGTCGAGCTAATAATATAGGCGTGTTAAAAAAATATCCTCCTACGGATGCCTCAGCCAAGTCCATAAATTATTTAACAAAATAGATCCGCCATCCCACTGCTGAGCATACAGGGACTATTCACATGACGTCATAAATACAAAAACTAAAAAGCACGTATTAGTATTATACAGTCAACAACAAATTGCATACAATTTGCTGGATATCGATGAGAACTTTATACTCGTACAAAATCCATTCCTATTTTAAACGATTAGATAGTAAAACATACAGGGCATAGCGAAATGGCTGATACTTTCACATAAAAATATCTCCAGCAATAAATGCCTCGTCATATGACAGCACCCCGCCTTATGTAAGGCGGTGCAGTCAATGAATGGAGGCGAATACTCCTAGGGTTAAATAACTGGAAGTAAAAGTTACATCCACTGTACCGGCCTGGTCAGTCAATTTTTAAACTCTTCCGACCAAGTCACTTTACTATGGTGTTACGTCCCCGGATCGGCGGACTGGGCACCATCGCCTACCACACTTAAACATAAGATAAGGTCATGTGCATGTCAAAATAAACGTAGCCTACTGTATGCACAACAGAAGTACGGTAATTTTTTTATTTTATTTTTATTGTGACACGGCATCAGACCCCGACCCGCCTGATGATAAGCAAAAGGAGGTCCAAAAGTGACGACAACTGAAAAAAACGAGTTTATTCACGGCTGCTTCAGTCACCATCACTATGCCGGTCAAAGGTGCTTCTTCACGCATCGCTTTAAGGATCCAAGGTCATAGGATGGAGAGAACACATGGGCAGGCAAAGCATTCCACTTGTCGATTGATCTATAAAGAAAAGACGCACCGAAGCTGTCGATTCGATTGAACATTATTGTATTGTGACAGTCTGAGTGCTAATGAAAATCCTGAAACTACTTTTCTATATTATGATTTTCAATTGAACAGACCAAAGATACCTATAGACAGATAATACCTAAGTTATATATAGATAATATACAGTATAAATACATACATATTAAAAAATAGCTGCCATTTTATTCCACTGAATTAAAAATTATATAATATATTATATAAAGTTTATGTTTGTATATCGCACCTCATTATTAGGAGAGGTAAACACATTTTATGCGGCTTACTAACGCGTTTAATTTCATTTTATTTATCATTCTGACGTTTCGAGAGCTTTGCAGCCATTGTGGTCACGAAGAGACTAGTGTGTTGGTCGTCCCATTGGTCGATGCTGTTATTGTTTCCAAAACTACTCCGTTTCATGTTTTGATTTTGTTTCATTGTATTGGTGTCATCTGGTTTGGCCTTTTGCAGGACTTTGGACTTAAGTTTGTGTATGGGGTTCCAGGTGTTAGATAATCGCCAACCACCTTCTCTATTGAAACTAAAATGTTTATAATCTTAATAGCGTCGCGGACCATCCTGGGTATCATTTATTTTGCGATGATCTTCGTTCGGTTTGTTGGATAAAATTTGTTTAATTCATTTATAAATGTTCGCGCAAAATCTGAGAAAATTCTATTAGGAAAGGTGTTTCTCCATAATTTCATCTGTCTTGTTTTATTATCCCCGATGAATAAATATTAGTGAATAGTAATATAATTTTTATGACTCAGCGTCATTCGCAGTCGAGAGGTTAATCTAATATTCTTTTCTGATAGGTTTTATATTTACAAAAGAAATATATAATAGTCTCCTGTATAATAAACAAATATTAAAAGTTACAAGATAATGTTCAAGGTGGTTGGATTTCATTGCTTTTTTTATAAGACTTGTAATATAATATTTACATACAAACTTAATGAAATTAAACCAGGGACTTCTTCATAAAAAGTATATTGAAATTTATTACTTGAAAATTAACTGTTTAATTATTTAACATTTTCTTTTGTTTGAAATATGTTAAAATGTGTCATAAGTCTGTTACTATATATTATTTACCTCTGAGTTTTATCAATTGTCAAAACGTCGAGGTTAAATACTTTAAAAAAGGGTTAAGAATCGTTCTAACGTATATTAATTATTAGTTTTTAGTTGTTGATATAAATTACTTTATTTCTACCATAAAGAGCTTTGAATTGATAATTGAAATTTAGATTTTATAAAAACCATAAAAATCAAATTTATTATTGCATAAATTATATTAGCGCGACGTTAAGTAAAAGTTACTGATCTCGAATTGTGACTTGATGCTTGGCAGACTAGAAAATGACAACCCACCTCTGTCTACATTTACAAGATAAAAAGGTATGGTTCACAATAAATAGTATTTTATATCGACAAAGCCAAAACTAATTGTAATTGTATTGCAGACATATTCATAAAGAAATTAATAATGTTTGTTGATTTTAATAATAAAAAACTGACGTTTAGAGAAAACACTAAAAATGAGGGTCATTTTTGCACAAAGTCACTTAGATAATAATATCAAAATTAAGGCAAATAGGAAGAACAAAATTAACAGACAAATTGCTGACATATAGACAGAAAAATTGTAACATTTTGACAGATGATTGGCTAACATTTTAATAAATTGCTGATTTATAGACAGAAAAATTGCTCACACTTTGCCAAATTATAGAAAAATACATAAATCACCCTTTTTTAAAGTGTTGTTTAAGCATCAGTGCACAATGGAAATCTCAAGTTGCCTAAGATAATAATGTTGTTATACATTGTAGTCGTTCGCTTATCTCCCGCAAACAGTTCAATGACTTTATAAAAAGAATCACACTTTAAGCTATTTTCCTTTTCAACATGTCATGATAATACGAAATTTTCTATTCTCTATTCTCACATTTGCATAGTGCATATAAATTCGTCAACTAAAAATAAAATAATATAAATTAAATTTAGAAAAACATCACATATTTGGCACAAAAGACCAATTTTTTTTTTCATCCTAATAATCACAACTTTTTTTTTTATAATTTGTTAAAAATAGCCAATTTCAAATTAGAGGTCGTTCGAGCATTACGTAAGCCGGCACAGCGAGAGTGTAATTATTAATGGTTTTTTTTACAGAATCAATCATAACGAAATATACCTTTTTCCACATTTCTATACAAAGCTACTAAAGCTTTGGCATCCCAATAGAGATATCGGGATATATTATTAAAAAATCAATAGAAAACATTATACTGTAATGCCTTAACGATCGTATAAACAAAAATAAATTTATTTGAAAAACGATGTGACACTTCAAATAAAGTTGTAGTTGCCACGACATAATATAAATTGGTGTTTTTTTTAGCTGCATGAGAAGTTTCGATTGTTGTTATCCATGGTTTGATAATTAAGAATGACAATCAGGTTGACATTTCTGTTCAGTAAGGTTTGGCGATTCAGTTTAACGCCAAACCAACGTTTCCATTTTCACACTTTTCTTCTTCACAGTTTAAGCATACTCAATTCAATAAAGCCAACAAAACGGCAACGATTCCAATCGTTCCCCGGACGTCAGCGCTAACAAAATTGAAATTCTATTTCATCTCAATTAAAAAAACATATATAATATAAAAATAAAAAAATATATACTTGACGGTTATATAAAAATAAATATGAGGCGAAACAAATAAATTTCAAAATACGAATTAAAATGTCGTGGCAACCGTTCTTTTGAGCAGAAAACTTTTATCGTAATTCCACTACCTACGCAGACAGTACATTGACGCAAAAAAAGACGTAAACCGGAAAATATGGTTAAATAGGCTGTAGTTAAATTTTTCAATAATTTTCTACAATATTTCCAAAATTTTAAGCCCTTGGAATAGTTTAATTTCAGCGTCAGTGCACAGTGTGTCGCGCAGTCGTAGAGACTGAGGTCTAGTGTGTACAAAAAGGAAATTTTAAACATTAGAAATTGGCTAAACAGCTGTTCTCAAACTGTAACAGTTAGTTTAAACATTATTTCAACCAAAGTAATGTTTTACAAATAGCGAAGTTTGAGAACTGCTGCACTAAAGGTTACAATAATATCTACATAGTATATTAGACATAACAATATCAGATAATATATTTAAAATATAATGATTTATATTTTCAACCACTTAATTGTCTTTTTTAATAAGTAATGTTAATGTAAGGGAGGCATTTTGACACTTTTGACATTTTGTTATTGTTCAATCAATCAATCAAATTATCAGGCCATTTTTTCACAGGCAGAAATAATAGAGTTAGGCTCGTTATTGTTATTTCGGATAATTCTTGAAGAAAATAGATTTGACAATAAAATGATTGAAAATCTAAAAGTACAGTCGGCAAAATATATTTTATCAAAACATAATAAAAGTATTGAAAAAATAGAAGAATTTAAGAAGAAATAAGTTTATGTATTAAAAAAGAAGTAATAAGTGATATGCTTAAAAACCCAAATAACATTCCATATAAATTTATTATACTTCAGATAGATATCAATAACACAAAAGCCAAGGCAGATGAAACGGTGCACAAAGATAAATATATGATATTCAGATAAAATAATATTTTTGTCGACTGTACAGCCTAAAATTACAATTATGACTTAATATAATGAGATAAATACCACTGAGGTGATTAGGAGAGCAGGGTAGGTGAAGCTTGGTAATATGCTTAATGGTTTCATGGCAATCAACATCTAGTATCTGCTCTTATCACACAAACACAATTTCAACGTGCTTAAAGAAGTTTTACTTCAATAAACTTGAACCATTCAAAAATAAACTATAAGTTTTACTGATTATCTGAAATCATTTAGCATATTAACCACGAGATTGCCTAATCATTTTAAAGAGCATGCTGCGAACCATTAAATAATATCATATTAAGAAACCCTAACATTAAACCAGTTTTAACTATACTCGAACTTTATTGAGTAAGATTAAGCATCCCAGGTCTTTATGACTCTGGGTACCTAGACTTAGAATGTAACAGAAATAGAGTCGTACATGGGACATTGGTGTTCGACATGGGGAGGTCCAAAAGCTCCGACAACTGAAAAACTTTACGGTTGGCTCAGTCGTAAGCCACGCCTACGCCGGCCTTTTTAAAATATTTTGATTAATATAAATACACGGGATTTAAATTTATAATTAGAACTCACTGAAACGGGACAAGTTATCAAACATATTTTATTATATTTACCACATTACCAATTCGGGCCTGTAGCAAGTGCCGTCGTCATACAGCAGTTAGTATACAGGTTATTAAAAAACGTTTAACTAATTTTATGACTCTATTTCTGGAACCTCTTGTATGTGATAAACTTAACGTAACAAATAAATAATATTAAATACTTCATATAAATAAGTATTTTCAATAAATTGTGCATTATGCACTTATTTCAAAATTAAGAAAAATAGTGATTATGAAAAATTAACAAATCAGTCTTGAAATAAAGAAAAAACTTGTACTTCACTTATGCTATTGTTTAAATTAAAGAAAATATAAAATACCTACACAAAAAATAATAGAAAATTTAATAATCAATTAACAAATGATAGTAATAATGGCTCGCGACTTAACATTGAATTAGCGAAGCAAAATTCATTCTGCAGTTGGCACCGTTACTTTCGTGCTCTGTATGGGTGTTGCCCTGCGAATGTCAATAATATATACATTGCAACATAAAAGAAAAAGCGAGAATCGGACGCGGAAAGTAGTGGGTTCATTTTAACGGGACCCCTTCTGCTGCAAGTACCTGACGCGGTCGCTCAGCTGACTGGTGTCGGGCACGTCGTCACACTCGCGGCTCACCAAGCACAGGTACTCGTTGCAGTTATCTTGTCCGTATTGGAACATCTGACCTATGTTGATCAGTTGCTCAAATCGCCAACCGTCCGACAAGGATGACAACATCTCCGTCAACTCATTTTCGTTGAACTGAAGGACTCGGTAAACGACTTTTTTCTTTACAGTTGGAAGTTTTGCGTCCCGAATTTTTATTGCTTCTGTGGCAATTTTGATAAGTTCTAATAAGTTATAGAACTCTGCTTCTTCAAGGATGCCCTCTTCTTGCATATCCTTATTAAGAATCATTTTTCCGTGGCGTAAATAGTTAAGCACTGGCGGAAAATAAGTTGCATCGCGGTCGATCATGATCGCACCGGTTTCATCTGTATCAGATCTCAACATAGATTCCTCATCTAACAGACGGGAGAAAAATGAGTACGGATCCCGACATAGGGTTCTTCTGGTGGAGATAAAATGGGTCCCGCTAATATTAAGTCTGATCCAGTTTTTCCGGTTGTAGTTACTTAGATCTATACCATTATTAAATATAACCGGGCCTCTGCCGCCCATCATGTAGATGTCCATCCTAGGGCTGACCCTGGAAACAAATCTTGGAGCCGCTCTTGGGCTCGAAGGCCTTGACTCGTCTAACACGCCTGATTCGTCTTCGTCGAGTATCGTCTCCATGTATGCATGCCATAGTCTGCGTCTTTGAAAAGGAGCAGTCCAAGTTGCTGTAGAGTTAATGCCGGCGGAATGATTAGCTCTATTCCCTGGGGTAGCCTCGTTATTCGTATTCGTAGTGGCGCGCGTGCCGGTGCCTCTGGCCTCGCCGCCACTTACGCCAGATGTGCCAGAAGTTGCAGACTCGCCGCCACTTACGCCAGATGTGCCAGAAGTTGCAGACTCGCCGCCACTTACGGTAAATGTGCTAGAAGTTGTAGACTCGCCGCCACTTACGGCAAATGTGCTAGAAGTTGCAGCCTCACTGCCACTTACGGCACTCGTGCTAGAATTACCAGCCTCTTCTGAATTTTCTTCAGCAACTTTATATTCAATTTTGGCAGTATCTTCTTCACTTTTATCAATAGCTTCAACTACCTCGTCAGCTTCAGCATTTTCCTCAATAGCTGCATCGTCATTCTCATTATTAACAATAGCCTCATCAGTTGCAACTGCATCTCCATTTCTAACAACAACTTCATCGACTGCGCTTGATTCTGAAGCTGCAGCCGATGGCTCGAAAGAAAACCTGGCTCCACCTAGCCCATGCTGGGGCATTTCCATTGGTTCACCCAACGGCGTATGGTACACCTCATCTTCTATTTCCATTTCGATTGCCTCTCCTGAAAATAATTTATAAAATTTCATTTAGAAATAAATTTCTGTATTTGTATATATTGTGCACAATTGGTCATATAATTAGTAGGAAATATAGTTAACAATATTTCCAAAACAATGTATTCTAGAAATAAACCCATGAAACAAAATGTGGCATACATGAATTAGTGAAACAAAACATAACTCAAAATTATTTATTAAAATACATGTTAACTAGTTACTAAACACGCGCCAAACCACTACTACGATTATTTATTTATTTGAACTAAAAACTTTTTGCACTATTTTCCAAAGTGTACTTTTTGTGTTGTGACTCGACATATCATAGCATCTTGCCTAATGTTAAGCTGTAGTGTGGTTCATGAATAGAGGTGACTGCTGCTACATTTCAATAACTGTAAGTACCAATCACATCCACTATGCCGGCCTGGATGGAACCGGCAACTTACAAGGTGATCCAGAAACGCGACTCAGTTACTTCACGATCTGTACACTAGTAAGTGATGGTACCACCCCGGATCATCAGACTGGAATCCACTGCCTACCACTCATAGACTACCAGAGCCGGAGAAAATATTCGCATTATTAACAAATATTTGTAATTAAAAAAATAATAATAAATATAGTAGTATGAAACAAATAAGTATATTTGCTTCGACCGGAAATCGAACCCGGCCCATATACGTAAGTGACTGGTGTGCTAACCAATGCGCCACACACCTGCCGTAAAATGTCCCGGGACTAAAATGCAAAATCAAACTTGACGTCTTTTGTGAAGAAAACGATATAAACCAATTAATACGGTAAAGTCAACCAATCTACCATCAGTCCAATGCAGATCTAAGTGGTAGCGCCCCATCCCCAATCTTCCTCCTATGGTACCAATCTCCTTATAGTGGGACCAACCCTTGTAGTGAGCTGAGGATTCTTATACGCGTTATTAGCGCTCTTAAAAAGCTACAAGAATCATATAGTTTTCAATTACACAAAAAAGAATTATCTTTTTTTTTAAATATTTTATTGTGACTCGGAGTGTGGTCCATGAATGGATGTCACAGCTACTACAATTCAATAACTGTAAGTAGCAGTCACATCCACTATGCCGGCCTAGTTGGAACTGACAACTTACAAGCTGATTCCGAAATGCAACCAAATCACTTCGCGGTCTGTATACTTGTAAGTGGTGGTATTACCCCGGAACGGCAGACTGGGTACCACTGCCTACCACTCTTTGATAACCAGACCTGAAGCAAATATCCGCTTTTTTTATTAACAACTATTTGCAATATTTAATATAATTAATAAAATACTGATGAAATGAAAAGAAAAATGTAAATTAAACTGAAAAGAACTTGAAATTGATTTGAAATTTTAATCCAATTACAGGATTCAAACCCTCGCACTTCCATTTCAAAGTTACATCAAAGCAAATTAATAGCTAATAATAGTTCAAAGGCAAAATATAAACGTGACAAAAAAAATAAAACAAAATTCCCGCTGTATTTTTCAGACAAGTAAGTTAATTCAGTGCTCCGTACTCGAAAATATAGAAATTGAATATCCCACGCACATATTTAAATCAATTTAATTTTTATTAATATATTAAGGATGATTTTGAATTCATATTTTCGGTAAAATATAATTAAACACATATAATTTAATAATAAAAAACGAAAAGTCGACAATTAATTTAAAATTTGTACTACGAGTTAAAAAAAGGAAAAAAGCACATATTCTAAAATGTGTCTCCCAATTATAATAAAGGGAAAGACATACCGATTGTTAAGGTTTCAGAGAAGTTTTCAGGCGGGATACTGGCACGTGTTGCAGGTTCGAGCGTTTAACTAGGACTGAATCTTGGTGTACATAAAGCTATGGAGCTGCCCCGCGATCAATCGTTACAATTAATCGCGCATTATCCTCACGGCACTTTCATGAGAACAGTTCTACACCACATACTGAGCGTGCAATACATATTCAAGGATGGTATTCTGTAATTAGGGGGTAAATGAGTATAATAAATATTGATCATCTCAAAATGTAAAAATTTATCCTAAAAACGAAGATCAGCAGCTTCAACTACCAAAAGAGCAATCCTGACACAACTCTCTCGCTTCTTTCACATTCACGATTCTCTTTATACATGTGTTTGTTACGGACACCTGCTTTCTAAATCATATCCCCAATTTCAGCCAGGGACGATATTTCTCGTCGTCTCCGTTTTATCCTCACTCATCTTTTTATAATCTCTATCGTCAATCACCATTATTTATTTTTTAATATAGACTTATTAACAGTTTAAATAATCGAGAGTTACATTTCTTTTATACATGTTGGTTTGACCCCGCCTAATATTAACCAGTAACCAGGCAGTACCAGTGACATCCATTATACATATGACTAACCGGAAACTTTTCAAGCTGATCCCAAAATGCTACTGAGTTAATTCATGGTATTAATTGGTGCTAGCGCGGGTCTGTCTGCAGGCTGGGCAAATGGTTATACGAGTAAATGTAATAATATTTTAAAAATAGACATGTTATAGTGGTGGTGAAATGGTCACGTAAACCAAGAGCACCCGGTTTAAATCCACTTGCCGGTACAATGTATCTTTGATATATGCACTTTGGTCATCCTGTTTTTATGATACAAGCATTTTAAAAGTGGCTTAGTTTAGAATTATTGAAATAAGGAGAGAGGCTCACACTTACTCCGTAAAGTTTAGCTAGTTAATCTACTCTATACATTTTTATGTTCATAGGAAACATTCAGGAACACGTTCGACTTGGTTTTGTTAAGGCGATGTTTCCACTTAGCTAAATGTCGATTATCGAAAAGTTTACAGATGCTTTATGCCACTTTTCGTGTATACTTTTTTTTCAGCTACGACATTTGACCTCGACTTATCAGTGTGGTATCGTCTTGACGATTGCCTCAGGCGCCATCACTATGCCACTTGACGTATATATACTTTAATAGTGGCCGGCATAGTGATGGCGACTGAGGCAGCCGTAAACTGAGTCGGTTGTTCATTCGTCAGCACCCATGAACTTCCACTTCCTTACCATCAGACTAATTGAGTAAAGATAACGGGTCACAATAAACAATAGTGGCACTACCTTGGATTGGCAGACTGGGCACGTAAACACAGTCTGCCTACCATTGTAAAGTTATAGACTAAATTAATATTTGCCATGCATTCCTTTAGTGATGCAATCAGCAAGAAATACGAGACCCTCGAACGCTATTTTTGGTTAATGAATGGTTGATTTAGGAATTCGCATAAGATTAGTTTATATCCATTATAATGTTTAGCTAGAGCGCACTCTATGAATGGGTGCGACTGCTACTACAGCAGCATCTCATCTAATCTTAGTTGAGTCTGGCAACTTTTATCCTGATCCCTAAACGCGACTAAGGAAATTCACGGTCTGTAGACTTGAAAGTACTACCCTGGTTCGGCAGACTGGCCTAGTGATCTCCAACCGTCTGTCTACGTGCTACTCTTAAACAGATCGGAGCAAATATCTGCCTTAATTTTTTACTAAAAAATATTTGTTATATTCAATCATTAATAAATATAACAAGTAAATGCTATAAATCATTTTTTTACTCAGATTGGAAATTGAACCCGGGACGCGTATCGGATTTGTTATATGATGGTTATTTTTTGGCATAGTCCAATTCTAGTACTAAATATTACTTTACAAATAACCTGGTACAAATAACACAATAAATACAAATAACCACTCCAAAGTGTGGTAGGCAGTGGTACCCAGTCTGCCGATCCGGGGTAGTACCACCACTTACAAGTATACAGACCGTGAAGTGATTTGGTCACGTTTCGGGATCAGCATGTAAGTTGCCGGTTCCATCTAGGCCGGCATAGTGGATGTGATTGCTACTCACAGTTATTGAATTGTATTAGCAGTGACATTCATTCATGGACCACACTTTGGCTTAAAATCAAGCGGGGTGCTGTCATATGTCGAGTCACAATAAAAAATAAAAAAAACCTACCAACGGCTTGTTGGTAAGCAAGATGAAAAATTAATATAAAAATTTCTTTGGCCTAGAAATACACACTCTAGACTGAAATTAAATAGAGAAAATTCACACGTGCACATTTCATTACATATACACACAATATTTAAATTAGTTACATTAATCGATTTTTTATATTTCGTGGCAAGTGGCGCTCCATTGTCTCTGCCTATCGATGTGGGAAAAAACCGTGACAATTTTTAAAATCAATGTTTTGGCTCGACACATATGACAGCATTCCGTCTGATGATAAACTAAAGTTCGGTTCATGAATGAAGGCAACTATTACTACATTTAAATAACTTATTTAACTGTTGTAGCAGTCAACTCTATTCATGAACCACACTCCAGCTTAACATCAGTCGGAGTTCTGTCATATATCGAGTGACAATAAAAAACTTTTTATTATTATTTAAACATTACATAGTCCAGACAATAACCTTTAGAATATTGTACGCATTCTAAGTAAGGAAGTGAGCATAAAGACATTACAATGTATGCTGAAAATTGACTTACAAAGTTTGATCGATACCATCGGCAAGTGATACATATTAAAGGTTCAGTTAAAATATTCACTTCTTATAGGTTAAAGGTCAATGTTGCATTCCAATGACGCACCTGCATAATCACTTATGATTCTGTGATAAATGTCTAAAAGGTTTTACAAAAATAACTCGTTTAAACAATACAGAACGAAATTAAGTTGCAAATATGCCGAATTTGGTATATTTGCATTTCGTAAGATAAATTTATTTTACATTACTTAAATAATTAATAATTATTTGATAATAACGCCTCAATTTACAAAAGCAGAGATAATGAAGCACCACTTTACGATCCTAACACAACTCCCTTGCTTCCCTCACATCCACTATTTTCTTCATACAAGCTATACAGTTATGGGCACTAGGCAACCCAGCTTTCTTGAGGATGTCTCCGATTTGGTCGGAAAACATCCTCCTGCCTTGTGTTTATTATCTACCTTGTTTTTTTATTATACTATCTTTGGAATTATAATCACATTTCACTGGGTACAATACTTCGTAAAACATGTTTCTAAAGTCTTTCTTTAGGTAAACATTTAAGTATCGGTAAAAATATATATAAATTGTTTGAAAGAAAATATTTTTTTATTATATTAAATAAATGGAATACTCTTGTCTTAGAAAACAGAAGTATAGAAAAACATTAAGCCAATTCTACAAGAAAAACTTTTGTAACTTTCAAAGGTTTCTTTTGAAAATATTTTAGTAAAAGAAATTCAATTCTTTTCAGAGCTTTAGAGCTTATTCTTTGAAATCAAAGCATTTTCTTGGGGAAGATTCCAGAACGATAACTACCAATAATAATTAATAACTTTTACGAGCATATCAATTATCTTCTATGCGCCAAGCAAAACGATTGGCTGGTCACGGTAGTCACGGGGTCTGCGAAATGTTTTAGGCAATTATAGCATGTACGAATATTACGTAATGAAAGAATAGATGAAAGGAGATTTACGAAATAGATTTATAAATCGGAGGCGAGTAAAAATACAAAACGGGGACCACTTATGACAACATTCTTAAAAAGCAGGGGCTGCATTGCTCATAACTAAAGAGCATGTATGAAGAGAATTGTAAATGTGAAAGGAGCAAGAGAGTTGTGTGAGGTTCGTGGAAAGTAGACCTTGTTTTTTCTGGTTTACTTGCGAGAATTGAGGTGTGAAATTGATGTAGATTTTGTATGCTGAACTGAGGCCAGTGATCGAACTCTATGTCTGTCGCTTAACGAGTGACCGCCCTGACCACTAAAATACACAGCGCCTGATGGGTCAACTACGCATCGCTCGCATCAACTATGGTGGCCTAGTTAAATGCTAATGCCGGAACGCGATTGAGTCACTTCTCATTGTTTCAACTTTTGAAAGTTGTGGTACTACCCTTAATCGGCAGACTGGGTATAGATTTGCCGCCGTGAACAATTCTGTTTTTTCAGTCGTCGTCACTCTTGGACCTCTTGCTTATCATCAGGCGGGTCGAGGTCACAATAAAAAAAATAGTTTGTATAAACATCGATATAAGTATTCATGTTGTTGATATTGTTTACCAATCCAGGTTTATTATTGTATAAAGAAAATTGTCACTCGTTGAGTTAACATATTTGTTTAATTTACATAATGGGATTAATCCATTCGGAATATTATGTAAATTAAGATTGGAACACATGTTGACGTAAAGTCTAGAATGTTCGACTGAATGAATCTTCCTGAATAATTAACACCGTTCGGTGCGTCGTTTCTTTGTATAACAATTGACATGTTTTCCCAACCCACATATTCTCCCCATCATAATTACAACCTTGTATCCTTCAAGCGAAGGATCTGGCCGCGACATGACGACGCTGAGGCAACCGTGACCTCAGCCTGTCTTAATATAAGGGCGAGCCACAAGTAAATTATATACTGCTACAAATAAAAGTAGAGTAAAAATATATGTAAAAAGAAAAGTTGGACATTTGACAGAGCACAACTTCATATTAATAATTGGCCTGATATATCTTCAACAACTAAAATTGCTGATTTTTTATCCGACATCGACTTAACTAATTGTAATTGGAAGGTCGTCATCTCGAATGAAAAATACGACTTAAAATGTGGATGTCTCAGTCACCTTCACTTTTCCAGCCAGAGGGTATTTTTCACGCTTCGGCTTACGTATCCATGGTCATAGGATGGGATAGAAAAAATATCTGGTTGTGACCCCTTCACACTAGTTAACATTGAAGTCTGTGTTTGCAACCGGGTTTTTGTCGCTTAACGTGCGACCGCTCTGACGACTAAGCCATAGCGCCTATAAGTTTGCGTCCTAATTCCTATCTCTTTATCGTAACTTTTACATTTTTTTATTGTGACACGACATCTGATCTCGACATGTATTAGAACATGTATAACCTAATTTTGTGTTTTAAAATATTAATAAGGTGCCTGAATTGAGCACCTTCTTTACTCCCTCCAGCGAAATAACTGTAAGGACTTATTGTGACTTGCCATATTACCTCAATTTCCCTAATAGTAAGCAATGGGCTGGCCACATCGCTTAAAGAACCGACAACCGATGGGAAAGAAAGGTTCTAGAGTGGAGACCACGAACCGGAAGTCGCCGCGTAGGTAGGCCTCCCACTAGGTGGACTGACGACATAGTCAAAGTCCCAGGTAATAAGTGGATGCAACTGGCATCTATGGCCGTCTTCTGGCAGATGATGATGATGAAGCAAAGGGAGGTCAAAGAGCGCCAACGACTGAAAAAACGATTCAGTTCGCGGTTACCCCAATCGCTGTCACCATGTCGGTCATGCGTGAATTATTTTATCAGATTACATTGAAGTACGATTTTATATTTTGTATTATTTGATTAAAGTTTGAATCAAGAGAAATTTGGATGGGAAGGAAACAAGTAGCGCTCCATTGTCTCTGCTTATCTCTGTATACATTAGGGTGTTGGAGATTAGTTTGTTTGATTTAATGATAATTATAAATAATTCTAGTGCACATAAATATTATAATTGTTACAATAATTTTTTTTTCGTATTATTTTTGTTGATAATTTTTAAAAGTGGAAATTAATATAAAAATTACTATATTTTTTAAAATTGTTTTTGATACATTTCCCACAAAACTTTAACATCTGACAAACAGCCAGCCACCTGATTGTAGGTTTTAAAGTAATTACTGCTTGATAAATGACAGCACCCAGCCTGATGTTAAGTTTGGTAGCAGTCACATTCACTATACTGGCTTAGTTAAAACCAGCAATTTTCAAGATGAATCACTTCTCAACCCATATTTATGAAATTGAAAAAACTTGATAAAAAAAATATACTTCATTAATACAAATCCCACAAAATTAATAATTTATATAACCTGATACTATAACCAGTGCCGGATTTAAGCATAGGCAACATAGGCAGTTGCCTATGGGCCGCCACCACACCAAGAAAATAACAAAGATTATAAGAAAATAGTTAGACAAAAAACTTATTATTTCTTTGAGCGGGAAAAGTTAACATTTAAAAATTAACCACAAACGATTTGAGGGCCTCCACCACATGCTCTGCCTATGGGCCGCACAAATCTAAATCTGGCGCTGACTATATGCAGTGTAAATTTGGAAAAATAACTATTAACCAATAAATTAAATTAGGTTATATAATATATATGTAAAAATAATAGTAGGTATAAGAAATACTATAATTGGATAGACTATTTCTGGAAACTTATTTGGTTTAGGTATTATTGATATTAATTATTTCTGTTTAACTCTTTGTTTCTTACTAAATAAATAAATATGCTCAATATATATGGCGGATGGAGTGCCACTTTCTATGGTCCTCTTCAACTTATACAACTCATCAACATCATCAATTTCAGGCCCTTATTCTCACAGAGACAACAGAGCACCGCTTTCCATGGGAATAGCACAACCTTTGATACAATTTGTATTCATATTTAAAAATATAAGTATTTTTTCATATCATAACATTATAAAGCTTGTATCATAAACACTAATGACCAAGATTAGATTTGGATGCTATTAGAGAATCAATCAAAATTTCACTCCTTAATTCCCATAACCATAGGCCTAGCTACTGTAGTTGAGAAATGTGAATGTGAAGAAAGCTATAATTATGCCAGGAATATATTACAATATAGAAATAGTTAGGTAATAAAATTTTAATTTATATTTGTGTGAGAATTATTTTCTATTTTATGCTTAAAAATTTATAAATAATTAAAAACAGTGTATGCTTTCCTCACTATATTTTCATCATTATATCAGATATGTTTTGCAATAATCAAATGATGATAGAGTAAGCTAATGAGGAGATATTTTTTATATTTAATAACTATATAACACTCACCCATAGCTTGCTTCGTAAATGGAAACTGTAGTGATTTTACAAATTTAACAATTAATATGATCAAAATTTATACTTTTGTATATATATATTTTATTGCCATAATGTGTTTTTTATATAAAAACATTAAAATGTACTTATTTCAGTCATATTTAACACTATTCACAATATAATATGCTAAACGCTCACTCACCAATGTTATGTGGGTAAGCAACAGAAAACGCGGCTTTAATTTAGATGAAACTATCTTATTATGACATAAATATACAAAAAAACATTATTAAAAACATTAAACAATTATTAACTATTATTAGATATTAATCTGATAATGTTTTAGATACAATATTAGATTTCCCCTTACCCAAAAAAGATGCCTCGGGTAATTCATCAAATTCTTTCCGATTCTCACACGAATACAAATAAAAACTGTATCATAACTGAGCACTAGTGTATTTATAACAAAAAGACAAAACACTTACTTAATAGAAACGCATTTAAAGGTGTTATTTCTTATATTATTTAGGCAGGTCGATACCCAGCACAATAAACTCAGTGCCTTGCCAAGACATTTTTGACGTTTCTAAAAAAACAACTGTCAAACTCTAAACAAGTTTCGAATGCATTGATATTTCGAATACAAATTATTAAATTATAGAATTAATTGCTCATTTATGCATGAGTTAATTTAATAAGTAGTTATGTAAAATAGGTATCGCATGAAGTATAATTGGGCCTTTAAATTGAAAGGAAACAATTTGCTGTGAACATTCTGATTGAGAAGTAATATACAATGTGAATGATGTCTCGCTGTTCTATTTAATTCGCTTTACCTTGGCAAGTTTCCATGTTCATTCTATAGACACATTACAGAAAGTTTCAATTGTTCCCCCCACATACGGAGGACATAAACCGCCATCCATTTTATATGAGAGGTAAATGTTAATTAATAGTTACAACAGTAGAAATTGTTTGATAAGATTAATTTACATACAATACAATTATACTTAGGCTTATAGAAAATATATAGCAGTGAGCCTTACCATAGCATTTTGACATACCAAATATGCTAAAATTAGTACAGAAATATTAACTAGAAGAAATATCTTTAAAGATATAATTAGGTGCTCCTGAGGTTTCAGGTTCCTTTAAGCCCTACCTACCATCAGTCGATATTATTCCTAGAAATTGAGCTAAAATAGCTTCACCGCTGTACCAAACTCTTGGAATAAATAAACGGTGAGGCTTACAGGAATCTCCAACTATTATTAAACCATTGTTCAATTTATTTCTAGATTCGTAATAAGTACTTTAATTATTTCATTTGAACAATAACTCAAACATTATTGAAAACACACTTATATTGTGTGCGAGGAAATATCATATCTAGAAAATATAATATCACGATTGGGATCAATTTTCAAAGGATAACATTGAAAGTTTGGAAAGAATCCGATTTCTAATTTAGATATACTAAACGTGAACGAAAGCACTGCATTTGGTATACTTTTATAGGGAACTTTTTTATTTATTTTTTATTTGACACGACATTTGACCTCGTCTCGCCTGATGATAAGCAATAGGAGGTCCAAGAGTGACGACGACTGAAAAATCCGAGTTTGTTCTCGGCTGCCTCAGTCGCCGTCACTATGCCGGCCACTTATGAAACTACATAGTTTTATAAGTGTAAATAATTAGATTAACTTGTTACTATACTATTTTCATGTGAACAGAACGTGTCGCTTAGTCTGTGAACGAGTACAATAGACTTATTCGGAAGCAGCACAAAAGTGGCCAGCATGGATGCGTTTGCTATTTGCAGATATTTCACTGTAACCATTGTCCGTGCTTCAACTCGACAGCATGCGAAATGTTGTTACTATGTCCACAATACATAAATAAATTCTTTCAATAATGCGCCTAGGAATCTAACTTCTGTCGTTCCTCACTGCCACCGCTGAGACAGCCTGATGGCTCACTGGCGCATACGGCAAAAGCGAAGGCCGATCTCTTGGCTGGGCTCTTTGCCGTTAACTCGCGGATCGACGATCGTGGTGCAGGGCCACCCACCTTGCGCCCATGCGGGCATACGATGCCTGATATCCGTATCAGACAACGCGATGTCCGCATGGAGCTACGATCGCTCGATATCCGGAAGTCCAGTGGGCCTGATGGTATCCCAGCGCTTGTCCTTAAAACGTGTGCAGCGGAATTGACTCCCGTCTTGACGAGGCTGTACCGGCTCTCATACTCGACGGGCTGTGTGCCTCGGGCTTGGAAGGGGGCTAACGTGCAACCGGTCCCGAAGAAAGGCGACCGATCGGACCCTGCAAACTACCGTCCAATAGCTGTAACCTCGGTTCTGTGCAAGGTCATGGAGCGGATAATTAATGTCCGCCTCATGGCCTACCTGGAGGGTCATCAGCTGATTAATGACCGTCAATATGGCTTTAGGCCGAAACGGTCAACTGGTGACCTTCTGGCGTACACCACGCACGTCTGGGGTGAAGCGTTGGATGGCAACGGAGAGGCCCTAGCCATCGGCTTGGACATCTCCAAAGCATTTGACAGGGTCTGGCACAAGGCCCTTCTTTCTAAGCTCGTGGCATACGGCTTACCTGACCGTCTGCGTGGCTGGATAGCCGACTTCCTGTGTGGCCGCTCCATTCGCGTTGTTGTGGATGGAAGTGCTTCGCGCAGGATGCCGGTGAACGCGGGCGTTCCTCAGGGCTCCGTGCTGTCGCCAACCTTGTTCCTTCTGCATATCAATGACATGCTGGATCTGGGATCCAGCATTCATTGCTATGCAGACGACAGCACGGTGCATGGACGCTACACTGCCCGCCCCGCAGCCGGAAAACAGGAGATAGCCGATGTGAGAGAGTCTGTTGTAGCGGAGCTGAACCGGGTTCTTGACTGTATTACCCATTGGGGCGTCGAGAACCTGGTTCAGTTTAACGCAGACAAGACTCAGGTGTGCGCGTTCTCGACGAAAAAATCCCCGTTTATCCCCCTTCCTTCTCTTTGTAACATCTCCCTCGGTACTTCGGACAGACTTGACATCTTAGGGATGTCCCTTCGCCTCGACCTGAATTACAGGGACCACATTGAGCGGGCTATTAAGACCACCTCCCGCAAACTTGGCATCCTGAACAAGGTGCGGCGGTTCTTCGCGCCAGAGCTTCGCCTACTTTTATACAAGGCTCAAATACGCTCGTGCGCGGAGTACTGTTCGCATCTCTGGGACGGCTCTGCCAAGTATCTTCTCAATGCCCTGGATTCATTGCAGCGCCGAGCTGTCCGAATTATAGGAGATGCAGAGGTTACACGAACTCTGGAGCCCCTGCAACTACGCAGAGACATGGCGGCTCTGTGCGTCCTCTATCGCCTATACCACGGAGAATGTTCCGAGGAGCTCTTTAACCTTGTTCCTACCTCATCTTTTCACACCCGTAATACCCGCACTGGTCGGGGGAAGCATCCGCATTTTGTCGACCGAATCGGCAGTCGAACTAAAAAGTTCGGTGCGTCTTTTCTTTGTAGAACAATCGACAAATGGAATGCTTTGCCAGCCCACGTGTTTTCTCCCTCCTATAACCTTGGATCCTTCAAGCGATGCGTGAAGAAGCACCTTTGGCCGGCATAGTGACGACGACTGAGGCAGCCGTGAACTAACTCGGATGTTTCAGTCGTCGTCACTCTTGGATCTCCTCTTGCTTATCATCAGGCGGGACGAGGTCAAATGTCGTGTCACAATAAAAAAAAAAAAAAAAAAATAAAGTTTTATAGTCTATAAAATGATTATTTAAAAACTTTTAAGTGCATAGGAAATGCACAGTTAATAGTTATTTATCGTAGGAGTTGTGTTAGGATCTTGGCAAGTGGCGCTCCATTGTCTCTGCCTATCTCTGTAGGGAAAAGGCGTGACAATTAGATGGATTAATTGAATGATCATTTAGTTTACGCCTTATTTAAAATAATGTATTCAATACATTCAAGAAACAACACAAAAATATAACAAAATCAGGCGTTTTAGTTGAAAAGTAGTCGATTTCGACGTGTCGACTTTCAATCGATTTACTACTTATTTTGTCACAGACGGCTAATGATTTATCTATATTTCTATACTAAACTACCAAAGTGCTTGTATCATAGAAACAGGACAGTCTGCCATACCGCCGTAAAAAACACGATCTGACTTAGACAATCGGCACAGATTGATTCATAACTGGTCAGAATTATTAAGAACCTCACTTAGCAGAAGTTTATAACAAAGACTGCTAAACTAGTTCAACAAACGTGAAAACAGTTTTTATAATTAATATAGATATATCGAAGTAATTTTAAAGCTAAAATCTACTCATTCATCATGATCTGGCTTGAGGATATTTTGCAGAAACTTTATGCGATATTACTTTGTATATTTTAAATTTAATTCTTTTTTATTTATTATGGCTCTTAATATGACAGCCTGATGTTAGGCTGGAGTGAAGTGAGTCACGGTCTGTATACTTGTAGGTGGTGGTACTGCCCCGGATTGTCTGCTACTCTGACCTGGAGCAAATATCAGCCTCCTTTTTTTTAATAAATAATATTTGTAACATTATTTTTATTTTTAAATTACAATCAATCAATCAATCAAATTGTCACGCCTTTTTCCCACAGGGATAGGCAGAGACAATGGAGCGCCACTTACCACGATCCTTACAATAAATTACAAATAAAAGCTAAAAGCTAAAAATATTTGCTCCAACCGGGAATCGAACCTATAATGCGTAACAAACTGGTGTGCTAACCAATGCGGCACGCCTGTCGTCAAGAAGAGCCCTAATATTTACAACATTGTATAGGGCTCATCTAATAAAGATATAATAGGTGTTTTAACTATACAAATGACTCCGGCTTTATGCCCTTAATTTATTAATAAATAATATCGGTACTATTATTTATTTAAACTATAATTATATATGTTTGAAATGCACAAAGAATAATATTAAAGCTTCTAATTAAAAAAACGAACGCCTATGCTAACAAAGAAATACCGTTCCTTTAAAAAATAATATAAAATTCAATATTGAAACTATTCGTAGCATAAAATAGAGACATTTTATATAATTATTTCCTTTCGAAGTCTTTTTTCTCCTTGAACTATATGAATTCAATTTAACTAGCGCTCTTGGCGTTGAAAACTTAGTTTTTCAATGAAGTAATTCTTAAAGAGTTCGAGACGATCACTCGATATTTTATTTCCGACAATTGGGAACAAAAGAACACACCATACAAAAACTCAAATCACACAACATGGAAACCTAATATCTCTACCCACCATCATTTATTGCACTCTGCAAGGACTGGTGCATCCTCATCATGCAGACTCAGGCATCGCTTTCTCTATCGTTGCGTTATAATGTCACATGTTTCCAAACACGTCTTTCTTTTGACCTATCATGGATCCATCAAGCACGGTATGAAGAGTCAACCATACCACCATTGCGGACATGCACTCTTTACTTATAGACAGCGCTCCAACTTTGAACATCAGACGACCTAAATGTATTAAGAAATAAGTATAGCCAAAATATGCTCTAAATTGTCAATACTAAGCAGTCTAAAACGTTTTCACCCACCCGTCAAAATGACTTAAGAAAACGAATAAACAAGATACTCGAATGTTTCTATCTTCAGCAGAGTGTTTTATTTCCAGATGAATTTAAATAAGTGAAGAAGATAAATGTTATAAAGTAATTGAGTGACCTGAATGTAACCCAATATGACCTACATTGGCATATACAATTTTCACGGGGATATCCCTAAGAGTATATTAATCAACCTAGATTATAAGCTGGGTCCGATGAGCGTAAAATAATTAACCTAGATAAGTAATTTTTAATCAATATGAGTATTTTTATTTTTATTTGTTATTTTTGATTGCATTTAGTAATACTTATATTACTATAAAATGTGTTTAAAACGTATGTAAATTGATTTTGAAATATATAAGATAATCAAAAAATATATATTAATATTTCAATATCATGAATCTATATCTCCGATAGGCGAAAACGTAGCACCACTTTTTATGATTTTAACACATATTTAAGAATGTCCCCGATAAATCGAAGAACAATCTTCTGGTTCATCCCTAATTTACATCTTTCGTCAATGTCCGTTCATCTATCTTTTTAATGTACCCAAGAAACGCAAAATTCTTTTTTAAATCAAATCAAATTATCACGCCTTTTTCACAGGTATAGACAGAGACAATGGCGCTCCACTTGCCACGATCCTGACACAACTCCCTCGCTTCCTTCACATTCACAATTCTCTTCATACAAGCTCTATGGTTATGGGCACTAGGCAACCCAGCTTTCTTGACGATGTCTTTTCTAAATCCATGTCAATATATCTTCATCCATCAATATATAAGGTGAAATAACTTGGCATAACGGACTCAATACGAAATGAAATACATATTTTTTTAAATTCAATTTCCCGTTTGGACAGAATAAAACGTTAGAAACTATTTTGAAAAGACAGGAACGTGATGCTCTCGTATATTTTTTACATCAATTTCAATTTCACGATACATTCAATTTAGGCTACACAGATGAACTTTTTATTTATTTAACTATACAGATGAAAATAAATTATTAAATTGATAACAATTTTTTTCCTTATTATATTAAAAACGAGAGAGTGATATAATGATGTTAACACGCTTCTTGATGTCAATTTCTGTCAGAATACAAAAGAACGTTATGTCGAGATCGTGGTAGGTAATTTTTTTGTAAGACGAAAAAGAACTCTGCCCATCCCTCAGTGAACAGAGTCTCGATAGTTTAGTTAGCTAGAAATAAAGGCAAACTTTACACAGGGAACGTGCTCATAACTTTATAATTTTGGGGAAGTAAGTAATTTGCATAAGAACTAGTCGGGCTAAGCCCCCTTAAAGCTTCTGGAAGGATGCACTTGGTAAATTTATTCCATCACATGCACTCCATTAAGCAAACAATGTTCGCCTTCAAAGTATTGGGTTTCAAAACGTATAAAAACTACATTGTCATGTGAGTCAGGAAGTAAGGCTTTACCTATTTGAGAATTCTGGTACGACACTAAAGGAAAAAAAATGTACTTTAGTTACATATATTTTAAAGAGTTATTAGCTAAAGCCAAAATTATATAATCTAGAGTTAAATCTAAAATTACATGGTCATAAACAGTAAATGTCGTAGCATGTAAAAGTATGTACCAAGTTCCTAGAGTCAATGGTGCATGGTATTATCCACTTGCTTTTTGATCTATCAAATTCACATTCACATCACGTCCTTTTTCACAGCGATAGGCAGAGACAATGGAGCGCCACATCTACAACTCGTATAAGCACTGCGATTATGGACAAACCAGCATTCTTGAGGGTATCACTGATTTGGTCGGAAAACACCCTCTTCGGTCTGCCTTGTTCCATCCACTTCAATTTCAATCCACATCAAATTTATAAATTCCTTTCAACAGTTTACTTTCACTCATCATGTTCAAACAAATTATTTACCCTACTCTGATATGCCGGTCATTGACAAAGTGGTACGTTTTTTTTTGCTTTACGTGGGACGAGAAAGATAATAATATATATAGGCAGTGACATTTTTCGCCAAAAGTTTCGCCACGGAGCGAAAAGCGGGGTGCCACGTTGATCTATTTTTTTTTCCGATTTTTAATTTACGTTTCTCTTGACAATATTACACGGGTGGTATGGACGGTCATGAGGTTCGAAAGATGTTGACCAACAAACTTCGCAAAGATGCACAAATCTTCGTCTAGAAAAATCTATTAGAATCGCGCATAGGGATTTCATCTGAACATGTTTGTTAGGGAATGGTGTGTGTGTTTGTGTGTGTGTTTCCTTGATATCCCCGCCTGCATTTCAATATGAACTGCATTTCAACTGTGTTTTTTATTTTCATTTCATACTCTGCTACTGGCAGTTTGTAAAATCAATTAATTGGTGAAGTAACATGCTTTGATTTGTTTTGCTGTCATTGTTTTGAATAAGAGAAAAGTATTTTATTTTACTTTTAGTTCATATATTCCAGAATATGCATGATGATTAGCCTATATTAATCGACATCTAGTAAAAAAAAGTTTTTGTCTGGATCGTGGTAATCCAGACAGGTTTCGACTACTCCCCACACTTGCCAATGCGGATTAGAGTGCGATAAATTTTCAGACATGTCTACGCCGCGCCGTCTTGATAACCGCTATCAGTTCAACGTTTAACGAGTGGGGTCAAGATATTATTTTCCACTAGCGGTCACCCATTCGATTATTGACTAATTGATTAACTCGCGTGATCTAATGAATTCAGCTACGACCTCACCCCTGAGATGTAAATATCTATTTTGTGACGTGCAAATAAATAGCTAGCGAAATACGAATGGTTATGAGTAACAATATGTTAATTAAAAGAAATAATTAATTATCATTTTTAAACAATCAATTAATCAAATTGTCAAGCCTTTTACCCACAAGGATGGGCAGTGATAATGGAGAGCCATTTGCCACGATCCTGATACAACTCCCTCGCCTCCTTCACATCAACATTCTCTTCATACAAGCTAATTAAATATTACAAATAAATGCTAATGTTAATGTTAATAAATAAATGCTAATCTTCGATCGGGAATCGAACCTGGGATTCACACGATAGCGGTGTCTTACTAATATGCACCACATGGGTCGCCATTTATTGTGTTGATTGTGTTATTTAATTTAGTTTCTAACAGCCGGTCGTACCAAAAAAGTTTCAATTTACGAATTTAGTTTTACTTTATACTTATTTTATTACGTTTACTATTACGAAATCGTGACTTGGGTTGTTAATAATTTTATATACAAACTACCATTTATATATGTTTTAACATTAGAAATAACAAAAGTAGTACATAGAAGCACTAAATGAATGATGTCCTTTAGCTCTGTATAAAATATCCGTTGAACGTAAATATAAAATGTGAAGTTAAAGAGTGGTGCAACCCATTTTTTCTTTTTTCTTTTACTTAAACGATACTTTTTACAAATTCGTAAATTATAATTTTTGGTACAACCGGCTGTTAGTGTCTAAATGTGATTGTCGTATACTTTATACTTTTTTATTTCTTTTGTGTATGTATTTTTAGTGATAGCACACAACCTTATTTATTAACTGTTAATTAATTTTAATTATTTTTATCTGTTATATTCACTATTATTAATTAAATGACTTTTTTAATTAAGTTTAAGTGAGAAAAAAACAAAGTAATAAAAGTGATAAAAATTGTAACATAATAAGGTTATCTTATGACTTTGTAAAGACATTTGTATTTATGAAGTTTATTCAACTATATCTTGTTTCTATGTACTTTTTACTCGTATTAATCTATTTACCATTTTTGTTTATTATAACGCGACATCTGATCTTGACCTGCCTGATGCAAGCAAGGGAAGATCCAAGAGCACCGGTAACTAAAAAAACAGACTACATTTACAGCTCCTTCAGTCATTGTTACTATACAGATGAACGGTTCTTATTTTTTTTTAGAAATACGATATCTGACGTCGACTTGCCTGATAATAAGGCGACCGTGGTATAGTGGGAGTGCAATTGTTACTCAAGCCGAAAGCACGGGTTCGAATCCACTCACCGGTACCAATGTACTTTGGTTGTCCTGTTTCTAAAAAAAATATATCATACAAAATTAGTATAGAATTGTAAAATAATAATAAAAAAATAATAAGTCAAAAAGCGCGAACGGCTGAAAAACCCGATTCATTATACGGTTGAATATAATATGTCGGTCATAAAACAAGTCAAATTATATTAGAAATAGTGGCTAGCGACAGACAGTACTTTAAGTATTTTATACTTTCAGTGACATGCGAATAGCGCCAAATTTCATATTGTTTTACGTTTCTATGATACTAAGGTTGTATTATTGAAAATGGTGACCAAAGTACATATATCAAAGACACTTTGTTTGTCTGTGTACTTAAACTTAAATGTTACGTCCCTGTTTCTACAACGGAGACGCAGCGCCATTTGCCTCAATCCTGAATTCCTGACACAACACATTTACTTCCTAACCATGATATTTTATACATTTCTATACTAAGCTACTAAACGTGCATAGAAAAATGCGACCAAAGAACATAATATCAAAGATTCTTTACATTGAACAGTATGCATATTGTTTTACCAAACCTTAATGAGGATGATATGAATTATGTTTATTAAAATAACCCATTCAATATACATTGATAAAATAAATAACTTTTAGCGATAACCATAATTTTATACGGGACTTTTATTGATTTAGATTTAGAGAATTGTGAATGATGCAGGAGATTTGTATCGAGATCGCTCTGAAAATTGGCGCTCTGTTGTCTCTCATACCTATCCTTGTAGGAATTGAGCTTATAGTTTTTATATCAATGTTTATTAAACAGATTACTTTAATATACATCTTATTATCCATATTTAAATTTAGCAAATCAATGAAAATATTATTAAAGTGACACTATTATTGTATTTAATAGTTAGCTTATTGAAGGCGGATTATTTATAAAATTGCCTGGACCTCTTCGGTTTTAAAAAATAGTTATTAGCTATCTCCGTCATTCGCTAATATGCTTGCATCGTGACGTCACACGACAGCATGACGTCAAAGTGACGTATTGGTCACTTTGCATTGGTCAATACCACCAGCAAAACATTTTTAATACATCACTTTTGTTATTTTTACTAATTTTCCAGCAACTGCCGAAGATTCCTTTTTTGCACAAATGTATGTCTGTCTGTCTCTTTCTGTGTGGGATGTAGAAATGGGATGGTATGAAAAAAATTAGATGCCATGCGTAAATTAAATTGATTTTGTCCTGACATTATAGAATGTGTGTGTGGCTCCTAGTTATATTATTAATAGTAATTAATTTTAATGACACATTATCAATTAATTAGGAATTTAAAAGTATATATTTTAATTAGGTTATCCAATCAGTTCTCATTTGGAGACGGTTCTCTTAATAATAATATTTTATATTAATTTAACCGACAACTTTCAAGCTGATCCCGCAACACGACTCAGTCACTTCAGGGTCTTAAAAGTGGAGTACACCTAAAAAGTCTTTTGTACAATCAAATGTACAAAAGACAAACTTAATGATTTTTTATTAGCTTATTATTATTTTAACTTTACATAATTATTAATTTTCTAATAGTATAAATCTAAAGTAAAAATTGTAGATAGTTAGTTTTAAATTTTTTTGCATAGAATGAAATACCTACGTATTTTTCTAAATAGGTTTACATGCATTATTTTTTTAATTAGATATAAACTTCACATTGTACAGTTGAAGGTTTTTATTTCAATGTCACCAATTAAAATAGAATTAAATTATTACAAAGATTAAAAAAGTGCAGACGTTTCCGACGAATTCTCCTTGTTAACCCCTTTCCTAGTCGTTGTAACACCTCCTTTGGTAAACTTCGTTGCGAACTAAACTTATCGACTACGTTATAGGTTTTACAGTTGGTTTGGATTGGACCTCCCCTTTGACCATTAGGCCGGTCGAAGTTCATCAGATCCACGTCACAATAATAAAGACGACCTATTTTAATTTTTTTAAAGTATTTTAAACATGGCTGAGTTTTTATCAAAGGTTAATACAGAAGTTACAAGATAACTGGATAGGGCCTACACAAAGAAAATTCGATTTTCTTCTACTTGCGAACCAATACCTACAATACTTTTAACATCTTTGCTCCCAAAAGTTATGCTTTGAAATACAACAAAAATAACAAACTAAATTACACCATAGTCTCCAAAGAATTTACTCGAAATGTGCATTGATTTTTTCACATGTGTCAAGTGCGAGTTTAAAGTAAACGTTATCACAGACTTTCTGCCAATAGGATCGCTTTATTTGAAATATATTTTACTTGACTGTCAAAACAAGGTTGCCTCATTGGCGGAAAGCACTTCACATACCGCGATGAGAACCTTTACAACTGCTTGTTGTTAAATAATTCCTACTGATAA
Organism: Tinea trinotella; assembly: GCA_905220615.1. NCBI lineage: Eukaryota > Metazoa > Arthropoda > Insecta > Lepidoptera > Tineidae > Tinea > Tinea trinotella. Next base: position 19,648,139 of record HG992305.1, read on the forward strand.
AAAATTCTATTCAGGTTCTCATTCATTGATTGTATCTCTCTCTACCTGGTCCAGGGACGTCCCGTAGAGTTTACCTGCGAACGAGCCCTAGAAGCCTTTCCATATGAAATGTAAAAGCAAACACGTTTCATATAAAACTGCATGAATACAAAACAACCTAACTACGTTATATTACAAACAATTTTAATCTTAAATACGCCTCATTAAGATTGTCAATCCTTTGAACAGACCGTGAATTTTGTTATATTTTATGCTCCATTGATAAAGAACATTGTGTCATAGATTAGATGACGAAAGTAATACTCAAAGTTTATTCGGAGTGAATGTATATATTTATAATTTGAAGTTAGAAGTACTTGAATTTATAGCACGTTCCGCGCTCGGTCGTTGGAAACTTTAAATTAAAACTTAGAAAATGTTATCTTTTGTAATAATGGGTATATAGTATAGTATAATTTTAGTTATAGTATGGTATTAATTAAGATTGGACATTGCAAAAATAATTGTCGTGTTAAGCAACAGAGGCGGACGTTACTGAATGATAATGCGCGCGTCCAATCCTTATCACTACAATTCGAAATAGAGTTGGACGATAAGAATGGACACCTGATAAATGTATTTTATCACGACTTATCAATGTATAAATAATGATAAAATACACCAGGCGTCCATTCTATGTTATTATTCTTTGAGTGTGCGCATACGACGACGCTAAGCCTCCGTGCAGCCAACCATATACATTTCGTTAAAAGACGCGCGCGCCGCGGCCGTTATTCGTGTTTCAGTACATTATGCCACTCAATAATTGTTTATAAAAGGTTATTTATTATTTAAAAGTGCTATGACGGATGTGATTTAATTTGTGACATGTATGTGAAGCCTGTGCTAAAATAATGTGGAACACCAGCTTTTTATTTGCAATACTGACGACGTGCTGCCTTGCTGCTGAACTCCATGAGAAAGGTAAGCTTTTATAGTTTTTTTTTCTTTAAGGTTTATGCATCTCTGATCGCTTTTGACTATCGCATTCAATTGTCGATGGTTTACTTGAATTTTAAATATTTGTTTTCTAAGACATAAAATACAATAAATGTTTACTCTATCTTATTATTCTTAAGTAATTTTCCTGTTTTTTTACATTTAATTGATAAAAAATAACTTGAGAAGCAAATTGACTTTCAAATTACATTTTAATTAACGTATCAAATAACGTAAATAAAATTACAGAGTTACGTCTTAAATTATTCAAAAAATACATCCAAATACCGACTCACCTAGATAATAACAAATAAATAATAGTATTGTTTTTGTTGGTACTCGTATTCAACGATAACGGGTTTATTAATAATTTTGCTAAAATGAACTTTTCCTGTTTTTAATTAATAACAAACAATGATTTTACTTAATAGTCATCTTATTTATATATTTACACATTTATTAGTGACAGCTGGTTGCAGGTATCGCCTCCACTATACTTACTAAGTTACTTACCATTTATTCATATACCTAAAGTTATATTCTCATAAAGCTTCATCAAAAATACAAACTAAGCGGCTACCGCGTAAAGTTATTTGTTAAATTGATGATAGTCATCGGGGAGTACTGATTGGTCACTAATTAAAACACATGTGGGCTATGTAGCGAGAACAATTGTGTGTCTCGTGTGGGAACCATAACTTTAAACACAAAATGAAAGGGCCCTCTTCACATTAAATTGTAGAGAAATTATTAAGAAATTGTTCAACACCAAAATTTATAAATATTCTGATTTATTGTTATAAAATAAGTAATGTTAAATTTTACGTGATGCCACTTAAATCATAAATAAATATAAGTTGTAAGAATATAGTGAATTGTTTTAAAAGGAATCTTGTTGTTTGAGCGTATTGAAATGATTATTAGAATTTATAACGACAGAGATTTATAATTCTAGTAAATACGTATGTTTTTTGATCAAAACAGAGACATTCTAAAAAGGCTGGGTTTCGCACTGCTAATTACCATAGCAAATTTAATCGAAGTACTAATAAAACATTTTAATTTATTTTTAAATTTTATTAATTGTAGTGATTTAATATGTCAATTATCTTCTATTAAATTATTATGTAAATTTTAAAGTTAAATATTTATCTACGTGTTAATTAAAATGCGTAAATATGTGGTTTGAGCATATGCATGAAAGTCACGAGTCACGAGGAAGGATAACTCAGGAACAACACAAAATACCGTTTCTCGATTAAAAAAAGGTAAGTAGTCCTCAAAAAGTACTAGTCCTCAATATACATTACCATCGAGGTTGTATAGAGTTGTTGATGAAAACTAAGCGAGAGAGAGTTGGGGCAGGATAATTGGAGAGTAGCATTCCATTGTCTCCGACTATCCAAGTAGGAATTGAAGCATAATAAATTGATTGAATTTAAACGCAATTTATAGTTTTAATGACGACTACTAGATAGACTTGAAGGTTTGAACGCCCCAAAAAGAAGGGGCACGAGCAATTTCATACTTAGTGTGTTTTGATTTGACTAATTCAAATTATTTAACAAAACGTTATAAGAAGTTATAAAAAGTTATAAGAATCAATAATAAAAATAATAAAAAAATATTTATAACTTCAAATAAAATTCTTAAAAAGATGAGTTAGTGACGTATTAATATTAAGTATACTAATAACTAGTAAAATGGCGTTCAGTATCTGTCAAAACAGGTTTTCTGATAAGACTGTTTCCAAGACGGAAACGTCAAGTAATGTCGATGAACTTTAGAATTACGCTCTCTCTCTGATAGCCGAAAACTGCAATTTGAGGTTGAAAGTTTTTTTTTTTCAAAATAACTTCTCTAATAAAGCCGGACGGCCATGTCAACAGAGCTAACCCAAAGCTACAAACTAACCAGAAGGGTGTATTTCGATCAAATCGAAGATGCTCAAGAAAGCTAGGTTGCTTAGTGCCCATAAACTTACAGTTTGTATGAAGAGAATTGTGGATGTGAAGGAAGCGAGAGAGTTATGACAGGATCGTGGCAAGTGGCTCTCCATTGTCTCTGCCTATCCCCATGGGAAAAAGGCGTGTCAATTTGATTGATTGATTGATTATTTATGACGCTCTAATGAACAATGATATGCAATGATTTCCACCTTCCACCATCCTAAAACAAACTCTCAAACTCTATGTACCTAAGTGAAATAAGTTTAGCCGTAAGTATTTTTATCCGCGTAATTGCTATGCTTGAAAACTAGTATTCGTATGTATAAAACTTGTTTTAAAGTCAACGGATGCAGATATGTTTGTATTAAAAGATGTCTCGGGTTTTTTTTTTGTAGCGAGACTTTGCGCAGTAAACAGTACAAGTAACCGTTTTGAATTCGCAAAAAAATATTAGAAAAATTACCACGTGAAAACGTAAAAAAGCTCTTTATTTGTGATTGACAAACTTCAGTAAAGTATTTATTAAATATCGATATTTTATTTGTAGTGCTTTCATATTCATCATATTCTAATATATTTAAAATTAAATTAGTAATAAGATCACAGATGTTAATTATTTTGTATTAATAATAGCTGTATTAAATAAAAAAGAATTAATAATTATATAAACTAAGATATTTTTGTTGTGCGTGAAAGAAATAATTTGAAAGATATAATGACTAGGATTGGAACGATAAAGTTGTGTTGGTTTTGGCACATCGAAATGGTGAATAAAAAAGATGTACAAAAGAGATTTATAAATTAGATGAAAGTGGAAGGGGATAACTCAAAAGATTTCCCGCGATTAAATCGGGGTTATTATTTGAAAGCAGGATTCTGCTGTGTTCATAACAATAGAGATTAAATTGGAATAATTGTCAAAGCGAGAGTTATTTTATATTTACAAACGAAAGGTATGTTATTAAGATGTTGTGTCGTATTAAAAAAACACCGACTATTTAGGGAGCGGCCTTAAGTATTCCTTGATGCCTTATTATTCATCATCATCAATTGTCACGTCTCAATTCCCACGGGGATCGGCAGAGACAACAGAGTGTCACTTTCCACGATTCCTATACAAATCTTTCGCTTCTTTTACATCTCTTCACACGTACTCCATACTTTATTATTGTTTGCTAGAAAATAACAGAGCGCTCCACACTCGTCTCCCAACAATGCTACTTCGAACAAATCAAATTGTCACGCCTCAATTCTTAAAGGGATATGCAGACACGCTCCATTGTACACATTCCACGGTCTAGAGACAACTCTCGAAGCGACGATTACGTCAGTTTACGACTACATCAGTGGTCACCATGTCGGGCCAGAGGTGCTTTTTTATGCTTCGCTTGTAGCATCCAACGTATAGGTTCAAGGATATAACCTAATGAATACGACTAATGTTTACAAATTGTTGTGCATAGCAGTAACTTCCACTCATGGACCGAGTAAAATATCTTTATCAATTAATGAACCAAGTTGTTACGCCTTTTTCACACAGGGTTTAGGAGAGACAATGGAGCGCCATATTCATATTTTTATAATTAGCATATAAATAAATCAAAAACGCCACATTTGACCACGTTACATGGTAATGCATGTGACATTAATTTGGCAAATGCAATTGGCCAAGCAGATGAAAATGATAAGATAGAGAGGATGTGTGGTCAGGACGCTCGCAGCTAATCGGTTTTTCTATTCAATTTTCACTATAAAAATCAAATCATTTGTTTCGCATATGCCCTTCCAGCACTTGCGCATTGTCAGACTCTACCATGATTTCGGAAAGGCAAAGGCATTACCAATTTATAAAAAAAATATAATCATATAAAAAATTCTAACCCTTTTCAGAATACAAAAACAAAAATGTCCCTGACATTGATATAACAATAACAAGTTACAAAACAATATCTAATCCCCTTCTTCTTTCAAAGGTCAAATAATAATATGCGGCTCTTTTGACAATCGCAACACTTGAACTAAATTGCTTAAACTCAACACTTTGTTATTTTCTCACGATAGCTAGGTATTCTCATATAGGGATATAAACGCGTTCCCATTTTGTACAAATCTTGAAATAAGTATACCTTTATTATATAAAGTATGTACTTTTTATTTTAAGGCGATATCCGAGTTGCTCGATTGTAAGCTAGGGGCAGTCCAAAAGCCACGATGGCTATAAAAACTAATTGAATTTTCGGCCAGAGGTTAAAAAGCAATTATAAATTATAATTTTGTTCAACAAATAAAAAATTATTTTAAAACATTTTAACAAAACAGTTCACCGTTTACATCGGCACACGCGATTTTATTTTATCCTTTTTTCATATAATAATTTATAGGTAATACGATAAATAAATATACAATTAAATATGAAAGTAGATCGACGAAAGGAATTTATAAATCTGATGCGGTTGTATGCTTTAAACGAGGCAAACCCAGGAGGGTGTTTTTCGACCAAATTGGAGACATGCTCAACAACAAGACAGTGTCCGCCCATAACCGTAGAGCTTGTATGAATAGAATTGTGGATGTGAGGGATCGAGGAAGTTGTGTCAGGATCGTGGAAAGTGGCTCTCCATTGTATCTGTCTATCCCTGTGGGAAAAGGGCGTGGTAATTTGATTGATTGATTATTGCATGCGGTTTTAACCCGGCACTATACGTCGTGGAACCAGGAGTTAAAAGAACTGCACAATGAAAAGATAGGATAGAGGAATTGCTTTTGCCAGTAATCCGGCGGTCGCAGTTGACCGATAAACACGCTGAAAATTGTCTATCCAATGAAGATTGTCTATCTGATGAAGATTGTCTATCCAATTTTTATTATTAATTTAGATAGAATCTGATATGATTTGACTTGTAAATTACGCTGTAATTGTACTTAAAATTAAATATTTGTGCAGTATTGCGGGTAAAAATGTAAGACATAGTTTGTAACAGCACAATCAGCAAAAGAGTCTCATCATTGCATACCTAACGTTTCCGGTGAAAATGATACACAGTTTATAAGGTACAAGTTAACAGAACCTGTTAGGTTTCCTGTAAGCGATTAAGAAAGCTGGTTTCTTAATGTTTAGGTTTAGAGAAATGTCGTCCCCCTGTTTCAACATCCACGGGAAGAGACATTTTATACTATAATTTTTAATAGCAGTAAATATGTGGGAAAATAATATAAAAAGACATTTTATTCAAGATATATATTAAGAAGCAAAAAGTCGACAAAGAGTGCGCTGATATTCATTTGTATTATCGGTGTAGTCTCAATCGATCGGCTTGTCATATTTTCACAACTCTTTATGCTTTTTAAGAAAGCTAGTGCTGAGCTGCTCTCCCGTCAGCTGTCGCGGTAGGTATTTTACTACCTTGATTTAGTTTTGTCACGGATTGAGGAACCTTTGAGCGGCGGAGGGCCTATAGGCAATTGGCTATATTGCCTCTACGGATAATCTAAGACATGGATAATGACATAGGCAGAGACGGAGCACCCGATGCCACGATCCTGACACAACTCCCTTGCTTCCCTCACACCCAAAATTCTTTTCATACAAGTTCTACTATTACACAGATGTATCAAAAAGGTTATTACTGTTTGGACGGAAACAAATTTAAAAAATGTAATTTGAGAAAACATTTTTCGGTCTAAATTGTCGCATGTAATGACATCAGTGTTAGAGGCTGGTATTTCATTCACTACTTAACTGCTTAATATTTATAAATTAACATTTTTAAATCGATACTTCATTCCCGAGCACGCCTGAGTTGAGGTTATTAATGCAACGGACGTTTCTATAAAGAATATTAAAATACTAACGAAGTTACTAATTAAAATTATAATACCGCAAGGTTAAAAAGAATTTATAAAGGGATATTTTTATAATACAACCTAAAAGAAAATATGTTAACATTTTTATAAAAAATTATAAAAAATAATTTATCTAATATTCGCTATATTCTTAGTTATTTTATAAAAGAGGATTATTTTCAGATACATTGTCCGTGCTTAGCATTTATATTTGCAAAGCTTAATATCGAGCCCCAAAAAAGTTTTTAAAAATAAAACTTAATACTCAATTAAAAGCGATTAAGCGATTAAGCCTCAGAAAAGATTATTAAGACTCTTGTTGTCTACTCAAATTGTAAAACTGTGCCTATTCAAAATGTTGCTTAAATAGATAGCTGATAAGTAAGTTCTCTCGACAATCTTGCTTAAATCATTCGCTTTTCACAACAAAAAAAAACAGCTGAGATAAAATGAATGTTCATGAAAGCTTGTTTACTTTTTAATACTGCATACATGTTTGTATATCTACAAGTACACATGTATTAGAATTTTAATAAATAAATAAATAGAATTCAGACGATATTTAACTTTTAATTTATCAGCTCAACAAAAATAGATTTGGAACAATTCAGAATAACATTTGAATAGGTTCTAATTCTAGTTTCATTGTGACATTATAACGGAGAGATTCCATGTATAAATATGAAATTAATATCTGTTCTAGTTTGAAAATATGTCTAGTCTGGCGTTTTAAAGCTGTTTAAGTGAATGAAAGCCCAGCCCGCATTTAATTTGAAATGTAACTGGCTACCAAACCACGTTTGTAGCGAAGTGAGAAACGTCTATTATAAAAAGGTTCTTGAGTCCGAGATCATACAATGACCTTGACGGTATTTTCATTGGTTTTTACTTCTAAGATTTGAAAGATGAAAAAAATGTTTCGCTTCAGTGAGCACATTCGTTAAGTCACTTGAGTATCCATTTTGGGAGTTTTGTTAGTAACATACAAAATAATTTTTTTTTTTTAATGTTTTTTTTCTATCAAAATTATATAGAGATTAGATATTATCTTTAGAATAAGGTTATGCCTGAGGACGCTAGTACATGTGTTATAATTTTAAATTTATGGGCCGCACTCCAGCGTGGGGTGCTATCATGTGTCGAACCACAATAAAAAAGTGCAATGCCTAGACAAACCATCACTGGTTTAAGGATATTAAGGAACATTTGTAAATATTTATTTTATAACTTAAATATTTTATAAAAAAATATTCACATTATTATTTTTGTCAATACCTCCATTATTTACACAAAAAAAGTTAAGATGAATGGACTTCCAAATATAATTAAATAATCCTTTCTTGCATGATGCCATACTAAAAATAAACTACAACCAATATGCCAGAATCATTGAACTAATACCCTTGAATAAGGTATTAATAATAATTCTAAAGAAAGCGCACGATCAATAATTAGTGTACTCCAGATACTAATATTTAGTGGAATCGAACACCAAACCGACAATGTTTAGAAAATAACAGCCATTGTTAATTCCACGAGCACAAAGTAACATATTCAAACAATTGAAGATACATATCAGTTATGTTTTTTTTTTAGTTTCGAATTTCTTTTGAATTTGAATTTATAGCATTTGAATTCATAGATAGCAATAGACCAATTTTAAGAAATCCCGGTATTAAGTGGTTCGTAAAATGGACAGCACCGCGCTTGGAGGAGAATGCTACTACAATTAAATAAATATAGGTAGTAGGTACATCCACTATGTCAGCCTTATTGGAATCAGCCACTGTCAACCAAGTTTACGCTTGGTTAACAGTTTTAGTCGCCGTATGCGGCTATGCCGACGAAAATGTTAATTTTGTAATGTTTTAGTAATTAAGCCCTGGGATGCTTTACCATTCTTTAATACTGACTCCTCATTTTAAATCAGGCTGTTTTTTTTATTGTGACGACAACTGACCTCGACTCGCCTGATGATAAGCAAGAGGAGGTCCAAGAGTGACGACGACTGGAATAACCGAGTCGGTTCCCGGCTGCCCCAGCCGCCGCCACTATGCCGGCCTGTTTCCAATAGCTCTATTATTTTAAATTAAAAAAGAAAACATTTTTTTAAAATGTAAAGTCTTAATAACGCAATGATTTCCAAATTAATCTAGAAACTATGAAGAGAGAAAGAGAGATGTATAGAACACGTAACGTCCCTTGAAATGACATTCCATTCCTGAAATTTAAATTGAAAAGTAAAAAGCGTGGAATAGTAGGGCTGTGTTTGAATCACCCACCCTTAACTTGCTCCATATTTTTTAAATAACTAGAATTTTTCATCTCAAACGAATTTCTCATACTTCGTATGTCGAGCTATAAAAAAACATGAAACGTGATAAAAGTACAATGTAAATTTAGTTTTTTTTTAAAATGAAATGAATTCATTATTTGATTTCAAAACAAGAATTTATATTCCGATTGTACATTCGCCCCAGGGTGTTAGTATGCTGCGAGTAGATTGGCGTTACGTCTATTGGAGCAGCTCTACTATCTCGCTTTCGATAGAGAAGAGTACGAATATAAGTAACTGACGGCCTTCATTAGTGAAGAAGCACAAACACGTTTTTTCTCTGTTCTATAATCGTGAATCCTTCGAGTGTACTCTAAAGAGGCAACAGCCGTCCCATAGTAGACACAGCTGCCGCCAGCTCAGACCTCTGTTGTCGAAACCTATCGCGCTCTAGCTTTATCAGGCGGGGCGTTGTCATGCGACGACTTAAATATGTTATAAAGTATATAAAATACGCTTTACGTATTGAGCCTTAGCGCTAAAATAGCTTTAAAAAACCTTTTCATTTGTTGTTTATATTTAATATTGTATAAATGAAACTTCAGTTAAAGGGTTTCTAGTTTCAGCGCTATTACTAGCATGCAATGATACATGAACTCGTGTTTATTTTTTTAAATAATTCAAAGATGTAGGGTTTCTTTCAAATGCAAATTATATAGTATATAAGCACGCGTAGGTTTATATAATCGATGTTTTATTGTAAAAACCCGTCAACATGCCGTTTCCCAGAACATAACAGCATTTAAATTATGCATAATACTCGTACAATAGGTGAAATATTTTTTCAATGCAAGTTGATATTATAAATCATTAAGGTCGGTTTTCATTGCTTAGAGCGATTTCTTTTACCCGCTCTTACGGAGAACAACTATTTGAATAATTCAGTCTTCAAAATTATTCAATCAATCAAATCGTCACGCAATAATTTTCACAGAGAGAAGCAGCAACTCTCTCGCTTCCTTCACATATAATATAAAATTGTTTCATACGACGTCTATCATTAATAGCACTGCGGAATCCTGCTATTTTAAAAATATTGCAGAAAATGAATGTATTAATTGATATACACTATTATAATTTTACGAGTATATTTTAAATATAAATCGATTTGTTTAGAGCGAGAGCGTATTTTCGGGTTATTGTCTCGAATCATGTCAAAAATAATATACACAGTTAACGCTGGACGCTAAACTTATTCGATATAAACTATCCATTATTGAGCATAGAATTAGTTTATAATATTATGTACACTTGCACATGTTTTTCCCATTAATTTAAAGCTTTGTGAATGTATTTATTGACTTTAATTTGTTAGTAAATTATACAACCTTCACTATAAGCCTTTTTTCCTCTATTATTAGCAATAGCCTATGTTTTTGTTTATACTAAGCTTTCATTATAGCTATCGGTTTTTCTATTAAAATATTTTTTTATCAATCAAATTGTCACGCTGCCTCTGCCTATGTTATTTTAGGAAACAAAATTTTCATATCGTCAGAAATTTACGGTTTAGTTGTTAACAAGTCTCTCAAAACTGTAAACAATTATTTTAAAATACTAAAATAGAAAAATAATATACCAGTATAATGTTTATAATTCAAAATGGAGACATGATTAATACCTAATAAATGTTTTACTTTTAGTATTATTTCGAATGACGTTATTATATAAAAAATTACGTATAAGAAAACGTGACTAGATACTTCAATCCAATTACCACAGACTAGATGATATCTATGAGAAATACTAGTAAGATGTTAGTCCTTTGATACCGCCATATTGTATAGAAATTAATAGATATTTTCATAGCCATTAATTTTATAAATACCTATTCAATATCAAAGTAATAAAAATCATTTAGGAATATTAGGACCCTTTCTAATGAGACAAATAATTACGTATTAAATTTTGTGACATTAAATTATATTATGATAAGAGGAGATTGACGAAACAGATGGAGACAAATAGAAGGACGAAACGACGATACAGAAAAATGTTCTGTTTAAAGAAGATATTATTTTAAAAAGGTTGTTTTATTGTGACTCGACATTTGACCTCAACCCGCCTAATTGTAAGTAAGAGGAGGGTCCAAGAGTGCCGACGACTGAATAAACTGAGCCAGTTGGCGGCTGCCCCAGTCGCCGTCACTATCCTAGCCAAAGAACTAATCTGTAATTTGTTATGGTTTCTACTGGTATAAATTTGGTCACCCAGTTTCCATGTTACAACCAGAAAAAGACAATGATAGATAAACATTACTTTGACGATTCTAGATAGGCTTACAAGACCGAGAAGTGACTTAGTCGCGTTTAGTTAATATTAGACCGGGTTCGTAATTTGATTACGATTAGCTACAGTTTGTAATAAGTAGAGTACAATGGGTCAAAATTTTTAAAATAATGAATCTTCTTGAAATACCAAATTGATACTGTCAATATATAGACCAAAATGTAAACACATTCAAATATCTGACATAACAACCTTTGTAATAACGAATGATGTTTAAAAAACATGTTTGTTATGAAGACTATGCGTCAAGATAGCCGGCACCTAGTAGCTTATGTACGAGTATGACGATGATTAATAAAATTGAATTTTTGACATTATAGGTCGGTTTCATCCTTAAGAAAGCTGTAGGGTAAGCTGCCTAGTGCCGATAACTGTAGAGCATGTATGAAGAGAATTGTGGATGTGAGGGAAGCTAGGGGGTTGTGTCAGGATCGTGGCAAGTGGCGCTCCTTTGTTTCTGCCTATTTCTGCCTGGCGTGAAAATGGCGATTGATTGATTGATTGATTGAGGTAGGTTTTCGTGTTAGCTTAAATACGTAGTACTTATAGGTTTTTATTATTGTAATGCAACATCTGACCTTGACTTATCTAGTTGTAAGCAAGAGGAAGTCTAAAAGCGCCTACAATTGAAAAAAACGACTCACTTTACTCGACCGCACTCAAGCCTGACATCAGGCTAGGTGTTATATGTTGAACCATAAAAAAAATGGTTTTGACAGTTAAACGTAATTAAATTACCTCTTCAGTTTATTTGTGTAACGTAGTGAAAATTAAGCGAATCAGATATGTTCTTTTTCTAAAAAAAAATAAAGACGCCGCAGCGAATTTTTTATATACTTTTTTATACTAAGCTACTAAAAACGTCTGTATTATGTGTATAAATCACATATATCAAAGATACATCGCGACTGGCAAGTGGTTCTGAACCGTGGGGCCTTGGTTCGCAAGACCATTTAATTAACTACTATTAAACCACGGTCGCCTTTATGAGTCTTAACTAGACAATTACGAGTCCCGCTATTAAAACGGACACAGCAAAACGATATTGTAAATACAAAAAATAAACATCGAAACGTCAATTTGTTTGTTGTTATGCGACACAGAAAAAGAAATATTATTAAATATAAAAATATTTTTAAATGTAACAAAATAATCAATTAAATTAGTCACGAGAATGTTAATAAACTGTAGAATGACTAATAATTAAAAATAACTCGTATTGTATTTACAAAGGAGTATAATGAAAATTGTATCATAATATAAACCTAGAGCCGCCATAGTGACGACGAGTTACAACCGCAAAGTGAGTCGGATTACGCACCCCCTTGGCTTGGTTCAAACAAGTCAATTTCAGATGTTAATGTCAGAGTAGTGGTAGAAAACTGAGAGCCACCTTATTGCCTACACCAGTTTATACCTATGCTTTTGCCGTCATGTTGCCTTGACACATTTTAAAGGCACCTAGAGTTATTAAAAAACGTGAATTCAATATCACGTTACACACAAAAAATGCCAGAAACATTAACTGACAGACTGACAACTAATCACCAACTTTCTGCCAACCACTATTAAATTGGTGTTAATATTTAAATTCTACTAGTTATCTTCAAACAATAAACTCTATTGTTCTTTATTGTATATGCCTAACTATTCTTGGTAGAACAAAATGTTGATATCTTTAACACACCTCACATCCATTGTCTCCAGAGTCAGGCTTCATTCGACTTTAATTTCATTTCAACTCCAATTTTCTGATAGATCATCAGCCTTCTTACGGGAGATGCATCTCTTACCTACGCTTAAATGTCCGAATAGAATATAACTATTTTTCTCGCAAAATAAAAATGACATTCATCCTTTTGTTCTTATCTGAATAAAAGGTAAATCAATATTGCAAGGTTAAAGATTTACGCCTGAAACCAATGTAGAATTAAAATGACAACCTGTACCTATATGTAATAATAATAAAGAACTATATAGTATTAATAAATAGTTCTTACACTATTCTATTAAAGATGCTATTGTTTCGATGTCGTTTCAAGAATATTATCGGAGGCTGTGTTTGAGTGACGGGTTCTATTTAAGTAAAATTATAGTAATTCAATATTGTGTGTACGAAAATGTTTTCCACATTCTTAATACGTCACAGACAAGGCGACCTTTAAAGGGTTTTATTTATTAACAATTAGAGAATCATTTATCAAAATAAATCGGCAGTAATCTTAGACATATTACGACTTTGCCATCGGATACGATAATTTTCTAGATATCCGATATACTCGTTGGCATGACAACATCTCCTTAATATGATATATTTGTAAATGTACGAGTACGTTATTGATATATTTTGAATAATATTAGTGTTCCTATTAAATAAATGTGGTTGAAATGTGTTCGGGAAATTTATATCTTGCGATAGTTACACCACTTCAAAATAAGTAATCAAGGCGACCGTGGTGTAGTGGAGAGCACGAATTCGAGCCTACCCAATGGTACCAATGTATCTTAGATATATATACTTTGGTTGTCCTGTTTCTATGATACAAGCAATTTAGTAGCTTAGCATAAAACTATAAATCAAGAAAATTAAAAAAAATGTTACTCGGTATTATTCCGTAAAGTCGCGTTCGGGATCAGCTAGAAAGTTGCCGGGACCAAGTAGGGTGGTTGTGGCTGCTATGTTACTTATTCACTGTAGTAGCAGTCTTTTTGTTCATGGACAGCACTCCGCACAACATCAAACGGGGTAGTGCTGAAATAAGTCGAGCCACAATATATATGTATATATATATATATATATATATATATATATATATATACATATAGACTGGGCACCGCTGCCTACTACCCTTATAATTGCGATCTTTTGTTCATTTATCTAAAAGATAGAATATACACAGGTGTTCGCCTCTGCCAATGTTATGGCGTTGTCATGGCGGCATTGTATTTTCAATCACGAAATCATTTTTATTCTCAGAAATACATATAGAAATATACGTTAATTTGTAGATGAATGTACTTGTACCTCGTCCTCGCAAAAAATATAATGAAAATTCGTGCGGGGGATTGACGTCATGCTCAAGTAGCAGACCTTAGCGACACTTAGGAGGGTTTAATTATGTATAAATATTAGGGATGTAGACGAAAATCCTATTATTAAATTGAGCCTCGATTCAATCATCGAGTTTAAACCAAAGTCTGGATTTGATAGCTGCCATTTAACTTAAAGTTTATTTGAAAGGTATTGACAGTAACGAACGCCGAAGGGAATGTACAGGACTTCAACTAGACATATTAATTTTATTCGTTGATTAACATCCGGTGGTCCATAACGCCTACTTTATATAAACATTACTAGTTTTAAACTTTTTCAATTTAAACGATATTATAATATTAAATTTAAGAAATAAAATTCTTCAAATTGTAATCTTGAGTAGTGCTTCTGACTGCACAAGTGGTGTCCAAGCATTAACACACAGGTGAGCTACTCAGAAAGTCCCTGGTTCATATCCCGGTCCGAACAAAAAAAAAATTCCATTTCATTAGATACACTCCTATTTAGTCATAGATTATATTTACTCCAGGTTGTTACTTGTCTAGTCTGCCAATGACTTAGTGACCCACCCGCGTTTTGGTTCAGCCAGGCACGACTGTCAGCCGTTTTGATTAACAAATTGCATATCCTGCGGGTATCATGGGAGTTAAAAGACAAGGTGGGAATAAGGTTAAAGAGTTTCTCAGAATATTCGTGTAAATATAAAAATGTGACGATCAAGAAAAAAATGTAAACCTTGTATGCATTAGAAGGTCACTATAAAGTAATTACCTCTTCAAGTTTCCCATAGTTTATGTGATAAGATCACAGAAAAAATAATAATTAAATGAGAAATAACAATAAGTTGATAACGACACAAGGGCGCACGGATTCGAACGAAAGACTACAAGACTATCATGTGACCGTTTTGTAATTGTGTTTTTGTTCCATCGTAATAAAGCGTAAAATGTTATGTAAATGTGTGTTTGTTATGTATACATATTGTTGGCGTTAAATATTAATTAGCTAAAAAAATTAATTGTATACTCCCAAATTATTAAAGTGAGTGCACCACCTAACATCCACAATTCTCTTCATATAGGCTCTATGGTTATGGGCAATGCAAACCCCTTTTTTATTACGAGTAGATCAGGGAACAATCTATTGAATCACCCCCATTTGATTCTTCCACTCACCTCTGATATATAAATCTCTTTCGTCAATATTCTTTCTTCCATCCTATCATTGTGCCCAAACCAATGGAAACCCAAACTCTTCTCAATCCCAAAGCTGAAGTTAAAGCCCTTAATATTTATCTATACCTATGTATCAATATGTATCTCTTCTCGTTGTAAATTACCGAGAAACTATTTTCCGATGGAAAATTGGAAAAACGGAAATAACTTTCAGAGCATAATTTAATATTCCGATACGCAACAGGATGCTAGGGAAATTGCGCTATTATAAAATAGGAATACTTGAAAGTTATATTTTATTTTCATCTGTATCTATGATCGATGATAACATGACAAAGCTTTAGAACCTTTAGGAGTAACTTTAATCAATCAATCAATGAAAATGTCACGCCTCAGTTTTCACAGGGATAGGCAGCAACAGTGGTGTGCAACTTTCCATGGTTATATACAATTATATCGCTTTCTTCTTTATACGAGATCTATGATTACTGCCCATCCCTTGTTTTTTTTAAGAATGTATTCGTTCTAATCCAAAACTATTTTTATATTGGCTTAACATTTATGACCGCACATGGCTGATGTTAAGGTGGAGTGCGATCCGTGACTGTCTGCAAGCAATATTCGTAAGTCATATCTAAATCTACCATCACTGTATTACGTGTCTACCTAAGGTCAGGAGACTGGATGAAACTGTAAACAACTTTTGAAATTCGAGTACATCAAAGTAATGAAACGACGTAGATATTCATAAAGCAACTATGTAGGTAATGTTCACATACACATAGGAACACAAAGGTACTTATGTAAATTCCATTCTACATTCCAGTCATATTCCTAATTATTAAACACAGAGTCCATACCACTAGATAGCGCATAAGCACCTCTCCCAAGCGACACTGATCAAACAATCAATCAAATTATCAAGCTACAATTTATTTACACAACTCTCTCGTTTCCTTTACATCTACAATTTTTTTTATACAGAATGAGTAGATCGGTCTTTTATCCGCAATGTAAAATTTTGGTTAAATTCATAGTTTTATTGAGTCGAACTATGGTGGTTTGTATTAAAGTTACCGAGTATCATTAGTACTCGTATATTTATTTCACTTTGCGCGCCTTTATTTTGAATAGCTTAGCTTGTGTCGAATAGAAATTTTTTTTCATGTATATTTATTTCTTTTTAAAATTTTTGGCATATTCTAATGTTAGTATTGTTAGGCAATTCTTCTACGACTATGTCTTACTAGTAGCTGTACAGGTTTGGTTTAGGATTTCAAACAAGCACTACAGCGCAATTTAACTAAGTTTACGATATTATATAATATGATAATTTTTTGTTTTTAAGACTTTGCTTTCCAATTTCTTGAGTATTGTCGCGTGAAAAATCCGACTTATTTTACGGTTACCACAGTCGCCGCCACAACGCCTGTCGAGGGCGCTTTCCAATGCCCAGACAATGATGGATAAATTTCCTTTTGATATATCAAAAATACGAAATGTAAAAACTGTAAAATACACGAAGTGTAAAATGATGACGATATTTTACCTACACGGTCATATCAATTAAAATATTTTATATACGCGCTGCGTTACAAATGAGATTAATTATTGTTCCCCGGCCCCGTGGCATGTTTATTGAATTAAATCAGCCATCTCGTGAATTTAGTTACGAATAGTAATTTCTAAGAAGTCATATAATAGAACAAAATTCATTACAAAATTATAAATGTTAATTATAAATCAATAATGAAAATTAGAAAAACTTCACGGCTGCGACTGGGCAATGAACGCGGCCTTTGTCACTTAACGCGCGACCTTTTTGACCACTGATCTACACAGTGATACGCACATACAGTTGCTTCCAAATTCTACTATCCTATCTTTTTATCGCGCAGTTCATACAATGCCTCACATATTGGATTATATAAATATTTTACAATTGGAACAGTAAATATAAATTAATAATTTTCCAAAAGCATTTCCTGTTTTCATCTATAAAACTTGAGCGACCGACGTAAAGAATACATAACTTAGTCTTGCCATTTCAGGAAGTTCTAATACTCGTACCCTGACCTCTGTTTATTACTTATCAGTAAGAGAATAAAATAAAATATTTCCTATTTTCTTGACAACTGTACATTTTCCCCTAAATCTGGGAATATAGAATTAAAACTCTCCAAAAGTTGAGGTTAGTCCAATAAATGTGTCCAATAAAATAGTCCGAAGTGTGGTCCATGAATGAATGCCACTGCTAATACAATTCAACAACTGTGAGTAGCAAATCACATCCACTATGCCGGCCTATAATAGATGGAACCTAGATGGAAAAACGGTCTGTATACTTGTAAGTGGTGGATCGGCAGGGTGGGTACCACTGCCTACCACTCTTTGATAACCAGACCCGAAGCAAATATCCATCTCTTTTTTTATTAACTAATATTTGCAATATTTAATATTATTAAATATTACAAATAAGAGCTATGAAACAAATATTTTGCTCCGACCGGGGATCGAGCCTGGGACTTTACGCGCAACAAACCAACCGCTAAACCGTTCGTCCACGCCTGTCGTCATACTACATATTATAACTGTTCTAGTGGCTATCATACGTGCCACATCAATATTTCTGTTTCGTATATTAAAATAAATATTATCTTTTAATTAATTTTGTTAAGTACCAATATGTTTGTTGAATGTGGATAGTGAGACCGCAGAAATATTAAGTGGGCTTTTAAATTAATTATATATTGCGAATTGGAAAGCATACATTAAATGTCAATTTAATGTATGTTTGAGCTTTATTTCAAAGGTCAGAGGTAGATAATATTTTCAAGAGTACAAGTGTTTACTTGTGGCATAAATTGAAGCTATATTTTTATTTATTGGAGACATAAGAGGATATTTGAAATGCTATTATGAGTTGATGGAAATTTAGTATAGGTCTTCCTCTTATTGTGGTTTTAACCTTTTTTTCTTATTGAAGCGTGACAAGTAACCTCGACTTGCCTGATGGTAGCCAAACGGGAGGTCCAAGAACGCCGACGACTAAAAAGTTTCATTTTACCGTTGCCTCAATTGCCGTAACTATACCGGCCAAAAAACTTATCAGCGGTTTCTTACTAAAGTCAGTTGCAAAAAAGTATATTTAATTTTAACACCCATCAAATACTATTTTACTAAACGTCACATGATATTTTGTTAACTAAAGGCCATTGGGCCTCAACAACAATTTGCCTAATTTGACATGTGGTTTGATTATAAAGTCCTTTCAAATTTAACTCCCTTAAAAAAAAGCCTTTGTGCAACTGACTTTTGTTTCTAGCCATGGAAGCTTATCTTTACTTCGCAATAGATTTCTGACGTTAACAACAGAAGAAACATTCGCTAGCGCGGCAAAGCAGATCCGACCTATGCTAGCGGATATATTTAACTGTGGTAATAAGCTACCTCGCTACCCTTATATCGCAATGTAATTAAGGATTAGTCTGGTACAGGTCCCACTGGGAAATGCAGCTGGGGCAGTTTACCTATAAAATATATCCTCATTTACAAGAGTAGTTCCAGTTTAGTGTGACCAGCTTCAGACTGAACTTTACCATTAGGCGGTGTGCGACGTACCTACCCTATTCAATAAATTAAGTCGTGATATTTAATCTTCAAAGATGTTTAAGTATTAAGAAATTTCTGTAAAAGTATTACCTTTATTTAAAAGGAATACTTTATAAACTAATAACAAGGTAGAAAAGCTTCTTTAATACTTATTTCTTCTTATAAAATTACCTTTATTCTAGTAAGTACGTTATTTCATTACATTTTCCTCCATCAACTCCAACATAAAGTACTGTCCCTATTATTCCCTATTGTACATAGTACTTCTAACATTATGTAGGAATAACGGCGCATTTTCCTACATTGTAGTATGAAAGTGAATACTGGGTGGGTATTCCGCGCATGAAATTAGGTCTAATGCTATAGAAATGTGGGTATTAAAGAAGTGCATGAGGGGTTATCTATGCAGATAGAGTTTTGCGTGATAAATGTGACTTGAAAGAGGATGTAGAAAATGTAGTGACAAATATTAAGAAAGGTACGTTTTGTTGGTTCGGGCACATTGAAACGATAAATGAAAGAAAATTAACAAAGGATACTTATGATGGGGATGACCCAGAATATTGAGTATGTAGACCTAGGATACAAGAGAATATAGTCAAAACTTGTTTTGGTCTATCAATTTGGGAAGAGAGGTTTGACTGTTTAATTATTTGCTCAATCAAATGATATTGTGACTTGACAACTGAAGGGTAAGCAAGAGGAAATCCAAGAACTCTGACGACTGCAAAAGCTATCTCAGTTTACGGTTGCCTCAGTCGCCGTCACTATGCCGGCCAAAATCTATGTTTCGTATTCTTCTTAAAAGGCGAACTAAATACCTTTAGACATTTTCTATCAGTTAACCTTTTAGATATGAATTCTTTCATGTATAAGTAAATAAAAATAAATCTCATACATATGTTATTATCAATCAATCAATGGGAATAGGCAGGCAATGGAGCGCCACTTACCACGATCCTTACACACTGGATATGTATAGGGAGCCACTCGAACTAAATTGTTAAACATTATTAACATAACACTTTTATTGATAAGTAGAACTATCAATAAAAGTGGGACAAACAAGAAAGGTGAACAAGTAGTTTTAAGAACTATAGTATAATATAATTTATAATACAACTTTGTACTGATTAGTTACAGTTTCATGTGCTTCTACTATTTTTTTATATTATTTTCGTAAAAGGTTCTTTATCCAATTATGCAAGAGTGACTTTGACGGAATAATATCTCTAAGTATAAATGTATAGTGTTGTAATTTTGTTATATCCCTTTACAGATTAGATTATATTTCAATTTTATTACCTTACTATGACTTACGTATATATTTATAGCAGCAGCACTGTTGTATAAAATAAAATAAAATGTAATATGGAAAGGTTAGAAGTCGCAACCCACTCACATATTGACTAGCAAGAAATTTCAATAAAATTTTCTGCATTTCAAAGTACACTTCAGTAATTTGTTCAGTCAAACGTGAATATAGACTATTTATATAATATATTATACATACTGCATGCTCTGTCCTATATAGACTATATATATAGGACAGAGCATACATAGGCGTTTTCCTTTGTCAGCGTCTTTATACTATTTTGACCATTATGAGAGACATTTGACAACTGGTGTGGCGTATTGGTAACGCACCAGGGCGCTAATTCTCTTAATATATGACAGCGAAATAATGAACTTGCACTAATATTTGACATCTTCGTAACCAATCAGCGAATAACAAAAGCGACCGTGGTGTAGTGGCAGTGCAATGGTCACGATAATCCGGTAGCACGAGTTCGAAACCACCCACCGGTATCAATGTATATTTGATATATGTACTTTGATTGTCCTGTTTCTATGATACAAGCACTTTAGTAGTAGCTTACTCCAGGAAAGCGCCACATTCCACGGTCCTGGCACAACTCTTTAGTTTTTTTCATATTCACTATTTTCTTCATATAAAATATCTACATATACCCTTGGATTTTCAAGAAAGTCACCGGTTTGATCAAAGAACTAGGTATAATGTTCTAAGAATTGAGACCTCTATTGGCGAGATGCTCTGTGATTTGTGTTTAAGGTTGCATCTTGTTAGAATACAATTTCTTAGAGTTTAGTCATGTGTAATGATAAAGTAAATCAACTTTCCTCTATTTGAAATAGTTATTCATAAGTTTCTATTCAAATAAGATAACTTTAAAAACTCGTATAAATCATTACAATTATGAGATACTTTTTTTATGTTATTATTATTATATATTTCTTTAGTAGCGTTATCTGGACTTGAATTACTTGATAATAATCACGGTGAAGGTTTTTTTTTTATTGTGACTCGTCATATGACAGCACCCAGCTCGTTATTAATTGGAGTGCGGTCCATGAGGGGAAGTGACTGTTGCTACAGTTAACTAACTGAAAATGGCGGTCGCATTTACTATGCCGACCTAGTTGGAAACGAAATCTTTCCGGAATCCCGAAACGTGACTGAGTCGCTTGATGTTTAGAATAGATTAAATCAATCAAATTATCACGGCTTTATCACAGGGGTAGGTAGGTAGAGACAATAAAGCGGCACTTGCTACAATCCTGTCCTAAAATATGGATTAAATATATTTTTATTTATAGTCGTTATTGAGTCGAGTTGAATAAAACATGTTTAATAACAAATTAAGACTTGTTTTAATCTATATCAATTGGTCAGTTAGGCAGCATAGTGGATACGGTTGCTGAT
Source organism: Tinea trinotella (assembly GCA_905220615.1). Classification (NCBI taxonomy): domain Eukaryota; kingdom Metazoa; phylum Arthropoda; class Insecta; order Lepidoptera; family Tineidae; genus Tinea; species Tinea trinotella. The sequence goes on from HG992305.1 coordinate 19,670,100, forward strand.
TGCATACATTGCTCGTTTGCACTTGAAATGTAGAAAACAGAAATCCCGTTTCAATATAACCAACCCCATCTACGATAATTATACTCCATTGAATTTGCAATTTCATTGATAGCAAAGACTGACGACCTACCCCATCGAACAAAAAGCAACGAGGTTAAGCTTCGAGCGAAGAGGGAAACTTGACTTTATTTCACTATTGCACTGCATATTGTACTTTATTCCTTTAGGTTTAGGATTGAGTGTTGTTTGTGTTTTTGTTGTATGGGGTTTTTGGTCAGTATTTATTTGATGACGTCACGTATTTGGCTAGACACAAAGGCATTAGAAGTTGGTTTATGAAAATGGTTGAGAATAAAATTATCTAGAACATTCTTGATCAAATTGTGACATTTTAAATAAAGCAGGATTCCACAGTAATACTGATAGAAAAGCTGAGCTGTGTCACGATCATGAAAGGTGGGAGCATAATAGTGTGATTGATTGATTGAATTTTTTTATTAATTGTGAATCTGAGTATTTTTTTCTTTTATTCGCTTTGCGCTGTTTATTTTATAGAGTTACGCCTTGTTAGCGAATTAATTGCTATGCGTTGTCTCTGCCTATCCCTTTGGTAATTGAGCCGTGAAATTTTGATTGATTGATTGATAATAAAAAATAAACTAGAAAATTCATTATTATTTTTCAGATATTCACTTCGTTTAGCATTATTCGAAAATTATACTAAGCCAAAAAAGTTTATATTAATCAATCATTCATTCACGACTTTATTCCCATAGAGATAGGCAGAGACAATGGAACGTGTCAGGATCTTGGATTTTGTATTATTGGATTATTATAATTGTTTAAACGTTTAGGTTCTTTGACTACGCTTGATATGTGAGATCGTTTTAAACCTCTTAGTTCGTGTGACTGTTTTAATACTGAACTAACATTAAACTAAGCGAATTTGGCCGGCATAGTGTCAGCGGCGAGTGAGGCGATCGTAAAAAGTAACGGTTTTTTTTAGTTGTCCGCTCTCATGGACTTCCCCTTGCTTACTATCAGGCAAGAAGAGATCAGACGTCGCGTCTAAATAAAAATAAACTAGTTTAGTATAAGAACACATATAACATTAATAAGAAATATGAAAAACAAGTTTTGTGTGTCTTAGTAATTTATTTGCACGTCTACCTCTATTTGTACTTTAAGGTCTACCTATTTCTGTACCATGAGGTTTGTCGCTCTCAACGATAAGGTTTGCCACTCCCAGCTACAAGGTTTGCCACTTTCAAGCACAAGGTTCGCTACTATAACCCATAAGGTTTGTCATTTTTAACCATAAGGATTGTTACTCTTAACCAACTATAAGGTTAACCACTCTCAATCATAAGCTTTGCCACTCTCAACAATAAGGTTTGTCCCTCACAACGATAAGGTTAACCACTCTCAACCACACGGTTAACCACTCTCAACCATAAGGTTTGCCCCTCTCAAAGATAAGGTTAACCACTCTCAACCATAAGGTTTGCCACTCTCAACGATAAGGTTAACCACTCTCAACCATAAGGTTTGCTACTCTCAACCATACGGTTAACCACTCTCAACCATAAGGTTTGCCACTCTCAACGATAAGGTTAACCACTCTCAACCATAAGGTTTGCTACTCTCAACCATACGGTTAACCACTCTCAACCATAAGGTTTGCCACTCTCAACGATAAGGTTAACCACTCTCAACCATAAGGTTTGCTACTCTCAACCATACGGTTAACCACTCTCAACCATAAGGTTTGCCACTCTCAACGATAAGGTTAACCACTCTCAACCATAAGGTTTGCTACTCTCAACCATACGGTTAACCACTATCAACCATAAGGTTTGCCACTCTCAACGATAAGGTTAACCACTCTCAACCATAAGGTTTGCTACTCTCAACCATACGGTTAACCACTCTCAACCATAAGGTTTGCCACTCTCAACGATAAGGTTAACCACTCTCAACCATAAGGTTTGCTACTCTCAACCATACGGTTAACCACTCTCAACCATAAGGTTTGCCACTCTCAACGATAAGGTTAACCACTCTCAACCATAAGGTTTGCTACTCTCAACCATACGGTTAACCACTCTCAACCATAAGGTTTGCCACTCTCAACGATAAGGTTAACCACTCTCAACCATAAGGTTTGCTACTCTCAACCATACGGTTAACCACTCTCAACCATAAGGTTTGCCACTCTCAACGATAAGGTTAACCACTCTCAACTATTAGGTTTGCTACTCTCAACCATAAGGTTTGCTTACTCTCAACTATAAAGTTATAACCACTCTTGACCATAAAGTTTGCCACTCTCAGCCATTAGATTCACCACTGGTTGAACCATAAGGTTTAGTACTCTAAACCATAATTAAAAACATCGTTCAGAGTACCAACCCAATGAATTAAAAACATATTTTTGTGGTATGAACTGTTTTAATGAAAGTGTCTTCTGCCTACCCGTATCATATCATTTTTTTTAAATAAATTTTCACACAACAATAGCACTCGTAAATAGTACTATAAATTAAGATAAAATTGTAAATATATTTATGAAATTAATTGAGTAAAAAATTATTTTCTTAAATTATACGAGAATATAGGTAAGGAATAGTAAAGTATAGGTAAAAATAAATTATAAATATTTATTTGCATAATATTTATTTCTTCTCGCTAAAATTACCAGTTCATCTATATTCATGTAGGAACAATGTTCGCCTACCACTTAAAAAACAACGCCGTGAAGATACCGAGGAATAGCTTGAAGCACCTAAAATCTTCTTTGTACTCGTTTCAATTATTAAGTAAATACCTAAAAATGTATTTATACGCTTCTTATTCAACTTGGATAGGCAAAAATAATAGAAACAACCGTTTTTTGTTGGTATGTTAGTTGGTATGAATCTATTTATAGCATATCTTCAGGAGTTTTTCTTCAAAAGTACGCCAGGATCTGTTTTGTATTCACACCTCCAATTTCTTTAGATAAGTAATCTAATCTAGAATAGTAATGAAATGGCGCTAACCTTGAAACATCTCAACAGAGTCTTGAGACAGCACCTGGAACCTGGAACGGGCTCCTGGATACTCCACCAGATCTCCAACCAGCTCTCCAACCAGCTCTCGAACCAGCTCACAAACTCCAAGGAGACCTAATAAAATAAAATAAAAACTAAATAAGGGTTTTAAAAAACATCATTAATATAAAGAAATAAAAACACTGATTTTTTATATAAATTTATTTACAATACAATAAAAACAATGTAATTATAAATCCAATTTATTTAAAAAGAAACCTACCTTTAGGCTTAGTTCCAGCAGGAACGGGAACCAAGACCGTCAAGGACGTCTGCAACAAACAAAATAAATTTATAAATACATTTTTTAAACGGGGATTTTTTTTAAAAGCAGGGGTACCAAAGTTATAATCAAAAAGCATGTGTGGAGAAAAATGTAAATGTGAAGGAAGCAAGAGAGTTGTGTGAGGATCGTGGAAAAACAAAGAAGGAGCGCTCCCTTGTCTCTGCCTATCCTTGTGAAAATTAAGGCTTGTATTATGATGTATTTGATTACAACACATTTTGTAAAAGAAACACAATTATTAAATAAATAAATGTAGTAGCTATATAATACAGCAGTTATTATATACATATCGGCTGTAAAAACCGTAGAGGATAGAAATGAAAAAAAATAAAAAGAAAATAGTTTTCAATGAAATAATGTAAAACTTTACGTCGGCCGGTATTGTTAAAAGTATACTCGAACTAACTTTTACCGCACATTACAAAAAAGCGCGCCACTCAATGGAAAATTATTGTAATAAGATAATTTATAAATAAAAAATATATATATATATATTAAAAGTACATAATTAAAACAATATAATTAAAATATTTATATATTATAATAAAACATTCAAACATTAATTTTTCATATATTTTAAAATTAATTAAATGAAAAAAAAAACAAATTAAAAAAATTAAAAATAATAAATTTACCTGAAAAAATATTCGCAGCAAGCAACTGATTCCTCCAAAGCCGGGGGAGAGTTTTCTAAAGGTGCACCGAAGTTCCCTTTTGATCACGACCAGCAGCCAGAGCGTTGTGACAAATCTCCACTACCCCTTACCGTCAGGGGTGAGGTACCTGCGCAAAGCCCACTCACATTGCAGTACACTTAGACCATTTAACCTATAGAGGTCGCAACACGTTAATTACACGAACGTTTTTTGTGACAGGGGGACGATGTACACTCATCCACAGGTTAACCAAACACTATAAACACACACACTATAAACACACACACTAAAACAATTAAGAAAACACTTGTTTGTTACACACACGCGCACACACACCAAAATACAAAAGTTCATTATGACGCCATCAATTCAAATCAAATCAACTTGTCTCGCCTTTTTCCCACAAGGATAGGTGGACAACTCCCTCGCTTTCTTCACATTCACAATTCTCTTCATACAAGCTCTACGGTTATGGGCACTAGGTAACCCAGCTTTCTTGAGGATGTCTCTGATTTGGGTCTGTCTCCAACGCACAACCACGTCAATTACACGCATTAATTCTCAAAGTAGTAGAACAGACATCGAAGCACACTTTCCACAATCCTGGCACACCTCTCCTGTTTCCTTCACATCCACAAGTCTCTTCATGGATTCAGGTCCTGCTTAAAAAAATGATTATATTATGAACAAAAATAAGATATTGTCTAAGAATGCTTTGTTTGCTCCGTTCTATGGTTTAATGGTCTAAGTAGTAACATCATCATACAAAGTAAACAACAAGCAATTACCATTTTACACACCACATCTCTAGATTCATTTTGCTTTAAAAATGAGAATTACCACAGTAAAGTACACATCTAGATATTTCTAAATATAAAGTAAACAAAATTCGAATAAATACTAGTGAGAAGAAAAACTAATTAATACAAACTATCACGCCTCGATTATCACGCCTCAACGATAGGTTGAGATATGGATCTATACAACTCTTTCCTCACATCTCTGTGGAGGTGGGTACTGTTTTTTAAAGAATATCCGTGAATGATCAGGGATTATTCTCCCAGATAAATACTCGTACATGTTAAGACATTTTTACACGTTGCGGTTGCCGGGTAGTCGGGGATGGATACCCGGCACTAAATGTATGGCTATATAGAAAGCTACTCATGTCGTCGCCGTTCAGTTCGCCGCCGAGTATCCGGCGTAGACCACCCGGCAACAGGGACTAAAGGATAAAAGATATACACAAAATAATGAATAAAATATATTAAATAATAACGTCTTTAATGACATAATCCAACCACCCCAAATTTCATATTCAAATTTTAATAGTTGGCAAATTTCCAATATTCAAAGAACCGGTTAGTGCATAAATTTCAAAACTACGATATGGGCTAAACCTCCTAAATTTTCAGTTAAAATTCTGGAACAACTAAGAACTGTTCTCACAAATATTTTATTCAACTACATACCTTAAAAGTTCAGGTAGCTGTTCACAGCAATCATTATTTCCTAGACTTCTTATGTAATTTTTATTTATTAAAATGAAACAAAATAATTGTTAATAAAAAAAGAGGCGGATATTTGGTCTGGTGGGAGAAGTAGTACCAATACTTACTAGTAAACAGACTGGTCGCGTTTCGGGATCAGCTTGTAAGTTTCCAGTTCCAACTAGGCCGGCATAGTGAATGTGACTGCACTTAGTTATTTAACTGTACTAGCAGTCACCTCCATTCATGGACCGCATTCCAGCTTAACATCAGGCGGGATGTTGTCATAATAAAATAGTTATCCTAATTTTGAATGTATACGTTATTGTATGTCTCGACTCACGCCTTAACGGTCTTATATTTTACGGTCTGATTTATCCCAGATCTTATTCTTTAAATCTAAGGATAAAATATTTTTACCAAGTAATTTAAAATTTCTTTAATCGCTTAACGAATTTAAATGAAAATCGGTACACAAAATCTTTTTCCAGAGGATTATATATTTTTTATTTAACCTCGTTGTGTCTTTCGACAACATTATGTCAAGCAGAGGTTTTTTGTACTCGCCATATGATAGCTCCCCGCTTGATGTTAGCTGGAGTGCGGTCCATGAATGGAGGCGACTGCTACTATAGTTACATAACTGTAAGTAGCAGTAACGTCACACTATACCGGCCTAGTTTAAATCGGAAACTTACAAGCTGATCCCTAAACGGGATTAAATCTTTTAAAGGTCTGTACACTTAAAAGTAGTGGTATTACCACGGACCGGTAAATAAAAGGCCTACCACTTCTAAAGTTAAGTATGATATATTATTACCTGCTTGCTTATAGTAAAATTGATCTGTTCTTGAATATTATAAAATAAATATGTTTGTCCACTTGTAAGATCCACTTGTCCTCAATCAGAGCTAAGGAACGACTGGCGAATTTTAAACTTTAAATTGATATTGCTATAATGCATCTCTCTCGCATGACAACTAACTATGTTGCTTACATTATAGTATATAACATTCGATGTTCAAAATAATATAAACAAAAGCGTAAGTCACAAAAATCCTTATCATCATCCTCATCATTAATTGTCACGTCTAAGTTACCACAAGGATAGGCGAAAGGAGTAATTATGTCACGTGAGGTAACTATATTTATATATTTTATGTAGTATAATTTTTTTCCTAAACATACACCATTAAAATTTTCATTAAAAAAGCATTGTCATTTTCAAACACATTCATTCTTTTGTTTATATTCTATTTGTGTCAAAATAAAAAAGAACAATCTTCTACTTGATTCCAATGAATGCGTTTCAATTTCAATCCTTGGCCACGTAGCGTCAAGCAATTTTATAATGTTTAATCCAGTACGCCCATAATCTTAATGTAATATAAAGAGAATTGTGAAAGTGATGAAAGCGTTGTGTCAGGGTCGTGGAAAGGGCCGTTCCATTTTTCTGCCTATTGTAGGAATTAATATAATGGTGAAAATGAAGGAATCAAAAAGAGTTGTGTCAGGATTGTAGAAGGTGGCGCTACCTAATTACTGCCTAACCCTGTGGCAAAAGAGGGATAACAGTTTATTAAGTCTTAATCCTCCTTACATCTGAATTATTTATTAAAAATTGTAAAACCTTTTTGTTTATAGTATAGGTTAAGTATAACGTTTAAATTACTAAACATCTATACCGGCATACTCGTGAAATTCTAAACTCTTCCCGGTACAATCACTTCTAAGAACAACTATGTTTTAGGACGTACTTTGTAACCTGTATTACATTGTAGTACTAAGCTCTTAATAATAATGGATTCCATAAGTCACGGATGGCTGTTCATAATGCAGTACTTGTCCCAACGTTAATGTATGAAAGTGAATGTTGGGTGTGGCAGAAGAAGCATGAAAGTAGAATTAACGCTGTAGAAATGCGATCGTTAAGGAGTGTATGTGGAGTGACGATAGCGGATAGATAAGGAATAGCACAGTGCGCGATATATGTGGTTTGAAAGAAGATGTAGTGACAAGGATTGACAAAGGAATGCTTTGATGGATGCACATGAAAAGAATGAGTAAAAGTAGATTAACGGTTAACGAGTTTAATTTAATGTGAATGGATGCGTTATCCTTGTGGGAAAATGGGGTGACAATTTGATTGATTGATTGATTGAAATTAACCTCAAACTGTAATCTATTTCCAATTTAGCTATGTATTTTCTCCATATAAATAAATAAGTAGTATTTGCACTAGTTACGGATTGTCTTCTATTTATGTCCGGGAAATCTCCTCGTTGCCTAATTGACTTTGACACATTCAATGAGGCCAGCATAAGACGAGCATACACCGTACTTTACGTTACAAGTTTATATCTATATTAGCCGCGCCGGTAGATTAGATATGATACGAAAAAGTTTTTTAACTGGCAGAGCCACAAAAATCAAAGACATTGTTTATAATGATTGGAATATTTACTTTTTAAATATTACGTTTCTGCTTAATAGTATCATAAATTAAATAATTTAATAATTTTAAACATTAATGTTTTTTTTATTTTACTTACAATGTGAACTTTGTTCACCCTCAGTTCGTTATGTACAGCGAAATTGAAAAGTTTAGAATTTTAATAATATTAATTTTAATAACCCTTATTCATATCGATTCGGGCATCGATTCTGTTAATTAATTTAAAAAAAAGCAGTAACATTGCGTTGCACTGATATTTGACATTTTATAACCAATCAGCGAATAAGAAATCAATAGGTAAACCTAAGAATTTAGGTTGTTAAGACAGAGAACGAGCCCTAAAATAGATACAAAATACAACCGTGTATACTATTTTCACTTTTGGCATTAAAAAGACGTCAGAAGGGGATGAATATACATTTTTACATTCGTAATTTAGAAGGTTGTCACTAGTTTTGATGACCATTTGACAACCTAATTTGACAGAATAACAAATGTAATTAAAATACTTCAAAAAATGAGACAAATAACAATGAATTAGTTCCTTTTTTAGCACAGATTCTATTCTTTCCAAATTCTTTGGTTATAACGCATAATATTGTCTATAGAGTAGAATTTGACTATGTACAAAAACCTGATATCTTAGGACCACGTGTTCACGATGACCATGCGATCTTTTCGATTTATTAATCAGTCATATTCATTCCAAGCACAACCCTATTACTAATCATAAACCATCGACAAAAGAATTATTTACACAAATGCCAAATTCCAAAAAAAAATGCTCTACACGTTATTTGGTAAATTGGCTATACTAGGTTAGGTGGAATATGTCACTCTATTTTTTATCTGTATCTTTTTAATCCTAATTAATTATTTTGTTTACATTGTTGCCCATAAAAAATATATAAAGATCTAAAGTTCCGTGTTATAATTGTTTTAAAAAAACTTTCTGACAGCTGCCATATGTCACATGATAACTATAGTAAGGAAACGAGCTAAATAAACGCGCTAGGAATGCAGTTGTGACATAATGGTCACGTTTATATTATGAATAGTGAAGTAAAATGAGTAATGTCGACGCAAACAGATTTAGTTATTATATTAAAAATTATAAATGTGTATTAAATTGAAGTATAAACATTAGACAGCAACAATTTTTAATGAATTATATATTAATTTAATTTTGAGAACAGTGACTGCATATTTTACTTACTTTTTCACACATTTTAATCACGTTTCTAATAATGATTCTAGTCTGACTCCGGATGACGAATCTCTTTTATTCAATTAACTCACTAATGTTTCAATTATCAAACAAAGAAAATATGGGCACGTTTTTATCGATATTAAATAACATCGCCGAGCTATGAGCGTCACTAATAGCGGCCACAAAGATACGGGTGGGGGTGTCTGACGCCCCACCGCACCTTAGCCCCCGAATCTATTTAACTCGTTTATTATGTATAAATCGTTATTTTTAAAATGTATTTTAAATAATTAATTTTTTTTATTAAAGAATGTGTGAAATAATTTTAATTTTAAGTCACAATGTATTTTTTAACGTAAAACTTTAAGAAATAGTTGTTAAATTTATCAGATTCATTTAGGTAAAAGTGATATTACTGTGTTATTTGTATATATTTATTATTAAGAGTCAGGGTAGGTTAAAAAGTATATAATTAATTAAGTGATATAGTTGAAATGATAATAAAACCTAATTATATTACCCGTTTGTGATATTATCAAGTTATGATGTGATATATGGTCATGTCGCAGGTTATTAGAAGACTTAAAACTTTTTTAGTCTTTATTGATAAATTTATTTCAATAATCAATGATACTGTTCTTTTTAATAAATTAACTTAAATTAAATTTTGTTTTAATACTCCTATTATTTATGATCCGATCAAATCGGAGACATCCTCAATAAATCTGGGTTGCCTAGTGCCCAGCTCTTCATACAACCGTATTGCGGCGAAGGGACATCCCTAAGATGTCAAGTCTGTCCGAAGTACCGAGGGAGATGTTACAAAGAAGGAAGGGGGATAAACGGGGATTTTTTCGTCGAGAACGCGCACACCTGAGTCTTGTCTGCGTTAAACTGAACCAGGTTCTCGACGCCCCAATGGGTAATACAATCAAGAACCCGGTTCAGCTCCGCTACAACAGACCCTCTCATATCGGCTATCTCCTGTTTTCCGGCTGCGGGGCGGGCAGTGTAGCGTCCATGCACCGTGCTGTCGTCTGCATAGCAATGAATGCTGGATCCAAGATCCAAGCAAGGAACAAGGTTGGCGACAGCACGGAGCCCTGAGGAACGCCCGCGTTCACCGGCATCCTGCGCGAAGCACTTCCATCCACAACAACGCGAATGGAGCGGCCACACAGGAAGTCGGCTATCCAGCCACGCAGACGGTCAGGTAAGCCGTATGCCTCAAGCTTGGAAAGAAGGGCCTTGTGCCAGACCCTGTCAAATGCTTACGATATATTTTCGTGGTCTTCGTAACAATTACAGGTCAATTAAAAAGTGTTTGACGATCATTCGGTATGTTTAAACTAAAATAAGGCAAATAACTCATTAAATTAAATAATAGGAAATTTGATTCAAACCAGTGCTTACTACTAACCTTTTAAAGAATATTTGTTATATTTTATTACTGATTTAATTTCAATAGCATTCAATTCTATACATTCACATAGAGTTTTTCCGATCAAGTTATTGAATTCTTTTTGTCTAAGAATTTATTGTTATGTTTTGTGTAATAATAAAACGGGATTCTAATTTAGTGCTACAGGTTTTTGTCGGTCACTGGTAGTGTACCAAAGGCAATTCTTTTGAATATGATTATTTTTGTTACCTGCATGGCATTCTTGATAAATTTACTAATGAGATTTTAGAAACGCTTTGTTTAGATATAGATGGTTGTTTGGTAAAGACAATTACCATTTTTTATTACTACTTGGTTTATCAAAAACAAAAATGAAAAAAAATAAGGGCACTACTTCTTTTTACCCGCCTTTAGCGAAGCACCCGATAATTGGGAATAATTTCAATCTGGTGTGATTCAAACATATTTTTTTCTTCAAAAGTACTAGAAATAATAATTATAATAAATACTATGATAAACATAAAGTGTTTCATCTTCGTCCACTAAAGATATTATAACGGAAGTTTTCTTTGCCTGCCTACTAGGCTTAGTTTCCTTTGCCTTCCCAAAAAGGAAGAATTGAATAGAAGAAGAATTAGAAACAGAGCTTCGCGCACATGGACGAATAATGTGATTATTCGTCCATGTTCGCGCATGACCGGTTATGTCATATGACGTGTGACGTCGGTTATTTTATTTTTATTTTAAATTAAAATGTCTTGTTTTATAAAATGGTGTAAAAACAAATCCACAATTTATCATTAGCAAGAAGGAACCACATTTCATAGGTAGGTAAGTAAGCGATTACAATAATTTAGTTATTATAATCGTAGAGCTTGTATGAAAAGAATTGTGGATGTGAATCCACAATTCTTGGATGTGAAGGGAGTTGTATCAGGATCGTGGCAAGTGGCGCTCCATTGTCTCTGCTTATCCCTGTTGGAGTTTGACAGTTTGATAGTTTTTTTTTTCTCTAGCGCCATTTTAGATGGTATTAGGCAATATGCTAATTTGATATAATAAAATAGTTTCGCTGAACTATACTAAATAAGATTATTTTCGTATTATATTTATATTATTGTTTAGATACATATTACGAGTATTAAAACGTATAATTACACGGGTGGACGCATAGATATATATATATATCTTTTTATTTATATCTATGGGAGGACGTTTGTTTTTGTCAAATGAGATCTTTTTGTGCAAGAAAAGAGAGTCTGGCACCGTTTATGGAGACACAATGCGCGGCGCAATTTCGCCCGGTACAAACAATTATAATTAAAGAATGGTAGGCAGTGGTATTCAGACAGCTAATCCGGGGTAGGATGTGACTGCTACTTACAGTTATTGAATTGTAGTTGCAGAGACCATTCATTCGGCGGTGTGCTGTCTGATGTCGAGTCACAATAAAATAAACAAATAATAATTTAATCTAACTTAACGGTATTATATTATATACCGGTAAGTAAAATTTTTGTATAACGAAAATAATTGTTATCTGTGCTTAATTAATAATATAGAATAATAGATTTAAACTAATATTGAGCCGGATATTAAAACAAGAATGGTTATGTAAAAGGATTGAAGCGATTCTCGGTGAAGATCAAGCAAGCGGAACCGAGCATGGGGCCCTCGTATTTTTATGAGCCGCTTACCTTCCTTACAATAACCAATTATTATTTTTCAACACATTATTGTAAACTTTAAAATATGCCAAAAAAAGCAAGACAAAATAAAAATTATAAAAGAATTTATAAATCTCATGTGAATAGATTTATAAATTCTTTGCATCTGCGTTAAACAATTATTAGCCCTTTCCACTTACTTTGTACCTAAAACATCATCATCAGCCAGAAGACGTCTAATCCTGAACGTAGCCTCCACCGCATCCACCGGTTACCCGTGCCTTTCACTATGTCGTCAGCAGTGCCGGATTTAAGCATAGGCAACATAGGCAGTTGCCTATGGGCCGCCACCACACCATGAAAAAAACGAATAAATTAACTATACATTAAATACCTACGCTTACCTTAAAAGTTAATTATTATGCAACGTGATTAATGCGCTTGGGGTTGGGGGGAATCCAAGGGGCGTGGCTTCCTTCAAATAGAGCGTTCGTGAGTCGTATAGGGACTAAGATTTTTACAATTTAGCTCATCGTCCCGGTAGTCTAGCGGAGCGCTGTGCACTTCAGGCGTTACAGTACCGGGTTCAAACCCCGGCCGGGACAGCCCCGATCAATTTACTAGGTTTTTTGTATTATTTTTATTGACGTTGGTAATAACTATTACAATTAAGCAACATTATCAATTGCATGCCTTAATTTCCAAATCCTGACACAACTTTCATCATCATACATACTTTATGGTTATAAGCACTATCGACTCCTTGCTTTTTTGGTCATTAAGAAGTGAGTATGTGGAGTGACGATAGCGGATGACAATAAGGAATAGCACAGTGCGCGGTGGATGTGGTGACAAGAATTGACAAAGGAAAGCTTCAATAGTTTGGGCACATGAGTGTAAATAGTAGATTGACGAAAGGAATTTAAAAACTGATGTGTTTGGATCAGTGGCGTAGCGTGTGTATTAGCCGCCCGGGGCGGAAAAATAAATTGCCGCCCCCTTATTTAGGAATTTCAATTTATAAAAATAAAATATGGAGTAATTCTAAAGAACTTTTCGGCAAAAATAATAATCATTATAGTGTACTGTTACTAAAAAAAGTCGTGCCCACATTTTTTTACAATTAGAGCAAAATACCAATTGGTTCCGAAACTCTAAGAATGGTAACCAGGGCTCAAAAAAATGTTAAGTTGGCCAAAACTGTTTTTTTGCATCTAGAAGAAAAACATAAGTTCGTTACACAAAAATCACAATTTTAAGACGAAGAAACCAAATTAGGCCAAAATTGGTTCAGCAGTATTATCGAAAATCGCAAAAATGCGTAATTTTTAGTCCATTTATCGAAAATTCAGAAATTAATATTAAAAGCTGAAATTTATACACAGTCTAGTCTAGGTATTATAATCCTTAATGGGTATTTATTTATTAAAAGCAAGATCTTACGGAGAACTGCTAAAAAAAGCAAAACAAAAAAGATTCTTTCGAAATATGGTAACAAAAAAGTTGTTGGACTATACCTACATGGCCAATTTTTAAACGCGCTTAAATTATCTTCGTCGACAAGATACTGTAATGCCCTTTCATTTCACCTAAGTAGTTACTTCTACTGAAACAAATAGTTATCCTAAAACCTGCTTTTCGCCGCGAACATTGAACTAAATGACGACGCCTGTAGTTGTTAAAGATTTGGCCATTATTATTTTCAATTGATATAAATTGTATAAATTGAAATTGTTAAAAAATCTCCTCAAATCAGTAATTCAAGACTAACCAATAGAAATAGCAAAAAAATATTTTGCCAAACTTAATGTAATCTTGTAAAATAAATGTAATATAATAAATGTATATATAATAATGTAAATAAATGTAAAATAAATCTTGTAATGTAAAATGTAATCTTTTGTATTGATTCCGAATAGATTAAAATAAAAAGCAGCAAAACGTCCTTTGAAAAACTTTTATAAAAATTCTATTTAACAATAATTACTTGCTGATAAATAAAACGGCATACATGCTGCAGTGCCGTTTTATTTCATCCGGTGGAATTGTGGATTTTTTTAATACCAAAAACCTGCCTTTATACGCTCCGTTTACAATGAACTACTGAAAAGGATCCTAAACTTTGATTTTTCGCCAACCGTCCAATTCAACCCACTACGTCACATTAAACATGACGACGCCACCTAGATAACTGCAAGTACAATTCAATAAATGTAAATACCAGTCACTTCCACTATTCCGGCCTAGTTGGAACCGACAACTTACAAGCTGATTCCGAAACGCGACTAAGTCACTTCACGGTCTGCATACTCCAAATTGGCAGACTGGGTACCATTGCCTACCGCATAAAATTTGTAATTTTGTACTGAGAATTTTATTATTATTAAATATTACAAATAAAAGTTATGAAACAAATATTTGCTTTAACCCGGGACTTTACGCGTAACAAACTAATGTACTAACCAATTGGCCACACCTGTTGTCAAAATACATACATACGAACATACAAAATATGTTCGTACACAGTTGTCGATACATTTGAACTGTACTTTGCTTCTAAAAGTTACGCAATAATTTGTAAATAATATAATAATTATAATGTGTATACATACGAGGGCGGTTCAAATATGATCGAGACAAATGATATTCATTATCAAAAAAATATTTAGAAAAATTACAGTTTTTCTAGGTACTTTCGTATGTATGTTCAAGTCGGTTTCCAAGCTGTTAAACATATTATAATTATTATATTATTTACAAATTATTGCGTAACCTTTAGAAGCAAAGTACAATTTAAATTACTTATTACAAAAACTATCGACAACTGTGTAGAATACGAACATATTTTTATAATAAAAAACTTAGATGTAAAAAAATGTCAACATGTGGGAATGGCCGTGAATGTTCAACCGACTAGACTCTACACATGTTATTTTTATATTGTCACTACATAATGACCAAAGAGCCTGTAGTTAGGTTAGCCTGCGATACATTAATGTAGACGACTTTTATCATAGATTGGTAAATAACCACTAACGGCATTACCACGAAAAAAATAAACGCTCCTTAGAAAGGAATTAAACATGTTTTCAGTCAATGTACCCAGTAATAATAAATAATGTTCACAGTAATTACCCGCACAGGTCGGGCAAAGCATCCGCATTCGATCGACCGAATCGGCAGTCGAACTAAAAAGTTCGGTGCGATTTTTCTTTGTATAATAGAACAATTGACAAGTGGAGTGCTTTGCCAGCCCAGTGTGCTCTCCATCCTATGACCTTGGATCCTTCAAGCAATGCGTGAAGAAGCACCTAAGCCGGCATAATGACGGCGACTGAGGTAGCCGGGAACTAACTCGGTTTTTTCAGTCGTCGTCACTTTTGGACCTCCTCTTGCTTATCATCAGGCGAGTCCAAAAAATGACGTTTGACTGTTTACAAATATTTAAACATGGTTTTAAATATTTTTTGTACTAAGGCCGTAATTGTCTGGCTCCCACTCATTCAAACTGTTTCATTAGAACTGTGCAATAAAATACTCTTAAGAAAAGCTTTGATTTTGCGTGCATCAGGTTGATGGGTAACGAATACAATACGTAACGAAAACGCAAGCAGTATGAAAGCAATGTACCTAAATGTACCTACAATGAAATTCAATGTACCTCTTTTAAATCGTTTTTATCATCAAAAGTATGTGGTTAGCCGCCATTCAGATATAAGAATGGCGGGTGGCATACATCAAAATCTGAACAAATAACGCAATAAATTTGTGTGAATTAACTGTCATACCAATGCACCAGCAATGTACTTTAACATAATTACAAGAAATAGCTCGAGCGACGATCGACGAGAGATCGGTGAGGTATTAAGATTATTTTTTAGCCCACTAAAGTTTTATTAGTAATAATGCCAAATTGTTTATTTACGAATATTATCAAATTGCTTTAAAAAATAAATAGGCGCTAAATGGAAAAAAATATTTCGAATTTATTTCCTACCTATCTGTCGCTTCTGCTTTTGTTTGTAATTTGTAATTATTCTAAGGTACATTGTTATGCCAGTTAATTCACACAAACTTATGGCGTTATTTGCTTAGATTTAGATGTCACCCGCTATTTTGATATCAGATCTATTGTGGCTCACTTACTTTTAGTGATAAACGATTTAAAAGAGGTACATTGAATTTCATTGTAGGCACATTCCTGGTACATCGTTTTCATACTTTCAACGATTTATCTGTCAATATCACCCTTATTGCAAGGGCATTAATGTCCTATTTTGAACGCCAGGATTACATGTGCAAGCGTAATTCAGCCTCACAGAGGACGCATTAGGCAATTCTTTCCAAGAAATTTTTGTTGAGATTTTTTCTTGTTTCAAACATTTTTGGACGTGAATTTTCTGTAGGGTTTTAGTTTTTGAACTTACTTTTTATTAGTATTAAATATTTGTTAGATTTAAATTATTCATTAATTATTACAAATAAAAGCTACAAAACAAATATTTGCCTTGACTAGGAATCGAACCCGGGACTTTACACGTAACGAACTTGTGTGCTAATACTTGCGCCACGCCTGTCATGTGGATAAAATTAAAAACATAAATCATTATATAATTTTAATCAAAAGTAAATTTGAAGCCATTGGTTTGGAGCTTAATTTTAGCAAATGTGAACTTTTTATTAATAATTGCGCCTTAAATTTAAACGACGTAAAACAAAAATTTAATATTTTGGCTCCAAATATTAAAATAGTTAACAGTAATTCACTTTACCTTTTAGGTTCTCCAATTTTTGATGAATCTATTTCTGAATATATTAAAAATTCAATTACTAAATTTCAAAATTCTGCTGATCGTCTCCTTGAAATTAGTCCACATTATGCACTTTGCATCTTAAAATTCTGTCTTTTCGTCCCAAAATTCACGTATGTGCTCCGTTGCTGCTCTTTTTGGAATTACCCAGATCTTTTAAAACATGTAGACAACTTAATAAAAAATAGTTTAGAATCAATTCTTAATATGCAGCTGAACGAGCAATCTTGGACCCAAGCATCCCTACCCATCCGTTATGGTGGTTTAGGGATTCGCAAAATTTCCAGTGTAGCTTTACCTGCCTTTCTATCTTCTGTCCATAGTTCAGCAAATCTCATAGGTAAAATTTTAAGGGCAACCCCTTCAAACTTTGAGATTGCTGCCTTGGAAGAAGCTAGAAACGCTTTCTTAATTGCATGCCCAGGTCAAAATTTTTCAATTTCTCCAAATTCACAGAGGAGCTGGGACGACATAAACTGTAAATTGACTTATGACAATCTATTGAGCAGTAGTACAGGTTCGGCGCGTGCTAGGCTTTTGGCCGTGGGTACGCATGAGGCCGGCTACGGGCTTCACGCGTACCCTTCGTCAAATACAGGAACATTTCTTGAGCCTGACACGCTCCGAATCGCAACCTGTCTACGGCTTGGGGTTCCGGTCTGCGCTCCTCATAAATGTCCCTGTGGCAGTGATGTCGACAAGCTAGGACATCACGGACTGTCATGCCAAAAAAGTGCAGGCCGGTTCTCGAGACATGCCGCACTTAACGATATCATACGCCGGTCTCTTGCCTCCGTCAACGTGCCAAGTCTACTTGAGCCGACTGGTATTGCAAGAGATGATGGTAAGAGACCGGATGGTATGAGTTTGATTCCATGGAAGATGGGCCGGGTGCTGGTATGGGATGCAACCTGTTCAGACACGCTGGCACCTTCCCATCTACATGGAACCAACAGCAGAGCTGGTGCGGCTTGTGAAGCGGCTGAAAAAGCTAAAGCGTGCAAATACAGGGGTCTAGGCTCCGAGTATGATTTTGTCCCATTCGGTGTCGAGACCCTTGGTCCGTGGGGTCCTAGCGCTTTAAGGCTTTTTAAGGAAATGTCAAAAAGGTTAGTCGACATCACAGGAGACCGAAGAGTTGGCAGCTACCTCGGACAAAGAATTAGTCTAGCTATTCAAAGGGGGAACGCAGCCAGTATCTTCGGAACCTTGCCTAAAGGGACTCCTTTTAATAATGTATTTTAGTTAAATTTTTTTTATTTTTTTTTTTATCAATATGTTATATTTCTGTTTTAATATTAGTTTATTAAAGTTAATAAGTAACTGTATCAACATTTGTATTTTGTTTTTTAGTATTAAATAAAACAAGATATATTAATTTGTATTTGTAGAAGCCAAGGTTGTTATACCCGAACAAGCTGTTAACTTGATAATAATAAAAGATATTAAAATAATTAACAAAATTATGTGATTTTGCAACTGAATTTTAATTAGGGTTTGTTATGAACGTGTTCTTTTTATTTTTTACTTAAGAGGATAAATGGTATCTGACCTCGACCTGCTTGATGGTAAGCAAGAAGAAGTCCAAGAGCGCTCAATATACGATTGCCAGACCAAAGGTGCATTTTCACGCCCTGTGTTTGCGTTCACCAATATCCTGCGCATAAACGCGTATGCCTAATAAGAAAGTCGGCTTTCCAGTTACGCAGCCGGCCAGGTACACCGAATGCCTGAAGCTTAGAAAGAAGGGCATTATGACAGACCCTATCGAATGCTTTAGAGATGTTTAAGCTGATGGCAAGGGCCAATTTACCATCCAACTCTTTACTCTAGACGTGCTTGATAACTGCCAGAATGTAACCAGTTGAAGGTAACGTTTTTACCCTAAAACTGCTTGTCGTCGTCCAGGTAGACAATGAGGTGGACGTTATTTATCAGCTCCATGGCTTTGCACAGTACTAAGGTTGAACATTGCTCTGCATCCACACTCAAAGTACACACGTGTATGAGAGATAGTATAGTTTCCCAAGACGGGAGTTAATTTCGTTCCATGCGGACGCGTTTTGTAAATCAAATCTCAGACATAGTACTTGTATGTTTGCACCTCGATCAATGATTCGTGAGTTAGTGGTAAAGAGCTCGGCGAAAATACCGGCTTTTCGCTTTCGCCGCATGCGCCGGAATCTCTGCTGTGACAGCGAGGAACGCCAGAAGTTAGATTCCAGATTTTAGCGATAGTAGATTCTTGCCAATCCTAGATACGCGGCGTGCCGCTCTTTTGAAAACTTTTTTTTAAAGAATAGCTTTGCTTAATAAAAGTAAGAAATCAGTGCATATATGTTAAAATAACATATAACTTGAAATTTCCATATAAACTAAAGATTATTAACTTTTGTTCAAAGTCAATGTTTTGTATATATATAATACCTACTTAATTTGCGACTATTTTTTACAATAAAGGAATAAATAAATATATTATTATTGTCATAGGATCATAGTAGGTCTACTATTTCTTGTCTTTGAATTTAAGCTTGGCTGAGCACCGTTTGTTGGGCACCGTCATGGACTGCCGATTTTGACTGCTCTCAACTTCGGATCACTTCGGGAAACTTCGGGAATACTTAGGTACTCAATACTCAATACCGCTAACGTCACAGATCGAATCATGATCCAAGTCATTGAGTCACTCGGAATCTTAGTTCCTAAGACACTTTATTATTTACTATAGTTGACGAAACTATCATAATTAATATCATTCGTCACATTTATAATCACGGGTGTAAATGCTAAGGACAGACATTGATTGGTATGGCAATTTCCGCTCAATAAATAGATCACTGATAACTAATCCGATTCCCGGATTCTCCCCGATTCGCTTAATACATTATGGGGACCAATCAACGTAGTTTACCTATTGATTTTTTATTCGCTGATTTGTAACAAAGATGCACGACAGTGAAATGGTGAAGTCATTTCACTGTAAGTTCGACATCGGGGCCCTGGACCTCGACTCTCTTAAAACATTTGGTGACTCTCTTGATTCTTTAAAATCAGTTAAATTTCGTTGCATTGATATTTGACATGTTCGTAATAAATCAGCTTATAATGAATCAATAGGTAAACTACGTTTATTGGTCATTTGTGACCGCAGCGCAACTTAACTGTTTTTTCGTCGGAATAATGTATTAGAAGAATCTGCTCCCAGGTCATTGCAATAAGACTTAATATTGGGTACATTAAACTACCTTAATGTACCCAATATTACAAAATATTGGGTACATTAAGGTAGTCACGGTTATGCATTGATATTAGAAATTGAATGACGCTGTTAAGTAAGATTAGATTGGCAAATTAGATAAATCGCTGCAATTTAGTCCTAGTTTAAAGGTTTAACTAAACATCGCAAATTCTCATCTTGAACTATTTATCTCTGACTATAGCTATAATTAATCTCTGATATCGGCACAATACGATTATTGCGTTTCAATGGAACGATACAATACCAAGAGCACATGAGATAGTAGGAGAGAATTACAACAGGACCCCCTATTTGGATGTGGTCACTCTTTATTCAAATCGAAAAATACATATCTGATACGCAAACTAATGTTATACTGCAATAAATGAATTACGGACAGGTAATTATTAATTACGATTTTGATTAAGCATTAGAATCGATTCAAATATTTAATAGAAATTACACTAGAGCTCGTATGAATCTTCAAAAACAAACTGAAACAACTCCTGACAACTTTTATTTAGTTTTGTCAGAATCGTAAAAAGTGTCGTTCTGAGTGGCTCATTACCATAGAGTCTATCTCTATGGTAATGAGCCGTGATAATTGAAATAAATAGATTCATTTTTACAAGTTTAAAAAGTTCTGTTAACTCGAATCAAGAGTGGGCTTGCAGTTAATTGAGTTTGATGGACTGGGAGATAATTTGCATTCTCGTTCGATGTTAAACTCACTGATAAGATTTAAAATCGAGTTTCGAAACTCACAAATAACTCCCATCAATTGCTGATCTCCTGGTACAAAATATTTGAGAATGTTAAGTGTAGCTCAATAATTTTACAAAACCAACGCATAGAAGTCTATATAATCAGGACGAAAAGTTGTGGTCTTTTATATTAATAGCTTACTTTGCTTAAAACATACGCGTCATTGTTTATAATTGCAAACTAACTTAAATATCGCCTTTTTATGTTTTTAAGAAAATATATCGATAAGTATTTCTATTAAAGCAAAATATTAAATAGAAAAACTGTTTTTCTGACGATTTTAAATAAGGATTGGTGGAAAATAAATAGAAAAATGATTGAAAACCCAAAGAAATTAAAATGCGTAAAATGCACGTAGCAATATTCAAAATGAAAATCGAATATCTTACAGACATTAGTAAGTTTTTAATTGTACTGTCTGATTGCGAATTAATATTTACATCTTTTAATTTTGCGATTCCATAATTACTTCTTCCTAAGCTACGGTTGAGTCATCATTTTTAGATATTTTTTTATTTTTATTTTTTTATTGTGACTCGACATATGACACCACCCCGCTTGATGTTAAGCCAAAGTGTGATCCATGAATGAATGTCACTGCTACTACAATTCAATAACTGTGAGCAGCAATCACATCCACTATGCCGGCCTAGTTGGCACGGAACCGGCTACTTACAAGCTGATCCCGAAACGTGACCAAATCACTTCACGGTCTGTATACTTGTAAGTGGTGGTACTACCCCGAATCGGCAGACTGGGTACCACTGCCTACCACTAAACAAGTATGCAATTTTGTTGTGCAGGCAACAATTTTAGTTAAAGCACTATAGGTCTATTTCTTGTTGATTTGCTAATCTGAGAGGATCCATGATCAGTTTTTTAGATCCAGAATGTTTTATTTCATCGTACTAACTTTTCTACACATAGTTTTCTACAGTCAAGACGAATCTAATGAGTACTCCAAACTTAGTAAACCTATTAAGTTTAAACCCATCCAGGATTTCGTCTCCTACCTTCGAGTTCCATCATCAGAGTAGCTCAATGGTACCAGTTAAAACACACATGTATTTGTATACGTTATTGTTTTAAATGTTAAGTCAGATATCTTTAAAAGTAAAGTAAATACCTATTATGCGTCTAAGATCGCTACCGCAGAAAACAAAACGAGCTGATGACCTTGAAACCCATGATCAGATCTTCATCAATTGTAGCTAAGAACCATCTCGATCACGTCAGCTTTCAAACAAAAAAAACCGCATCGTAATCGGTCTATTCGATTGGGAGCTACGATGCCACAGACAGACACACAGATACACAGACAAGTCAAACTTATAACACCCCTCTTTTTGAGTCGGGGGTTAAAATAGTATAAACGGTTGTATTTTAGGGCTCCTTCTATTTCTTAAGGCCAAATTCTTCGCTAAAATTGCACAATAAATTTGATACTCTCGCCGTGGTCACCAATCAACGCAGATAACCAACTGACGTTTGTTCATAATAATGTTTACTGTTTTTTTTTTACACAAAAATATTATTAAATATTTATCGTATATCCATACAAAAATGTAAATATGTATTTAGAAATTTATCAAATACAAGTATCTCAAAATAATAATAAATAATCAAATGTCTTCTAATGACAAGCCACTGCATTGTCAAATCATATTATGACAGTTGTTTAACCAATTAACGCATTACTTACGATAATGCCAAGTATCAGTGCAATTACAATACGATTATGGCGCCGTGACAATTACGTGAATGTCAAGCCGAAAAAGCGTTTCTACGTCATTTCGCTGATATTTATTAAAAGAATCGGGCCCCAGAAGCACCACCCATACATTCGAATATCAAAATGTCGTCCAAATCGGTTAAGCTATTTAGGAGGAGTTAGTTATAAATACTCGTAGACTAGATTGGTAGAATGGGCTCAGCTCTTAGACAACCAGACCATAAGCAAATTATATCCAACCCACCTATTTTTTTTTTTTTTCATTAAAGAATATTGGTTTAACTATATATGAATTGGTATAACTCCTTCTTCCATAAAGTTCTATGTGCTTATGGAAGACAAACAGAGGGGGGTTTGTTGCAGCGTTCTCTCTCGCACCGTGCCACACAAGGAAGCACTGAGTAAGCTGGTATTATATATCTATACTTTTACTGCTAATTTAAATAAATAATTTTCTTTAAAATGTCTATAAAAATTAGAATAATGTCTCAAGATCCGTGTCATAAATAACTTAAAAAAAAAATTGACATATGTCATTTACAATTACGCGCCACAAGTTCTGTCAATTCAGTACTATTCGCGGTTTCGTTCCAATTGGATTCGGTTTTTAGTGATAAATAATATAAAAAACGAATTTTGTTTAGTTAAAATGGAGTATCAAGATGCTGGTAATGATCCTTTCGCCTCTGCTGTGGCTATCACTTCTGGAGCAATTGATTTGGCTCAACCTCATGATTTTGAGTCAAGACCAGCTAAACACAAAAGACAAACTGCTGAGGAAGATACAGAAAGCAAAACATGGACATTAAAAAATTTTGAAATTCACGAGCACCTCGGGAAAGGCAAGTTAGGCAATCTTTATAAAGTAAGAGATAAACGAGAAGATTTAACAATGTCCATGAAAGTTTTAGTTAAAGCTAAGAAATTGTATGTGGAGAGTCAGTTTTACGACGAAGTGGAGAAACATCGTAAGTTGCGCCACGCTAATATTTTAAAATGTTTTGGCACTTTTGATGATCCAAAACGTATTTATGTTTTATATCAGTTTGGAAAAAATGGATCATTGTCAGATGTATTGAAAGAAAAGAAATGTTTAAAAATAACCGAAGCCGCTGTCTACATGAGAGATCTGGCAAAAGCTCTAATATTTTGCCACTTCAAGAAAGTTATGCATAAAGACATATGTGCTGAGAATTTACTTATTGGTGATGATAAGAAGATTCTTCTTCAAGTTGCTGAGTTTGGTTGGTCGGTGAACACACCAGAATCAAAACTGTGCGGATTAGATTATTTACCACTAAGCTTAGTAGCAGGCAAACCTCGCCATATTGCCATAGATTTATTTGGTCTTGGTGTATTGTGTTATCAAATCATTATTGGTGAGTTTCCATTCAAGGAACATAACTACCGTATCAAGCTAATCAACATTTATAAAGAAATGAGCAGGAATCCAATATATGTTTCCCCATATACGGATTTTATAAGAATGCTGTTGCGGCTCAAGCCTAAAGAGAATCTCTCAATGGAAATGGTTCTCGAACATTCATATATCACAAAATGGTCTGTTGCCAAATCTGTAAACAAATCCACATAGAAGTGCCACATTGGGATGGGAATAAGTTCGCATTTTGTATAATTTTATTTTTCTTTAAAAAAATTATTTATTGAATATAACATGATTCAGTAAATATTTTTTTATTAAAGAATATGTGAAATAGTTGTAATTTTAAGTCAAAGTGTATTAGTTTGTGTAAGACTTAATAAATTAGTTTTGTTGTTAATTTTGTTAATTTTATCAGATTGTTTATAGTGCTATGTAAAAGTGATATTACTAATATATATATTCATTGTTCAATGTCAGGGTAATTGAAGACTTAATACTGTAGTTGTAAAATTTGATAATTTAATTACTTGTTTTCTGAAATTATAAAATAATATTTTCTGTATCATTATGCAGGGTATTTGAAGGCTTATATTTATTAGTCAACTTTAATAAAAATATAAATTTAGTGTTATAGTTCAAATGATAGTTAGTTCAAAGGAGTGGTAGGCAGTGGTACCCAGTCTGCCGATCCGGGGTAGTACCACCACTTACAAGTACACAGACCGTAAAGTGATTTGGTCATGTTTCATAATCAGCTTGTAAGTTGCCGATTCCATCTAGGCCGGCATAGTGAATGAGATTGCTACTCACAGTTATTAAATTGTAGTAGCAGTGGCATTCATTCATGGACCACACTTCGGCTTAACATCAAGCGGGGTGCTGTCATATGTCGAGTCACAATAAAAAAAAATTTAAAAAAATGCAAATTTATGGTAAATCCTTTATATAGTGTTGTTTTAGCATAGTTTCCTAAATAAGAAATATAATTACCTGTTTAAGAAATTAAAAGATTTTGCTCATGTCACAGGTTGTTTGAATACTTAATACATTTTAGTCATTGTTGATAAATTTATTTCATTTCTCAAATATAAAAAAAAACAATTTTGTAAATATTTTTTTATTATACATTTCTATACTAAGTTACTAAAGTGCCTGTATCACAGAAACAGGACAACCAAAGTACACATATCACAGATACATTGGTACCGGTGAGTGGTATCGAACCTGTGCACTCGGCTTGCGTAACCATGCGCCACTAAACCACCGTCTTAGGATATTTTAATGTACACAATGATATATGGAAGAGAAGCGAAGCTCACGCCTTCGCTCTTGACTAGCGCAACTGGTGTTCAACCCACCTGGGTACCAGAAATTGTTGGTCAAACCTCCTCTTTGCTGGATTTACTGCCGCACCCGTATCCTTTGGGAACTTCGGTGCACTGGCCTGGCTCCAGGATTGGTGAATTAGGAGAGTTTGTGGAATCACTGCTCTATCTTTAATAATCCATCTACGTGGTCTCGACCGTTGCTGATGAGGGCGCACTAGGTATGGTATTCACATTGCTACTAATGGAGTCGTAACGGCCGGAGCAAGCCATGGTTTAACTCTGAGTGCACGGCTGCTGTTTAAACAACCGTGGTTGGTAAATATATAAAAATATGCTGACCGATAGATTACGCTTATGTTCGGTACATAAACGTAATTACATTTAAGTATGATAGATAATGAACAGAATATAGCCTTCAAAGACAATCATGTTTGAACCTGGAAAGGAGAATATACCAGATGACGCTATATGTTCTAGATCAAGACTTATTTTATTCATTACAAAAATATAGGTACTTACCTAGGTATGATTTAATAATAATACAAAATTTTCTAATTAATTTTGTGGTGTTTGTTTCGTGTATTCACGAGTGTGTTGATAGTGCGATAATAATTGTGGTTTGATTTTACTCTTTTGTTCTATTCTACTGAATATTCATAATACCCTCGACGAAAGAGATTTCACGTTGGATTAGTACAGGATCGATGCCCTGCGTCGCCATATTCATCATCAGCCAGAAGGCGTAAACTGCTGAACATAGGCCTCCTCCTTAGTACGCCATTCCGAACGACAAGATACCAGTTGCATTTAACGGTTATTCGTGACTTTCACTATGTCGTCAGTCCACATAATGGGAGGCCTACTGGGTAATGGAGATCTGCCGGTTCGTGGTCTCCACTCTAGAACCTTTCTTCCCCATCGGTTGTCGGTTTTTCGAGCGTCGCAATATTATTTTATTTACCATAGAAACAGGACAACCAAAGTACGTATATCAAAGTTACATTGGGAACGGCAAGTGGTTTTGGCCCGTGCCCTTGGTTTGCGTAACCATTACACTGCCACTACACCACGGTCGCCCTAATAATTATACAATTAACAAATGTAGGATGCTCAATAGTGTAGACAGTTGCGCATCAATTATGAAAAACATGGCCACAATGTGTTTGTCAATAACAAAGAGGCGCTGTAACGACATTGTGCGGAAGGCTGGCACAGTGACGGCGACTGAGGCAGCCGTGAACTAACTCGGTTTTTTCAGTCGTCGTCACTCTTGGGCCTCCTCTTGCTTATCACCTCGGTCAGATGTCGTGATACAATAAAAAAAGAGAACCTAAGTTCAGCGCCATCTATCAATTTACAAGAAAACTACAATGGTGACTTCACTACTAGTACTAGTATTTTATTAAGAGGGTGCACAATGCCTACAAAGTTCATCAAGTTATATATGTTTTTTTTTATTGTGACACGACATTTGACCTCGTCCCGCCTGATGATAAGCAAGAGGAGATCCAAGGGTGACGACGACTGAAACATCCGTGAACTAACGGCTGCCTCAGTCGCCGTCACTATGCCGGCCAAAGGTGCTTCTTCACGCATCGCTTGAAGGATCCAAGGTTATAGGAGGGAGAAAACACGTGGGCTGGCAAAGCATTCCACTTGTCGATTGTTCTACAAAGAAAAGACGCACCGAACTTTTTAGTTCGACTGCCGATTCGGTCGACAAAATGCGGATGCTTTCCCCGACCAGTGCGGGTATTACGGGTGTGAAAAGACGAGTTAGGAACAAGGTTAAAGAGCTCCTCGGAACATTCTCCGTGGTATAGGCGATAGAGGACGCACAGAGCCGCCATGTCTCTGCGTAGTTGCAGGGGCTCCAGAGTTCGTGTAACCTCTGCATCTCCTATAATTCGGACAGCTCGGCGCTGCAATGAATCCCTGTGATTCAATGTGTCGCTAGATTTAATTTTGAAAGGGTGGTGGGTAGACAACTGATAGATATTTGATCAGGGGGGCGTTTACGTAACTCGATGGGCTTCGATGACGATGACATGTTTCAAAAATGTGTGCATTTGAGTGCATTAGTGTGCGGTTGTATTATAACGAATACGCATGCAGAAGTATGAAAGGAATGTACCTAAATGTACACAATCAGTATAGCATTATTACTTTTAAAACTTTAGTAGGCGCTAAACAAGGGACAAAAATGTTTAATTTATTCCTTACCGATATATCGGACCTGCTATTGCTTGTAATAATATTAAGGTACATTGATGGCAGTTATTTTACACAAAGATAATGCGATATAATGGATATTTGCTCTGATTTTAATGTTACCCGCCCAGTGGCGGATTAACCAGCATGCTGAGTACGCTGAAGCCTAAGGCGGCAAATTTTAAAGGGGGATATGGAGTTCTTTACAAAATTAATTTTGTTAGTATTTTGTGTATAACAAACAAAATAACTAATTTCAAAATTGGAGAGAAATTAAAATAATTAACAATAATCGAAATTGTTAGCTGTAAAAATAATCAAGAATCTGACACGTGTCGTGAAATAAATAGACTTGAATTAGATTGATAATATATTCATCATCATCATCATCATCAGCCAGAATGCGTCCACTGCTGAACATAGGCCTCCCCCTTAGAACGCCATTTCGAACGACAAGATGCCAGCTGCATCCACCGGTTATTCGTGACTTTCACTATGTCGTCAGTCCACCTAGTGGGAGGCCTACCTACGCTGCGTCTTCCAGTTCGTGGTCTCCACTCTAGAACCTTTCTTCCCCATCGGTTGTCGGTTCTTCGAGCGATGTGGCCGGCCCATTGCCACTTCAGCTCACAAATTCTACGAGCTATGTCGGTAACTCCGGTTCTTTGGCGAATATCCTCGTTCCGGATTCTATCGCGCAGAGACACACCAAGCATAGCTCTCTCCATTGCCCGCTGAGTGACTCTGAGCTTTTCCAACAGGCCAACATTTAGGGGCCACGTCTCAGTGCCATATGTCATCACTGGCAACACACACTGGTTGAAGACCCTTGTCTTCAGGCACTGTGGGATGTTTGACGAGAAGATATAACGCAATTTCCCGAACGCCGCCCATCCGAGTTGGATTCTTCGAGCGACCTCTTTGTCGAAGTTGGACCTACCTAACTGGACAATATGGCCGAGGTAATTATAGTGGTCAACAACTTCGAGAGTATCGTTCCCAACGATTACTGGTATAGGCACAACATGGACATTGGACATGATTTTCGTCTTGTCCATGTTCATTTTAAGACCCACCTGTTGGGAAACGTTACCCAGGTCGCTGAGCATAGCATTGAGGTTCTCCAGCGACTCGGCCATAATGACTATATCATCGGCAAAACGAAGGTGAGTGATGTATTCGCCGTTAATGTTGATGCCGTATCCGTTCCAGTCTAAGAGCTTAAAAACGTCCTCCAGTGCATTCGTGAACAGTTTCGGAGAAATAACGTCTCCCTGTCTCACGCCTTTCTGCAACTGGATTGGTTTTGTGCTCTCATCGTGTAACCGGATCGACATAGTGGCGTTTTTATACAAACACTTCAACACTTCGATATACCTATAGTCAATATGACATCGCTGAAGGGACTGCAATACCGCCCAGGTTTCGATTGAATCAAAGGCTTTTTCATAGTCCACAAACGCCAGACACAGTGGCCGATTATACTCCTCTGTCTTCTGTATAATCTGGCGGAGCGTGTGTATGTGGTCTATGGTGCCAAAGCCTTTTCGGAAACCGGCTTGTTCGGGAGGCTGGAAATCATCAAACCTTCGTTCGAGACGGTTCGTAATGACTCTCGAGAACAACTTGTACACATGGCTCAGAAGTGAGATGGGTCTATAATTCTTCAATAGGGTGTTATCACCCTTTTTGAAGAAGAGCACCACCACACTTCTGTGCCATGCTTCTGGCGTTGTACCTTCGAGTATGACGGAATTGAATAACTTCTGGAGGACTAAAAGTATCGGTTTGCCACCCGCTCTCAGAAGTTCTGTCGTAATTCCGTCATCACCCGGCGCCTTGTTATTCTTAAGTTGTTTAAGAGCCATTCTAATCTCGTACAGGCTGATGTCTGGGATGTCCTCAGTGTAGTGTCGGGTCAGTTTAGCTCTGGTGTCCTGAGCTGTACTGCCAATGGGTTTTGGTGTCGAGGTGTACAGCTGTCCATAAAACCTCTCAAGCTCTCTCAGAATCTCCGGCTTCGACGAAATGATACTGCCGTCCTCGATCTTCAGCTTCGTCATCTGGCTTTGCCCAATAGACGAATTCTTTGCGAACACTTTCAAGCCTTGGTTCCGCTTAATTGCGTCCTCAATACATGTTGTATTGTAGGAACGCAGATCGTGTCGCATAGCTTTCGAGATTCGTCTATTAAGTTTGCCATATTCCGACATGTCGGCTGAAGATTGCAGTCTCATTTCTCTCCGGTCTTCCATCAGTTTGATGGTTCTTTCTGAGAGCTTCTGCGGCTTTTTCCGGCGTGGGGTCTTAAAGAACTTGGACCCCACAGCTTGGACAGTTTCCACCAGCCCATTGTTTATCTCGTCCACAGTTTTGCATTCGGCTAGGCACTGGAAGCGATTTTGCAGTTCAAGTTGAAAGCTTTCTGGGTCTTGGATCTGGGCAAGACCAGGCCGGAGCGTGGACTTCACCAGACGTGACCTTTCAAGCTTGACATTGATATTCAATGTGCCTCTAACAATACGGTGATCGCTACCGGTTTTCACCTTGGCGATCACGGAGACATCATCGAATATTCGCTTCTTGGTCGTCATGATGAAGTCGATCTCATTTCTGGTTAAACCATCGGGGCTCATCCACGTCCACTTTCTGGACGGTCGCTTCTGGAAAAAGGAGTTCATTAAATAAAGTCCCTCCTTCTCCATGAAGTCGACCAGCCGCTGGCCCCTCTGATTCCGCTGACCATATCCATATGACCCTACTCTCAACTCATCGACATTCCGTGTGCCCACCTTAGCGTTGAAGTCCCCCATAACAACAGTGAAGTATGTTTTGGAGGTATGCATGGCCTCAGATATTTCCTCATACAATACCTCTACTTCGTCGTCTGGGTGTGTCGAAGTGGGCGCATATACCTGTATGACCTTCAGCGAATACCGATCGGTGATTCTGAGTATAAGGTACGCTACCCTGCTGGACACACTATCGACTTTTACAATGTTGTTTATGAGAGACTTGTGGACGAGAAACCCAACACCACCCTGAGATTTACGTTTTCCTTCCCGGAAGAAGAGCATGTTGCCAGATTCAAGGACTATCGTATCCTCTCCCTCTCGTCGGATTTCAGATAGTCCTATGATATCCCAACGCATTTTGCTCAATTCTTCCTCCAGCTCAACTATCTTCTCGTCAGTCCGCAGCGTGCGGACGTTGTGCGTTGCCAGGGCCAAGTTTCGTTGGGGGTGGTAGCGAGATATCTGCCGGGGATTCTTAGCACCCCTTGCTCCACCGTTACCTGGTCTGCTACCTAGGTCAGGAATAGCGGAGCCGCCGATAATATATTAAAAATAACTAAATACTAATTACAATGTCTATATAAATGGCAGATAATTTTATAAAATATATATGATCTATGTGGACGACCTTAAGACGTCCACAATACGATAAATCCCAATAAAAGTCGGCGGCTTGGAGGCTCACTCGACCAGGGAAAACTGATGACACGTGGCACCTGGACCCCAAATGTTTGGATGTGACTTAAAGGGTACTCACGCAACTCCTGGAGTCAAATCCTTTCCACAAATCCTTTAATTAAACTGATTGTGGGCTACCAAAATTGTACAATGTTAAACTTCCATAAATCCCTAAATTAAATATTCCACATGAATTTGGATGTGAAAATCTTTATGACGTACTTTATGATGAGGCACTGCAAGGTTCTGGGGTTAACTAGCCCCAGAACAAGGCCTATAATAATACTATAGTCAATTGAAGACTGGAGGAAGACTGCCGAATTCTGGGCTTTGCCTGCTTTTATAGGCATAAAATCTTTCCATTCCAAAATCAAATGAAATTGGTAAAATAATCCAATTTCAAATGCAATAAAAACGATATTATGCCAAAAGTGGTCATTTTTTGTGAAATAGCCTTCATACAGGCGTATTTTAGACCAAATTAAGAAAAATACCGGGTTGTCACGTATCGATGACATAAATGTCAAAATATGTAAACAAAGTAGAAAAAGTGTATTTTCAGGCTTATTTCAGTGATAATCTAATAAAATAAATAGTGAAATATGTAGTAGTTAGTAGTAGTAGTTATTTGCGGGCTCGTTTCCGCACTTGAAGTCCTCTTCGGTTTCTTTGTACGTTCTTCAACTGTTCTCCTTCAATGGAGCCACCCGATCTCCTCCAGGAAGGCCAGGAGACCCTTTTCGTTCCTGCAGACCTCCGGGAGCGTCCTGGCATTGCCGAGGAACTTTTGTCTCGCTTCGGCTACTCCCGTACTCCTGCAACTCAAGAGCACATGTGCAGCTGTCTCCTCCCCATTCAGGCATCCCCTGCATAGGGGGCTGTCCGTTATGTTGAGGTTGTACAGGTGCTTATTAAAACCACAATGCCCCGTTATGACACCCACCATAGTGCGGAGCTTGGCTCTGCTAAGGTCCAGCAGTCGTCCAGTCAAGCGTCTGTCAATATGAGGGAGAGCTTCCCTGGACTGTCTGCAATCCATTGTATGTGACCATGCTTTCTCGTGCAGGTTACCTGTTCTTTGGCGCAGCCAGCTGCGAAGGAATTGGAGTGGTAGGGGCATGATTGGTCCCGGTCCTATAGGTCGGCAGGACGATCCCCTCCTGGCCAGCTCATCTGCCGCGTCGTTGCCTAGCGATCCACTATGACCCTTGATCCATTGGAGAGTGATCTGGTTCGACGTACATACGTCCTCCAATGCCAGGTGGCATTCATAGAGCAAAGCTGAGTTTTTGCAGTAGTTTCCCAGACCCAAAAGTACCGCTTTGCTATCAGAGAGGATCCTGATCTTTTGGTTGGCGATCCCCCTCCTTGCTATTGCGTGTGCTGCTTGCAGAATACCGACACATTCTGCCTGAAACACCGAGTTGTTTACGTCTAGCGCTGTTGAAATATTTATGTTTAAATCCCACGAGAAGGTTCCTGCCCCTGTTCCCGCACCGGTCTTGGATCCGTCGGTGTAGATTCTTAGTTCCTCGGCGCCAGAGTGGTCCTTTTCATCCTCGCTTAGTTGTATTTTATAGCTCTTTTCAAATACATATTTCTTCGGGATTCTGTCGACAATCGATGCGAGTAGCGGTTGCTCCTCAATTGCATCGCTGAGAATAGTTGTGTGTGTGGCTCGGCAGTCCAGGTTCCACTGATTCGTCGTTAGGAGCCTCGTCGCCGTCAATGTTGCCTCCATCTGCACATGTAGGTGTAGGGGCAGTATGCCCAGAATGGCTTCCAGCGCTTTTGTGGGTGTTGTGAGCATGCAGCCCGTGATGGTCGTACATGCCAACCGCTGGAACTGTTGGAGTCTGTCTTGGACAGTCTTCAGCCTGGTTCTAGGCCACCAGATCGGCGCACCGTAGGTGACAAACGGTCTAATGATGGAGGTATACATCCACTTCATGATTTTGGGATTTATTCCCCATTTTATTCCCAGTAGTCTGCGACATTGCCATAATGTTAAAGTGGCACTGTCGAGCTTGTTTGATAGGTGTTTGCCCCAATTCAGCTTACTGTCCAAGGTGACGCCCAGATATTTCACCTCTGCTGACAGTTGGATTTCTGTGTCAAACAGCTTTGGTAGTTTGAACTTTCCCACATTCCTTTTCCTCGTGAACAGTACTAATTCAGTTTTGTTAGGATTTACAGACAGACCAGATTCGGTGCACCAGTGCTGTACGGTCTTCAGTGCGGATTGCATGACATCGAAGACAACACTGGTTACCTTTCCGCTGATCAGGATAGCTAGGTCATCTGCGTATCCTACTGTGTAGTATTTTCTGTTATTTAGTTTCGTTATTAGGTCATTGGCTACTATGTTCCATAGCAGGGGAGACAGGACCCCGCCCTGAGGGCAGCCTTTTGCTGCAATTCCTCTTACTTCACCGTTGACGTCGAGTTGGATCGCCCTGTGTCTCAGCATGCTACTTATCCATCTTCGTGTTGTCTCATCAATACCATGCTTATGCAGTGCCTTTTCGATGCTGTCAAAGCTTGTCTTATCAAAGGCTCCTTCTATGTCTATGAAGGCCCCTAAGCAAACTGCTGTGTCTTCGATGGCCACTTCTATCTTGCTCCACATATTTCATATAGTGAAATATGTGGAAAAATATAAAGGCTATAAAGTTAGAATTTTATTGATAGAAAATGTGATTGTTGTGATTGTGGACTAAGGTATAAAAACTCAGAAGCGGCAAAAATTAAATAGCCTACAGGCAGTGGCGTAGCGTGGCGGGGGCGGAGGGGGCGACATTCAAGTGTACATATCGTGTAATGACTTAGTCGAACTTCAAGATGAGCTTAAAAGTTGCCGGTTTCTAACTAGGCCACTATAGTGGATGCGACTGCAACTTGAATTTACTTATGTTAACTTGCAAAAATATAAAAAAAAATAGTAATTGAATCAACATAACATTGACACACTCACGAAAGTCGGGGAAGCATTGGGTCGACAAGAATTTAGCCGACATAGTAACGGCGACTGAAACAGCCGTATTAATGAAACAGTTCTTTCAGTCGTCGGCGGTGTCAAAAAAGGTTCCATGCGTTTACTCCTGTAAAATTTAATGTATTATAAACCTAATGCTCTTTGCCATATTATTAATGCGTTTTGTTTTATATTACAGGTACTGTTACACATATATTTAATCTATCATTATGCTGTTAAAATGGTAAGTGTATTCATTATTTTTACGAACGCCCGTATAGTCGCGCGGCGGACTTGTAAAGTCGTTAATAACTTCTAAATCTATATTATCCGTAACATAATAAGTTTATTAATTCACGGATCGACATTTGTGCCTTGCCTCCGTGCGGACATGCCTTAGATCCGTATCAGACAACGCGATATCTACGAGGAACAGTGTCAGGAATCCAGTAGTCTTGATGGCGTGTTAGCGCTTGTGCTCAAAATGTGTGCAGTCGTATTGACATCCGTCTTAACGAGGCTATACCAGCCCTTATACTCGGGCGGACTCGGGGTTGAAAGGGGCCTATGTGCAACCGGTTCCTAAGAAGTTCGCGTTGTAGTGGATGGAAGAGCATCAGGCAGATTGTCGTTGAACACCCCGGCGTACCTTAGGGCTTTGTGCTGTTGGCGACGTTATTCCTTTTTAACTATTTCTTTTAACTTATTCCTTTTTTTTATCGTTATGTGCTCTATATTATAAATTGTAGTTAATATTTCAATATGTTTTATGATTGTTAAGCAAAACTTTTAAGAATGAAACTTTTTTGTATCGTGTCATCTCACGGCATTTCAAAAAAATCTGATAAATACAGATCATCATCTCAAAGATGATCATGTTTAACATGATCATCTTTTTTAATGCAATAATTGTAAATAGGTCAAATTAAAAAATATCTTAAGGCTTACAATAAAATTACTGCAATATCAACGATACGATATAGGTACAAGTTTTAGTTGTTTCATATTAAATATTATTATTTAATAATTATAATAACAATTGTATTAATTTAAATATTTAATTTTATGCTATTGAATACAACAATTAATAATTTAAAACAATTAGAATTCGAAGTAGTAATATAATGGAATTATTTATACAACTGTCTTATCACTAAACTATAAGGCATTACGTCTTATTCGATTTAACAAAAGCATCTGTATCTATCAACTAGCAGCTTGTACTCGCCACTTCGTAGGCGAAATGAAACAGAAAAAAGATAATTATATGGCATATGTCTGTCTATTCATTACTATGTAAAGAATTCCAACACTGACTTTTTCGTAGATAATTTTAATATGCACATTTTCATAGTACAATGTATTTCGTGGTAAATATTATCTAAATGATTTAAAAAAGGTTGCGTAGTTTAAAAGGTTACAGACAGAGGATGCCGGAAGCGACTTTATGTTAATGTACTTACTATATAAAGATGTCTACCTACTCTTTGCTTCCTGTACCACCGAAAGGTTTACTTGCAGAGAAAGTCATCCTTTTGAAAACTTATTACAATAAAGGATTAAATAAACGTCCAGAGTCTATGTCTACATCTTACTCTGGAAGCGAACCAACATCGCTACCAGCAATATTATTATAATCCTACAATTCAATTTCGTACCACTTTTTCTACAAAAGTAAGCTTTGTTTAAATTATATTACTTTCAAATTTTATGCGGCTTACTGTCGCGTTTATTTTGGGTTTGATTTTACAATTATTGTTATTATTCTGACGTTTCGAGAGCTTTGCAGGCATCGTGGTCACGGAGATACTGATACATAATAAACGCGATAGTAAGCCGCATAAAATTCATTAATCAATGTTCGCGCAAAATCTAAGAAAATACTATATTACTTTTTCAAGTTAGAGGTAGGGGCAGGCAAACAACCTGCCAGCGGCAGCGTCATAGTAAACTTAACACCAGACAGATTGGGATCGCCAATATAAATAAATAGCAGTGCCGATGAAAACTGTTATAAGACAAGTTTGATGAATGGATTTTTTTTCCTTGTATAAGTTTTAAAATATCCTAACTATATAGTTTCCAAACTATTCTCTATCAATGGCGACCATAGTCTAGTGGTAATAGTAAATTGATCTCTAAATTGAACCAAGAGATCTCTGGTACAAATGTATATTTAGTACCAATGTATTTTTTATATACGTACTTTGGTTGCCGAGTTTCTAAGATGTTTAATAATTTAATATGGAAATGCAAAGAAATCTATGAAAATTCAGGCCTTAATTTCCACATGGATAGGCATGAACAATAGAGCGCCAATTTCTATGATTCTTGCATATCTATTATGTAGTACGAGTATCAAAACTCAACTAGACATAATAGTCACTGATACTTAAGTATGATACTAAAAGATCAATAGAAGTAATTTGTTTTAATGAATGATTCAGAGTGAAGTCAGTTGTCTTTTAGCAGGTTCGATCTAGTTAACCATGACTAGCTTCTTTATTTTCTTATTAAACTCAATATAAAATTGGCGATGACACATATATTCAATAATATTTATTACAATATTGTCTTGTGTGTGCGATATTAATTTGTAAACAAAACAATTATTTAGCCATCGTTTAAAGAATACTTTAAGATTTTCCTTCGGCCCGTATAGTGACGGCGACTGAGGCAGTGGCGTATCGTGGCGGGGACGGAGGGGGCGGCCCGCCCCAGGCAGCACATTTAGGGGGTGGCAAAATTTATAAAATCTGAACCTAATATTCATATTTTTGTTGTACCTATGATTGAAACTTCTAAATAAGGGGGCGGCAAATTTTTTTTCCGTCCCGGGAGGTTGACTTCCACGCTACGCCACTGGACTGAGGTCACCGTGAATTGACTTGGTTTTTTTAGTCGTCGGCACTCTTGGTGCTCTCATCACAATAAATAAAAATTGTAAATGCAAAATGCAGGACTTTAATTAAAGCCCTCAGTCCATATGAATCGTTATCTCAAATATGTAGACCAATAAACCAAATTGTTACTCGTTCATTCTACTTGTATGAAGAGAATTGTGGATGTGAAGGAAGCGAGGGAGTTGTGTCAAGATCGTGGCAAGTGACGCTCCATTGTCTCTGCCTTTCTCTGTTTAGAGTTTCATCGTTTTTGTTAACATGTTTAAAAGATGGCGACGGGCAAGGAGTATTATTAATAAGAAAAGGGTTCCACTTGAGCAATTTACAATAATTTATTGTCTATAGAAAAATTTAACTCAATAATCAACATAGCCGTAAAAATGTTTTTTTTTTTTGAATGCGTTGCGCTCACTGCCAGCTGCAAGAGGTTAATT
Organism: Tinea trinotella; assembly: GCA_905220615.1. NCBI lineage: Eukaryota > Metazoa > Arthropoda > Insecta > Lepidoptera > Tineidae > Tinea > Tinea trinotella. The sequence continues at coordinate 19,707,611 of HG992305.1, forward strand.
GATACTGACCTGCTGATATAAGTATACAAATTTAAGTGTTCAAACTATGTTAAGATGGTCAAATACAAATTGGTCATCTTAAATTGATGGGGTTATTTAGGAATGGACCGAATGCGTGTCTTGAGACACTCCCAAGAAATTCGTTGAATAATACCTTATAGTTTTTAAATCCATTAAAAAATATTTTCACGACGAATTGGTATTTATTCGGCTTACGCTTTTCTGAATTTTTTACTTTATTATTAATTATCAACATCCTAATTTGCACAGGGATAGGCAGAGACAACAGAGTGCCACTTTGCACATTCCTGACACAACTCTCATGCTTTCTTCATATCCACAATTTACTTCAGTCAGATTTCAGCCTCCATTCTTATTATTTAAAAATGTTTTTTTGATTTTTTGACGAACAATCATCTATGCCGTGATAATAGATAATATAATATTTGTAAAATGTGTAAAATTAAATTATATACACTAGCGAACCCGGCAGACGTCTACCTACCGCGCCCACATTATTTAGGATATTTTAAATTTAATATTTACATTGTTTTAATTTTGCGATTTATTAATATCTTACTGTTTACTATAAGTCTATGTGTCTAAATTATTTAATTCTTCATATTCTTTCAAATCTTTTATGGTGGAGGTATGACCGGTAACTTATAATTCTTGCTCAACTTATAACTTATAAAGTACCGCACAAAATTATGTTACGTTGTCAATTGTTCAGCAAATCAAATTTAGTGACATACTGAGAGCAGCGCTATCTACCGGAACCCATTGAATTATACACAGAAATATCCATCCTATTTGGTCCAGCCTTTAAGAAGTTAGATTGACGATCACACGTACAGACACATTTTGACAGTTTTTTTTTAAATAAACCAGTTGTCAAATAAATATCGTACCTTGCCTAGTTACAGTCCACTAACTTGGAGTGCACAAATTGTGAATGACAGTATTTTAGGCTACACCCGTAAAATTTATATGAAGAGAATTGTGGATGTAAGGGAAGCGAGGGAGTTGTGTCAATACTTGGGCAAATGGCGTGGCAATTTGATTGATTATTTGATATCGGGATGAGATATAAAGCTAGTGGTTCCACCCAGCCTGGCACAGTAAATGCGATTGCTACTTACCTATTAATAAAGTGATAGACAGAGACAATGGAGCACTACACTCGCATCTACAATGAATATGATTACAATATAACATATAGATAGTGTGTATGTGTGGTAACGAGTTGATAATGATGCGTAAGACCGCCCAGCTAAAGGCCAGATGGTGCATTAATAAATACTTTAACAGATGCGGGCTCCTACACGTGTACCAAAAACTTTTTCAAAACATTTGAAAGACGTGAATTTTTTCCCATAGATAATTTATATTTTTCACCCTAGCATCCGTTTTGTTCTTTTTTTCTCGGTAACTTTAATACTACAAGTGCATTCCACATCTTGAAGAAACCAAAACCAATTTCCTGTCCCGTAGAGATTTGCCATTTAGTTTTTTTTATTGTTGTCTGAGTTCAAACGGTGACCTCTCTGCCTTATGGGAATATACTGACTTAGGCAGGTGCTCCTTTTTTATTGAGACGCGACATCTGGCTTTGATTTTCAGTCGAAGAGTGCAGCAGTAAACAAAGGCAGGTCCAAGAGAGCTGACACTTTTCATTTTCCATCCAAGGATCATTTTGGATCCAAGGCTATAGGATGGAGAGAATACATGGGCTGGCAAAACATTCTACTTGTCGATTATTCCGGCAAATAACAAGCTGATCTCGAAACGTGACTAAGTCACTTCACAGTTTGTATATTGTAAGTACCCTGGATCGGCAGACTGGGTACCACTATGCCGTCACGCATCGCTTGAAAGAACCAATAAAGTATCTGGAATAAATTTAATTGATACAATAAATTGATTTCCATAAAAACTGCGAGTTTAACAGAAAGACAAAGTGACTGCGACTGAGGCAGCCGTGAACTGAGTCGGTTATTTTCAGTCGTCGTCGCTTTTGGGCCTCCTCTTACTTATTATCAGGGGGGTCGAGGTCAGATGTCGCGTCACAATAAATAAAATATTTTCTTTTTATTTTATTTTTTTAAATTTTGCATGAATAATGTAAGAAATGTTGAATTTTTTAGTTATAATAAGGTTGCATCATCAATGAATCAATCAAATTGTCACGCCTTTTTCCCACAGGGATAGGCAGAGACAACGGAGCGCCACTTACCACGATCCTTACACAGCTCCCTTGCTTCCTTCAAATCCACAATTCTCTTCATACAGGCTCTGTGGTTAAGGTTGCATCAAATTATTTGAAATAAATTATAGCACATTATTAGGCATTGATGTTAATTTTGTTGGTGTTTAATAAATAAATAAATAATGAAAGGACATAAGCAATATTTTTAATAATACATATATTTAAAAAGTATGATAAGAAACATCTAATAACTGAACTCGTCCGTTATTCTATATTAAGAGCACAGCAAGTCGGCAGGTGCACCGTTACCTATATAGGACCGGAATTCACGAGGCAAGTTACGTATTATAATTTTTTTCCTTAAAACATTTTAGTTATAATAGTATATAGGTATAATAGTATATATACATTTAGGTGTATAGTATATCGGTCGATCGGTTCTTTTTCATAAACAAAATCAAAGATTTTTTTTTAGTTAAACTTTACATCTGACTTCTACTTGTCCGAAGGGCAAGTAAATGGCGCCGATAGCCGAAAAAAACAGCTCAATCGACTTAGTTGTCATCACTATGCCGACTAGAGGTGAGTTTTTACGTATCAGTCTTAAGTTTGGGAGCACCCATGGGCGACTAAAGCATTTATTTCACTTGTTCGAAAAAGAGACGACGCGTATAGTTTTCGTTTTGCAATTAAGAACAATATTTTTTACAATTAACCGAACTTGGGTAGTGGTTACTAATGAAGAAACGCACGTGAATGCTTTTCCAGCACATAAATTATACATATTCATAGGCAAAACTTTAATTTTTTTTTCGGAGCCAGCTAAATACTTAGCTCTGAATTATCTACTCGTATATATTCTGAAAACAATACGTAATTACGCATCTGTCCCAAAAAATCGATTTATTAACTATTCATATATAGTATTTTCTTAGATTTTGCACGAACATTGTATTATTGAATTAAACAAATTTTATGCGGCCTACTATCGCGTTGTTTATTTTTATTTTGATCAATCTCTCCAAGTCGAGGTCAGATGTCGTGTCACAATAATATAATTATATATATTAATATAATAATCCTCATATTAAAATTACAGAAATAATAATCTAATAGGTGTCAAATGCGTACGGAAGTCAGATTTATATTACGAGCTTTTGAGACATATTCCCACGAGAAAGGTTTCAGCTGTCTGTCTACATTCATCATAAAAATCTTCATATTTAAGGGCGACTATTTATAAACTTTTTTACCAAACCTTATGCCATACTCTTTTTCTATGATTGTCAATATTTTATTTCATTTATTCTGGTATTCAATGTAATATAACCATCAAGATTTGTAATGATTCTGTAATGATAGTTATTTTAATATGTTGAGATAGTAAAATAAGTATTTTTCAATTTGTTTTTGGCATGTATAGTTACTTAAAAATAAGTTAGAAAATAAATTTTAGGATAACCGAATTCTAATAAGTATAGATATCTTAATAACATTTTAATTAATAGAAATCAAAACCAAATAAGATTGCTACTTAAAATTATTTAAGTGTAGTAGCCGTCGCCTCTGTTTATGGACCACACTCCAGCTTAACATCAGGCGGGACGCGCTTTGCCAGTTATTTGAGGCCGGGGTGCCGACAACGACACGTGTTAAAAGTCAGAAACAAATTATTAGAATTAATTAGTTAGATACATATAAAAAACTTGATAATTTCACAATAATCCAGTTCTCTTACGCCCGGTTCCTATATCTGTCAAACGGATCATTTTTGATACGAACAGTAAATTAGCTACCAGCTGTAGGTCAAAACCGTCCTTACAAAATACCCCTCGTAAGTCAAGTTACCGACAACAACTAGCATAAAGGATGAAATAGAGTGAAACGTTTTTAAATTTCAGTGGATGTAACTGGTGTTCACAATTATGAGTTAATTTAAGATGTTAGTGCGGTCTATAGATATCAAAGTAATGTCACGCACATGGCATGGCGTTCTTATTAAATGCGTGGGAAAGCACCAAAGACAACATTAAATATATGATCGCAGCATCATATCAAAACAAAGTATTACAAAACTTATTTATATACGAGAAGAACCGCGCTACACTAGTCCGTCCGCTTTCCCTAAGTCACAGGGTCGTATTCCGGACGGAGCAATTTGTTTTAAAGCATTTATTACATACGTTTATTTAATTATTAGGTTATCAGGAAAGTCTAAGTAAGATGTCGCGTAAAAATAAAAAAAAATAAAATAAAATAAAATAAAATATAAATACTTGCCTCAGTCTGTCGATCCGACTTCATGCCATCGTTTTCAAGTGTACACAGACTGTGAAATGATTCAGTCGCATTTCAGATGTATGATGGAACCCCAGCGCTTGTGCTTAAAACGTGCGCAGCGGAATCGACTCACATCTCGACCACACCAGGCCTCGGGCTTGTAACGGGGCCAATATGCAACCGGTCTCAAAAAGTTTCGTCCGATAGCCGTAACCTCAGTCCCGTCGACCGAATCGGCAGTCGAACTAAAAGGTTCGGTGCATCGTTTCTTTGTCGACAAGTGGAATCGACAAGTGGAATGCTTTACCAGCCCATGTGTTCTCTTCATGAAGAAGCATCTTTGACGGCATAGTGACGGCGACTAGGGCAACCTTGAACCGACTTGGTTTCTTTAGTCATCGATACTCTTAGTCCTCTTCTTGCTTACTATCAGGCGGGGTCAAATGTCGAGTCACAAAAAGAAACTACTAATGCACGACTGACCAGATAATGAGAACTAATTAACTTTCGACGTATTATGATTTTTAAAATTTTTAAGGCGACCGTGGTGTATTGGCAGTGTAATAGCTACGTAAGCCGAGTGGCACGAGTTCAAAACCATTCACCGTTACCAATGAGGCTATATTATATGTACTTTGGTTGTCCTGTTTCTATGATACAAGCACTTTAGTAGCTTAGTATAGAAATGTAAAATAAAAAGAAAAAAATAAATGATTATAGATGTTATACAATATATCATGTTATGTTTTAAGAACGGGAGAACTTGACAGGTCCTTTGCAGATTCAACTTGATTTTGGCCCAGGTAAAAATATACTCATAGTAAGAAACAATTTTAGTATAAATACTATAGTCATATATCAGACAAGTAAATAGACCTACAAATTAATCGACATTATCTGTATAAATCGAAACTGAGACCAACGACGGTTAGTTATAGTCACTCAGCATAGGTGTGTTTATGTAAGGTCAGTTATGTGTACAGTTATACAAGGAGGATTCCCAGAAGTAATAAACTGACTGACGTAGTCCACTGGATAAGCAGCTGAATTGGCAAAAGGTAGTAGTTCGTAAAACATATATATATATATATTGGTTTCAATTTCTTGAATTCGAGAACTTTACGGTAAACGCAACGTTTTAACTTAAAGGTAGCAGGCTGCTGTCTGTACTAATTCCAGCTGGCCACTATAGAGAGCTCTAAGAGAGGCCTACTAAATAAATAAATAATGCGGCCTAAGTCTCAGAAACCCGTAAGTTGTCAGAAGCCACTAAGTTGTTCCCCTTACATAAATATTATTCAAGCCTAAAGACACCAATCCTGGTTATGGATAATTTATAGATAAGGCGCTTTGTCGTGTAATTGCAAATAAAGATCTGTATTATTGATGACCATTTTCAAGTTATTCCCGCCTCTATAAAAACTTCACCCTCATATGCAACATGCGCGTAATTTATATTAATAATTCATCTACTCAAGGCTTGATAAACATTTTATTTTGGACTAGGCTGTATCAACTATGATTCCTTTGTCTTAAATGGGATAACACAAAATAAAAAATATATATTAAAACAGGAAATGATGTCAAATAAGGTCATCTGCGCGTTTAATAAAGAAAAATTATAATTTTGATTTAATACAAATACTATTAAAATTAATATTTACTATATTAAATTATTACAATGCTTTTTAAATGTATTTTGCAATTTAAAAGCATTTTTCTGAACATTTTGAAATAAATAAAACATAGGAACGCCGTAATAACATCATTGCGCAGATAATATTCAAAATAGAGCCTTAATTATTGTAACTTTATTAAAAACGCCATAAATTTACCTTAAAAATCTTAAATTTTATTTTGTTGCTTATTGCCAAAATAAGTGTTAAGTTTAGATTTTTTAAATCATAATTAATTTAAAAAGTAATTTATTTTAGGGATTCTAGAATGTTCTATCGTCAGTCGGCTTAAGATGCGCGCGCAAGCCTCCATTAAGCACTTCCTGTTTTTTTAGCTCCTTTAAATTAATAATAATACAAATAATGCATTAAATTTCATAAAATCATCTTTTAAAATTATATGAAAATAACTTGTATGATTCTAATCGTATTCGTTTAGTAAATAATGATCTATCGCATTTATAATGCATGTTTTGATTACATGTGTACCAACTCTGTTGTTGTTGCGCACGCAGTGTATCACCACTCTAATGCCCTTCTTTTGGAAAAGCTCCTTGCGGCGAAGTGTGCGGTTTTTATGTATCAGTGATTAAAAAAGACAAAGTGATTTTTAATAGTGTCTCAATTCATATTTGTATGCTGGAGAGTACTTTTATGGCTGTTGAAAATTGAAAAACGCAACTTAATACGCGTACCGGTTCGTTTTACATCTCGGTAAGTACATTGTTATATGTATATATTTATTTTAAGCGTCGTTGCCCAATAGTTCACAATAGTTCTTAATCACATTGTTTGTTGTAATGTCTTTCTATAACATATTTTAAAACCACTTATAAATGGTTACAAAGACAGCGTCTATACACAAATACAAGTGAAACGCTTTACCGGCATAGTGACAGCAATCGTGTGCTAACTCAGTTTTCGGTCGTCAGCACTCTTGGATCTCCTCTTGCTTATTATCAAGCGGGTTGAGGTCAGATGTCAGAGGTCAGATATATAAGGACGCTGGCCGGCATAAAGACGTCACATATACAAGTAAAACGGTTTACCGGCATAGTGACGGCGACTGAGGCAACTGTGAACTGAGTCTGTTTTCTTGAACCTCCCCTTACTTACCATCAGCCAAGTCGAGGTCAGATGTCGAGTCACAATAAAAAATATTTATAAGGATTGTGAAAAGTGTCACTCTATAGTCTCTGCCTATACTTTTGTGAACTGAGGTGTGATGACTACATTATGATATGTACGTCTACTGTGTGAGTTACAATATATATTTTAAAAGTGTCCCAATTATTGCATTTTCTGTGGGTTTAATCATGTGCTTGTCGAATGATGCTTTGCGAGAACAATATTTTGCTACGGATAATAAGTTATACATGCTATAAGGTAATCGAGTGACTTCTCATACTTAATAGATTATAAACGAATAAGTAAATAGTTATTTTCTAATAGCTTCACTAGATGATATCCAACAAACCCAGCATCACTTTGGGAAGAATAGGGCAAAAGGACAGTTGAGTCGGAAAATCAACTTAGCTAACTCATAATCTAGATTTAAGCAGTTGCGGGTTAGATGTTATCAGTTATGAAACTGCAAACCTCCCTAGGTACAGCCTACTCTTGACAATATATATTTTTTAATTTTACATTTCTATACTAAACTACTAAAGTGCTTGTATCATAGAAACAGGACAACTAAAGTACATATATCAAAGATACATTAGTACCGGTGAGTGGTTTTGAACCCGTGCTCTTGGTTTGCGTTACCATTGCACTGCCACTACACCACGGCCGCCTTTAGTTATAATAACACATAGACTGGCCGTAGAGCTTTTATGAAGAGAATTGTGGATGTGAGGGAAGCGATGAAGTTGTGTCAGGATTGTGGCAAGTGGCACTCCATTGTCTCTGTCTATCCCTGTGGGAAAAAGAAGTGACAGTTTGATTGATTGATTGACATAGGCTAGCTTTTCACACCAATACTAGGCACGTTTATGTCATCCGGAAGTGCTGGACTTGAGACAACAACTTTATTGTTTAACTTTGTTATAGCACTGATAATATAATTAACAGGAAATAATAGGCGTGACGCATTGGTTAGCACACTATTTCTTTTATTAATATTTCATTACCAGAAACAGAAAAACAAATTACATATATCAAAAATACATTGGCACCGGCAGGTGGTTTTGAATCCGTGCTCTCGGTTTGCAGGACTATTGCACTGCCACTACACCACTATTGCCTTTTATGTCACTACACATCATTACAAATATTTGGTAATAAAGAAATAAGCTGAAATTTGCTCTGGGTCAGAGTAATATATAGTGCTGCCCACTCTGATGATCTGGAGTAGTACCCCACCACTTACAAGTTATACAACCTTGAAGTGCCTTAGTGGCATTTTGGCATCAGCTTGTAACTTGCCGGTTCCAACTAGGCTGACAAAGTGGATGTGACTGCTACTTACAGCTACTTATTACAATTTAATTATTACAGGATGAGTGATAGTAGATTGACGAAAGAAATTATAAATCTGATGTGGATGTATTAAACAAGGCCGGCCCAGGAGAGTGTTTTCCGATCAAAACGGAGACATCCTCAAAAAAGCTAGGTTGTTTAGTGCCCATAACTGTAAAGTTTGTATTAGGAGAATTGTGGATGTGAAGGACTCGCTTGTGGGAGGTGTGTCAGGGTCGTGGCAAGTGGCGCTCCATTGTCTCTGCCTATCCCCGTGGGAAAGTGGCGTGACTTTGATTGATTGATATTACAATTTATTAACTGTAAGTTGCAGTCGCCTCTATTCATGGGTTCACTCTAGCTTAACATCAAGCGGAGTAAGGTAGTATGTCAAGTCACAATAATAAAAAAATAATTAGACATAATTGTACTTTTGAATGTACTGTACTCATGCCATACATTGCTATTAGTAGGGGAGCCTAAGAGGCTCATCGGGGATTTACTCGAGTGTCGTAGGGACCTATTAAATATTAAAGTTTAGGTGACAGAAAAAATTAAATGTTATGTACTATATACCCTTTTAGCGGTGGGGGAAGCCTGTACAGATTTTCAAAAATGTAAAAAAAAACAATTAAAAAAATATACTCGAGCGCGTCAGATATTGATATTGTATATACTCCACGTGTCTCTGATACTGGAGGTATGTTAATCTGACGGTTTGGATGGTGGGTGTGGCAGTACGTAAAGGTAGAAAATAAAAAAATAAAAAATTTGCTCGAGCGCGTCAGACATTCAGAGGGGATGTTAAATAAGCCCGACAGAAGCTCCCATTCAAAAGACTGACAATTCCGACATGACGCAAGTCCGTGGCGGTTTTTTGAAAATGTAAAAAAAATCGTCGTTTTGAAATACTCGAGCGCGTCAGTCTTTTATACAGAAGGTTCAGTAAGATGACCCAATTGTACTGACCCTTAATCTGACAATTATCTGAAGGGATTTCATTAATCTGACAATTTGAAAAATATTCAAAAAAAAATTTTAAGTTAGTTGTTACACACTCACAATCACACACTATTCGCGGTATAGTTTAGACGTTTAGACTATTTCTCTCTCTTTCACTCACAATCACTGCCCCCTTTTACTCATGAGTAATAATAATATCTCAGAAACTGTGAGAACTTAATGAATTTGTAATAAAAACATTGTTAATCATTTCTAAACGTTAGCTTATATTTATAAAATTATCATTATAATAAATAAAATTTGTTTAGTTATAATTACATTTGCAAACAAATTTATCTGTGTTTCGTATAATACAATGTATAATCTTTAAAATTTAATAATTTCAAAACTGTGTGAACAATTTATTTCATAATGCAACAATCGATGTAGTTATTGGAAGAATAATCTGTGATAAATTTAATAAACAATCCCTAAGAAAGTGAATCTGGTAAATTAAATTATGGAACAGGACAAGTAAAATACATAGGAAATAGCAATAAAATAAACAAATATATTTCTTGTAATTATACAGATGTAATATACAGATGTTACAGAATAAGATATAAAAATCTAATAAATTATTAAGCCAAAAATATTGCCAACCCTAGTATCTGTCATTTCAGAATCTCGAAGCAAGGCAAAGATTACTAATTACAAAGGAATAATAATAATTTTACGTTCTTAATATCTGTAATAATTTAACTTTAACCTCACACTCTCTCCGGACCTCACACCTTTAGACTTTTTCGTGTGGGGATATGTGAAGGACCGGGTTTATTTTACCGATTGCCCACTGTTGTGGAGATAGAACAGCGAGTAAAATCGGCTTTCGCCTCAATAACACCGATAATAGTGCGAAATGCCACACAGGCCATGTACCGGCAAGCGAGGATGTGCATCTAGCAAGAAGGAGCACATTTTGAACCCTTAATGTAAAATGTTAATTATTAATTGTGCTGTTGTTATCTACGAAAAATTATATATAATTTATGCTTATTAAAATCTTTTAAAATCTTCGTTTTTGTATATTCTATACTTTTTAAATTGTACATTAGGTCAAAATATTCATAGGCGTTCCATAGAACTTATGTTCTATTTAATTTACTCTTTGATTTCAGTGAAACAGGGTTGTAAGGCACATTATTTAAATAATTAAGTTATAAGAGACCTTTTAACACCCTTTAGGGTATTTTGTATTTGTAGATTAAGAAAATGTGCACTTATTAGTATGTAATTAACTCATCTTAGCCTAATCTGACGCGCTCGAGTATTTTCAAAGATAGATTTTTTTACTATTCTGACCAGCTGCCATACACGTACCCCCCTGTATGAAGAGCTAATACTTGGTAGATATACTCTACAGGGTACAAGGTATCTCCATTATTTGAATCTATCACGCTGGAGTAAATCCCGAAATCTCCGCTTGGGCTCCCCTACTATATTAATTACACTTTTATCCCAAAGGCCTGACTGCCTGACTGCTGGTCTAAGTCCGGATTTGAGTAATTGTATTTTTTTATTTTATACTTTTACGTATTTATGTGATAATAGATCACTGTTAGCTTGGTAGCAATTACTCTTTAATGATATATAATAATTTATCGCGATTGTAAACTAATCTTGTCGCGAATTAAACCTTGTAAGCATCCCTTCACGGCGTAAATTGTTGCAAGCACATTCGACAAACACAACGAAAGCTCAATATTTTTGTTGCATTGTTTTCTCACTACAGTTTATATTGCAGGTGTATAAACGAAACTAATTATAAAGGAATTATTTGGAAATTAAATAGATAAAAAGTTGCAAAATGGTAAAACCATTACCAGTGTGGACGGTACGTCCCAGTTGGGAAGAGTTCAAAGATTTTGAAACATTAATTTTACATGTGGAATCCTTGCGTATCAATAGAGCGGGCATTTTGAAAGTGGTCCCACCAAAGGAATGGGTACCTCGTGAAATTGGATATAATGAAATAGATATGTTTCTTCCATTGAAATATAACCAAACCGTGGTAGGTAAACACGGACTTTACCAACATGTTCTCAAACGCAGTCCAGGTATGAGATTGTCAGAATTCCACGAACTCGCATGTTCAGAAAATTACTGCACTCCACATCATGATAGCTTCAATGAGTTAACCCAAAAATACTGGAATGAGATTGTGGATCAACCTATACCTTGCTCTTCGTTTAAACATACCCTATTTGATTCAACACTAAAACACTGGAATATAAACCAGCTCGGCTCTATATTAGATGATGTACCGATGGATTCCGAAGTTGGTAAATTTAACGTGTCTACGTTGAACTTTGGCATGTGGAAATCCACTATGCCATGGCAAACCACTATGAAAGAATTGTATTCAATAAATCTATTGCACTTTGGTGCTCCTCGAACGTGGTACGCCGTATCCCCGTTAGCAAAGAACAAGTTCGAGTCGATGGCAAAAGAATGTTTCGCAGATAAAACTTGCGATGAATTTTTACGGCATAAAGATATTATAATTTCACCAGATATTCTGAATTCATATGGTATTCCATATCAAAGAACAGTCCAGAAACCTGGTGAACTGATTTTAATCTTTCCATCTACCTATCATTATACTTTTAATCATGGATTCAGTTGCACGGAATCCGCGTATTTTGCGACTCCAGGCTGGATCGAAAACCTTTATGAGAGCACCAACAACTTACTATGTCCATGCAAGGAAAGCATAGATGTACCACTGGATAATTTTAAAAGATTCTCTTTGTCTCAAAACACTATAGATACCAAATATTTCTGTACAGGCCTACGTACCAAAATGTACTCTTTCGTCATTCAGGAAGTTAACAATAACAACAATAATAAAAAAGAAGTGAAAACAGTTGTTGTTAACATGCGTAGTAATAAAGTATCAAACGAGAAAGAGTCCATAAATGACAATGACCCAGCAATAAATGCAACCTGGACAGATATCCCAGATCTGTCATTTATTTATGATAACGGTGTAATCAAAGATCAAGAGGATTTTTTGTCACACAATCGAAGTTTAAGCCTTAGAGATTTAACAATGGCTGAATCGAAGCAAATTGATAAAATCGTGCAAGCATGGTTTCAGTTCACCAAATCTAAGAGGAATGATTATGACAACCGCTTAAACAATCTTTATTCTTTGAAAAGAACAATAAAATATTTAATACAAATATGCCATCTAAATAAAGTTGCTGATGGTGATTCGCCGCGAGAAATAACTCAATCATCAGGTATGTGTAACACTTTATTACCTATTAACATTGTAAAAATACTTGAATATATAACATAAGTTTTTTATTTTTTTTATTTGTAAAAGCACCCTGCCGGATATTAGGCTGGATTGTTGTCCATTAATATACTACGATAATATAACTGCAACTTGTCACATCTTCTATACCGGCAACTCACAAGCTGATCCCAAAACGTCACTTCACGGTCTGTGAACTTGCAATCGACAGACTGGGCACCACTTTCTACCACTCCTAAACAACCAGACCCGGAGCAAATATTCGCCTTTTTTATTTCCAATCAATCAATCAAATTGTCATGCCTTATTCCCACAGAGACAAAGGAGCGCCACTTGCCACGATCCTGGCAAATTTATATCACTTCACGGTCTGTGAACTTGCAATCGACAGACTGGGCACCACTTTCTACCACTCCTAAACAACCAGACCCGGAGCAAATATTCGCCTTTTTTATTTCCAATCAATCAATCAAATTGTCATGCCTTATTCCCACAGAGACAAAGGAGCGCCACTTGCCACGATCCTGGCAAATTTATATTTCCATATTTTTAATATTTAATCTAATTAATAAATATTACAAATAAAAGCTATGAAATCTATGCACTGACCGAAAATCAAACCAGGACTTCACTAATTTGTGTACTAACCAATGCGCCTGTCGTCAACGTTACACTACACGACGCGACGGCCAGATCATTTTAACAATATTTCTAATGATCTAATTTATACAAGTAACTCTAAACGTACTCCTGTCTCATTAATCGCGGTTATAACTCATTTATATCTCGCAATTTAAGGATGCGTTAAACAAGGCAGGCCCAGTAGGGTGTTTTCCGTTTTTTTGATTGATTGATTGACTTTAAGAAATACAATAATTATAGAATAATAAATTTGAAAGTTCTATTTAACAAAATGTTCCGAATGTATTACTAGGCAACCGCTTCTTGTTTGTGTTTACGTAATTGATGAGTAGAGTCTTCAAAAAAATATATTAAATAATTGTTCGATATTGTACAATTACAATTTTTTTTTTGTACAATTAAAAGCATAATACTGCGTTTTTTTCAATATTGTATCGTTTCCGTCATATTATTCACTTTGCGAGCTATCACTTGAAATTGTGTCACACGATTCTGTATCGCTTTCAAAAAATATTAATTTCGCGTATGGCAGCAGCACTTAATGCGGAGCGGCCACCTAGCGGCAAGGGGAAGTAAGGTGCTTTACGACGTCAACGCAAACACGAAGCGATCTACTAGTAACATACTTTTGGACAGATAAGGTGAAATCTTTTTTCCTATTACATATTCTAATGTTATCGTTCTTACCATGTTTCAGAGAATCGAGGTCCGCAGCTGTCTACATCTATCAATATAAGTGATAATGTTCCAGAACCACCAAAGCCTCAAAACATTTTATTGAAACAATTTCTACAAGCAAACTTTAATTTAGGCGATTTCAGCCCAAACTTCTATACACCCTCTGATGCTAAAGCCAAAGAGGGCGTTTTGGAACCCATTTCTTTAATAAAAAATATAAAGGTAGAAAAAAGTTCCTCAAGTTCCTCCACTGGCGAAGATTGTAGCTATAAAGTTTCCACCTCAACTCCACCGACTTCGCTAACTTTACAACATGATCCGTTTAAAAATCCGCGTCCATCCACATCAAGGGACGCATATTATAATTATGAATCCGAACCGAGAACTTGTCGAAAGAGGAAATTGAATAATGATGAAGGCAAAATTAAAAAGTCACGTACGGCCAATATCAGTGAGGGGCATCATATTCCATCGTGTTCTAAATCTCCAGTGTCCGATAGTTTAATTCGTCCAACACGTAAGATAGGACCAAGTATTGACCTATGTTCAAACCCAACTTCCTCCTCCTCCACGTCAGAGGAATTAACACATAAGCCAGCCCGGCCATCCTCATCAAAAGAGGCTCATAATTCTTTAAGTAATCCAATAATTTCTACATCAAACGATACTTTAAACGATAAACCTTGCCCGTCTACATCGGAAACTATTGTAGACGACCCACGCCCGTCAATATCAAGAGGTACCATGTATGATAACCCACGCCCGTCGTCATCAAAAGATACTATGTATGATGACCCACGCCCGTCAACATCAAAAGGTACTATGCATGATAACCCACGCCCGTCAACATCAAAAGGTACTATGCATGATAACCCACGCCCGTCAACGTCAAAAGGTACTATGTACGATAAACCTCACCCCTTAACATCGAAAAACCTTTCACACCATGACAAAATATGTGATTATCCTTACCAGTTAATTTTAAAAAACAATCCTAAAGGTGTTTTTTGCGATTTCAATGACCCCAGGGTGTCGTTATTTTTCGACATTAGAAATTACAAAACTTCAGACCAGTTCGCTGGAGGTCGAGTTGGTGATAAGTTGATCGTCATTTCATCGGCATCTAAATATAAATCAAAAGCCACACAACATACTACCTCGGAAGACGAAAATCCTACATCTGGCGATTTTAATGCAAATAAATTCACTTCATTAATGGATGTTCCATTACAAGAATATGCAGTCGTAGAGCACGCATTAAATCTTTCAGTTAAGAACACTTCGTCTAATAGTATACGAAATACGGTTACGCCAAACAAAATAACTTACCTAAGCGAATATCAGAAATTCATAACGGAGCCGAAAAGAGATGAAGAACCAAAAGCTAAAAGACGTCGTATGTGTGAGAAACAGACTGAGGATGAGACAAAAACGACTGAATGAAGAATTTTTCAAAAGTAAGCCCTTTATTGATATTTTATATTCAAAAATCACTCACTTTTTTAGGCCTACTGAAATTAAGGCTAAGGGGATTTGTAAATTTGTATTATTTACACTCTTTTGCGATCCGAATTATTTATTTGATAATTTCGTATTTCTAAATCTATAATACTTAAACGATAAAATAATAAATATGCACATGTACAATTATTTTAATTTCAGATAAATAGACTGAAAGTTAACAGAATACCGTGCCAAAGCTTTTGTACTTTCTATTAATATCGTACTTAATTAAAGTTAAGATTTTTTTAATGTATATATTTTTTGTATCTTGCGTATTAGTGTGAGTGTTAATAATCCAACATGGTATAGTAACATTGAACACAAATATCATGGTAATGATGCAGGTATCTAAATATCAATATTACTTATAAGAAAATGCCTTGACGTGTTAACCGGTGCCGAGTCGTTTGCCGATGTAATTTTAAAAACTAAATCTTAAGTTTTAATGTTCTGAATGTATTCAAATTTAAAATATGGCGCGAAAGGATATCATTCTTTTTGTATGAAGACTTGTTGTATTGGCGGCTTAATTGTATTAACAGTTATACATTTTAAAATGGTTAAATGTACGAAGATTACGATGTAATTGGAATAAGGATATATTCCAATTACATAGTTTAGGTGTGCAAAATGATCAAACTATAATTATGACAGTTCAAAGCAAAACTGTAATATGGCGTACCTCTGTGACTGACTGACGATACAAATCCATAACTGATTTTTCAAATAACACAGTTGCACAGCAATTAAAAGCAAAATTGTTATTAGCTTTATCAATACAAGTATCGAAACTACCATTTATATATTTTTCATCATTGGTCATTACAAAAGTAGTGCATAAAAATCCCACCAATTAATGATGTCCTTTGCGTGCGACTACCTCCGACGTAACTTGCGTCGCCACCGTTGATGAGCCACTGTCGCTCGACATCGGTTAACACGTTGAGACAGCAGTGGCGCAAACATAAATGTTATTTAACTTCGTGTCCTGTTAACAGCGTTTTGCGCTTCGTGTGGATTAAGGGTATATATAATACTTGTCAGTAGGTATCTCAAAGTACATGGCAGATCCAAGATTTATTTCCCATTGAAAGTCCAGTGATTGACTTTGCTATTATTTTTGGATCATGCTGACAAGTATCAAATTAGTTATTTTAAAAATATCTGCTGGTCTCTACTTACATTATTAAAATTCATGGTGTTTATAAAATACTAAAAATTAGAATTGATAATGAATATTCCCTTTTGGGTTGAATAGAGTCCCTAAGGACTCTTGAGGGTACAATGGTTTAACAATTATAGCTCAAAATGTTCCGCCAAGTGTGAATGTGATATATTCACGATATTGATTTTGACACGGTCATTATTATTGCAATCTTTGATATATCCAATATATATATAATGAAAGATATGAATGTATAGATTCCTAACAAGACACAATAAATAATATATATTTAAAAATAAAAAAGCGACTTAAATTCCATGCAAAGTAGGCGGGGCGTCGTGAGTCGACACTTTTCGAACATTATTTTGTATGGTAAAGTGTATCTATTAAAAATATATAATCGGTGAGACACGTATATCTGTCTAAAAAAAATTGAAAAATCATATCAACTCTTTTTTATTTGCGCTTTTATTTACTCACTTGTAAAGAAGATTTTATTTCGAACATTCTTAACTGACCTTCGTTAAGTACAATAATAGTTCCTGTGTAAGCATGTAGTGAGAAAGCGACTTTAATACTATTTCTCTTTGTGCTGATGAAAGATTGAAAATCTGTATTTTATTCGTTTTTAATGACGTGTAATATTCTAACATGGTACAAACAAGTACACAAAGAAATTAATTACCGAAAGATGCTATTCCTAAACTGACTATAGTTTTGGTAACGATCTTTTTTTGTACTATTTTATCCAAACGTCGCTTACCCTTATACCCGGAAAAGTAACAACACGTATTCAAGAATTCAACGTGGTATTGTTCAATGCAAGTACAGTGCTATGTCACCGACAACTGCCGGGATATATTACTTATATATTATCGACAATTGCCGGTATATATTACCGACAACTCTCGAGAGATGTCACTTATATATTACCGACAACTCTCGAGAGATGTCACTTATATATTGCCGACAACAGCTGCGGGGTTAGGTTGGGCAAGTTAAAACGATTATCGTCTCTCGTCGGCGATTGTCAAAATAATAAAAGCTAGGCTAAATCCAATAAAACAAGACTATTAATCGTTGTGACGAATATCATCAGTGCGACGACACGTTTGATAATCATCAACAATAGTCTCAATTTAGTGTATTTAGCCTAACTTTTATTATTTTCACAATTGTCGACGAGAGACTTAAGGTAACTTGCCCAACCTAACCCCGCTGGGATGTTGAAACCTTAGTTTATAATTAAGCTTATTGTGTTTTAATTTTAATAAGTAAAGTGTTAGTGGTCTAATGACCTATAAGTTTATTATCCTCCCTAATGTAGGAATTAACACAATTTCCTAAGTACTATTGAATTTTACGCGATGTATATGTTTAGAATATTAAGAATTCGCGCAAACAAGAGTATGTTAAGTTTAATTAATAGGTTTCTTGTTTTCGCGTCCATATCTCTAGCTACATATACAGTCAGTTGCAAGAAACATTTATTAAATCTAACGACATACATTTCATGTGGACAACCGTCGTGGCATTAAGCATTTATTGACAAGGTTATTCATTCCATTCTAAGAACAACCGTAGGACAGTGAAGCGCGATTTTATGTTTATAATTTTTAGTTGTGCTTCTTTGCCTACCTGTAGGATAAAGACATGGCAATTTGATTGATTGATAACTATTTTTGAGCAGACACAAATAGTATTCATTAGAAATTGTTATATGTATTTAATATCAGGTTGTTAAAGTCAGTGTAGTCAGGGTGGTAAAATAGTGCAATTGTGAAATTAAATCTATACTTAAAACATGTCATACTTTTATAAATATTAAAATACACCTTGAACGTTAACGCTGTAGTGACAGTTGACATACGGTTTACATACGGAATGGAAATCTCACTATAATACCAATGGAATGTAATAAACCAATTAGATTGGTTTACAATACAATTAGAAAGACCTGTTAAATATACATTAAAAAAAGAAAATAATGTATATCGAACGCTTAAACTTACCAGGCAACTTCGTGCAACTGGCTGGCGATCGCTTGTAAATATAAATTACAAAAAATATAAATAATTTTAGTTTGAGATTAATTAACGTGCAGGACGATGCATATACTGGCGATATATATGCATATATATATATATATATATATATATATATATATATATATATATATCTTTAGAATTGTGATGCCTTCTTATGACATGATGCGTCGTCTTGTAAACGTTAAGTGCTCTTTCTTTTATGCCATAATATACTAAAACTTTTATTTTATATAACGTGCCTAAATATTATTTTGGCTTTGTGATTACTGTTTGTGACTAAGATTACTTTTAAAACATTATATTATTTTTAAGACAAAATTTTATAAGTACCTACATGCGTTAATTTGTGACCAAACAAATTTTTGGTTTATAATTTAATTATAAATCTGATACTAAAAGTGATGCAAATTAATAAAATAAATACAAAAATATTATCATTAAAACTTTAGCTTAAAAAATATTTGATGAAATATACACGCAAAGCAAGAGCCCCTGGTTTAAAACCACTTGCAATATCTTTATATTTTCGTCGTTTCTATGATCCAAGCACTTTTAGTAGCTTAGTATAGAAATGTAAAATATAATTATATAAAAGTATAATTCAAGTCGTTATTAATAGTCCTCGATAGGACGCCAAGGTAGGCACGCGTAGCAGCGCCGATAACGCACAAATTGTAGGACCATATGGAAGAACCCATTTAGAACCCGTACTCTTGGTTTGCGAGACTATTGCACTACCACTACACCACGGCCGCCTTTTTATAATGGTAATTTTGATAATTGACATATTTTTAATAGTATAATAGTCGAGTATTATAAATTTTAGTTTGTTGTTTTGGTTACAAACTAACGTTAGTTAGGTCCCGTCCTATTAAAACTTATTTTCTGCTTACTATGAGTAAATGTGATTTGTGTGATTTAAGAATAAAGCGGTGTGTTATATGGTTTATGGTCTTAGGTATGTGAATTCTAAATTCAATTAAAAACTATTTACAAATATCTATTCAAGTAGAGCAAGTCAAAAATACCCTAATTTTGGTTGACTTTTGCCTTTATTGGCTAAACTACTGACTATATCACAGTGGATTCCAATGGCAACCGTAGTTTGTCTTAATCGACTGACTGTCATTTAATGGCAATACACTTATTTTTGACTGGTTTTATAAAATAAAGCTTCTATGTTTGCTTCCGCCGGCTTCAATTCCCGGTAGGAGCAAAGTATATTTTATAGCATTTATTTGTAATGTTATTAGATGCTATGGCAGCATAGTGGATGTGACGCTACTTGCAATTATTTAACTATTAGCAGTCACCTCTCACTAGGCGGCTAGTGCACGGTAAAACGAATATGCCTACGCGGCCTGGCTTTGAATGAACGCCTAACATTATGAAGCGAAAGAAGATAGGTCTATCGTACATCGCGCGATAGACCTATCTCCTTTCCCTTCAATGTGGTATTGGAATTTTATACAGGCATTACCGATGTATACTATCGATATTTTGATTGGATATTTGTAAATAGGTTTGTAAATACGTAAAAAATTGTATGATAAAAATGTAAAAGGCATTAGGCCTCAATATTATTCTATTCGTCGTTGATATTGCAATGTTAATGTCAGTTAAAACTTTGCATGGAGACAAAACATCTTCAAACTATCGGCTCACAGCATTAAAAATAATGAACCAAAACAAATTGTCATGCCTTTTCCCACAGGGATAGGCAGAGACAATGGAACGCCACTTGCCAGATCCTGACACTTCTCTTTGCTTCCATCACATCCGAACTCTATTCATACAACAATTTAAAAAAAACACCATTTAAACCCATGCTAAGTTAAAAATTAAACATATTAGCTGACATGAAACATATTGCAAATATCAAAATGATATTATATATGTTTTAGCTCTTAATAAACGTAGTTTTTCTAAGCGTTTTATTTTATTTATAACACCCTCATCACTTCGGTCATCATTATTTATTCACTTTGCAATGCAATGGCGAAATATATGTGCAAAGGCGGGTGTGCTCCAGGTGATAATAAAGCAGAGTCATAAAAGCAAAATAAACAAGCTTGTTTCATTTTGATAATGAAAATAAGAGATTAACTTATTTTGTAATTGGTTATGAACCTGGAGATACATTACATACAACGCGAAGGTACATATACTACTAAGTGTATATTATTACTTTTTAACATTTGTTGAAATTCTCTGGCTCTATATCACCGCTCAGTCTAAATAAAAGTTGCTTATATTGAGTATCTGTCATCAATTCCAACAGGGATAGACAGAGACAACGGAGCGACAATTTGCCAATCCTGACGACTCTCTCTCGCTTCCTTTACATCCACATTTCTCTTGATACATTTATTGACTATTTGGAAAATAATGCCAACCATAAAGACAATAAGTTAAGTCATAAACCTACGTTCTATCTACATATGACCTTTTTATTAAGTTGTCACAGGAAAAAAGGAAGGCGCGCAGTGCCCATAACCTTAATGTAGCTTGTATAAGAATCGTGAATATAAAGGACGCGAGAGAGTTGTGTCAGGATCGTAGAAAGTGGCGTTCTGCCTATCTCTGTGACCTATCTGTGTAACTCTGCCTAATTTTTATCCTCAAAACGAAACCTGCTATTTACTCGTATTTTCGCAATCTACTCGCACACAGAGGAAAGAAAACAGTAGCTACTAGACATTGATATAAATATTTATTTATGAATACTTGAAATGCCAGGAATGTTGATGATTCCTTGATATAATCAAAAACATACATAAAATTTACCAATTCACTAATTGAAAATATAAGAGAACGAAACGCAAATTGACATTTCTTTTACATCTTTTCATATATATATAATTATCCTGTACATGTGTTTGTACATATATATATATATATATATATAATTATTCTGTACATCACTCCTCCTAAACGGCTTGACAGATTTGAATGAAATTTTGTGTGTATATTTCATATTTACTTTTTATTGCCTACCTAGAAAGAATATAAAATTATCGTTAACGGCCGTACTTCCACCATAGAAGATTTGGTAAGTTTAATGGTACATTCAATTTATAGAAAAACTGAATTTTTAGTATTCGATGTATTTTGACCCGGGCAACACTGGGTTTCGCAGCTAGTTTATAATTAATATAATCTAAATGTCAACATCACTAGGAAATCATAGGCGCGAGGTACGTGGCTGTAACGTTCCATTAACACAGCCTTTCCCAAAGTGGGCGATATCGCCCCCTTGTGGGCGCTGCAGGGGCAGTAAGAGACCCAGAAAAAAATGGGGGCGTTGTGTAGAGGGCGATTTGTAATTTCATCAAGAAGGACTTTTAGACACCAACTGAGCTCTCGACTACAACTCAACTAATTTTTATGTTAGAATTGATTTTGTTTGTTTTATTTTGAATAAAAAATACTCTGTGTAAATACTATAAAGTTGCGTTTCAATAATCATTCTCACTGGCAGGTGTAGCCCGTAAGAGTTAACTTAAGACCTGAGCGCCGTTGTGTACTACCTACTGCGCTCAAGTCTCGTATAGAATGAATGTTTAATCTCCGCTGATATATAGTTCACAATAATTAATTTAAATTGAAGTTATAGTGGTTTTTAAATAGGTGAAAAAATAGCGTCGCTAAAAAATATTATTATATGAAACCTAAATAATAAATCATTAAAATATAATAATAAATTTTAACGTATTTAATATCCTTGTCACGAGTTTTGTCGCATAATTCATGGTATTGATCACACGCCCACACAACACTTCTTAGCTCTAAACCACCAGGAGGGCAGAATGTATGAGAAGGTTCACATGTGACGTAGTATTTTATAGGTCATGCTGAAATGCCTCGTATGGCATCTTCTTTACTCCTTCAGTAATCTAATATCCTAGTTGAAATGTGTGTACTGTGCTAGTTGTATGTATCGCAGGTCATTGCAGCATACCTGTATTAAAGCCAACGCTGTTTAACAACTTTGATAGATATTGTTTCATAATCAATTAATTACCCATCGATATTTATAGTGACCATATCAATATTATGAATCATGAATTATTAAACTAATTAAAATACTTTATTCCTAAGTGCACAGTTCAGTTTTATTTAGTAAACGAAATAGTAGATTAGTTTACTAGTACAGTGCAATTGCTCATACTTAATCATACTTATTTTAGAAACAAAAATGTCTGATTTTAATACGGTCACTACAAATGTTGATAGGTAATTGATTATGTAATAAATTTTAATCAGAATTTTGTAGTGAAAGAACTGCATTGCGAGACTAGACATTTTTTTACATTTTATGTTTTTGATGATCTCTCATTTATTTTTACAGTAAATGGTTTCAATATACTACCTAACGTACTTTTGCAGTTTAATTACAGCGTATACATAAAAATCGAAAGGTATCCAATTCAAATAATAATAATTTTACCTTATTTAAACATCAGTAAATAAAAAAGAGCGCCTTAAAAAATCTGTAAAAAAGTAAGCACAATAACTAACACCAGACTACTGAAAAAATTACACTTTTATGAATCGATCAATCAATAAAATTATTCCCCCTTATCGCCCCTCTCCCACAAAGATAGGCAGAGACAATGGAGCAACACCTGCCAATAAATAAATATAAACTCACATCCACAATAAATATAAAAACTGATATATAATAGTCTTTATATCATAAAATGAGAAAATAATCAATTCATTTTTTTTTTTCGGAAGGAATAATATTTAATTTATCAATTCATTTATGAGTAACTCTAATAAAATTTGAATATATCCGTCCGGACTACATATTTTTTTACATTATACTTAAGATGTTGGCTACCAGGAATAAATAAAATGTAAGAATAAACCAAACCACAACGTTTCGTTTAGGTAAATCTAGATTTAAAAAATATTTGCGTTAAATCTTATTTAATTCAATTAATTAATTCTTTCATTATTAATTGTAGTTTTATTAGTGAACTACAGTTTTATTTATACTTTTAAAGTTGATAACTGTAAAAACGAAACGCATTGAAAGGACATGCGCGCAAAGGTCTTCTCTTTTAGACCTGTATTGATCAGTTTCTAGCCTTAAATCACCAGGAAAACAGAATTAACTAGGAGACTATTTTTCAGTCACTTTATATTTATATATTTCATGTCTGAGAATGTTGGCAACTAGGTAGACATAAGATGGAGAAGTAGGCAAACGGTAACGTTTCGTTTAACAAAAAAAGTAACATTTAAATCTTTATACAAAAATATTTAATAAAATAATAGATAATGTCAATTAGTTTAAATAATGTATAACTTTTTTTGATCTTACGTATTATAAGTAATCTTGGGTTATTGGTATTTTAGAAACTAAATCCTGCGTAAAACGAAATACATTTCGACTAAAATGACATGGGCATATTCCATTGGAAGTACGGTATTGGTCAATTCAAAATTCGTGGCACAAATCCGTAGGATATCAGAATGTATGGCGAAATTCACTCGTGTCTTGGACGATGACGTAGTATTTCTAAGTCAATGATGACGTAGAGCGTTGCGTGTCGTTGCTTTCATGAAGCTTGCATTCCTTTCTCGTTCTACAGAAAATTTATGTACTAGGATATTATGAAACGTCATCGTTTCGTTATCATAGTGATAAATTATTTATAAGGCAATAAAACGAAAATATAATTAAATTACAATAATTTCTATGGTACCTTATTTATTTAACGAGTTAATAATTATGCGTATTAATAAAAATTGATAATTAATATGAAAAGTATTTCTAGCCAGATGTTATGCACTAAGTTCTTCTTCGTCTGGAAGTATTGATCAATTATACCTATTTTTAGTTTACATCACCAGGACATTAGGATGAAATAGGAGGCCCTCATAAATATAGGTATACCTCATAATATTGGGTTTGCTTTTACAGTGACGCCACGTCACTGTCATGGATGTATCTTCTTGGCCCACACTAAACTAGACTCTATTTTTTATTATTGTGACGATAAAACTGATCTCCATGGAATAGAAATTTATTATTAATTTCTTACTTACTAGTAAAACATAATATTGATTTTGGAAACTAGACACAAGGAGATGAGAATGCAAAAGGTACTTATCCGAAATGATCTATCAAATTGTTACGCCCCAATTTCCTCAGCGATAGACAATGTCTCAGTTCATAATACGAGTTCTATGGTTATGGGCACTGCGGTCTTTTGTCTTTTTAAGAATGTTCGCTGTTTTATCCTACTACTCGTATTATTATAAATGTGAATGTTAGTTTCATATACAGTCGATTCGAGAACCTCCTTCGTTTTTATGACTGTGTTATAAACCTAATTTACGCGGGTGAAACCGCAGGCACAGCTAGGTAATTAATAAAACAAATAAAGAAACAAGCCACAATGTATCCAGTGTCCGCTTGTAACATAGAAACAGGACAACCAAAGTACATTATATCGAAGATACATTGATACTGGCAAGTGGTTTCGAACCCGTGCTCTCGGTATATAACAATTGCACTGCCACTACACCACGGTCGCCTTAAAACACTTGAAAGTAGTGGTACTACTCCGGATCGGCATACTGGGCAATAGCCACCAACTGTCTCTCTACCACTCCTAAATAACTAGACATAAGGGTATTCTCCGACCAAATTAGAGCCATCCTTGAGAAAGCTGAGTTGCCCATACCCATAGAGCTTGTTTGAAGAGAATTGTGGATGTGAAGGAAGCGAGGGAATTGTGTCAGAATCGTGGCAAGTGGCACTCCATTGTTTCTGCCTACCCCTGGTGAAAAGGTGTAACAATTTAATTAATTTTTTTAAATTGTGACTCGACATCTTCTCGCCTGATGGTAAAAAAGAGGAGGCCCAAGAACACCGACGACTGAAAAAAACCAACTGAGTCACACGGTCGTCACTATGCCGGCTAAAAGCTGTACTATAATTAAAAAAATATATTTTATAATGAAAATACCGAAATTGTGTAGTTTATTTTTATTTTAGTTTAACAAAATTCAATTAACATAACCGCTATTCCTTGCGTTCGGGTTTACAATTTTTATAAATTAAATTATATTGTAAGTATATTTCATTCTTAAGGAATTTTCAATTTAATTTTGTCTTCATGTTTATCAATACTTTATTTTCTTCCGGATATTTTTCTAATATAAGATTAAATGTGTTTATAGTTTCTTCATTACCTAAAATAAAATAAATTTATTAGGCTTTTATCAAAGATACTGGATGACCAAATAATTTAATCCCTAAGACACATTGTGACCCCGGGTGATCAATCTCCTCATTCACCGAAACAAAGTCGCCGTTTATGGGAGTTCTGTGAGATCGTGGCAAGTGTAGCTCCATTGTCTCTGCCTATCCATATTATAATGTATTTATATTTTTTTATTGTTGCTGGACAAATGGCAGTACTCCGCCTGATGTTAAGCTGGAGCGCCGTCCATGAATAGAGGCGACTGCTACTACAATTAATAGCAGTCGCATTTACTATGCCGGCCTGATTAAAGCCGGCTATTTTCGAGACAATTAACAGTATAAAACCCGGATCGGCAAATAACCACTCACTTTCTGCCCACCACTCGTAAATATACCAATAAGGTTTTGTTGTTTATATATATTACGTTCTTTTTATTTCTATTTACGTTTAAATAATAATAATATTAGTAAAAACCAAATTAAATACTCACATTCATTAGTTTTAGCCATTTCAAGCTTATTATCGTTGTCTTTCATATAATCCGAATATAATTGATTCATCCCTATATCACCTAACTTGGTGTCCATTGCAACGTATTTCATTTTGGATTCATCTTTTTCATTTAAATCATCACCATTATTGTACGGTTTTTTCGTTGATTCCGACGAGTTTTCACTCAATTCGTTAGCATTCGATAATTGAGGAACCAACGGGGTCTCATCTTCGTCGAACTCTTCGTTTAACACGTTTAGGGATGCACGAACTAGCATTCTGGTTTGATGAAATTTGGATACGGTATCCATTTTATAATTTACTAAAAATTGCAAACAAACAACTTCTGAGATACGCGCGTATTTTGTGGCGGTTATGTTTTTAATTTAAAACGTGGCTTTGATGTTAAAATTTAAGTCCAATTAATTCTACGATGCGCGCGTATTTTTTGACGATTATAGTCTTAATTTAAAATGAGGCTTTGATGTTGATATTTAAGCCCAATTTTTTTATTTTAATTTTTACAATTATACAATACAAATTTAATTATAATTACTATACTAAGCTATTAAAGTGCTGGCTTGTATCATAGAAAAAGGACAACCTAAGTACAAATATCAAAGATACATTAGCGTACAATAAAATTGAGTTTAAATTATTAAATTTACATATACGAGTAGTTATATTAGTTTTATTTAAGACAAAAGGGTTAGTATTGTATCAGGGAATGCATTTGTTTACTTAGTGGGTACTCATAAACGAAATATTTAATATCATAAAAACAGAAAAATACTACAGTCAAATTAGCTTGGAGACGTTTTTGCATTGGTAGTAGTGCGCCTAAGAGCGCGTTTCCATTATTAACACACGTTACGAAAATACGTAATGTCCTTAGGTTTTAATTGGAAGCAAACAGAAGATGGATACTTTTAATGGAAAGGCACGAAATTCGGTACTTACTAATTAACTATTTGATAAAAATTGCAGAATATGGTGCACCACCAATCGGATGAGTTTGTTTGAATGGGCTGCCGTAACACAGTGAAAACTAGTACGGAGTCTTATAATTACCCTCAATGTGTGATTTATTTCTGTTTTATTTAGAATATTATGTATAGGATTGTATTAATTGATGTAAATAAAATTAATTATTATTTGTTTTCACTGACAAAACATATATACATACGTCACACACCCTCTCGAAATCTTGGTCAGATGGAAGCTGTAGGTTTCAAGCGACATTCGAAGGGCAAGCGAGCAATTTTTTTTAAAGTTGTTTTTTTTTTATTTATTTATTGTGACACGAAATTTGACTTCGACCCACCTGATGATAAGCAAGAGGAGGTCTAAGAGTGACTTTACACTACGCAAAAACTTCTGCAAGTTAAAACTAAACATAATTATAGGCGATCGTAACATCTTTATCTACCACCACGGCATAATGGAAACACGCTCTTAGGGTACACTACACACACTACTACAAATGCAAAAACTTCTCCAAGCTAATTTGACTGTAAATTGTTTAATAAAAATTATTACATTATGAAATGGCCAAAACACCTTAATTTTTATTTATAATATCATTTTTATTGTTGTATTGAAGTGCAATTCAAGCGTTCCGTTTATTCACTTATTTTTATCAGTGTTAATGAGTTTAGTGTGATTATTGTGACCTTAATAAAATATATTATTTAACGTAAGCTTTATATGAATGTTTAAGTTTTGTAAGTACTATCATTACTAAATAATTGTACTACTGTATAATAAAATGGAACGTACTAATCTGTCAGCTCCACGTAGCACCCTGAAGTCTGTGGTCAGCTCTTTCTTTCTAGGTCAATAGTTGTTCACATTGTTCAGTGCGCTCTTAGTTTCTTTCTATTTAATATTATATACTCTAACAGTACGGACCTCTAACTTTTGATTCCTAGGCACCGATATCTTCTTTCAGTGTCTACACTTCGCTCAGGATTTCTGGACCTTTGATTGGATAACGTTTGAAGTTTGAAAATGCAAGGTTTACGAACAATTGGGCACATTCCTCCTAAAAGAGTAGATTCTCTATATTGCCAGGGTTCCTTATCAGTTTACGTAAGTGCATACCAACATTTATTCAACCAACTTGTTGTCAATTTTACATATTATCAGGACTTAAAGACTAGAGGACTAATTTTTATTACTATCAATGACTATTTGTATAATAATCACAATTACTAATCGCTTTACTATGTAAAAATAAGGTGAATTATGCCTGTGAATATTTAATGACACGTGTCAAAAGTTAAATTACATTGTGTATTTTTAGATTAAAGATGAAGATTACATTTGGAATGAAGGCGATGAGAAGAAGATCGTTTGTGAAAGAACGATCTCTTTTGTGGACAGAGAGCAATATTAATTTACAATGCAAAATCGTCGACACAGCTACCTCATTTGAAATACTAATATCTATAGCCCCTGGAGTGAAGAAAAATTACTGTTAATAGTAGAAGTTGAACCATGTCAGGTACAAATTTTGATCAGATGTTTCGTCTAAAGTAAAAGTTATCATAAACTTAGTTATTTTTTATACTTTGTTTATGTATGAAGCTGGTTGGGTGAGTTCCGTAAACTACTCAGTGAAGCACTTATAATAGTCCACTGCTAGAAGTAGGCCTCCACAGTGACCTACCAAATGAGACTTGCATTCAGCGACTTCGCATGTTGCGAGTGGATATCCTATGCTGTGGTCTCCATTTGAGAACTCATCAGCCCCATCAAATATCACTCCCTCCAGTTATTTCTCCTTGTGCTTAGTTGTGCTATATGCTATATTTATATTTTAATTTTTTTTCCATAGTTCCCTTTGGTCAGCAAGATGACTTGATCGAAATTGAACCTGTTAACCTGGACAATGTAGTAAGTCGTCATCAACTTTCTTAGAAGACAATCATATATTAAATAGTTATTTACTATAAGAAGTGGTATTTTTGAATGAAGTAGCTTCAAATATATGCATTCGTAATTAATTAATAAAGAAATAATACCCAACAGAAATGTTTTATTTGATGCCCAATAAACTAACCTTTAGGAAAAACTTGTGAGGAAATTATGCTTAACTGTGCCTACTTGAATATGGCTACCACCCTTAATAAATAGCACAGATGAGCTACCTCATCTTTTAACACTCATAAAACCCTACGCTTCGTTCACATCCACAATTGTGTCAGGACCGCGGCAAGTGGCTCTCCATTGTCTCTGCCTATTCCTGTGGGAAAAAGGCGTGACAAGTTAATTGATTGACTGATACCAGCACAGCTCGGAGGAAGCATCCGCATTCTGTCGACCGAATCGTTAGTCAAAATAAAAGCTTTGCGCGTGTTGTTTCTTTGTGGAACATTTGGCAAATGTTAAAATGGAATGCTTTACCAGTCCATGTGTTCTCCTCATCCTATAACCTGGATCTTTCAAACGAACGCGTAAAGGAGCACATATGGCCGGCATAGTGACGGCGACTGTGGCGACCATTAACTGCTGTTGTCGGTACTCTTCGATGTCGATTCAAAATAAAATTAAAATAATAAGCAATCCTACGTTGGAAGGAAGGAACGGCCTTTTTTTAATATCGAGATATTAAAATTAGAGCTAACATAAATTTTCCACCGAATTTAAAGCCAACAAGACTTATTTTATTAAAGTGCTAGCATTGTTATAATAATGATGTCAATAACCAGTCATGACACCCCTCCTTCAACAAAACACAACATAAGCGAATTCAACTGTTCAACATAATCTTGCGAAAAATACCAGGAGAATATGAAAGTATAAGAGTTAGTTGCGAACAGTGTTTACACAAATTTACCCTTACTTCGTGTTTTTAAGCTTAAAATTATTTAAATTGGTTTTTTTACCTTTAATTTAACCGCTAAATTTTGATTTATTAATATGATTTTGTAATGATTTTAGTACTATTCAAGTAATTGGTAATTTTTGATTCTAGTAACACTAGATAGTTCACGTGATCAGAATTGAGAGCAATATGGCACGTATTGATCCAATTTAATATTCCAGCTTAATATACGAGGGCAATTTAATATACGAAGGCAACAAAAATCCCGAGTATGAAACTTCAATTTTCGTTATTATTTATTTTATTTTATCTTAAAAATTATTGTACATTATATATTTTGAGTTAAAAATAAAACATTATTTATTAGTTTATAACAATATCGTGATTTATGTAAACGTTTTTAATGCTTTCCGTGACATTAACAACAGCAATAACAAAACTCAAACGAATCTCCTGTCATGGCAGGATTATCGATTTTGCTATGAAATTATGTTATAATAAACGTATTATCCTATTAATGCTCTTATTTATCTTCTATTTATATATATTTCATATTATATAAGTCATCATGTAAATTTTTAAGTAATAATAAAGTATTTAGTTTTGTCATACTGCCAACCATGTCATGTTGTCCTGGTACAAAATATGTAATTTCATGGAGATCACTAGCACAAACAAAACGCAACTGAAATAAATAAGTTTTTAAAATATTTTGTTTTAAGACTTATTTTTGTACTTTTTAGCAGCTAAATACTATCTATTAAAATCAATTAATTAAATTGTCATGGCTACTGAACAGTTTTTTTTTTATATTTTTGTTCTACCACTTATTTTTTGTACTTTTATGACGTATTTTCTAAATTAAGACGTAGCAGCTAAATACTATCAATTAATTAAATTTTCGTAGCTAACGGGAATTGTCAATAAATCTAAAAATGCTACTTGATTGTAATATTGAAATTAATTAAAAAAGAAAATGAATATTGCTCCAGGTCTGGTTGTTTAAGGAGAAAGTTTGTTTTTCTTTGCAATTTTGTTGTCAATCAATCACTGACTTTAATCTCATTTTTAACTTATTGATAAATAAAATGATAAATAATCACATTATATCAATAGAGAGAATTACTAAAGCCCTTAAAAAAATCTTTATATTTAAAAATTATTCGCTTTTTAGTTCACATTGTCATGAGCGTGTTTTTAACAATAGTTTTGTACAATAATTACAATTAAAACATATGTTGAGTCAGTTTGGAAGTATTTTTTTTTTGTTTCAATCCTTCGCTCCACCTCAGGATACCTAAAAAATAATTATAAAAATATATTTTTTAGAATTTATTAGTTCACAACTTTATCTAAACGTTTTTAATGCCTTCCGGAACATCAACAGCAATAACAAAACTCAAATGAATCTTCTGTCATGGCAGGATTATTGATTTTCCTATGAAATTATGTTTTAATAAATTTAATATTCTATTAATGCTTTTATTTAGCTTATATTTGTATATATTTTATATAATATAATTCATCATGTCAATTTTTTTAGTATTAAAAAAGTATTTAGTTGTGTCATACTGCCAACCATGTCATGTTATCCTGGTACAAAATATGTAATTTCATGGAGATCACTAGCACAAACAAAACGCAACTGAAAAATACATTTTTTTTTAATTTTTGTTCTACTATTTATTTTTTATACTTTTTACAAAAACTGAAATATATATAAATACGTAAGACGTAGCACCTAAATACTATAAATTAAAAACAATTAAATCAATTGTTGTAGCAATCCCCGATTGGCAAAGATCACAAATATCTAAAAATGCTATTTGATTGTTTTTGAAATTTATAAAAAAATAAACAATAAATATTTGCTCCCGGTCTGTTTGTTTAAGGAGACGGTGAGTGGTCATATGCCGTCTTTGGTAGTATCGGAAGAAAGTACAGACCGTAAAATGACTTAGTTCGGTTTCAAAATCATGCTATAAGTTACCGCTTCTTGAGTTGAAATAAAATTAATAATATAAAGTGATTGACAAAAAATACTTTAAAGGAAAACTAAGCGTAGGGTGCTTTTTACACGTTTGTAATAACTCGACAAATTTAGAACAGTACTAGGCAGCACCCACTTTGTTGTCAATCACTTTAATCTCTCATTTTTAACTTATTGAAAAATAAATAATCATATTATATCAATGAAGCGAATTTACTAAAGCTCTTAAACGAATTCTTTATATTTAAAAAATATTATTCACTTTTTAGTTCTCATTGTCATAAGCGTGTTTTTAATAATAGTTTTGTACAATAATTATAAATAAAACATATGTTAAGTAAGTTTGAAAGTAATTATTTTGATTGTATCCTTCGCTCCACCACTTAATCAGGATACCAAAACAACAATAATAAAAGATAAATATATTTTTGACATTTATTAGTTCTCAACAATATCTTGATTTATCTAAACGTTTTTAATGCTTTCCGGAACATCGACAGCAATAACAAAACTCAAACGAATCTTCTGTCATGGCAGGATTATTGATTTTGCTATGAAATTATGATTTAATAAATTTATTATTCTATTAATGCTCTTATTTAGCTTATTTTTGTATATATTGCATATAATAATAATTCATCATGTCAATTATTTAGTAATAAAAAAGTATTTAGTTGTGTTATACTGCCAACCATGTCATGTTATCCTGGTAAAAAATACGTAATTTCATGGAGATCACTAGCACAAACAAAACGCAACTGAAATTAATAATACAAAGTGATTGACAAAAAATACTTTAAAGAAAAACAAAGCGTATGGTGCTTTTTACACGTTTGTTATAACTCGACCTTTTCTCTTTAGAACAATTAGTACCTACCAGGCAGCACCCACTTTGTTATTCTTTGCAGTTTTATTGTCAATCACTATAATTTCATTTTTAACTTATTGATAAATAATCACATTAGATAGAATTTACTAAAGCTCTTAAACGAATTCTTTGTATTTAAAAATTATTATTCACTTTTTAGTTCACATTGTCATAAGCGTGTTTTAACAATAGCTTTGTACAATAATTATAATTAAAACATATGTTAAGTCAGTTTGGAAGTAATTCAATTGTTTCTATCCTTCGCTCCACCACTTAATCAGGATACCAAAACAACAATAATAAATAATAAATATATTTTTCGTCATTTATTAGTTCACAACAATATCGTGATTTATCTAAACGTTTTTAATGCTTTCTGGAACATCGACAGCAATAACAAAACTCAAACGGATCTTCTGTCATGGCAGGATTATTGATTTTGCTATGAAATTTAGTTTAATTAAATTTATTATTCTAATAATGCTCTTATTTAGATTATATTTATATATATTATATATAATATAATTTAATCATAATGTCAATTTTTTAGTAATAAAAAAGTATTTAGTCGTGTCATACTGCCAACCATGTCATGTTATCCTGGTACAAAATATGTAATTTCATGGAGATCACTAGCACAAACAAAACGCAACTAAAATAAATAAATACGTTTTTATAAATTTAATCAATTATCTTCTAATTAAATATTTACAATTAAATTTCATTAAAAGTAATAATTAAACTATAAATAGAAAATATCATCCAATGACGTCGCATCAGAGATAGTCCCAAGGAGACTGGCAACATTTCCCCTTTGTATAGCAAGGCTAATACGTTGGCAGAAATAATTGCCAGCCTTCCTGTCTCCAGACTTCTCCGTCAGCCGCCTGGACAACTCCCTGGCCAGGCGCTTAGCTGATGGTCCCCAAGGGCCCATCGTCTCGACCCCAAACGGCGCAAATTCGTAACTAGTACTGAGGTTAGCGTATTTGCGCAACTTGAGTTTCTCAGCAGAAATCGCCGCACTTCCCGCGCTTAACGAAGTCGCTTGGATGTGAGATGGGGCTAATGTGTCTACACAAGTCGCATCCCACACCAAAGACCTGCCAAGCTTCCATGGCCCAACAGTCATTCCGTCAGGTCTCTTGCCATCGCTCCGCGCAATACCACAGGGTTCTAAAATTGCGGGCACTCCAACAGTGACAAGAGCCCTTCGGATGATATCGTTGAGTGCCGCGTGACGGGGAATGCGACCGGCACTACTGGCACAAGAAAGCCCGTGGTGTCCAAGATTATCCACCGACACTGGTGTTGATGGACAGTCCGGGCTCCGAGACGAAGACATACCGCCAGGGTCAGGGTATTTCTGTCAAGGAGTGTCCCAACCGATGCAGACGGAAAAGCCTGCAACCAGAAACCCGACTTCCTAGTAGAGACGGCTATGAGGCGAGCCCGCTCTCTCATGTTACTGGAAGATAATATATCTTCCATTACCATTTTGCAGAGCGGCTCGTCCCATAGTCGTTGAAATTTAGGTGAAATTGGTAGCGAAATATTGGGGCACGCAACTGACCAGGCATCTCTGGCATCCGACAGGTACGCCGGCTCCACGGAACCCAAAGATGGGTTTGTGATGCTCCCGTAGAGAAGTGCCGGTCGCATTCCCCGTCACGCGGCACAACGATATCATCCGAAGGGCTCTTGTCACTACGTTTTTATATATTTTTGTTCCCCACTTAGTTTTTTTTACTTTTTACAAAAACGTAAATATATAATAATACGTAAGACGTAGCAACTATATACTATCAAAGTTACATGCAATCAATTATTTAAATTGTTGTAGCAATCCCCGATTGGCAAAGATAACAAATATCTAAAAATGCTATTTGATTTTATATTGAAATTAACTAAAAAAGAAACAATAAATATTTTCTCCGGGTCTGGTTGTTTAGGGAGACAGTCGGTGGTCATATGTCATCCTTGGTAGTATCGGTAGAGTGTACAGACCGTGAAATGACTTAGTCCGGTTTCAGGACCATGCTATAAGTTACCGTTTCTTTAAAATGAGATTAAAGTGAATAACAATAAATACTTTAAAGGAAAACAAAGCGTGGGGTGCAAAATCAAAACGTTTGACAAATTTAGAACAATTAGTACTAGGCAGTACCCACTTTGTTTTCCTTTGCAGTTTTATTGTCAATCACTTTAATCTCATTTTTAACTTATTGAAAAATAAACACATTATCAATATTGAATGAAAATGAATTCGTTATATTTAAAAAATATTATTCACTTTTTAGGTCATATTTTCATAAGCGTGTTTTTAACAATAGTTTTATTTACAATAATTATAATTAAAACATATGTTGAGTCAGTTTGGAAGTAATTCTATTGTTTCTATCCTTATGTAAACGTTTTTAATGCTTTCCTTGACATTGACAGCAATAACAAAACTCGAACGATTCCTCTGTCATGGCAGGATTATTGATTTTGCTATTAAATTAAGATTTATTAAGTTTATTATTATATTAATGCTCTTATTTAGCTTATATTTATATATATTTCATATAATATATTTAATCGTGACAATTATTTAGTAATAAAAAAGTATTTAGTCGTGTCATACTGCCAACCTTGTCCTGTTATCCTGGTACAAAATATATAATTTCATGAAGATCGCTAGCACAAACAAAACGCAACTGAATAATTTTAAATAAGTTTTTAAAATATTTAGTTTTAGGACTTATTTTTGTACTTTTTAGCAACTAAATACTATGTATTAAAATCAATTAATTAAATTGTCATGGCTAACAGTGTAAATATTGTAAATACCTTCATTCCATATTCATTTTGTAAACGGGTTTTCGCGTGTAGTTAACATACAATTTTCAATGTCAATGTCAATTTTGACATTGTGAAAATCCTGTTTTTAGGATATTTATAGGCACACACTGTATCGAATTTTTTATCATTTAACGCTGCTGATTTATATATTTTTATAAATTTTGTAAAATCACGCTTTTAATGCTTTCACGGACCGTACTCAAGCCAGATTAACCATCAAGCAGGGTGCTAACATAATTATGTCGAGCCTTATAAAAATAAAAACCATTTTTTCTTAATAACGGGTTAATATAGAATAAGGAATAGCACACTGCGTGATAGATGTGGTTTAAAAGTAGATGTGGTTTAAAAGTAGATGTAGTGACAAGGATTGACAAAGGAATGCTTCGATGGTTTGGGCACATGGAAAGGATGAGTGAAAGTAGATTGACGAAAGGAATTTATAAATCTGATGTGGATGGATGCGTTAAACAAGGCAGGCCTAGGAGAGTGTTTTCCGACCAAATCGGAGACATCCTTAAGAAAGCTAGGTTGCCTAGTGCCCATAACCATAGGGCCTGTATGAGGAGAATTGTGGATGTGAAGGAAGCAAGGGAGTTGTGTAAGGATCGTGGTAAGTGGCGCTCCATTGTCTCTGCCTATCCCTGTGGGAAAAAGGCGTGACAATTTGATTGATTGATTGATATATTTTTTTAAAATATGAGAATTATCTCTCCTTTTACTTACTTATAGTTTTATTCAACAAATTAATGTAATGTGGATAGATACTGCTTTATTCAACTACTTTATGATATCCTGGTAGTATTACGGCGCGTATTGCGTGGGTGGTGTATATGTATGATCCGGCCTACGAGATCGATCGATTTAATTGAAACGTCCTCCAAAAAGGCCAAAGTCTAGCAGCCAGTGTACCAGGAATACATAAAGGGCGGAAGATATATCTTATTGTGACGAATACAATGTGACGTAAATCCGTAGACATATTATTTTATTATAGGTTGAATTTTAAATAAACAGTAAGATTGGACCTTATATGGAGACGTAAATAAATAATAATCAAATAAATACATTTGAATAAGGCTATATACAATCTAAACATAATAATAATTAGAAATAATTAGCTTACGTAAATTATTTTAGTTATGCTGTATCTTGTTTGATCTCCTATATTATTATTTGTTAGGAATCATAACAATTATTCTTACTTGCCAGATACTTCTTAGACCTCTATTAAATCAATTTATACAGGCGATAGTATAATTTTTGAGTCTAAGCTACGTCTGTGACGTCACTAAAACGTCACGCTTCTAAGGAACACTGTATTGAATTTCTTGGCGAAAATTACCAGGAAAATAGGTATTAAAGGAAGTTTGAGGTCGAGTTTCCTAGAGAAGCCCATTTTTAGGGCCCTAAATTTTAAAGTATATATTGGGGAGCTTAATACCTACCAATCATTATTAAATATAATCTATCAAACCATTTAGAGAGACAACATCCCATCTATGGAGTGGAGCCTTCGAACTTCACAGTTTACGACGTCACTTTAGGGTGTCTGTGACGTCACTGAAACGTCACGCTGCTGTAGGACACCGTATTGATTTTCTTAGCGAAATTACCAGGAGAATAGGTGGTATAAGGTTCCAGTTAATGGCAATTATTTGACAAGCAAGGACATAAGCTGGCAATCATAATCGTTTTTTTTTTTTGTTCGAAAGAATGTGAGCTATTGGAGTGCATATTTAGGAAGAAAATAGGTGAATAAGTAAGTACATGAAATATATACACAAACAAATAGATATAAATAAAGTAAAGAAATATAATAAGCGATTTGTCAGAATCGTGTAAAGTGGCGCTTCGTTGTATATCTAGATTGTTGGATTTATTTTTTATGATTAATCGGATAATTATGATAATATTTCGTATAATATTTAAAACATGCTGTATATTTTTTAATTCAGTTTAAAAAAATGATTGCTTAATTTAATAATTGGTTATAATATCAAAATTGATTATTTTGTAGAAATAAAAAAAAATACATATATTTAAGATAGATCAGCCAGGTTATAAATTTGTACCAGGGTAACAAAATAGCTGAAGGGTTAGCTGCCACCTAGGGTGGTTTTGAGCATGCGCTGTAATATTTTTTAGAAAGAGAACACGACATCGGTGACGTCACAATATTTCTATCAAGGTTACGGTCAACGGTGAAAAGCAAAATAAGTTTTAAATATTTTTTCCATTTCCCATTTTTATAAAAAATGGCAGATCACACGACATGCATGATCACGCAAACCACGAACTCCTGCTTGGTTCAAACTCTACTAATCTACAAGAACTGATAAATATCAAAAAATAAGGTATCTTTCATATAACATGATATAATGTACTTTGGTCGACCAGTTTCTATGTGAAAAGTATATTTAGTAGCTAATAATAATAGTAAATAAATAGGTGTGGAATAAATAAAAATAACACGAGTTATTAAATTAAATTTTATCTCAATCGTTTATATAACGTTTTGCCGGTTGAGCGCTAAAAGCTCAGCTGGAAAAATCGATAATATTCTTGGCGGCAACAGATTCTAGTGACCAAATACTACCAGGGCATTAGGAAAGTGACGTAGTCAACAAAATCAAGCTTTGTAAGCTTGGATTTAGCCAAACCATTGACTAATGTTATCCACATACGAAACAATTCCACATATAAGTTTGTGGTCATTTTTCAATGTATTTTTTATATTTGTTAATACATAGTAGTATTATGGCATATTTATTGTCTTGAAACAGTCAATCAAATCGTTACGCCTTTTTTCCACAGGGATAGGCAGAGACGATGGAGCGCCACTTGCCATTGTCCTGACATAACTCCTTGAAATAGTGTGTCAGTATGCATTTAATAAAAAAACTTGAAAGTTAGTTATTATTATTTTTATTTACATTTGTATACTAAGCCACTAAAGTATCATAGAAACAGGACAACCAAAGTACATTATCAAAAATACATTGGTAGTGGTAAGTGGTTTTGAACTCTCGGTTTGCGTAACCATTGCACAGCCACTACACCACGGTCGCCTTTTTTATATTAGCCCTTATTTTGAACGTCACCACCTGATGAGAAATAAAGGCACTTTTTTGTGAGAACTCTTCACATCACTACTAGTATAGAACATAACCATGTGTACAAGTTAGACCGGAACTAAGAAGTGCATTCATCCTGCTAAAGATTCGAAATAATGTATGCACGTGCCGGATATTACTGTGCTTAGAAACTTTCATCTCAATAGGTTTATTCCTGCTATGTCTATATTGTTTGTCTTTTAACCTACAATTACAATTGCGCCTATAAAGTGTTAATTATAACTTAAGTATAAACCCAAATTTAAAAGAAAAAGACCACAAGAAAAAACTTAAGAGAAATAAGGGAGGTTTCTTAAATTACAACTAAACTTAAGTAAATTTCACATTTCAGCGAGGTCTATAGATAATGTGACCGAGTAGTAACCTATATTCACGCCTCCATTCCCAGGTATAAACAGAGACAACGATGTGCTACTTGTCACAGATTCCTTCCCATTCATAATTATATGTTCTTATAAAGACCGGGTCACAAATTAACAGCCGAATAAAACCTATT
Source organism: Tinea trinotella (assembly GCA_905220615.1). NCBI lineage: Eukaryota > Metazoa > Arthropoda > Insecta > Lepidoptera > Tineidae > Tinea > Tinea trinotella. The sequence continues at coordinate 19,747,418 of HG992305.1, forward strand.
CAATTGGATTGCATCTTGAACGTGTCCAGACGTCCTTTCTGCGGATTAATTAAAATTCAAACTTGAATCTATGATTATCATATTAAATAAAGTTCATTATTGTATAACAAAATTATGAATGCAGTATTTACTTTGGACTTTAGAGCATTGTAATTTTAACCGGATATAGATAATGTGAAAGAAGTTACGCCAGGATAGTGGAAAGAGGCCTGCCCATCCACATGGGTATTGAGGCAAGAAAATTTGATTGAGTTACTTTTATTTTTACACCATATCCTCTTCTTATTCATCAGGCGGGTCGAGGTCAAATGTCGTGTCACAATAAAAAAAACTCTATCTATCTATCGACAAGGATACCTTCTTTATATTATGATTATATCGGTTTCCTTCTCACCTAAGCCAAAGGTTGTCTAAAGGAGATTATTGTTTGGTAATAAATAGGGTCTTATTTTGTGGCTACTGTGTATACTGGATAAAACTATGTATATAAACATAGTATAATATTTATTTCTCGAGTATTAGCAAAAACAGTATTCTTAGATCATACGTATTGATGCCAACGTCCATTTCAATATTTAAATCTATTCTCGTAAGTCATGCCTTTTGCATACCAGATAAGGTTAAATACCTTTACTTGCCTTTATGACTTTTTCATTTATATCTGATATTTTGTGACCCTACAATATATTTAGGTTCTAATCCTAATTAGGATCTCTGCAAGTGAGATGATTGCCTTTGAGTTGATTCCAAAACGCAACTATCGTGGCAGTGCAATGGTTACGCAAACCGAGAGCACGGGTTCAAAACCACCCACAGGTACCAATGTATCTTTGGTATATGTACTTTGGTTGTCCTGTTTCTATGATACAAGCACTTTAGTAGCTAGTACAGAAATGTAAATAAAATCTTTGCCTCTATCATGTTTAATTCATTATCTTTGCATCTTCATTTTTTATGTCAGCCTGCCTAATGTTAAGCTGGTGTCCAAGAATGAAGGTGACTGCTACTAAAGTTATAGTGGCCTAGTTGGAACCGGCAACTTACATGCTGATCCCGAAACGCGACTAATTCACTTCACGGTCTTGTCTCGCTTGTCTCTTTTTATCAATAAAAAAGACAAAACACATTTATACTTAAGTGAACACTTTAAGGTTCTAAAGTCACTTGTAAGTGTCGCTCCATATCTGCCTATTCTTGTGAGAAGTGAGGCGTGACAATTGGTGTTAATGATATTATAAAATCACCTTCAATAAAGAAAGCTGAGTTGCCTAGTGCCCATAACCATAGAGCTCGTATGAAGAGAATTGTGAATGTGAAGGAAGCGAGGGAGTTATGTCAGGATCGTGGCAAGTGGCGCTCCATTGTCTTTGCCTATTCCTGTGGGAAAAAGGCGTGAGAATTTGATTGATATATGAACCATTGATATACCAACCATGATATTTGAACTGGCATCTTGTCGTTCGAAATGGTGTTCTAAGGGGGAGGCCTATGTTTAGTAGTGGACGCATTCTGGCTGATGATGATGATGAACCATTGGGCTTGTATCTCAGTCGAATAAGCAAGCGAATAGACTTTATATTTAACCGAAAATTGACACTAATATCAGTAGGTATTCATAATAAGAGGTAATTCTTTCATTATCGTATTACGAGTGAAACTTGAGTTCATGGTGCATTGTCCCATGAAATTAAATACGTATGTGCCATTATGAAGTTAAATATGTTCATGAAGGATCTTAATTCACCGTTACAACTGTCGCTTTAAGAAAATATTTACATCGTCAATTTTACGCCTCAATTCTCACAGGGATATGTAGAGACAATGGAGCGCTACTTGCCACGGTACTGGCAGATAATCGTTTTTCTTAACTCTACATTTATAACTACAGGCTAGCGCGTAAAGTTACGGGTTCGATTCCCGGTCGCAGCTTTTATGCGGCATAGTGACGACGACTGAAGCAGGCATGAACTGAGACGAGTTTTTTTAGTCGTCGGCACTCTTGTAACTTTATCAGGTAGGATACGGTCAGATGTCGAGTCACAATAAATAAATGCGAAAGAAATGAGTAGGGATCACGGCAAGTGGTACTTTGTTGTCTCTACTCTCTACCTATCCCTGTGGTATGCGACAATTTGATTATAATATAGGTAGGTATTATGCCAATTCATGATGTACAAATGTATTTCATGTATCCCTTGTGACCTTCTTTTTCCTAATTAAAACCGTAAAGGTAAATTAAGTAATAAATGTATTTTCTATTGAAATACTTTTCACATTGTTTTCATAATGTAAGCGCTGTTATGGTTCACATGTTTTTTGCCTAAGGTCGTATAAATTGTTTTAAATCGATGCTTCCCACAGCAACGGGTTGTGTTCCCGTTTGTTTTACTACTAATACCGTAGGTCTTTGAAAAAAACTTGTCTAGTACAGACTTGCCGATCTTTTCAAATAGTGATGTAATGTATCGATGTCCTTTAATTGATTTTACTACAAAAATATGACGCGACATTTGATCTCGCCATGCCTGATGGTAAGCAACGGTTGCATCAGCTGCCGGCTTTAATAATAATGGCTTCTTCCTAAGATACGACACGGGCCGCAAAACCTAATGTGTTTATTACATAGCCATGCCTTGGTTTCACCAAGGTTAGGCAGGGACAATGGAACAATACATTTCACGATCCTGACACAACTCCATCGCTTCCCTCACATACACAATTCTCTTCATAAAAATTGTATGTTTATGTTGCTGATTTCCTCAAGAAATTATCTTTAGGGTCGTCCCTGTTTAGTCCTCATTTACGAAATCAGTGCGTGCGGCGGCGCGTGGAGCGGAGGCGCTACTCTATATAAAGCGTGTCTGTGAAAGAACCCTAATCCATCTACTCAACAAAAGTAGAAATCTTGGAAACTATTACGTGCAACAAATCGTTAATTATTAATGTTTCATTTGTATAGAAGTTCGATTTACTTTGAAATTTTCATGGAATCCATTATAATTCAATGACAAAGTGTCAATTGAACGATTACGTAAAACCGTCTCGTTACAGTGAAAGTAATGTACAGTTCAAAGACATTTCGCTATTGTGTTTAGTAAGAATATTTATGTTAAAGAACTATACGTTGCCCTGCGACTTTGATCGCATTGATAATGTATGCATGTATTTTATATATTTATTGTAACGCCCTCGATATTATCAACGTTCACATAGCCTAAAGGTTAGGCTAAGAGAGGAATGCCATGTGAAGTTAAGTTCGCCTTTTGAATATAATATGTCAAAATAGATGGATATTTTTTTCTGTGAAAATGTAGTGCGTAGTGAAAGTGATATGAAAGAGATCAAATGTGAGTGGAATGATAAAACAGAAAGGGCTTGGAGATTGATTCACGAACAAATCAGGGACAAATCGTATACTTTTTAAAAATAGGATCTGCAGTATCCATTATCATAGAGAATGAAGAAAACTGTGTATGTGAAAGAAACGAGATACTTTTACCAGGATCGTGACAATTTGGTTGAATAATATTCTATTAGTTTTTATATATTTTAATTTAAAGCTTAGTAATAAAAAAAAACCAGTTAGACTATCGAGAAACAAACTGAACATCACTATCCATATTTATAAGGTAAGAGATTTCCTAACGAGTAAGGACTGGATTACCTATACCGTATAGAGAATAGCTAGAAGTTTTTATTTAATTACTAACAGTACTTGAGTACTGTTATGTTTAACTTCGAAAAATCTAAACTGTAGAGTTATCGTGACCTATTTCATCTATTGTCGTTGTTGAGGACGGAGCAACATTTAATTATATTGTTTAAAATCTAATTGCAGTTAAAACAAATAAAACTTATCTAATTTTTGACACATTGGACCCTTTAAGGTAAGCGTGAATACTGGACGGCATAGTGATGGCGATTGAAGCAGCCGTAAATTAAGTCAGTTTTCTTAGTTGTCATAGCTCCTAAACCTCTCCTTGCTTACCATTAGGACCCCGATTCTCCTAATATACGGCAGTGAAAAGACTTGGCAACGAACTTACACTGCTTTATCAACGTTTTGTACTAATCTAAATTACATATATTTATGGCGACGGAATAGCAATGAAATTGCATTGATATTTTGCATTCTCGCAGGTAACCAATCAACATAGTTACCATTTGTTTTATTATTCGTTACCTACGAGAATGGCAAATATTAAACGAAATCACAGAAATTACATCGCCGAAAATATTATTTTGATTAGTATAAAGGTTTCGTTGTTAAAGCAATACAATTTATTTGACAAGTCATTTTGTTGTCGTCTTGTCGTGTATTAAGAGGATCGGATCCCAGGCATATTGGAGTCAGATGTCCCGTCTAAATAAAAAAAACGGTTTTCATGAGTTTTTAGAATGTTCATTGCTGTATCACGTGATGTAAGTTAACATTATGTAATAGTACCTACGTGCTTGCTATTTATAACGTGGGAATTCAATACATAAATCCATATATTAAAATATTTTGATGGACCCTAACTTTTGACTCGACATCTGACCCGCCTGATGATTTTAATTTATTACATTAAATTTCAATTTATGTTATATTTTATGTATTTTTTGGGTATTAATTGTAAAATGGCGTTTTATTTAAATTTTAAAGTGTAACACGCCGTAGTATAACAATAGTGTGCATGTTTTGAATAAATAATGTGTTTCTGTATCGTAAAATAAAACGATACTTTAAGTCTACGATACATTTTTGACGGCTTTAAGTTCGCCTTTGTATATAACTCAATTGCATTTTTTTTAAATAAACACAAAAAAACTATAATACAAATATAAAAGTTAATAATTATAAATACAATTTTCTTAGATTTTGCGCAAACATTGATTAATGGATTAAACAAATTTTATGCGGCGTTTATTTTTGGTTATTGATTTTAATTTGGAGGAATGAATATTGGTGTGACGTCACAAAACTGCCAATATTAATTACATTCAAATAAGCATATTTGACGTACGAATTGACATTTGATGATTAAAACAATAATGCTATAAGAAATGGTGGTACGAGTACGACCTCAGGCCGCCATAATAAAAAGTGTATGCAAAGCCTAATACATTTTTATTTGGTATTTTGCTTGTGTTGAATTTTTAAGCAATTTATTATTCGAAGCACGTGTTATTATTTGGTATGTAATACTTGAATTTTTCGAAGACACGTGTAAACATTTAATATGTCGTTTAATCTATGTGTGGGGTTTGTTATTTTGTTAACCATATCGACCAAATCGGAGACATCCTTAAGAAAGCAAGAGTTGCCTCGTGCCCAAGACACTAGAGCTTAGGTGTTTAAAAAGAATTGTAGATGTGAGGGAAGGAAGAGAGTTGTGTCCGGTCAGACTCCATTATCTCTTACATATCCTACAATCTACATATACTAATGTTTCTACAATTTGTGGTTACTGAGGAGACCATGGTGTAGTGGTAGTGCAATGGTATCGCAAACCGAGAGCACGGGTTCAAAATCACGTACCGGTACCAATGTATCTTTGATATAATGTACTGATATATATGTACTTTGGTCGTCTTGTTTCTATGATACAAGCACCTTAGTAGCTTAGTATAAAAGCATTATTTATGCACATCGAATTCTCAGCAGATCTTAGCACACGCCAGTCGCGAGTGTGCCGTATTGTGCACCTACCGAAATGAACCACAGTTCCTTTAACTTGTACTATGCTTTTACTTTTCTTAACAAAGCTACTAAATGTGTTTGTATCATAGAAACAGGACAACCAATATATCAAAGATACATTGGTGCCAATCCTTCACTTTCTTTGCGTTCTTATTTTGTACTACCACTGGTACACGGTGCCTTGGTCACTAGTGTTTGCAAGAAACGTATTAACCTCGGAACAGAAAAACAACTTCTTCTCTGTTCTGAGGTAATAACAACTATATTATCTGTAAACCTAATACCTACTATCTTCCAAACAAACTACAAAAGGAAGCCAAAAATCATTACTTTACCAGGATTCCCCTCCAATTTTTTAAGTAATAATAATGAATAAGGACGTCCTCTCCCAGATGACATGTGTTTTGCAAGTTTCTCGAAAAAAAGATGTAGAAAAACTCTTAGATTCATTCCTTATGAACGCACACAGCATCTGCAAGGTATAACATGACCCTACATCAATATCATTTTACAAATAGAATAAAGATATAGTCTTGATACTTATTTTTAATAATTTGTTCCCAAATTAATTATCTCGATTTAAGGATTCTGTAATTTTTTAACACAATGTAATTTTGTTTTTGACTTATTTGGACTTAAATATCCTGGTGTTATTTAAAATAAGTTACAATGTTATTCCTTGCAGGTGTCGATCTTGCTTCGTATATTGCCATGCTAGGGCCTGATGTGGGTGTGAAGGAAATGAGAGAGTTATGCCAGGATCGTGGAAACTGCGCTCTATTATATACAGATATCCCTTTGTGAATCGAGGCGTGACAGTTTAAATATATAATTGAATTATAGCTTGTCTAACTATAAATGACGCGCCCCTCTTCTTTATTAGTTTATTTAAATATGTAAATACAAATATTACTAACTATACTACTATACTTTATGAACGTGCTTCTTCTTTTTTGTCTAACCATCAACTGAATGACCAATTACAATTGCATTTTCGGTGTATTGCATTCATATTTTATATTAGCACGTGTGCTAAAATGCGGTGGAGGGGCGCGTCATTTCAGCTTAGACAGACTTCAAACAAAAAATCTCAGTGCTCGTAATTTGGCATGTAATTTCGATGGCATACCGAAATATTGTGGATATATTTTATACAATAATTTTTTTTTGTAGGATCAACTGAATACTAAATTCAGTTCGTTAATTTTTTTTTATTTAACATATTTTTTTTACTTTAATACGTCAAGTATCAAGATGTATCAGTCATTGTATACTAACCTGTACTCATAGGTTCACACACACAGGCACACATATTTCTGTTGTGAGATGAGGCAGAGGAAGATTCAAAAAAGTCAATGAAAAAACGTTTCAGAGTAACCCCCAAGTTACTTAAACCGTATGTATAGGCACAGTAGATTTGTCCCACGAAGCCTTTTGTCTAGTCATAAATATTTAGACTTGTTAACTAATTCTCCGTCAGTGTAAACGAGTTTAATAAAACAATTATGGTAATTAATTGGTCGACCAGTTTTTATGATACAATCATGAAACAATTTCTTAGCATTAATGGATTCACCATGCGGGTGCCGGGTCCATCGCGTAGTAGGCGGGAGAGTAAAGGCAGCGTTCCGGACTTGTGACCGAAATGTAGGCTTCATTGCTTTTTGCGACATGTCAACACTCACCTGCACTGCCCTCACTTAACCCTCTACTCAACCAAATATTGTTGAGCCCACCATTGCCGCCTTCGACATACGATCTAAAAATGCACTTACGGCTGACATTGGGAGGCCAAGATTCTTTAAAAGATGATGCAAAGCTTTAGCTGATATTCTTCTTGCACCAACTTCAACTGCGTAAAATTGGGTTTTGAATCCATTTTTCGTCATCTCGTTCGTGAGATCATAATATGTATTTATTGATGTTGTTTGTTTCCTACGGAACAGTGAGCTCTATGATGATGATAGTTTTTAAATGTCGAGAGTAAACTAAAAAGCGAATAAAATATAGTTGAATTATCTTTATATATACTACTACTTGTTTAAACAATCCCTAAAATATGTTATGTATTTGTGTGTTATTATTTTATGTATTTGACGTGCAATCTAGTAACACGGATAGCAGGCGTTCACCTCATCTGCTAAGCGTCACCATTAACTATGCAAAATAAAGGATATTTTCCAATTACATTGTAATAATCGTACATTAAACTGAATAATGGTACAGTTAATGGTATAGTCCAATTCCCATACAAAATGAATCATGTCCTTTAGGCCTGTCAAAGCTTTTACAGGCCTAAACGAAATGTAATGTTATTATAATAATAAGGTGATAATGTTAAACTGGAGTGCGAGACTTTCGTGTTAGAATAGCGGACAGAAGGGTTCATTATCCTTGTTGAAATGGCTTTTATGCCCTCATCCTTCTATCTAGAGTACTCTCTGTAGCACAGATAACTATTATACTAGTAATACAGATAGGACAGCTGCTTTGACTTTGTTGACTGAGTTTTAAAGGTTCACACGCAGCGCTAGCGTCGAATATGACTGATATTGACAAGCTGATTTTGGAAATCAAAATGGACGAAGGAAATCAAAATGGCTGCATATCGACGAGTTCTCCGCAAAAAGAAAAATTCTTCCTTTATTTATTTTAAATAGAAATCTTATATTATGATAATAAAACAAAACAGTTTATTTTCAAAATATATATATTATGTTTAGTACTTTTCTAATGCCAACTTTTGCAGCATTTCCATTTTCAAAACAAACTTTTCCTGGATTGATCTGTTTAGCAATATATTAATTATGTTGCATCAAATGTGTAGTTTATCTCTTAAACATCGTATACTGCATGATAGTTCTTCAACATTGCAGCTATATGTATGGTCTTCATGTAATTCTAAAACAAACATCAACATTATAAAAGCCTTATCAACCTACAAACATTAAATGACTTTTCTATTGTTACTATTGCAAATAAGTATGCGATATTTTAGTAAAACTTACCGGGTGTACATAATATTCTAAAAACAACTTCTTCAGCAGATGGTAATAACAGAAAACTAAGTAACAAAAACACAATGAAAATAACACGCAAGAAGGACGCGAACGCCATTTTCACTCCATAGTAGTGATGTGCATAATCGAATGACGATAATCGAATTAATTGATTTCAGTAATCATTCGACTTAGTTGATTGTTAATAAGGATTAGTTATTAACAATCAACAACGGAGTTTATTGTATAATTACAATAAACTCCGTTGTAATTATTTACTAGCATACATTCGTTTAAAAAATTAGCTTTTCGACAATTCGAATAAATTGATTAAAAATTAGTATTATGGATTTATTGCAACTACTACTGTTTTATTAAACAAAAAGTAACAACAAGCGTGTCCGAGCAAGATGATCGTCCGCGTATTAAAGTAAAACAAAACTAATATTTAAAAACAATCATTCAATTAGACACAAAGAAATAAACGGGAAAAAAAATATTTTTTTTGTTTGTCGTAGATCTGCGACAATGGAATACGACGAGTTAATTTAATCAGATAAAAATAAAATGTATAAGTAAATGTATAATGTAAATGTAAATGTATTAGTATTATCATTCGATTATATTAGTTCAAAAATCAATTGGTTATTCGATTAATGAAATTATTCGACTTGCACATCGCTACTCTGCTACTACTGCAGCGCTTCGTGTGAACTCGAAGAACAAAGCTGTCACCCCCCTGCTCTGTAGTCTGGATTCGCAATATGGTTTGAACAAAAATGAGCGAAAAATACAGCGCCATCTATGTTTTACACTGTGTACCAACCAGAACACAGTGTAAAAGCGATAGAATGATCGCCGATAATTTTGTTGTAGTTCCACCTTCTACCAGTAGATGGCAGTGTACATTTTAAATGATATGATTTTCTATCTTACTAATGCTCCGTTTCTATAATAAACTACCCGTCATCGGTAACAGTAACCATTCGTTGTTTACTTCACAATTCACTGACGTTTAAAAAATAATATAAAAATAAACAGATTTACTCTTTTTCATACTTTATGCTGGAAGTTGTAACTTACGAGGGGTAAGAACGGTTTTGACCTTTTTTTATTGTGACACTACATTTGACCTCGACCCGCCGTATGATAAGCAAGAGGAGGTTCAAGAGTGACGACGACTGAAAAAAACGAGTCTGTTCACGGCTGCCTCAGTCGCCGTCACTATGCCGGCCAAAGATGTTTCTTCGCGCAACACATGGGCTGGCAAAGCATTTCACTTGTCGATTGTTTTACAAAGAAAAGACGCTCAGAACCTTTAGTCGACTGCCGACTAAAATGTTCGGATAATTCCTCCGACTTGTGCGGGTATTACGGATGTGAAAAGACGAGGTAGGAACACGTTTAAAGAGCTCCTCGGAACATTCTCCGTGGTATAGGCGACAGAGGACACACAGGGGCTCCACCAGAGTACGCGTGACCTCTGCATCTCCTATAATTCAGACATCTCGGCGCTGCAATGAATCTAGGGCATTGAGAAGATACTTGGCAGAGCTGTACCCGAGATGCGAACAGTACTTCGCGCAAATGCGAGTTTGAGTCTTGTATAGTATAGTAACAGGCGAAGCTCTGGCGTGAGGAACCGCCGCACCTTGTTTAGGATGTACAAAGTAAAATTTTGTATAAATAAGTAATAGTGAAATACTAAAAAGAAAACAAGTGTAAATTAGTGAAAATCACCTATAAAAGTATAAATAAATACACTGATCACGACATACCTACTAAATGTTTTTCGGCGTATAAACGAGTACGCAGTGACGTATGGGTTCTGATTCTATTTTATACGTGATAGCGAAATGACGTCGCAACGAACTTGCACCGATATTACACTGATCATTGTTAACCAATCAACTCAGTAACCATTTCATTTGCTATTCGCTGATTGGTTGCAATATCGGTGCAAGTTCGCTGCGACGTCTTTTCGCTGTAATGTATTAGGTAATACATTTGGCGTCGAAAAAGCAGTGAAATTTTGCCGCGGTTGCAATTGACCAATCATCGTAGTTTAGCCATTGATTTGTTATTCGCTGATTAGTTACGAAGATGTCAAATATCAGTGTAACGCAATTTTACTGATTTTTTTGACGCTTTAATGTTTAAGAGAATCGAGTTAGAGGTTAAACTCAAAACCGCAGTGTAACTGATTATTTCGCCGTTAAAATGTATTTAGAAAATCGGACCTATGATCGGATACGGCGCGGCGCCTAGGGCATCGAGATTGCAACCCTAAGTACACTTAATTAAATATTTATAAATCTTGCCTAAGAATTTTTCTCTACTAAGCTTTCAATGTCGTCTAGACTAATCTGGACGAAACTAAGAAAAACTTTGATCCGATTTTCCATTATAATATTTATTATTCTATACTAAGCTACTAAAATGCTTTGGTATAATAGAAACAGGACAACCAAAGTACATATATCAAAGATACATTGGTACCGGCAAGTGATTTTGAACCCGTGCTTTCGGTTTGCGTAACCATTGCACTACCACTACACCATGGTTGCCTTATTAATATTTTTAAGTTTTTTAATTTACAAAATGCGCCTCTCCTTGAATGGTGCCCAGGGCACGTGCCCTAGCTGCCTATATAGTGGTAGGCAGATATTTGGTGGTCATATTATGACGTTACGGGATTAGCTTAAAATTTGCGGGAGTACAATGAAACTGCTGTTTGTCGTCCAAAACTTCCAAATACAATATATTTTTATTGTGACTCGACATCTGACCTCGCACCTTTTGCCTCCTGATGGCAAGCAAGAGGAGGTCCAAGAGTGCCGACGACTAAAAAACAGTTCTCGCTTGCCTTAGTCTCTGTTACTATGGCGGCCAAAGTTGCTTCTTCACACATCGCTTAGATTAAAAGATCGAAGAGCTAATTAAGCATTCCACTTGTCGATTGTCCTACAAAGAAACGACACACCGAACCTTTTAGTTCGACTGCTGGTTCGGTCAACAGAATGCGGATGAATGTAATCATCATCATCCATCATGCCTTAATTCCCATAAGGATAGGCAGAGCTTTTCCTGATTCATCTTCGCATCCACAATTCTTTTCAAACTGACTCTATTTAGGTCAAATATGATTTTATTATTTACATAAAGTAGACCTTCAAAACAATGGTCCATAGTACCTTATATAAAATTGACCGAGTGTGTTAACACAGCATCCGAGGTAGTGGCCACATCGGAATGCAATAACTCAAGAGTACCAACTTAACGATAACACTGTGAGCGAGAGGCACCTATACGAATGAGAGAGACGACACCACGTCATGGTTGAACGACCTATGAAAAGTTTTGTACTTTGCTATCGTGGCGTACGTACATTTCTAAGCACAGCCTTCGTTACCAGAAAAAAGGCGGGAAAAAAGGCTAGATTTGGAATGATCTAGAATGTATTAATTGTAAAATAATTTGCTTATGAAATCAATCGATCACGCCTTAATTCCCACTGGACGCCTTACGATAAATCTCTCCGCTTCCTTCACATCTCAGCTTGCTTAGTGGCAAGCAAAGGGAAATCCAAAAGCGCCAAAGACTGAAAAAAAAAACTTACGGTTGCCTCTGTCGCCGTCACTATGCCGGAATATTTCTTCTTACAAGCTGTATAGTTAATACTTATAGATACTTATATAATACAATAGAACCACTACTTTTCGAGCCTATCTAGTAATAGCTTTATAAAGTAAGTAATTATTAGTATAATATTTGCTACACGACATCTCCCTGTGTGGCGTCCATTGACATAATATTACTCTGTGAAAATATCATAAAACGGATACGAAAATTGGACCACTTCTTTTTTGTCTATAATTGCTTTTGGTTCCATTTATTTATTTAAAAAAAATGCACAATAGTACAAAGGCGGACTTAATGCCACAGGCATTCTCTACCAGACAAACCTTTAGGATGTTGATCCGACAATGTAGATAAGAGGTAGGGTGCAAAAATAAGGTACCAAATACATATGAAAAATATATAAATTGACACACAAATAACTCTTTGGTAAACATATTTAAGTATTTTCTTAGATTTTGCGCTAACATTGATTAATAATTTTATGCGGCTTACTATCGCGTTTAGTTTGGTTTTGATTTTACAATTATTCCGACGTCTCTCCGTGACCACGAAGGCTGCAAAGCTCTCGGAATAATAATAAAAAATGTAAAATAAACATTTATAATAATAATAAGCCGCAACAAATAAACAAATTTTAATTTCTATACTAAGCTACTTAAAGAAACAAAAACACATTAACAATATTTTGGTATTAGCAAGTGGTTTCGAACCGGATACTCTCGGTTTGAGTGACCATTTCACTATCACGGTTACCTAAAATTAATAAAAATAGTTTATAAGTATAGATGAATACCATAGGTACTGGATTAATAATAATAGGAAATAACTAGTATTTTGTATATCGTTTCGTAACGTATAAGCCTAAAGCATCGATGGCCTGAAGTAACAACCTGATGTTAGATTAAACGGCCTTAGTGGAGACCGGCAGTATCTTTAGTCTATCTTGAGGATGGACGTCCTATGATCTTCTAATTTTGGCGGCAGAGTAAAGGCGACCAAGACAACTGAGTCGTTTTTTTTCAGGCGTCGACGTTTTGTTGGGACATCTTGAGCTGGGGGTCATCAGGCAAGGGGTCATCTAGATGTCGAGTCACAATAAAAAATAGTTAATAAACATTACTAAAGAACGAAGAAACAAGTTATATGTGTAACTATGTATCTATTTTTTATCTTTATGAGTCACTAGTTTGAAAGATTAGAGACGAAAACAATCTAGTAAACATAACCTAGAATGTATTCAAATTATGTTTGTTGAAGCTTTGTTTTGAATTTTGGAGTAAGCCTGTTTGCATTTGACAAAATTAAATATACGAACTTGTACATTCGGTAATAACTCGTGTAGCTAAAAGCCAAAACTTTTTTTATTGTGACTCGACATATAACAGCACCCCGCCTGATGTTAAGCTGGAGTGATTAGAGGTCACTGCTACTACAGTTGAATAACTGTAAGTAACTTTTTAAAGGATGACGCCGATTTGATCTTAATAAACTGTATTTTTTTGTTGTTACTTGACATCTGACCTGGTAAGCAGACGGAGGTCCAAGATTGCCAACGACTCAAAAAACCGAGTTAGTTCTTAGCTACCAGTTCCCAGCGGCATAGTGCCACAGTGACGGCACTATGCCGGCCAAATAAATACTGGTGTCTGTGTGTACACATAAAAAGTTAGTTATAATAATTTGTCCTTTTTGTAAAATTTTCTTATTTCTTGGGAGTAGCAGTTATTAAGGCGTCCAAGGTGTAGTGGCAGTGCAATTGTTACGCAAGCCGACTGCACCAACCAAAGTACATATATCAAATATGCATTGGTACCGGTGAGTGGTTTTGAACCCGTGCAGTCGGCTTGCGTAACAATTGCACTGCCACTACACCATTGTCTGTGATCACTTTAAAACAACCAAGAATGTCTTGAACAATCAATAAAAATATTTCTTTATTGTTTCAGGTACTTACACGATTCTATTTCTTGGCTAATTAATAATAATAATTATTATTATATATTTGTTTATCTTCTATTTTCGTTTTATTGGGTGAGTATTTTTCAATAATTTTTCAGCCTTAATTAGATTAGTAAAAATGATTGTCATAAAGCTCAGAGTTAGGATAGGTGTGCTTGCTACATTTGGTCTGTATGGTGGGTGTGAGGATTGAATTGCTTATAAAGAACTGAAAGCATTTGAAGTGAACACTAACATGATAAAATTGGATAACTGAATTACCTATTTATCAAAAAATCTGTATTAAAATAATATCAAAGGGTTTAACAGCAATTAAAAGTTCCGACGTGGAGAACATATAGGAGTAGGGTAAGGTGGCTAGCTAAGTTATCAAATTATTTATTATATGGCACTTTTAAAGTCTTTCAATTATACTCTCAGTCCTTAGTATCTTAACTGGAACGTCAATTAACCTTGGAACCTTATTACTATTCCTTTTCTTTACGCCCAAAGTTTTCCTTCATACCATTCGGCTCATACCGGCAAAAAGTATTTGGTTGGGAAATAAGCATGTGGGTCGTCCGGTCACATATCTTATTTATAAAACTCTTTCGTCAATCTTCAAGTTGAAAAGAACAATTATAATATTAATTTATTTTAAATGTGTCTTCCTGTTTGGAATGGGCAATTTAATTTGGCACGAGCCTTTGCTATATTTATGTTCGGAACAACAAAATTATTAAATTGCACTCCGCATCGAACATAATTAGAATAAACACGAAAAGCAGTTGTATTTTTTTTTGTTGTTTTAAACAAGGACTGGTTTATCAATTTTTCAACATCTTGCTCTTTATTTTACGCTAGCTGTGCCTCGTGGCTTCACTCACGTTTCAAAACTGTGTCTCGTAAATGTTACGTTATCTTGGACCTTCATGGTTACTCATTGATGTACTCCATTCAAGTCTTTAATTTCATAACAGTTTACATAAAAGCTTATAGTAAGTTCTATCTTTTTTAGTTTTTCTGATTTGAGAGAATCATCAGGTTCTTCTTATCCAGAATGTTAAATAGCCTATAAACTTTCCCAAAAATTAACTTTTAATTTTAGAGATAAACGCCTTCAAACAAACAAATACTTTAGCTTTATTACTATATTTTATCAGTTTTTACATATGAAAACATAGTTTTTGCAACGCAAGCGAAATATTTACTTTTTTAGGCAAATTTTTGATACCTTGGGTGACATTATAGCAATTTTTGTAGGGATCCCTAATTTAACTGGTACATAGGGTAACAATTTAACAATACAGCCTATGTTACTCAATGACAACGTATCAATCAATCTATTAGTGGAATTTTTAAAATAGGTCTAATAGTTTTTATTTATTCATTACAAACAAAAAACATAAAAATACAAATCTCTGTTTGTATATATTAGTACAGATTGATGCTCACGCACAAGTCCGCTAAGAGGTGATTAAACTATATTTTTTTAAACATTTTTAATAATTCACTTTTGGGCAGAGTATTCTGTTCGCTCTTCTGGGGCGGCTCTGTCAAGTATTTTCTCATTGCTATAGATTGCCGGGCTGTCCAGATAATAGGTGATTCAGAGGATTATATGCAAACACTGAAGTTCCTGCTACTTGGCAGAGACTTGGTAGCTTTGTGCGTTCTCTAGCACAATGACTTAACACGTACATTTCCCCCGCTAAACAGCATCTTTTCAACTGATCAGAAAAACAATGCGATACTGTAAAAACATTCAATTGCTACTCTGACCTGCAGAAACTGCAACAACCTACGAACGAGTTCACACAAGAATCTGCAGTAGAGCGCGGTCAGAATGCTGTATGCAAAGTGCAGCCAGTGCATTCTTCTCAGATTTGCCATAAACGAAGAAGTAGTAGTTCTTTACAATAGGAATACATGAAATGTAGGAGTCGATCCAATAATAAATTTGTGTACTTTAAATTGGATGATACTGAAAATTTTGTAAATAACAGATGCATTTTAATGAACTTATCTCAGTTTTCCCGCAATAAAATACGTAAAATTTGTATTAATTTTTATTAGTTCTTAAAACATGTTCTAGTTTTCTAGTTTTTTTTTTTTCAAAATTTTATAATATTGGTAAAACATTAAGTAAATATTAAAGCATTTTGTTGCGATTCAGTTTGTAGTTTTCATCGAAATAAACTACAGTTTAGGGTGTTTTGAGTTTTCACTTTCATGCAGCTTTCCAGCACGTGACTACCTACTTCCACCCACATCATGATCCCCTGGTAGTGATTTTGAAATAATATATCCGCAGTTTAAATTTTTAAGTACTGAATCGTTGAAGTTAAAGTTAAACCGTATCCTAGTCCAGTAAAGTAAACCTACAAGACCTTATTACAATGGCGTAAGATTCAAAATATTTGTTAATATAATGGGTATGGAGTCTTACTAGGTAAGTTAACTAAAATATAATACCCGGAACTATATTAAACTATTTGAATACCAGGGAGACACCCTAACATAGGAGATGAACGTGACGTTGAATATCGACCGTAAAGTGCAATACAACTGGACGACTATGACGTCACTGGATACATAGTTTCCCGCGTCATGCGACAAATTTCTACGATAGAAACTATCGCAACAAAATCAAAACTTTTGTTAATATTATTTTTTAGTAACCATTTGATTTTCTTGAAGTATTATTTATTATTAGGACTTAAAAATATGTAAATAATGGAAAATATAAAAAAGCTAAAGCGTGCAAATACAGGGGTCTAGGCTCCGAGTATGATTTTGTCCCATTCGGTGTCGAGACCCTTGGTCCGTGGGGTCCTAGCGCTTTAAGGCTTTTTAGGGAAATATCAAAAAGGTTAGTCGACATCACAGGAGACCGAAGAGTTGGCAGCTACCTCGGACAAAGAATTAGTCTAGCTATTCAAAGGGGGAACGCTGCCAGTATCTTCGGAACCTTGCCTAAAGGGACTCCTTTTAATAATGTATTTTAGTTAAATTTTTTTTTTATCAATATGTTATATTTCTTCTTTATTTATTTAATTTCAATTGTTATTATCTATAATAATGTATATAGATTTGTTTTAATGTAAAACAGAATATTACAAAAGTCATAGGTTTCATTTTGCAAGACCTAACTTAAATGACGTCAGATAGGTTGTCTATTTTAAAACTTTGCTTTTAAAGTAGAGAATTGTAGCAAATAGTACCTGTTTTAAACTAGTCCAAGTTGAAGTATATAAGTTTAAAGTGTATGCTATTATTATATTAGTTTACGTATTCGAGATAGCTGTATATTGCTGTTTCGCTCACTCACGACTTTAACTAAGAAGACTATGTGCTAACAATGATATGTACACACAAATGGTTAGTTGGCACGATACACAAATTCTTCACATTTTTTTGTGACTCGACACGTGATTGCACCCCGTCTGATGTTAAGTTAGAGTGTTGTCCATAAACAGAGGCGCCTGCTGCTACAGTTCAATAAATGGAAATGGAACTGGCAACTTGATGCAGATTCCGAAACGCGACTGTGTCACTTTAGCTGTACACTTAAATGTAGTAGTAGTACATTCATGTGGACAGACTGGAGAGGTAAGTAAAGGTCAGATGTCTAGTCAGAATTAAAATAAAAAACCTTCTTTAACACCCAGAATCAGAACAAATATCAGCCCCATTTTTAATATTGGTTAACCGACCGCGAATCCATTCCAATGTCGTCTGTCGTAATTAAAAGAAACTATAAAGAAAAATCTTCAACATTGTTTTCCTATCAATTCGGAAACAAGAAAGCTGGGTCGCCTAGTGCCCATAACCGTATAGCTTGTATGAAGAGAATGGTGGCAAGTGGCGCTCCATTGTCTTTGCCTATCCCAGAAAACCATAGCGAAAATCCAAGACGTTGTTGCCAGGGACACATAAAATGAAAGAGATATATAAATAGTTTTTTACTCATTCCAAAATAACCCTTAAGACTTAACTCATAAGGGTGATATTCGTAATATTTTATTATTAAAGGTAAATGCACGTTCTGGAGCACTATTATGGTAGTCGTAGGTAATATTAAATCCGAATGAAATTGAATAATTGTGCTCATCGTAAACCAATATTAATCGTTGTAAGAAAGCCGACATAGTTGATGTGGCTGCTACTTACAGTTATTTACTCTGTAGTAGCAGTCATCTTTATTAATGACCGTACTCCAGCAGGCGGGATTGTGTCATATGACGAGTCACACAAAAAAAGGTACGTAAATCAGTGTAAGGTCACATAGACATGAACGGAACGTTGGCAACGCCAGCAGAGCCAACTGCAGTCGTTAAGGCGTCGGCAGTAGCGCATCGTGTCCGACAATTTGTCAGTAGAGAGCAAATAGTTTAGGAGACCTCGGTTACTCCGCGGAATTTAAAATGAACTTTAGTAACGAAATTACTACACTACAGTAACAAATATACAGCTCTATTTCATACAAGTAGAGCTTGCGGTCCATGAATTGAGGTGACTACTACTACAGTTAAAAACACTGCCATTAGCAGTCACATCTACTATGCCGGCTCATGATTCCAAACGCGATTAAGTTACTTTACTGTCTATATACTTGTAAGTGGTGGTACTACACGGGGCACCATTGCCTACCACTCTTGGAAAGTTGTAGTAAAAAGTAAAGTCGTGTTCGCTACTGGCTACAAGAATACCGCCTATGGTCTATGACCTTGATCTTCCTGTTTCGCTTGTATGTAAGCGTTTGTATGTGAGAGTTCGTGTATTCACATTTAACTGGACATAGGTTAGGAATTTGTTTGTGGAATTTTTAAACTTTTACGAACAATGGAATCTAGAGCTTTTACTGTTTACATGTTTCATAATCATGGTTTGGCGTTTTGTCTTATTATTTATATATTACTTCTTTATCATCATCATCATCATCATCATCATCAACACGATCAACCACTGCTGAACATAGACCTCCCCTTTAGAACGCCATTCCGAATGACAAGAAGTTATTTGTGACTTCACTATATATGTCTTTATATACAATAAATACTTATTTATATTTAGGTAGGTATACTTAGTATTAGTTATACAGCAGAGACTGGTGGTTAAATCTAAGGGTACTTATAGGACTCAATTTAGCATGTCGGTTGTTACTGCCGTAAACTAATTAGGTTTTTTCAGTCGTCGGCAGTTCGGGGTCAGATGTCAAAAAAAAACAAAAAAGATACGAAGGTAACGTTCATTGTCGTCTATTAACAAAAAGTATTTATCGGTATCAATCAATCAATCAAATTGTCCAGCGTCAATTCTTACAGGGATAAAATGGTGGAGCGGCGCTTTTCACATTTACAATTCTCTTCATACAGGCTCTGTGGTTAAGTTACTGCGGTCCCTGCTTTTTTAAATTGTATACTATCCCGAAATACCACTTAGAACTAATAACCATAATGAATGGTCCAAATGAATTGTTAAGCACGGGCCAACAAAAAAACGTGACCTTATTCGCACGCTATAGGAAAACAGGAAAAAATTATAATGATATCGACTTTTTCAATGTTACTGTACATTTTTATGCCGGTTTAGTTGGAACCAGCAACATACAAGCTGATTCCGAAATGCGACTAAGTCACTTTACCGTCTGTATACTTGTAAGTGGTAGTACTACCCAAAATGAGCAGACTGGGTACCACTGCATACCACTCTCAAAAAACAGACCCAGAGCAAATAAATATATATTTTTTTTATTAGCACAAATTTCAAATGCAATATGAAGATTTATATAAAATATATATCTTCATGTTGTGCCTATTCCTGTTAGTTCTGTAGGTATAACTATATAAACATAATTATCTCATATTAAAAGTAGTTTACGTATGTTACTATTTACATTTACCTCACTACGATGTATTTACTTATGATTACGCAAAGTTTTGTTGACAAACCTCCAGGGGTAAGTGTACTAACTATGGACACTAACAGCCGGTTGTACCAAAAAAGTTTCAATTTACGAATTCAGTTTTAGTCTATACTTATTCTATTACGTATACTATTACGAAATCGTGAATTCAGTTGTTAATAATTTTATATCGAAACTACCTTTTATATGTTTTTATCATTAGAAATAACAAAAGTAGTACATAGAAACCCTTTATAATTTTTGGTAGGTACAACCGGCTGTAAAAATTATATAGTTTCAATTTTGAAAATCTTAAGCAACTTTAGCTTAAATACAGATTTGGGCCAAATAGACCCTTAAAGTATTGTTTATGAAGAGTTTTTTTTTTGTGTAAAAAATTACACGATAGGCGACTTTGGTCTAGTGGTAGTAAAATAGTTACGCAAACTAAGAATCCCCAGTTCAAAACCTTTTGCCAGTGTATCTGATATATGAACTTACATCGTCCAGTATAGCAACTCGGTATAAAATGTAAATGAATCAATCAGCCATCTTCACATCCACAATTGTCTTTATACGAGCTCCATGGTTATGGCCACAGCGGTCTGCTCTTTTTTTTGATGTCTCCGATTTGATCGAGAAACAACTTTTTAGTCTTATATTCTATTCTCCTTTCCTTCACAGTTTAAACCAACGCAACATGCCTTTCTAAATACATTTATAATTAATAAAAATATATCACTGTAAATTACGTAAATATTATACATGAGTAAATGTGGATACTTGTTCGGCCGGCATAGTAAGGGCGACTGAATCGGTTTTATCAGTCGTCGGCACTCCCCTTTGCTTAGCATCTGTCCACTTGAGATGTCGTCACACAATAAAAAATTCAAGAATCAATATAAACCGACCATTGAGTTAAAATAATCTAAGATTAGGTTAT
Source organism: Tinea trinotella (assembly GCA_905220615.1). NCBI lineage: Eukaryota > Metazoa > Arthropoda > Insecta > Lepidoptera > Tineidae > Tinea > Tinea trinotella. The sequence continues at coordinate 19,768,531 of HG992305.1, forward strand.
GTTAGAAACCATTATTGGTTCAATTACCTTAATGTTTTGTAACTTTACCCGCGCTTTTTAACGGAGAAAATATTCCAAGAAATTGTAAGTGATAATATTAAGTTTTTATTTACTTTCGTAATATTTATTACCATTAAATCTTAGAGTTATCATTTATTCACTATCTTGCATTTAAAAACATTTTATTTACTATTTTCTCGTGAATCCTTGTTTTTTTTTTAACTTATATTCTTGCTTATATCAAAGAAACATTGTTCCCGCAAGTGGTTTTAAACTGCGGGCTTAGGTTGGCAAGTTAAAACGATTATCGTTTTTCGTCGGCGATTGTCATAATAATAAAAGCTAGGCTAAATCCAATAAAACGAGACTATTAATCGTTGTGACGAATATCGTCGTGCGACGACACGTTTTATCATTATCATCAATAGTCTCATTTTGGTGGATTTAGCCTAGCTTTTATTATTTTGCCAATCGTCGACGAGAGACGATTATCGTTTTAACTTGCCCAACCTAACCCCGCTGGGGACTCTTGGATTGCGTGACCAGCACTACCATATCGTATACGACTCGTATGTAACTATGCTGGGTCATAATATATGGTTCTTATTATTGGTTATAGGGCTTAGTGTGCTTTTCAACTTCCTAGAATTCTTTGTGACCACCAATAATGAAATAGAAGATCATAATAACGCGTGTTAAAGTGAGACAGAAACGCCGAGTAGATTGCCTTCAACTGTGCTAATGTTTATATACATTAGACTACAAAATGTGACACGCGATTTTCGGTCTTAAGATAGTAAACGTAAGACATATTTTATAGTGGCAAAAATTAAGTCTTTTTGTTTACTCTTTATCTCGTTTCGCAAGCTAATTCTTAAAAAAGTTTAATTGTGATTCTGCCTCGGAGCTTTTGGAGACTAATATGTCCTCCCATCAACGATTTATCCTTTATTGTTAAACACAATTTTAACGAAATTGGAATAGCTCTTTCGCTTCCTTCACATCCAAAATCTTTATTATGTACAAGCTTTTTTTTGTAATTGTGCCTCGACATCTGACCTTGACATGCCTGATGGTAAGCAAGAGGCGGTCCAAGAGTGTTGACGACTGAAAAAACTGAGTCAGTTCAAGGTTGTCCCAGTCGCCGTAACTATGCCGGACAAAAGTGCTTCTTCACGCATCGCGCGAATGCATTGCCGATTGTTCTACAAAGAAACGACGCACCGAACCTTTTAGTTTGACTGCCGATTCGACCTGTACTTTTCACACAAGCTCTTTGGTAATAGGAAGTGCGGTCCCCAGCTTTTTGAAGAATGTCCTCGGTTTGGAGGCGAGAGTTATGAGTGTATGAGATAGATTTTTACGTAAAACACGAGTAGATAGGTCAATACTATACGATAATGTCTGGGTGTGGCAGAAAAATCATGAGAGTAGAATTAACGCTATAGAAATGCGGTCATTAAGAAGTGTATGTGGAGTGATGATAGCGGATAGAATAAGGAATAGCACAGTGCGCGGTAGATGTGATTTGAAAGAAGATGTAGTGACAAGGATTGACAAAGGAATGCTTCAATGGTTTGAGCACATGGAAAGGATGAGTAAAAGTAGATTGACGAAAGAAAATTATCTATCGGTTGTGGATGGATGCGTTAAATGAGGCAGACCTAGGAGGGTGTTTTCCGACCAAATCGAAGATGTCTTCAAGAAAGCCTAAGTGCCCATAACCGTAGAGCTTGCATGAATAGAATTGTGGATGTGATTTGTGTCGGGATCGTAGCAAGTGGCGCTCCTTTGTCTCTGCCTATCTCTGTGTAAAAAGGAGTGACAATTTGGTTGACTGATTGACATAGCTGAAATTACAAATCAAAGTTTTTTTTTAATATTTTATTAAAATAATAAAAATAAAATTGAAAACAATGTCACTTTGTTAAGCAGTGCGTCTAATAATCTAGCAAGGGCTGGTACCATAGAGCTATATGGATAAACTCTTTATTGTGCAAGATTATACAGTACAGACAGTTGATCTGAGTATAATAGTAGCATTTTAATGGTGGGTAGATGGTAGTAATTTGCCCAGACGGCCGATTAGCCTCAGTACCTAATACCACTTTTATTAAGTATACAGACAGTAAAGTGACTCAGTCGCGTTTCGCCATCAGCCTGAAAGTTGCCGATTCCAATTAAGGTTTCAAGGTATATGCGACTTTGTATTTATTTAATTGTAGTAGTAGCAGTCGCCTCTATTAATGGATCGCACTCCAGCTTAACATCAGTCATATTATGAAAAACCTTTTTTTATTGACCGTGTCAATTTAAGCTGGATTGCGGTCCATGAATGGAAATGACTCCTACTGATCCCGAAACGCGACTAAGCCACTTCACGATCTGAATACTGAATACTAAGGTTTTGTTTACCCGTATACTACATTCAAAACGGGGACGTCATTTTTTAAAAAGCTACAGTTTCTATACTAAAAAAAATATTTAAAATAAAAACAAGCAAATACTAATATTAAATAGATAACCATTAATTTAACTTAATTATTCAAACATTATAAGAAACACATATTAGTGGGTTTTTGACTACATAATGTAGGGTTAACCACCTCTATCACTAAATTCCTAAAATTTTTTATTGTGACTCGACATCTGACCTTGACTCGCCTGATAGCCAGCAAAAGGTGGTCCAAGAGTCCCGACGACTGCAAAAACCAAGTCTTCACGGCTGGCCCAGACGCCGTCCATCCACTATGCTGGCCTAGGTGGAACCGGCAACTTCCAAGCTGATCCCGAAACGTGACCAAATCACTTCACGGTCTGTATACTTGTAAGTGGTGGTACTACCCCGGATCGGCAGACTGGGAACCACTGCCTACCACTCTTTCCCTCACAACGCTTAATATTGACTTACTTAACGCCATTGACTTACTCTGTACTCGTATAAACTATAATTTTACAAGAGCTGCCTAAGAACTGGCTCTATGACGTCACACCTACCCACATTGGCACTCCATACAAACTCTTACTAAATGCATTGACACATAATAAAAAAACATAACTACCACCAACTTGACAAAGAATTATCTACCTTAATGCAGTATGTTTGCGGACTATAATCCTCTGATAGCGTTTAGTGTATTAGGCGATTTTAGATTTAAAAGACATCGAGTCATGGCACGCGCTGTACATTGCGACACTTACCCATACAACCTCTTTAGTGTTAATTTGTACGTATGTTAGCATTATTAAACATACTATTATAAGCTTTATTTTGTTGACTTTAAAGAGTACAATTGTATGCAGAGGTGCTTGAAATAATTTTTGATGGTATAACGGCGTTGACAGTTAAACTCAAAACTGGTTGATTATTTTTTTTATTATTTTCCTGTCTCCTTCATTTTGTACTTTAGAGAAAATGTTTAAAAGCTTTCTTGTAATTATGTATACTTAAAACAGATAATAAACAATTTTGACGGCATAGTGAAGGCGTCTGAGACAACTGTAACTTGGATCGCTATTTTCAGTCGTCGGTGCTCTTAGTCACCATCAGGCAAGTCGACTATAAGTCGACTAAAATTATGTATGAAGTCGTGTTCTTAGGTAATAATTCTGTATATCTACCTCATAACCATCCATAAAGCTTGTATAAAGAAATAAATTAATAAAATTAATAATCTTCACTAAAGTGAGTAATGCCGAGTTAGTGCAAAGTGGCATTCCATTTCTCTGCCTATCCCTGTGTTATTTAATTTGTACTTTTTTTATTGTGACATCTGACCTCGACAAGCAAGCAAGAAGACGTCCAAGAGTGCCGACGATATTAAAAAAGGTATATATAAACAAATATATCAACCAAAATCTCACGCTTCAATAGACACGGATAGGCAGAGACAACGAAGTGCTACTTTATAATAGTACGAACAATTTTTTTTTATTGTGTCACGACATTTGACCTCCCTCGACCCACCTGATAATAAGCAAGAGGATGTCCAAGAGTGACGACGACTGAGAAAACCGAGTTTGTTCACGGCTGCCTCAGTCGCCGTCACTATGCTTTCCCCGACCTGTGCGGCTATTACGGGTGTGTAGGAACAAGGTTAAAGAGCTCTTCGGAACATTCTCCGTGGTATAGGCGATAGAGGACGCACAGAGCCGCCATGTCTCTGCGTAGTTGCAGGGGCTCCAAAGTTCGCGTGACCTCTGCATCACCTATGCAGAGGTCACCTATGCGGAGAATGTAATATATCTGAAAAAATAAATCATTCGAAATTTTGTATCTTTATCCCACTCTTCCCTAAAATGTTACTTGTCTTGCTTTATTTCATTTTTGACGTAACAAATGACACGGCCTTACTTACCCATTTCGCACCTACCTAAGAAACATCACACGTGGGCCGATTTAAATATACAATAACTCACTGGAACATAAGTGATAATGACCCCCCTCTCTGTCACAAGACAAGCTTTTTTAACCATTATTTGTTAATAAAAAACATATTTGATTTTTATTTTGTGACAAACGATTTTTATCTTTATTTCTTTGTGTTAAGGTCGATTGTTTCACAAACTGATTGTTGTAGTTTTAAAGACTATTGAAATCTCAATTGTAGAAATTATCAATCAATCAAACTGTCACGCCTTTTTTCCACAGGGATAGGAAGACAATGGAGCGCCACTTGCCATGATCCTGACACAACTCCATCTTATCCTCAAGAAAGCTAGGTTGCCTAGTGCCCATAACCTTAGAGCTTGTATGAAGAGATAATTGTAGGAATTATAAGCATATAAAGTCTTCTAATCACGTGATTAGCATCAAAAGAGTATTATTATTGTTTGAAGTTATGTCAGGATCGTGGCAAGTGGCGCTCCATTGTCTCTGCCTATCCCTTTGCGAAAAAAGCGTGATAATTTGATTGATTAATTGATTATTGTTTATAAGAAAGCACAATAAGACCAGGCTCGATCTCGATCGAATGGGGGACGTTCTTAAAAACCAGGATGATAATATGGATTAGTGACGGTTTTTTATAAGTCGGCGCTCTTCCGCTTAACATCAGGCAAGTCTACGTCATATGCAGTGTTGTTGTGTCTTAATAAAAAGAACTATTCAGTTTGTTATATGATTAGATGACGTTTTAGCCTAACACCGGGCGGCAGATATCCTTCCTATATCTGTCAAACGGATAGTTTGATATTGGATTGGATAGTTAGTTATATAGTTTTTAATCCGAACAGTCGTAGGTCAAAACCATTCTTTTATAATACCCCTCATAAGTCAATTTACCGACAACTACTAGCATAATGTATGAAAAAGAGTAAAACTGATTTTTATATTATTTTTCAAACGTCAGTGAATTGTGTAGTCAACAACGAATAGTTACTGTTACCGATAACGAATAGTTAATTTATTGTAAAAACCGGGCATAAATGAATAAATAAAATATGATTATATATTAAAACCCATTTATAACAATAATTTATTAATATTACTTGTATTTGTTTAATCTCCCTTCTTACAACCCACGCGTGACGAAAGTGTGCCCAAAATATCAAAATACAGACCCATTACGTGTAGGCTTGCGACCTCAATATAATAACTATATATACATACATAAATGTGTATATGTATACATACATTTAGTATTAACACCCACATTAAAAATACAATCGGACACAATACTGTGACGTTATACCCCGATCAAACTTCCAACAACAGATCAAGCATTGCAAGTGGAAGTTTTGCTTTTTCTAATGTCTCTGCCTATCCCTGTGGGAATTAACCCTCGACAATTTGATTGATTAATTGATATCTCTTAACGAACTCTTTTAGAATCTCATCCTAATGAAGCTTACATATATTAATTATCATTTGGTGTAGTGGCAATGCAATGGTTACGCAAACCAAGAGCACCGGTTGGAGACCGGTACCAATGTATCTTTGATATATGTACTTTGGTTGTCCTCTTTCTATGATACAAGCACTTTAGTAGCTTGGTATAGAAATGTAAAAAAAAATGTAATTATGAAGAGAATTGTGGATGTGGCGCTCCGGTGTCTCTACCTTTCCTATCCCCTATCAGAGTTTAAAAAATCAACAAGTGGAATGCTTCACCAGCCCATGTGTTCTATCCATCCTATAGCCTTGGATCCTTAAAGCGATGCGTTTGGCCGAAATAGTGGCGGTGACTGGAGCAGCCGTAAAGACTTGGTTTTTGCAGTCTTCGGCACTCTTGGATCTCTTCTTGCTTATCATCAGGCGAGTCGAGGTCAGATGTCGAGTCACAATAAATAAAAATAAAAAATATATATTATTTGTATTTATTGTACCAAATAAGGACATCTAGCTTGTTCAAGGACAGGAACTGAATCAAAGCATTAAGTCGACACCAAAATTTTTTTTAAATACGATAACTATCGATCAATCTTGTGTAAATAAAATGTTTATTTAACAAATTTTATTTAAAAAAAAACAACCTTGAATCTGTTAATATTTAACTAATCTAAATTTTTATCGACAATTTTATTTGCTTAGACGCGACTTGATATGATAAATACATGTTATTTATTTATATAGGTATATATAATTAATCTTATATTGGATCTTTATTTATTTTAAATCGTCTTATTAAAACGCCCCGCCTGATGTTAAGCTTTAGCGCCCCACGGTTTGGTCTACTACTTACCCACGTTGAAATTTCTGCAACAGGTCTTCAAATTAATATAATGCTATTAGAATAAGAATAGGACGGGCTGTTGACTAACTTCACTTGACTGATTCAAAGGTGTCTTTTTCTTGACGGTCCGCAAAGAAAAAGACACCATACTAAAGTTGGTTGGAGAATTGGACGTCACAAAATGGCGCCGATCCCGTCCTATTCTTATATTAATCGCATTATAACAGCACTCATAGCAAGAATAAACCTTAGTTGAAGAGACATTGTCCTTTAAACCTTTGCTGATCTGAAAGAATCTAACTTCAAGATATCCAGATACAAAAATATGTCCTATGTCATTTCCGAGGATGGATTTAAAAAAAAAACAAAATCAGCGCCTTGGGCGTAAAAAGGTAACTAACAATCGGACACTCAGAGTTGCTTCCGCGTTAATGATATTATGTAGCAGATTATATCTTAGGTAAACACAGAACGACCTAGTTTTGACTATACAATAATCTTCTTATATTGCAAATTACGAGCGTTTATGCAAAAATCTTACTTATCGCTTTTGGTATAAGTATTAAAATGCCTTGTTAGGATATTCAACAATTCGCGATCATATTTTCGCAGCTGATTTTACAAACAAAATTTTCCTTATCCTTGTAGGATTCTTTTGTATATGTAGGTCATAGATATGATGTTTAGAACCTAATATATATTAATAAATAAGTACGAAAATATAGCTACTTTTACATGCGTATGGAGTTGTACAATCAATAATTTATTCTCACCACCCAGGTGAACATAAATTGAAATTGTAATTGGACATGACGAGCAAATTTAAGGCTACCGTGATGTAGTCGCAGTGGTTACGCACACCGAGAGTATGGGTTCAAAATCACTTGCCGGTACTAATGTATCTTTGATATAAAATATGTACTTTAGTCCTGTTTCTATGGTCACTTGTAATAAATAATTATTTAATAATCAATCAATCAAATTGTCACGCCTTTTTACCACAGGGATATGCAGAGACAATGGAGCGCCACATGCCACAAACCTGACACAACTTCCTCGTTTCCCTCACATTCACAATTCTCTTCATACAAATATATACTTATGGTTAATATTTTGATAGGCGACTTTTCACAATCCTCACATCCACAATACTCTTCATACAATCTACATGGTTGAAAATGTCTCCGAAAATAATTAACATTTATAACAACATAAAAAAACACTTATAAGCATTTCTACCTTAAACATATATCTGTTAAGATACTCGTTAAAACACCGTTATGTAAGTTAAAACCTAAAATTAATATTCATGGTCATTCACCGCCAGTTCAAAACTATAAAAAGATTCACGTAAACGTTTTGATTATTAAAAATACTTTCGAAATCATCGTTAAAAATGCAATGTTATCTCCCAGGTTTTTGTATGTAGGTAGTACTACTTGCGCCTACGATTCATACGGTTCGGTCGCTTTGTTCAAACAAACTCGACCCATCGTTATATTGCAATGACATAAGACATAAGTTTCCCAGTTTTCCTGAGTTTTTAGGAATAGTAGGCAGACAGTTGTCATTTTCCCAGTGTGACGATCCTACTATCTCTGTGGGAAATGGCGTGAAATTTTGATTGACGATCCCAAGTGTACAAGACTGTGAAGCGACTAAGTCGCGTTTAGGAATCAGCTTATAAAGACGACATAGTTAGAAGTTGCGATTTATTAACTATAGTAGCAGTCACCTTCATTCATTAACCGCTGATTGAATCTATCTCTGTGCGTGACAATTTAAATAACTTAAACTAGATTATTAGCAATTAATTAATTAATTAGTATTAGATAAAGTAGAGTTTTCAAAACTACTTTATCTTTGATTTTACTCGGTACTTACATATACTTTGGTCGTCCTGTTCATATGATAGGAGCATTTAGTAGCTTTATATAGAAATGCAAATAAATTATTAATATTCATATATAAAAAATATTAAAATAAATGAAAATTCAATCCTTTATAAATTAGCGATCCTATCTTAGCCGGTCCAAATTCGTCTCAAAAGGGACGAGTTATGTCACCCAAATGAGTTATAACCTCAAAAAAGGTACGTGCGCCCACTTTGACTTTAAAAAAGTCGTTGCCCACACAAATGGGATTGTCTAATGTTAATGTATTGAAGACTTTCGTTTTGTTTGAAATTGTTTTTTTTTTTAATTACTTTTCTTGTCTAATTAATTAATTAGGTGTCTATTAAATTGTTTGAATAGAACTGTTTCCTACGCACTCTTTGTTATTACGCAATAATGTTTTTAGTCCCCGCTGTTGATTAGCAACAAAGGCTGGAACCTTCTCGAAGTATTAAAGTAATAAAAAAATGAGGTATCCTAAAAATTGTTTTGCTGATAGTATTAGCCATAGTCACTACGGTGCTACATCACTATGACGTCATAGCGTCGTGTGACGTCACGATCCAAGTGCATTAGCAACTACCAAGGATCTATTTTTCACGTTAAGATGTCACGTTCTACAAGGAGTTCCACATTCTACGATTTTGACTTACGTTTTCTTACATACAAAATTCTCTTCATACAACCTCTATTATAATATGCACTGCAAAAAAAATATTTGTTGAAGATAAAGCCTCATGAGCCCTAGGACTGCTGTATGAGTCTTTAGGTTGCTAGGCAACTTTTGACTGACCTTGCACATAGGTCTTTTAAATATAATATGTTTTTACTCAAACTTTTTTTATTGTGACTCGACATCAGTCCTCGACCCGCCTGATGGCAAGGAAGAGAAACTCCAAGAGTGGCGACGACTGTAAAAACCGAGTCGAGTCTCATAGTTGCCCCAGTCACTATGCCGGCTAAACTACACAATTACTCGTCTGTACTCTTTGTTATGCGACATCTGAGTTAAACTTACCTTATGGTAAGCACAGGGAGGGCCAAGAGTGCCGACGCGACTTAAACTGACTCAGTTACAGTTTTAGTTGCCGTTACTATACCGGATAGATTTGCTTTTTCTCACGTCTCGTCTCTTGAAAGTTTTAATGTAGATAGGGATAGGGATATAGGCTGGCAAAGCATTCCACTGGATCGACAAAGAAACGACGCGCTAAATCGTTCAGTTCGATTCGGTCGATAGAATGCTGATACCTCCCCATAAATATAATAATATCATTAAATGATTTATTTCTATAAAGTAATTTTCTAGAATTGATTACACAACAAAATAACTTTCAAAAAACGAAACACAAGATTAAAAACGATTTACAAATTTGATTTTAATATCCACACTATGTGGTATAACCGCAACGAATGACAAGGTATTTTAATGTAGCCAGAAACTGGTTGCGTACCAAACATTTTGTACCGGTCAAGTGATGAGAGGCGGCAATAAGTGGCTACAATAAAGAACTTGGAACATTTCTATTTAAACTACATATATTTAGCTTGTATAAGAAGAGAATTGTGGATGTGATTGTCTCTGCTTATACCTGTGGGATAAAACGTGACAATTTGATTGATTAATTATATGTTTTCGGGGACATTCTTAATAACGCAGGGGTCTCCAGTACCCGTAAGTATGATTAAGGAACGTGTGTTGTGTCCGGATCAGAGAAGGTCGCGCCCGCTGTCTCTGCCTACCCATGTGATAATTTGTTTTTTTTTAGTTATTTCCATACGGAAATGTACTAAACGTGCTTGTATCATGGAAACAAGATGAAATATTATATCCGTATTTTAAAGATAAATTGGTACCGGCAAGTGGTTTTGATTTTTCAACGAGAGGTTCTTGGTTTGTAAGACCATTCCACAACCACCATACCACGGTCACCTTCTTCCTGAAAATGTTGGAAGCTTGACATAACACATTGCGAGTTTTTTTATTGTGATACGACATTTGACCATGATCCGCCTGATGATAAGCAAGAGGAGGTCCAAGAGTGACGACAACTCAAAAAACCGAGTTAGTTTACGGTTGCCCCAGTCGCCGTCACTATGCCGGCCAAATAGTTAATCTTTACACATAAATGTGTAGGTTGTAGATTAAAAGAATCAATCTGTGAGTGTAATATTTCGCAATGGAGCCTCGAACCACGCCTCTGCATTGAAGACTGCTTATGAATTGCATAATCTGAAACACCTACAGGCTGACACCTTTATTCATTAACTAATATAATCAAAATATCAAATAATCTGCCTACATTATAAACAAATAGCTGTTCCCGCGAATTCAGAGCGTTTAAAAAACTGTTTCTCAATCAATCAAATTGTCACGCCTTTGACAAAGAAGCGCCACTTGCCACGATCCTGACAACTCCCTCGCTTCCTTCACATTCACAATTCTCTTCATACAAGCTCTATGGTTATAGGCACTAGGCAACCTAGCTGTCTTGAGGATGTCTTCGATTTGGTCGGCAAACACCCTCCTGGGCCTGTCTCGTAACTGTTTCTCGTAACGTAAGAAATACATACATACTTGTAAGTCTTGAGTAACGACAGGCGTGGCGCATTGGTTAGTACACCAGTTTGTTAAGCGTGAAGTCCTGGATTCAATTCCCGGTTGGAGCAAAGATTTGTTACGTAGATTTTATTTGTAAAATATTTAAAATATTTGTTAAAAAATAAGAGGTGGACATTTGCTCCGTGTACCGGTTGTAAGAAGGCCGGCATAGTGGTTGTGACTGCTACTTTAGTTATTTCGAAGACATCCTTAAGAAAGCTGGGCCCTCAACCGTGGAACTTGTATGAAGAGAATCATCGATATGAGGGAAGCGAGAAAGTTGTGTCAGGATCGAGGCAGTGGTTCTCTATTGTCCCTGCCTGTACCTGTGGAAAAGAAGCGTTACAATTTGATTGATTGATGTTGTGAGACTAGTGAGAGAGTTGAGGAAGTGTTGAAATACATAAAAATAGCGCTAAGGACTGAAAGTTTTACAGTCGCCGTCACTACGCAGGCCAAAGATTAAAATGTGATCATATTTTTGAATTGTATACGTATATATTCTTGCTTCTTGTTTATCGACTAGTTTAGTGCCTCTGAATTCCTCATTTTTTTTATTTCAAAAAGCGTTCAAAGTTGTCTACTATCTTTCGAGTATGTTTATGGCCTCAGACCCATAGTTTACAGTTTTATGTAGCTCAAGCAAACATTGTATATTTGGATAGATGGGGCTTGATAAAGAAAAGACCTTATTCTTGATAATGTTGTTATTTAGGTATTAAACTGACGACATAGTGAAAGTCACGAATAACTGTTGGATACAACTGGCATATTGTCGTTCGGAATGGCGTTATGTTCAGCAGTGAACGTCTTCTGGCTGATGATGATGATTTTTTAAATGGGATATAGAAATAAACCACTTACAAGTCAAGTGCAGACTTTGAAGTGAGTCAGTCTCGTTTTGGAATCACCTTGCGATTCGCCGGTTCCAACTTGGCCGACATAGTGGATGCAATTACTATTTTCAGTTGTTAAACTTATACATGGACTGCACACACCAGCTTGTTGTTATCCTATGCCAAACCACTTCGATGATATATTTACTGTATTATATATATTTATATATACAACGATCATTTACACCAATGTCTAAACGATTAGTCACCAACTCGTATTTTTTGATAAACAGGAGCTTACGGCTTTTATGTAGTTTATGTAATTGTAGTTTGTAGTATATTTGCACCCTGCCCATAATTTCTCACCATCCCAAAGGTTAGCTGTTAGAGAATCCATAATAGACATTAAACTCGCCTATGTACCTATTTTCAAGTTTATTTCGGTGCAATAAGGGATTTAAATAAATAAATAATATATTTTAATCCTACAAGATGTCGAAACGCGACTAAAAAGTATAACCCAATTTAAAATCGTTTTGAAATGAAATCCAATTGAGATTTCAATTTGCTAGATAACAAGAATGTGTGCTAGTGTTAGATAATAGTGTGATAACGAGACTGTAATTTGTAGCGACCTGACAAAAACTTATTTACATACTTTTGGCGGGTAATCTGAGGAGGACATTTTAAATAATTTTAAGAAATTTTATACCAATTTAATTTTTTATGACAATACGCCGCCTGATAGCAATCTGGAGTGCGATCCATGCTATTACAGTTAAATAATTTCATTCAGCTCATGCATCTTGCTTATTTGCCTAGTGCAACAGTTTCAATTGTACTTTGACGCTAAGCGGTCAAGGATGTGAAATTGAAACGCTTTCGTTGGAATCCAGAAGAAAACTAATATTTTTTAATAATCAATCAAATTGTCACGCCTTTTTACCATGGGGATAGGCAGAGACAATGGAGCGCCACTTGCCAAGATCCTGTCACAACTCCCTCGCTTCCTTCACATTCACAATTCTCTTTATACAATCCCTGTGGAAAAAAGGCGTTACAATTTGATTGATTGATTAACAAATTTTCTTTAAATGTTTTATTGTCATTTGATTCTTCAGAGCCGCTTCACTAAGAACAAATTTCTCAAGTTTGTTACGTTACGGTTACGTACCATTCGGGAGATAATAGAAACATAATTTTAAAAAAGAATGTACGTAACGCAATTAAGGCTTGTGTCTGGATCGCGGAAAGTTGCGATTTATTGTCCATGTGTCAGTTTATTTTTTGTTTAAAAACATATTATTTATAGGTAAGTATAAATTAACCCATATGTATGTGGTTATAAGACCCGCATCTGAAGTATAAAAAAACCTTTAAAAGGTTTTGTTGTTTGATTTACTACCTTGAAGAAATGTCTCCGATTTCACGGGTTAAACAAGTTTGTCGTAAGAAATCATCATTTGACCCTCGTTTTGTGTCCCTACAAGTGCTTGTGTAACCCATCTACTACGCTCGTACGCCGGTATTGAGTAGATGCGAAGTTTTATTTTATTGTGACACGACATCTGACCTCGACTCGCCTGATGAGAAAGCAAGAGGAGGTCCAAGAATGACAACGACTAAGAAAACTAAGTTTGTTCACAGCTGCCCCAGTCGCCGTCACTATGCCGGCCAAAGGTGCTTCTTCACGCTTAATGTGCTATCTAATAGGTCAATGACTTATAAAACCGACTGAGTTCACGGTTGCCCCAGTCGCTGTCACTATGCCGGGTATATAAAATATATAATATTTGTAAAAGTCTCTACGACTTGTTTAGATCTCTATTTTTATTTATTGTGACTCGACATATGTCAGCCCTCCGCTTTAAGTTAAGCCGAAGTGCAGTCCATGAATCTATTATATGTCACTGCTACTACCATTGTAGTAGCTACAATAACTGTGAGTAGCAATCACATCCACTATTTCGGCCTAATTGGAACCGGCAACTTACAAGCTGATCCCGAAGCGCGACCACACTTCACGGTCTGTATACTTGTAAGTGGTGGTACTACCCCTGATCGGCAGACTGGGTACCACTGCCTACCACTCTTTAAACAGCTTTTAGACTTTATAAAAAAATGGGATACAAATGATTACATAAGTTATGATTGTTTTTATGCGCTTGTAATATATTATTACAAAATATTTTCGGTTAATTGAATAAAGATCCTGACATAACTCCCTCGCTTCCTTTACATCTCTTCATACAAGCTCTATGGTGATGGGCACTAGGCAACCTAGCTTTCTTGAGGAAGTCCTCCTGGGCCTGCCTTGTTTAACGCATCCATTCACATAAGATTTATGATTTCTTTTCGTGGTAAGTGGCGCTCCATTGTCTCTTCCCTGTGGGAAAAGGGCGTGACAATTTGATTGATTGAATAAAGATGTAGTGTAGTAACAAGGATGCTAAACTGTCAAATTATGTGAAATAAAATACGTAATCATGTGTTGATAAGCTCGAAAGTAGGGTTGAAAGAAATCGTATTAAGCGTTGGTGAAGAACAATATAATAGTTTATAGAAGGAAATTAATAAAAGAGACGTATAATTCAGATGTAATTAAGAAATAACAAAATAATGCATTAAAATAATCCCATAGAGCATTTTAAAAAATAATTATGGATGTGAAGGAAGCGTGGGGACCGTGGAAAGTCGTGCTCGCTTTCCTCTACCTATCCCTAGTTGAAATGCAAGCGACTATTTTATTGATATGATAAAATATGAAAATATGAAGTATTGAATTAAACAAATTTTATGCTACTTACTATCGCGTTATTTGGATATTGATTTGAATTAAACCAGGAACAGTAAATAAAATAAAAAATGAACGGAGCTCTCGAAACTTCGGAATAATAAAAAAATATATACAATAATTAACCAAAAATAAACGCGAATGTTCGCGTAAAATCTAAGAAAACCAAATTAGAAACAAAATATTTCAGCCAGTTTTAGATTATCAGTTTAGTGTGGTTGGTAGACAGTTGGTAGTCTGCTGATCCGGGATAGTACCACCAATTTTAAGTATATAGACCGTGAAGCGACTCGGTCGTGTTTAGAGATCAGTTTAAAATTTGCCGGTTTAAACTAGGCTAGTATTTTGGATGGGGCTGTTTTCGTAATCATTTATTTGTAGTAGCAATCCACATTTTTAAAATGTGGCCAATGAATAATATTAGCTTAACATCAGGCGGGATGCTGTGATATGTCGAGCAACAATAAAAAAAACATTAACAAGTTTGTTTTACAAAATGAAGATTTAGTTTTTTTTATAGCATTAACCTTGTTATCAAAATGTAGGGACCACTCGTGACGCGTCTTAAAAGCATCGAGTTGAAGTTTTTTTTTTAACCACTTGCTTTTAATCTTTTGTTTTTAACTACCTGTCCGACATGTTTTTGGTGTTACAAGAAATGTTGTTGAGTATTACTCGTTTCTAGCGAATTGTAAAATTACGAATTTACATGGTTTTAAAATGTCTTTTTTATTGTTTTTCACCCTTGCTGTTAAAAGTGTAAAGGAAAATGCAGTGAGAAGCTCTCTTTAAAATCTTAATAAGACTTATTTTATTTTTATTCACCTAATTTGCCTCACAGTGACATATAATTTGCTTGAAAAAACAATATTTGTGGTCGGCACGGCACTACTTTTGGTATATTCCAATGCTGAATATCGGTCAGGAGTACATTCAGGATAGGCTTAAAATTTGTCGAAGCTTGCTGCATGAAGACATCCGTGTCGTCCCCTCCACTGGAAACGAGGAAAACAATATAAATAAAACACGACAAATTAATTGCAAATATTAATTATACCAATCAATATAAAACTCCAAAGGTGAGTTTATTTTAATAAACTAATTTTGGTTAATATTGATCATTTGTATGCAGAATTGTAAAACAGGTCAAATGACACACTTAGATTTCATTAAAATTTAAATGAGTCGTTTTATGCGATTAAATTTCAACATAAGGTCACACATACAGACGACCAAACTGTTTCCTTCACATCCACATTCGTGTGGCTACTATGTTTATGGATACCCCGGAAATCTCATTATTTTTGGAAATGTGATCGAGAAACTAACTATCTTCTGGCTCGTCCAAGTCCTATTCTTCCAACCACCTCTAAATTATTAATCTAGACCGCCTGTCCGTCCCTGTGGGAATTGAGGCGTCCCAATTTGATGATGATAATAAAAAGACGGTACCTAATTTGTAGGTGCCAAAAAGTTTTCAAAATAAGACCACGTCAGGAAAATACAGCGTACGACGTTCATTCACAATATTGGGTAAATAAGACTAATAAACTGCTGAGGTAGCAGGAAACCATTGGATGATGCCAGTTCTAGCAATGTACGACTAATGGTTGACATGATGATGATGATTATGATAAACTAAAGGCAAATTTTGATGCGTGGTTATGTTCAAGATCATTGAAATACCAAACCTATTTACTGTGTAACAGCATAAAACCAGTTGTAACTAAAACATAAGTTGTTCCTATTGGATATACTACTATACTGTTCGATTTCATATGTTACCGACATACTATCTTATGTCTTTAGGTATATGTAGGTACCTAAAGACATAAGATAGTAAAATATTATTAAAAAATAATATTTTACTATCTAAAAAATTGACCTATAATCTGACCTCAACTTGAAATGTAAAACTAAGGAAAGGCCGAGAGCGTCGACGACTAAAAAATCTTTCTCAGTTTACGGTTGCCTCAGTCGACACCACAATGCGGCAGAGATGCTTTTCAACATTTATATCTCCGAATACACCTTTTTTGTATGTTAATTATTTTATATATATATTAAGAGTGGTAGGCAGTGGTACCCAGTCTGCCGATCCGGGGTAGTACCACCATTTACAAGTATACAGGCCGTGAAGTGATTTGGTCACGTTTAGGGATCCGCTTGTAAGATGCCGGTTCCATCAAGGCCGGCAAAGTAGATGTGATTGCTACTCACAGTTATTGAATTGTAGTAGCAGTGGCATTCATTAATGGACCACACTTTGGCTTAACATCAAGCGGGGTGCTGTCATATGTCGAGTCACAAGGAAATAAAAAGAATTTAAAAAAATTCTATTAGTAAGAGTGGTAGGCGGTTAGCGATCACTTGGTTAGAATTCCAACTACAGTATCACAGCCATTAGTAGACTACTATCTGTGGCACACTCAATATTCTTCCCGTTAACATCAGCCAATGTGTGGGGATATGTGTGTGTTTTTACCAAATTGCTTTCGGTTAGGTTCGGGTGCAACGGAAACAGCCGATGTTAATCGTTTATGTGTATTTTAAGCCTGTGATTTTAACACTTATGTAAATACATTAACAATAGAGGTCAAGCGAGGTGCAGTTTTAAAAGTACATACTAAACGTCCCTTTGTATTTTTTACATGTAATTTTCGTATTGTTTTCTTAATGTATTGTATTTTTATTTGAAAGGTAGAGTTCAAGAGCCATGTAACCTTAATTTATCCCGATTCATATCCAACAAATTTTGGTAATGTTATTTTAAAGGAAAGCCACGGATGGCTGTTTATAATGCGGTACTTGTTCCTACATTAATGTATGTAGGTGAATGTTAGATATGGCAGAAGAAGCATGAGAGTAGAATGAACGCTGTAGAAATGCCGTTATTAAGGAGTGTATAATGAGTGAAGATAGCGAATAGAATGAGGAATAGCAGTGCGTGATGGATGTGGTTTGAAAGAAGATGTAGTGGAAGGAATGCTTCGATGGTTTGGGCACATGTAAAGGATGCGTAAAAGTAGATAGACGAAAGGAATTTATAAGTCTGATGTGGATGGATGCGTTAAACGAGGCAGACCCAAGAGGGTATTTTCCGACCAAATAAGAGACATCCTTAAAAAAGATAGGTTGCCTAGTGCCTATAACCATAGAGTATGTATGAGGAGAATTGTGGATGTGAAGGAAGCAAGGGAGTTGTGTAAGGATCGTGGTAAGTGGCGCTCCATTGTCTCTGCCTATCCCTGTGGGAAAAAGGCGTGACAATTTGATTGATTGATTGATGTTTGCTAAAGAGTGTCATAGAAATAGAAAGTGTTTATGAGTCAATAGAAGGTGAATAAATCGCCTGAATTGTACGTATTTAGTATTATAACTTAACTTAAAGCAATAATGAAACGTTTCTCAAGTGACGTTTCCCGGTGAGGTCACTGACTCTAGTATGAATTTTAACAGCTACAAACTCTATCGATCGTTCCTGAGTTTATATGAAATTTCCTACAATTTAGCGTTTACATTATAAGCGTGGTCTATTGAAAATCCGTGATAGGGGTTGCGCAAACAATAATAGAACATCGAAACGTTTTTTTCCTAATTTATTGATTTCACCAAATTATTCACCTAATTTAATACTACTTATTTACTAATTTAATAATACTTGTCACAATCCTGATACAACTCTTTCAGTTCCCTTACATTCACAATTCTCTGCATAAAAGCTCTATGGTAATGGGGACTAGGCAACCCAGCTTATTCAATTAAATTAGTATTTAATTAACCTATAGGTTTATTAAATATCATTTTTTTTTATTGTGACTTCATCTGACCCCGACCTGCCTGATGTCGAAACATGATAGAAGTCCAAGAGTACTACTTTATTAATCTTCTTTAAATTATTTACTACAATATAGTGTAAAAGATCTAGAACAATGCAGTATCTCGATCTTATGCTATCCTCGTACCTATGAAGCAGGTCCGTGTCTATGATCAATATCTGTTTTTGAAGCAGGTTACGTTTCGTTTCTCACAAATATTTCATAGCGAAATGTTAATTCCATATACAATCATTTAAATATTGTTTGTTAATTTTTCAATAAAACCTAAACTTATTTGAATTTTAATAGTTGTAAATAAAAATAATATACCCAAAACGATAATTTAAACTTATTGCCTAAATGTATACCGGAACTGATACACGTACAACTCTTTGTTATTTCTGTTTGCCTAGTAGTTTTACTCATGAGTTTTACTCTTTCTCAGTATGATGTTTCTTTCTCCTGAAGTCATAGTTTATGGAGCAAATTGAAGTTTTGGAGCAGTACTTTCTGATTTGAAGGCAACTTTCAGGAGTTTTTTTGTTCTTCACTGTGAGAAAATAAAAACAATGCAATGTAAAAAAACAATACTAGGAGATCATATAATTGTTGAAGTTAGGTTGTATGAGTGTAATACGCGTTTAGATAGCCTTTAGCTGGGCCGTTATCAAATGAGGATGCAAAGGATATTTAAGTGATAAAACTAAAGTGGTTTCAGCAGTTTTGGGCGTTTCTTAAAAAAATGTTTTTTATAAATATACTTTTTACAATTTTAAATATGACACACAGGGAGTTGTGTCAGGATCGTGGCAAGTGACGCTCCATTGTCTCTGCCTATCCCCGTGGGAAAAAGGCGTGACAATTTGATTGACATATTTTTATTCTATATTTAAATAAAATTGTAAGGCATGAGAGTCTGCGCTGTACGAAATGTCATTAGTGTCATACTATCTGAGATAAAATAATGAGTACAGTTGTATAAATTCTCACTTTGCTGAGTACTAGGAAAACATACTTGAATAGGAATGTTATTGTGATTTTAATGTATTCCTTATATACGGCGATATTTAGGCCGAAGGCGCGATTCGACAGCATTTACAATAGTTACGGGATTATAGATAGTAAAAAAATGAATATTAAAAGTAATAATGTATTATATTCGTATTATTGTATTATAGCTAGGTTGCCTAGGTTGCCATAACCATAGAGCATGTACGAGTATAAAGAGAATTGTGAATGTGAAGGAATCGAGGGAATTGCGTCAGGATCGTGGCAAATGGCGTTCAATTTGATTTGATGATTTTTGATTTGATTCGCGTCCTTTTATCTTATAAATGCCTTCACGCTATGCATGATAAAAGGTCGGCAAAGGAAATGGGGCAAACGTAGCCGTGTAATGTAGCCGTAAACTTTTTTAAGCCGCCGCGCGCCGGTGCTCTTGGATCTTCTCTTGCTTACCATTATAAGGTAAGACGAAGTCTGTTGTGCTAAATTGGTAGATTTAAATTGGCAAAACAAAAAACAAAGAGTGGTAGGCAGTAGTACCCAGTCTGCCGATCCGGGGTAGTACCACCACTTACAAGTATACAGACCGTGAAGTGATTCGGTCACGTTTCGGGATCAGCTTGTAAGTTGCCGGTTCCAACTAGGTCGGCATAGTGGATGTGATTGCTACTCACAGTTATTGAATTGTAGTAGCAGTGACATTTATTCATGGACCACACTTCGGTTTAACATCAAGCGGGGTGCAGTCATATGTCGTGTCACAATAAAAAAAAGTTTTTTTATTGTTCGTTTTAAGTAGCAAGTATGCTAAAAAAAGGTTGTATATGTAATTTGTTAGAACAATTCATGTCGCCAAAACAATGAACGCAATAAGAGGTAGTACAATAGGTGTACTACTGTATTGTAAAACAAAATTTTCGATTTTCGACCTCATTTATTTTTAAATGAATGAAAACCTGTGCATTCAAAACAGCACGTTTCGATATATTTTTTCAAGTTTTAAATAACTCGATAAACTTTATGATTATAAACAAAAATCAATCAATCAATCAAACTGTCACGCCTTGTTCATACAGGAATACTAAAATAATACTCGTAAAACCATTTAAAAATGAATGTCATTTCTTTATTATTTTATAGCGCTCCACATCCTCACCCCACCTGATGATAAGCTAAAGTGCAGTCATTAAATAAGCTGATTTGAAACTCAGTCGCATTTGACTGCGGCGCATAAAAAAAACTATTCGATTTTCATGACATAGTTTTACATAGAAAGAATGAATGAAAGTAGATTGACGAAAAGAATTTATAAATCTCATATGAATGGATGTGTTAAACGAGGCAGGTCCAGAAGGGTATGTGCCGACCAAATCGGAGACATCCTCAAGAAAGCTAGGTTACCTAGTGCCCATAACCATAGAGCTTGTATGAAGAGAATTGGGAATGTGAAGGAAGCGATGGAGTTGTGTGAGGATCGTGGCAAGTGGCGCTCCATTGTCTCTGCCTATCCCTGTGGGAAAAAGGCGTGACAATTTGATTGATTGATTGATTGACTTATACAGCATTAAATATGTCAGATTTTTTTTTCAATCAGTAGTTGTGTCCTATATGTACTCTGCAAGTGAAAAGTCGTTGGCTGACATGTGACGACCGAAAAAGGAGATGGTTTTTGTCAGTCGGCAGTACTCTTGCTCACTATCAGCTAAGTGGTCTCAACAATAGCAACCTATGACTTGATTTTATTGAATTTATCACTTGATTGTTAATAATAGTATAGCTTGTCTTATTTATTATTATTTTTAATATATTATTATTTAAATGTGTGAATGCAAACATTTATAACTATACTACTATACTTCATCAGCGTGCTCCTCCTTTTGTGTCAAACCAGCAACTGAATAACCAATTACAATTGCATTTTCGGTGTGTTGCATTCATATTTTATGTTTTCTCGTGTGCGTAAATGTGGTGGGGTGGCGAGTCATTTCGCCTTAGACTATACAAGCAAATGTAGCTACTAGAAGTATAATACATATATTGCATCATTTAAATGCTGATGCCTTTTTTTTCGTGGGAAAATCCTCATGCATACTCATGGTTTCTCGGGTAATTAACCAGGATAATACCGAACTCGTACCGGCTAAAACCCCACGGTGGCCTCCTTCTTCACGAACGCTGGAGATTGGGTGCTGGGGTACATTCGTCCGACATCTCCAGTGGTGCCGGCTGTTGTGACCACATCTCGCTACATAAAGCGACAGGCTAACCCCGGGCCTGATGTCTCAGGTATTTAAAGGGAAAAGAGGCGGATATAATCGCGACTTCTTCCTATTTCGGACCTCTTTACGCAGGAGAACAATTTCGCAAAAATGCGAGACTGCTATCCATGAACTCTTGCTTAAACTTTTGCCTAAGCAAATGTATTAACAGGTAATGTTTAGCTATCCTTTTTCTATGATACAAGCACGTTCAGTACAAGCGAAGTATTGAAATGTAAAAAATGTAGATCGTGAAAAAATGAAACACAAACATAAATGCACACGAAAGCAATCTACAACATAAATACGCAAAAGACAATCGCTCCTTAATTATATTAAAATAAACAAAAAAGAAAAGTTCTTAAAATATATATTTCACTAATATTTTTGTTATAATTTTCATTACTAGAAATACATATATTATATTTTTTTTAAGTCGACGGCAACTCGCAAATCTCTCACAAACCTCAATTGCTGTTCCTCGTTCTCCAACGGATCCACGTACCACACAACGTTTGCAAGGTATTTGTCCATACCTCTGTACACAATTGAATAATAATTTTCATTATCACGAAAATCAGGATTCCATTTAAGTAGCATTGTTGCCAGAATCCGCAGAAAAGCATATTTTCCATAAGTTGATATTTCATGCCATAATTGTTGCAACGACATTACTGTATTCTCTAACCCCATGTCGTTAAAATAATGAATTAATGCCTTATAATATCTGCTAACAGCTTCCTTATACTTTGTTGTTGTTTCACACACATCACTGTTGAGTAGTAATAAGAACACGACATCGTATGCAGGTGATGAATGACGTATAAATTGAAAGTCAACAGCCACAGCAGAAGTATCGGATAACATGAAGTTACCCATCCAACAATCACCATGTAACACACAAGCCATTTCACTCTTTTTAGATGACATTTCAATAAAAGTCTTATAAACATCTACGTCCGTAACTTCGAGAAATTTCTTAAAATATATGCTCTCTTTACCTTCATGATGCAATAAAGCCTCTTTGAATGTGTTAATAATTTTATTTAGAAACAGATCAATCTTATCATTTGTGAAGTTAACTTCATTCATTTCACCGATTAAGGTGTAAAATAAATGCGCACTTTTTTTCTTCATGACTACGCTGACCGCATGGAAATGTGCCAAAGTGTCGATGGCTAATTGGCATTGCTTCTTATTTACTTCGCAGATGATTTGATGACCTTTCTCCGTAAGATCTTCTAACAATATGAAATCATTAACACCATCGCAATAACAAGCGTAACAAAAGGGGACACAGCCTTGTATCCGTTCCTTCGCATCTCTTGATATTTGAATTTGTACTAACTTGGGTAATACCTTCGTGTAAAAATACACTTCTCTCTTGAACAGTTTCTCACTGTCGAACGTCTTCTGAAGCAGTTTGTTTTTCGTGATGGCTTTCACAATAAACGAACATCTGTGAAATTTGCTCTTTACTTCAATCCTGTAGATATCGCTGTGCAATCCTTTGCCATCGTTAATCGCTTTGACCACATTCATAGATTTTATCCGATCCTCGTTATTTGTTTTGTGTTTGAACGCTTTTTCAATAACAATTTTAGTAAGATATGGCGATATATCACTAAGACGTATCTTCAACATGGCGAGATTAAATGTTATACGTGTATGTGTTCCCTTATTTATATGTGCATAAAAGTATATTATAACAATTATCACAAAGTAAAAGCAACAATGCGTCGTGGTTAAACAAATTCAACTAATTATTAATTCACACAATCAATAATTATTTGCACAGTAATGACAAGTATACAATACTAATAATATTTGCTTATGTAACATAACACACCAGCTATCGAGTTTTCATGCGTCCGTGATCAGCTTAAAAGTTAACGGTATAGAAATTTTTGGAACCACGATAGGCCAGGGTGGTGGATGCGATAGTTGGTTGCAGAGACACATATAAAAACATACACACTCGACTCATATACGAGTATGTATATATGTTTTTAATGAGATACTGCATAAACAATTGCTCTTTTAATAAACTAAAACCGACCTAAAACACTATAAGTACCATATTCTAATAGTTTTTAATAATATTGAATGTTGGCTGGCGGGCGAATCGTGACCGAGTCAGCGTGCTTGCATATCACGACATACTATAGATATAGGACCCTACTAGGTATACATACGTATATAGTGTACACAAGGATAGACTAGTGGTCGCGTTCCCTCCAAGACTCCTTTAAGTAAAGTTTCATCGCTTTAATAATATGATCCCGACTTGCCTGACAAAAGGAGATTTAAAAGCACCGACCAACGGCTAAACGACTTCTTTAAAAAGTCGGTGATTGGCCTTGACAATATCAATTAACTAAATAATAAATATAATTATTTCTTTTCATTAATTTACCGTTTGTCCAATCCTTATAATACAAATAGATTGATGATCTGCGTGGCGCATTGGTCAACGCTATGCGTAAGTCCCGGGTTCGATTCCCGGTTGTCGAAAATATTCTATACATATAATTTATTTGTCAAAACTGTCACGCCTTATTCCCACAGGGATAGGCAGAGACAATGGCGCGCCACTTACCACGATCCTTACACAACTCCCTTGCTTCCTTCACATCCACAATTCTCTTCATACAGGCTCTGTGGTTATGGGCACTAGGCAACCTAGCTTTCTTGAGGATGTCTCCCATTTGGTCGTAATTTATTTGTAATGTTATAATAATTATTAACAACAAACAGTTACTTATTTTATACATATTTATGAATTTGCTCCGCGCAGACAGTTGTACAGATCGTGAAGCGGGATCAGCTTAAAAGTTATAGGTTCCATAGTGGATGCGACTGCTACTCGTAATAATTTATTGTAATAGCAGTCGCCTACTTTTATAAGCCGCACTTATGCATAACATCAGGAATGATGCTGTAGTTTGTAGAACCATAATAATATTATAAAACTTGTGTAAAACAAAGCCGCGCTTAAAATTACTTCAATATAACATAGACCTTTATAAAACTTGGAAAATAAAGAAAAGAAAATACTGATCGCAGTTTATTATGAACAAAGCCTTTAGGGCAACCATTCGTAGGATCGCTTTTAATATATTTTTAAGCGTTTCACTAGTGATGCGCTCCTATCAATACTCGTATAATGGTAGTCTGTCGATAAATTGTGATACTTGCTTGTATTACAGTCAAAGAAAACGGACTCTCAATGAACATTTAATTCATTTTAAAGCTTTATTATTGTTTATTCAATAGGTGATTTTAATGCGTTCTCCCAGTTCTTAAGGATGTATCCGATGTTGTCAGAAAACACCCTCCTGCGTCAGCACGCTTGTAGGAAGACAAGTGTGGATGTGAGAGAAGTGAGGGAGTTGTATCAGGATCATGGCAAGTGGCGCTCCATTGTCTCTGCTTATCACTGTGGGGGAAAGGCGTGACAATTTGATTGATTTATTGATTCTCCCGGTGTATCCTGGGGACAAGAGGTAAATGATAAATTTACGTAGCTGCAAGAATAAATAAATAAATCAAAACGATGACACGAATAATAACATATAATATGTTTTTCGGCGCTCTTGGGCTTCCCTCTGCTCACCTAAGTCGAGGTCGGGTGTCGCATCTTAATAAGAAAAAACAATATATTTATACAATATATTTTACGAATATATAATCTTAACTGATAGTTCTAACGACTGAAAAAACTATTTCAGTTTACGGCTCTCTCAGTGGCCGTCACTATGCCGGCCAGAAGTGCTTTTGTGAAGCAGTATTAGCCCAGTCTTGACAATAGTAGTAGGACTCCGCAGTACCCATAACCATAAAGCTTGTATGTAGAAAATTGTGGATGTGAAGGGTGCGAGCGAGTTGTGTTCATTATCATCAGGCAGAAAGCGTCCACTGCTGAACATAGGCCTCCCCCTTAGAACGCCATTCCGAACGACAAGATACCAGTTGCATTCACCGGTTATTCGTGACTTTCACTATGTCGTCAGTCCTCCTAGTGGGAGGCCTACCTACGTTGCGTCTTCCAGTTCGTGGTCTCCACTCTAAAACCTTTCTTCCCCATCAGTTGTCGGTTCTTCGAGCGATGTGGCCAGTCATTGCCACTTCAGCTTGAAAATCCTACAGGCTATGACGGTAACTTTGGTTCTTTGGCGAATGTCCTCGTTCCGGATTCTATTGCACAAAGAAACACTGAGCATAGCTCTCTCCATTGCCCGCTGAGCAACTCTGAGCTTTTCCAACAGGCCAACATTTAAGGGCCACGTCTCAGTGCCATATGTCATCACTGGCAACACACATTGTTCGAAGACCCTTGTCTTCAGGCACTGCGGGATGTTTCACGAGAAGATATGAGATTTCGTCCTACGTATCCATGTGGGATAGAGGGCATGACATTATGATTTGATTTTCAATATCGATAAAATTTACATCACTAATAGACAGTAATAGTAGCTGGGCACTTACAGTGATTACCTAGTGTTGTACCATGGAAAAATAGCAAACTTACCTTGCGCATGCACTTTTACAACTGACTACTATAACATTATGAAAACCAACTTTATTACGACACTCCAGAGGCTATTATCCTTTAACGCGTTTTCAGATATTAAATTGAACGCTTGTAAACAATAGTTTCAATATAACCTCTTTCTTAAAGCAGCAAAGTTTAAATTCGTGTAAAATTATGTATAATCAATTTTGTTATATTTTTAAGAAATTACATACCATCTCGGAGTAAAGTGCTTTTTGAGTCGAATTCTTTTGAACTATAGCCTTTTTTTACAATAAACATAGTTTATGGAGTAATGGCTACATAAATCACGTTTGAATTATTTCACAGTTTTGCCTACATAATGAATGATATGAAATGATAATGTATAAATAATAAAATCTAATATTTAATTAACTTATAAGGCAACCGTGAACCAAGAGAGTCCGGTTCAAAACAACTTGCCGGTATCAAATTTTGGTGGATGTACTTTGGTCGCCATGTACATATGATACAAGTACGTTTAATAGCTTAGTATAGAAATGCGAAAAAAATATATTAATATTCGCAGTCTTCAACTCAGCGAAACGTCCCTCTTACGTTTCTTACGTCCCTTCTGTCCGGATAAAAACATTAAAATTCGTTGTTCAATTGAACTTTTGGAGGGCATAGTGGCGGTGACTAAGGCAGTCGTGAACTGAGGAAGAATATTTTTTTTTCAGTCGTTGGCGCTTCTAGAACTCCCCTTATGCTTACCATCAGGCAATCTGAGGTCAGATGTCGCGTCTACTGATCACGTAAACATAATGCCTATTGAAACTTGATATAATTATAAAAAAAAATCAATCAAATTTTTCCACACGCCTTTTTCCCACAGGGATAGGCAGAGACAATAGAGCGCCACTTACCACGATCCTGACACAACTCCCTCGCTTCCTTCACATTCCCAATTATCTTCATACAAGCTCTACGGTTATGGGCACTAGGCAACCTAGCTTTCTTGAGCATGTCTCCGATTTGGTCGGCAAATACCCTCCTGGGTCCGCCTCGTTTAACGTATCCATTCACATGAGATTTATAAATTCCTTTCGTCAATCTACTTCCACTTATGCTTTCCATGTGCCCAAACCATCGAAGCATTATTTTATTCATTCTTGTCAGTACATCTTCTTTCA
This sequence comes from Tinea trinotella, assembly GCA_905220615.1. Classification (NCBI taxonomy): domain Eukaryota; kingdom Metazoa; phylum Arthropoda; class Insecta; order Lepidoptera; family Tineidae; genus Tinea; species Tinea trinotella. The sequence continues at coordinate 19,796,101 of HG992305.1, forward strand.
AACAACATCTATCGCGCACTGTGATATTCCTTATTCTATCCGCTATCGTCACTCCACATACACTCCATAAGTACCGCATTTCTACAGCTTTAACACTACTCTCATGCTTCTTCTGCCACATAATAATTTCATAATAATGCTTTGAATAAATATGACAGCGTACTTATAGTAAAACGTAATGCATAAAACTAATATTACTTATTATGCTAGTTCATAAAAAAGGCGACCGTGGTGTAGTGGCAGTGCAATGGTTACGCACTGCCACTACACAGGTTCAAAACCATTTGCCGGTACCAATGTATCTTTGATACATATACTTTGGTTGTCCTGTTTCTATGATACAAGCACCTTTGTAGCTCAGTAGAGTAATGTATAATAAATATATAAACAAATAAAATATATATATTATGTATATGTATTCAGTGTAATAATGTCCCTTTATTGATCAAGATTCTAATGATATACAATTATCGCAAGGAACAAACTTCTAGGTCATCCCCGTTTTATTTTTGCATTCACTTTGTTCCTTTGATGTAAGTACTACACACACATGTATGGAAACGAACACATCAAATTACACATAAATTCCATTCATATGTAATTGAAAATCAATTAATGAAACATTGACAGGAAGTTTATATAAATAATAATGATTAAGTTTTGCATAAATATTCGCAATCATAATACCTAATATGTTAGTTTTATGTATTGTAAATACTTGCATCTTCCTGTATATAAATATCTCATCGAATTGATATGTTTTAATTTAAATTTATAAATAGTAATTTTATTATATGCATTTGATAAAACGTACGTAATTATTTTAATTAAAGTAATATTTTAATTTTTTTTTTTGTTACAGGTAAGATTTTGTTAACGAGTGAAGTATACAAGTTAGTGGTAACACAAAAGATGTAGTTGCACGTACGTAATACGTATGAGGGACTTTTAAAAAACTCATTGTCATTATCCATTCCATCGGTGGTCATTATAAAACATCTGAAATAACATAACAAACATATGTATTTAACACATAATACCGCTACTGTAAACAAAAATTTAATTAGTATACTAATATGCATCGGACAAGCCATAAAACAAGGCGATTATGGAGTAAATTTAATAAAATAAAAAAAAGTTTTACCTGCCTCGGACTCACGCGCGCCACCTTTTTTTTACCCTTGGTTATGGCACGCCGAGGTACCGGTCTTGAGGTCCCGGGGAGTTATAAGACATTGGTAGATATCGCTAAGACAAAGCGGATCATGTATTTTATTTTGTTCAAGTTTTGTTGTACCAAACTACGCTTCGAGTGGGAAGCGTTTTTGAGCTATGACATTGAGCTCCATAAATTACGTGAGTTGATGTTGTTACAACCTTTTTAGGGCTCTCCCAATAAATGTATTTTGCTATATGTTGACATAAATCAATTTTTACTCAAAACTGTCATCCAGATCGACATTGGACAAATTTTATACACCTTCGGCAGTTTATTCCTTTTTATCCTTTACCTGTTTGTTTATATTATACTAAATTTGTCTTCTATACCATGTTCTAGTTAAAATTTACCATTTTCTTTAAATTATCCAGCAATGTGCTAAATTGCATGCGTGATCGGCGAATCACAGCTTCAACTAATATGAAAAGACTGTGAGTTGGACTGTTAGTTCATTTCTAATGACACCGAAATGGAATGCTATAATTTACTGACATGTACAAGTGGCTACAAAACGTCTATCGTAAAATAAAACATAACTTGGCTGCTAATAAGAGAGAATTCAACATATACGAGAATATATTCGCATCGAGCCTTCTCGTCGTATTCGGTTCGAATTCCCAAAAATACAAAAAAAGCATCTCTTTTGTTGATACCGTGTGAAGCGGCCGAGGCAGCCTCCTTCTTTTGTTCGCTATAGATATCAAGTGCATCTGTCGGTGAGATTATAATTTTCAAAACTCCATACACAAGGTTTATCAGGGACATATGATCTACGGCCATGAACCTCCACTGTTTCTTTGGCGATCGCTGATAGAAGACGCTTGAAATAACTTGGATTTTGAACTGACTCTTGCTATACAAGTATTAACATTTACATTATAGGTACTACACTCATATATCCACTTTTATTAGTTTATATTTGATTTTTTTTATATATTAAATAGGTTTTGAAAAAGTATTTTGTTATTATTATTAAAGATGTAATTTGTAAATCTTTAAAAAAAGGCTTGTTGGACTAATTTTTTGTTCATCTCTTTAACACGAACTGAAAACCATAATTAACAAAGCGGAATGTCTTGCGAATTCAACCTTTTTAATTTCAAGTCTACACGATCAAATGTTTTTTGGACTTTCACCAGCCCGGTTAAGTTTTTTTTTGTGGACAAGTTAGTCGCTATAGGCCGCAGGACACATATACGAGCTTGCATTCTCAAAATGTTTCACATTAAAATGTAAATTGTTTTAGTCCAAAGTCTAACAAATATCTTGATGTGTATCTTTAGAATTCTTTGCATAGTGACTGGCTTCTTTCTATCTTTGTTTCTTGACTACACAGCTTGCTTGGAACTATTTGTTATAAATTGTACGTTATCCTATGGGTAATTAGTACGGGGAGTTTAATCTCTACAAAGCAAAAATCTCTACAAATAAAATAACTTTTTTTAAATTGTGACTCGACATCTGACCTCGACGCGCCTGATGCTAAGCAAGAAAAATTCCAAGAGTGCCAACGGCTGCAAAAATCGAGTCTTCACGACTTCCCCAGTCGCCGTCACTATGCCGGCCAGAAACATAAACTTTAAAAGAATATGGTTCCCTTGACTATACAATATGTTGTATTATTTTATAATTATTTATTCTTCATTTATTTTATTAGGCTTATGTATACATATACAATGATCATACATACCTAAGTTTGACTAATAGAAAAGCCTGAAGTAAAGGTATTAAGTTCGTAAACCTTTTGTAAACTAATCTGTAGTTGTTTGGTAAAACAAAGAATATGTAATATATTAATATAATAACCACATAAATTAGTAATGAAAAATTCACTGGTAGGCATCGGTCAACTGTCACCAGGGTTCGAACCCGATGTCTGTAGTCTAACGCGCGACAGTTTTGACTCTGTAATCATTTTAAAGTAATTTTAAATAACAAAGTTGCGTGTTATTTGAGAAGGAGATGAACAATGATTTTATCCGTAAGGCTACAAAATACTTTTTACATGATCGATATTATGATAAAAGGAATATGTTACCACTGAGCTATTGATACTATTATGTGAAGCAGTCGGGGGTGGCAGATGTAAAAACTTACACATAAAAACAAAACCTTAACTGTTCAGAAATTAGAACTAAAATCCTTTAAATAACTTAAAGTTATAATTCTTACATAGGAAATTAAACTTTATTTGTTAAGAAATACAATTGTGATTCGTATAATTAATGTGGTAGAATCGAATGTACGTTTCGGGTTTCCTTGCGGGGTTCCTGAACATAGCTTTTGGTGTATTTTTTTGAACATAGTTAAAGAATTTCTACGTTTCAAAATTAATGATAGTCGTAATAATTTTGGTCGGTTCCTTTTATATTTATTGTTATATGAGTAGTATGTTATTTTAATCACATCAAGTTATAATTATAGCTTTAACAGTCAGGGGTGGGTAGAGATTTAGAACTATTAAGTATCATGTATAACAATTAATTACTCAGAAAACTTATATGTGACGTTAAAATCTAGTGTCCATAACCGTAGAGCCTGTATGAAGAAAATTGCGGATGTAAAGGAAACAAGGGAGTTGTGTCAGGATCGTGGCAAGTCGCGCTCCATTGTCTCTGCCTATCCCTGTGGGAAAAAGGCGTGACAATTTGATTGATTGATTGGAATGATATTCCTTGCAAGTCTTTATCTCTTCTTGGATTGCCGTGCATGAGGTCATAATAACATTTCAAGTTGTTGCAATTTAAAACATGTCTCAATTAACAAAGATCCCGGATTTGAATTAGAAGCGTTAAATTTATGTAAATAATAATAATTAACAACTCATTGGCGGCAGTAAATAAGAATACAGTAAACGGTATTAACAGGAAAAAATATTGACTAATGAGATTTATATTGCCAAGTGCCCATAACCATAGAGAATGAATATGAAGAGAATTATGAATGTGAAGCGAAGGAGTTGTGGCAGGATCGAGGCAAGTGGCGCTCCATTGTCTCTGCCTATGGCGTGACAATTTGATTGATTGATTGAGTTTTATATATGTATGTGTACTGATCAAATCGATAAATAAATAAATAAATCGATCAATCTACATTTATAGCATACAAATAGCATGTGTTTCATAACAAACGTCATTTAAAAATAATATTGAATTTTTATAATAAATGGTTTGCACCCAGTTAATCACAGCACTACACAACAAAGGTTAGCTGGTAGATATTGCCTAAGGCATTAAGCTCGCCTATGTACCTTATTTTTGTGCAATAAAGAGTTTATAAATAATCAATCAATCAATCAAATTGTCACGCCTTTTTTCCACAGGGATAGGCAGAGACAATCGAACGCCACTTGCCATGATCCTGACACAAGTCCTTCGCTTCCTTCACATAATCTCTATGGTTATAGGCACTAGGCAACCTAGTTTTCTTGAGGATGTCTCTGATTTATTTATTATTATAAATAAATAATAAATAAATATCGTAGAAACAGGACGACCGAGCAACATACGAGTATATCAAAGATGATACATTAGTAGCGGCAAGTGGTATTGAACCGGAAGCTCTTGGTTTGCGAGACCATTTATTTAATACTATACTAATATTTTTATAGTAAAAAAGGCGACCGTGGTGTAGTGACAGTGCAATTGTTACGCAAACCCACCCACCAGTACCAATGTATCTTTGATATATGTATGTACTTTGGTTGTCCTGTTTCTATGATACAAGCTTACGAAGCTTAGTATAGAAATGTAAATAATAATAAAAAAATACATATTTATTATTCTTACTGTATTTTGTTTTTGTCCAGCCCAGACAATAAACAGTTTCATTAGGAAAATATTTGGATTATGCAAGTAGTCACACTAGTAAGTTTTTCTAATAATTAAATACAAGATGTCAAGAACAGGCTCTCGTTTTTATGACGAAATTACATCGGATTTTTTTATTTATACATTTTAATGATAATTTTAATAAAACATGTTTTATATAAAAACCTATATAATTTAGATGTTGTTCAATCAATCAATCAATCAATGAAATTGGCCCTCGCGACGATGTGCGAATGACCACTGCGCCGAACGATAATTAGGACCTAATTTAAATAAAATTATTTAATTTAAAATTTATTTCAAAAGTTTGGAACCAGAATACTGTCGCTCAATTGTATGAATTGTATCTGCCTATCCTCTATTAGAATTTAAATCGCTGCATACTTGTATTAGCGTTTAATACTTTTTTTTCTAGATTTTCGTAGATCATTACACAATTTTTTTATACTTTTGTAATTATAGTACGTTGAAATAAATAAGTACAATAATTAGAGTTAAATCTTAAGTTTTTGTTTATAAAAATGATTTTGCAGTTTTTTCGCTTAATAATGAAAGTTTTATACTTAATTTTATATTGGAATACATTTGTATATATTTATCTGTTATTATCATATTTTTGCATAAACTCAACCAAAGTTCAACAGAATTGCTTAAGGCTTTAACACGCCTATCCGTCAGTAATTTTATGAAACCACTTATTTCATTTCGTGTACCTATGTCTTCTCACAAAACTGGAGCCACTTTTTTCATGATAAACAAAGTTAAAATCACTAATCCCGTCTTCCTAATGTAGGTGACAATCAATCAATCAATCCCACAGGGATAGGCAAAGACAATAGAGCGCCACTTGCCACTAACCTTACACTACCTACTTCCTCCTTCTCTTCATACAAGCTCTATGGTTATGGGCACTAGGCAACTTATCAATCAATCACGCCTCTATTCCCACAAAGATATGCAGAGACCACAAAACACTACTTTCCAAGATTCTGACAACATCCCGTTACCAGCCCATGTGTTCTCTCCATCCTGAGGTGAATAAGCACCTTTGGCCGGCATAGTGACAGCGACTGAGGCAGCCATGAACTGACTCAGTTTTTGCAGTCGTCGTCACTCTTGGACCTCCTCTTGCTTATCATCAGGCGGGTCGAGGTCAGGGTCGAGTCACAATAAAAAAAAAACTCGCTTCCTTTACATACATAATTCTCTTCATATACTAATAAGCTCTATAGTGATGGTAACTACTTTTAAAAAAGTCTATAAATTAAGAAAGCTTTGACGTCATCTCTATTTAATCTTTCTACTCACCTCCGATGATTATTTTACTTTTACAACTAACTATCATTACACTTTTAAAAAATAGAACTAAATCCGGTTAAGTCCAAAGTTAAAAACAGTAGAAAAACATCGTAAACTATAAGTTTAAAAACATACAGTTGTAATACCCCAAGGCGTCAGTCTGCAGTCGCAAAAGCACCTTTGAAATAACCACTTGACTCTATTGTTAAAATACAACACAATGATTTACTATTATATAAAATTCAGGTACAAAAATCATCCCTAAAATTCCACCTTACTAGGGCAAAAAAAGTTAAAATTCCTTTGTCAATTTTACTGTCTATTTTGCGTAGTATATTTGTTCAGTACTTTATCTTACCATTGTTTTATACTTGAATTGTTTTTACTTTTTTTTTTGACTCGACGTATGACAGCACCTCGCTTGATGTTAAGCCAAAGTGTGGTCCATGAATGAATGTCACTGCTACTACAATTCAATAACTGTGAGCAGCAATCACATCCACTATGCCGGCCTAGTTGGCCTACTTGTATATCTTTAAGTTTTAGAATAACTGACAGCAAAATTTACATTTTAATTTCTCAACATACACATCCATACAAAGACACAAACATTATAATCACGGACACAGTTCAATATAGATTAAACGTCCATGAGCGCTGACGACTGGTAAAAGCAATTCCGTCGCGCCGAACACAGTTCGCCTGAGGCCTGAGTTCGCGTGTATTACGGGAGTGAAAAGACGAGGATTAAGAACTCTTAATAACAATATCTGGTTATATTATTGATATGATATTCGTTTTAGTGCTCTTAAATATATTTCCTTGCTAAGCTATCTTACAGCCAGTTATACCAAAAATTATAATATAATTTACGAATTTGTAAAAAGTATCGTAAAAGTAAAAGAAAATAAGAAAAATGGGTTGCACCACTCTTTAACTTCACATTTTACATTTATATTTAACGGATATTTTATACAGAGCTAAAGGACATCATTCATTTTGGGTTTCTATGTACTACTTTTGTTATTTCTAATGATAAAAACATATATAAATGGTAGTTTCGATATAAAATTATTAACAACCCAATTCACGATTTCGTAATACTAAACGTAATAGAATAAGTATGTATAAAGTAAAACTAAATTCGTAAATTGAAGCTTTCTTGGTACAACCGGCTGTAACAGCTTGTATCATATATCTCATATAATTAATACATTAGTCCGAAATTGGACGCTCAAATTGTTATTCCATATTCAATACCAGCCAAACTATAAACAAAATATGAATGTTTAACTTAGAAGGCCTGTACGAATATTGTTGGAATCGAGGCTATCACGTGGGCGGGATAGGGCTACGGGCATGTTTTAAATCTATAATTTATATTATTTTACCTCCGCTGTAACCTATAAGATTAACTGACTCGAATTATACATTATGTATATACGAGCCTTTATGTACGCTTATTTAGGCTTCTTCAAATTCGCTGTATAGATTTTTATTTATGATTAATTTGTTATTATGCATTTGCGTATCTCCTATTAAGAAAGAATATAAATAAAACTATAAGAAAGAATATCTATCCTATTCTTTGTAGTTCAATGAAGGGTAGAAGGGGAAATCGGGGCGACCAAGATTTTTGTCATTGGATCAAATTGGGAAGTCACCTTAAAGTCGGTATGAAGAGAATTATGGCAATAAGCGAGTGAATGAGTAAATTTAATAAGACCAATTTATTGTAAGTTCGAGATCTTATGTTAATGTTCGATGAATTTGGTCGAATATCAATCTACAAAAACAAATAAAACTATAATTCAATATAAATTATAATCCACATCACAATTGGTTGTAATTCGACACTCGATGTTAGGGCCACAAGAACTCTGAAGATTCTGCAACTTCGCAGAGACATAGCAGCTCTATGCATGCTTTATCGCCTAAACCACGGTAAATGTTCTGAGGAGCTTGTTCACGTTTTTCATACGTCGTCTTTTCACCCCGTGATGCCTGCATAGGTCGGGGACCGTTCGCATTCTATTGACCAAATCGGCAGTAGAAGGTTCAGCGCGTCGTTTATTTGTAGAACGTCGAGACCCATGTGGTCTCCCTAACATATCAAGTTCTCTTAGCTTACTGTTAGGCAAGTCGAGGTTAGTGAAGTTACCAGCCAGGACGACTTAGCGAATGCTACTCCTACCTTCAGTTATTTACTGTAGTAGCAGTCGCCTCCATTATTAAACCGCTTCTTTAACATCAGTCGGGATGCTGCCATACATAAAACTTAAAATAAAACAAAAAGCAGGTGTATAATATGTTTTGTTTTAGCATTTAATAAAGGCTACCGAATAATATGTCTTTTGAAACACCGTCAGGGTTAAGGGCAACGAAACATGTTGTTAAAGCATTTGTAAAAACAAAAACACTGGTGAGACAACGACTCTTAAAAACCGCCCAAATTTCCAATTTATCTTATATTAATCTCAGGCGTCCCACAACACGAAATTATTAAACTTTCGTAACTTATTTTTTTATACCCCTTATTAGAAGTTAATACAATCTTTATGTACTTCGCAATAAAGGTTAAAGTTGTAAAACTATAGTATTCTCAGTGGCATACCTTGTACCTGCGTAAGAAAACACAGTCTCTCTCCCGCCTCGTTTACCTGTGTGGGAGCTATGTCGATATGCATAGAGTTAAAAATTACATAGATAAGCCAAAAAGCTTAATTAAGCTCCAAAGTTCGGATTAAAAATGTTAAATATCATTTAATATATACCAAAAAATAAAAATGTGTATAAATAGATAGGCTGTCACGTATTTTTTGTTGAGCATCGACAGCATTCCACCTGATGTTAAACTGCATTGCGGTCTATGAATAGAGTGATTGTAGGTAGCAGTCACTTCCACTAGTTAAATCCAGCAACTTTTAAGCTGATCCTTAAACGCGACTGAGTTACTTCATGGCCTGTACAATTACAGCTCTTTTAAGTGTATAGGCACTACCCGAATTTAGCAATAATTTTTAATATGCTTTTGTTTGGTTGAACTTACATTGCAGTACTCATATCGATATCGAAATGGTGTTTTCATTGCATGGGACTCCTAAGACCCTTAACGATCAATTGGACGGTTAAATCATGTTTACTCCTCTCTCCATCTTTATGCAACCATCTCTGCCATAGAGCAGCTTTAATATATTATTTCATCTTGATATTAGATACTGTTAAAAATAGATGTTTTTCTTGTGACTTGACATCTCACCTCGACTTCTGATACCTCTCCTTGCATCACATTTTAGCATTTTAATTGTTTTTAATATTTAAGTTGGGCTTTTAATAAAATATCGTGTGCTCACGAAATTGAGCCTTTTTGTGCGAAAATATTTTATTTTGAGTTCATTGATTTTAAAAAGCAACTATTGTCATCTAAAAATAACAGTTATTGTGAGACTGGTTGTAGACGGATTATTATAACAGTCGTATATTTTTGCTAAATAATTTTGTTGGGGTACATTTTTTGAGACTATAAATCTATTGTCTGCATATACGGTTTTCACTTTTTTAACAGACCATAGTATTTCTCAAATATATAAATTGTTATTTGTTATTATTAATTATAAATCATTTAATATCATACAAGTTTATACCTAAATAATAGATATTTACCTATAAAAATACTGTTTTGAACTAAATAAATTAAAGTATGTATTTTTCTGTCTTGTTTCTTAATAAAAATTATTAATCTAGTAGTGACAAACTATCGATCTCTTTCTGAAAAAAAAACGGCTGGAAGGGAAGCACAAAGCTTTTAAAAGTATTTTGTACAGCGTGCGTCGCGTATTTGGCAAGATTTTTTTACCTTTTAACGTAAATTGACCAATATAGATTTGATCTTAACGTCAAAAGGCGGATAAGAATACATATTCTAATAATGTATACATAAGAATATGTATTCTTATCCGCCCTTTGACGCAAACAAAATATCTGGTACTAAAAAAAGGCAATTTCATAAGTAAAGATCTAATGAGTACAAATTTATAAAAAAATTTACATAATGATAATAATTTGCAATAATTATTTAAAAATATATATATTTAATCATAACTTATAAAAAAATAACTTATAAAAAAGGAACTCTTGTACTTCTCCTTGCTTACCGCCGGGATAGTCGAGGTCAGATGTCAATAAAAAAATACATTGTATCAATTATAAACAATATAAAATACATTTCAAATTTCGATTCTATTTTTTAATAGTCTATGGTCCGGCTCAAGCGCATCAGAGAGCGATACCTTGTTCGGTATAACAGGTCAGTCTACGATGGGCCTTCGCGGCGTACGTTAGGCACGTGGTCGTTATGCCTCCTTAAATTATGTTTGTTCGTGTTATGATATGGTGTGCCATTGCAGCGGTGGTCCACGGAGCTAGTTCTGGCGACCGTGTACATCATCGGTTGCCCGGCCCTAAGAAGGATAATTTACGCTCCGAATTTGGGGGAAAGAGTAAGTGCAGTGTCATTTTTTATACTACATATGGTGATATTGTGTTATTCGCATAATAATAGTGTTTTCGGAAATGGTTGTTAATACTACTACCTGGGTAATGTAAACTTTAATTTAGTCTTTATTAATATACATAGGTATATATTTTTAATATGGATTTATATGTATCTTCTCACCCCACTGGACGCTCTAATAGTTAATATCGATAATAATTATATATTAAATTTCGATATTAAAGCTTTACTTTTAAAAGAAATATTTATAATATTCGCTATGTCGTCGCGAAATCGTTTAAGTTTTAACACCACATAGGTAAATCGGAATGGCAAACTTTTCAAGTGAGCAAAATAACCGTATTATTTGTTTATTTATTAATTTATTTTTTGTTTAGGCAAATAACGCGTCGTCATTGAATCAAATCCTTGTTTATGATTGGTCTTTCGTTTCTCTATCTAACCTCTTATAACGGCCAAATGTAGCGTTACATTGTTTTAGAACTTTAAAATGCGATATACAATGTATATAGGTAGTATCTATATGATGAAGTCGAGCTACAACTTTTGAGCACCTTATATGTACACACGTTAAACATAGATAAATACAAGTTTAGCGCTGACAACTATAAAAAACAAAACAACATATTTTTATATAAGAAAAAAATGTTTAGGTGCCTACCTACAATAAATTCTTAAATCTAAGATACATCTGTCATGCGTTGAACTCTTTAGAAGCTATATTATTTAGTATAACCTTTCGCTTTTTTTAAAGAGTTTTTAGCAAGAAATATTATAATAAATTATAAATGTTTATTATAAAAACATAAATACACATGGCGATCCATTGTCTCTGCCTATCCCTGTGGGAAAAAGGCGTGACAATTTGATTGATTGATTAAAATTATTGATTGATTGATTAGAGGAATTAGGTCCTTCTTTGTTATTCGTATAAATTAAGATTTTGAACAAATGAATATTTTTAGACCATATACTTATTTTAGATATTTGAAATGAATTTCTTACTATATTTATTGAAGGCATCCTAGAGAAAGCTGGGTTGCCTAGTGCCCATAACCATAGAGCTACATAATATGAAGAGAATTGTGGATGTGACGGAAGCTAGGGAGTTGTGGCAGAATCGTGGCAAGTGGCGCCACCTTGTCTCTGCCTATCCCTATAGGAAAAAGACGTGACAATTTGATTGAATGATTGATTTATAAAGTTATTTTTATTTACTAAAGCTTAGCATCTTAGGTAGATGTTTATCTCTCTATTTTACTTCTCTTGTTAATTTTCACTTGCTTGTATTGACTTGAGGGTTGGTAGAGAATAATTGTGAGCTATACGGCAAGTACGGCAAGTTATACCAATATAAATATATATTGCCAAGTTATCAACCACCCCCTAAGACATAAATGACCGCAAAGATATTTCGCGTTCAAGCTGGGAGATCGCCAATCGGTAGTCATATTTCACTTCTCAGAATACAGAACAAAATACGTTTGTTCTGTATTCTGAGTTTCACATAATTATTAATTTATTGTAATGCTGAATCAAAATCGTGTGTGAGGCTTGTGGGTAGATAGAGAAGCGCATAATATAATAAATTCCGCACTAGTCGGGGGAAGCATCCGCATTTTGTTGACCGAATCGGCAATCGGCAGTCGAACTAAAAAGTACGGTGCGTCTTTTCTTTGTAGAACAATTAACAAGTGGAATGCTTTGCCAGCCCATGTGTTCTCTCTATCCTATACTATAACCTTGGATCCTTCAAGCGATGCGTGAAGAAGCACCTTTGGCCGGCATAGTGACGGCGACTGAGGCAGCCGTCAACTAACTCGTTTTTTTCAGTCGTCGTCACTATTGGACCTTCATTTACTTATCATCAGGCGGGTCGAGGTCAAACATCATGTCACAATAAAAATTCATATAATTAGAACATGGAATATAAAATGAATAGAGAATGAATAAAACTTATTCACTATGAATATCTTAATAGTGAATAAGTTTTAAAATAATTCCAATGCAATATAAACAAAGATGTTTTCTTCGAACAATTTTATCAACGGTGGTCAAACAACTTCTTTATTATCTAGGCTTCTTCTTTATTAACTTGTCAAATTGGAGTGGATGTCATGAAAGAGAGTTGTGTCAGGATCGTTAAAAGTGGCGATTCGTTGTCTCTACCTATCTTTCTGAGAATAGAGGCATGTCAGTATGATTTATATTTGATTCGGTAATGTTAAACCGTATAAACCTTTAAAAAATTCTTGAATTTAAAACCGTTTACGAAGGTCTCAAGTTTCGCGTATACATTAGCACTTATAATGATATTTTATTATTGTGACGCGACATATGACCTCAACATGCCTGATGGTAACTAAGGAGAAGTTCAAAGGCGCCGACGACTGGAAAAACCGATACAGTTTACGGTTACTTCAGTCGCAGTTACTATTCTGACTAAGGTGCTTTTTACGCTTCGCTTGCGTGCTTTTTCCAAGGTTATAGGAGTGAGATAACACAATCTTTAAGAGCCCTAGGTCGTTCGTTCCACTTGTCGATTGCACTACAAAGAAACGTTGCGTCGAACCTGCTAGTTTGCTGGATTTGGTCCGCGCCTTTGAGCTCAGGCGATTGTAGTTATCAAGCCCTGGTTTCTGTACTGCGACGGGAAACGCACCTTCGTGGCGTACCCCTATCTGCCATCTTGGGGACGAACCCATTAGAAGACCAGCATCTTCAAGAACCCCCTTGAGGATTGCTATCCCACAGTCACGAAACCACAGGACCACAGGACTTTGCACGATCCTAGCATAACTCGTTTGTTTCCATTACATCCACAATTGTCTTCATACAACCTCTATGGTTATAATTATATAGTTATAATTAACGAAATAATAATAAAAAATATTAGAAAGCTCTTACTACAAGTGGTTTTATCACAATTTTGTATACATTGCTTGTTCGGAACTGATTTCTATTTGATTATTTTATATTGAGCACGTATTGTATTATAAAATACTTAATTGAGCTAAAGGGATTTCGCCCACGGTTGCTATAGTGATGGAAGGTATATTCTTTTTACAAATAAAATATATATATTTAATGCAAATATTTCGTTTATTTTTTTAAATTTACATGGACTACCACTTTGAAATGATCGTCAGAGGTAGATACATTTCATTTACCATAAATTAAGAATAAGATAAATGACAAATAATAAATCATTAAACACTCATTTAAACAATCAAATTGTCATGCTTTAATTGCCACTGGGATAGGCAGAAACAATAGATTCACCTAGTTTGCCGATCCGGGGCAATCCAACACTTTCAAGTGTGAAGTGACTCAGTTGCGTTTCGGGATCAACGTGTAAGTTGCCAGTTTCAAATACGCCAGTAGATAAGACTGCTACGAGTATTTACATCTATTTAATTGTCGCCCCCGTTCATGGTTCGCACTCTAGCTTAACATCAGGCGGGATGCTGTCATATGTCGAGCCACAATAACAGACAAAAGAATTCTATTGATACCATAAAATTGCATTATACTCCTTTAAATCATAATCAGGTTAAGAATATCGCCCCAAGGAAACTGGTTCCAAGTTTAACGATACAAGAAATATAAGTTGCACAACAAAAACTGGTTACTTTGGCTCTTACTGCCTTTTAAAGTTATTTTAAAGGTTCAAGACTTAACTATTATGTGTCTCTAGAACATAAGGACTTGACTTAGGCAATGTTTATTTTTGTAAAGTCATATTCATTGTAACGCCTAGATTTGTAACCCATATTGAGAATCTTATCAATCAATCAAATTGTCACGCCTTTTTTCCACAGGGATAGGCAGAGACAATGGAGCGCCACTTGCCACGATCCTGACACAACTCACTCGCTTCCCTCATTGCGTGATAGATGTGCTTTGAAAGATGATTTACTGACAAGGATTGACAAAAGAATGCTTCGATTGTTTGGGCACATGGAAAGGATAAGTGAAAGTAGATTGACGAAAGGAATTTATAAATCTGATATGGATGGATGCGTTAAACAAGGCAGGCTCAGGAGAGTGTTTGCCGACCAAATCGGAGACATCCTCAGGAAAGCTAGGTTGCCTAGTGCCCATAACCGTAGAGAGAATTGTCATCTTAAATATTTCATTTAACGTCGTAACCAAATTTGATGAAGCCCCAAGTGGGGCTTTCTTTTAACAATCAAATAGTCACGCCTTAATTCCTACTAGAATAGGTAGAGACGAAGGACTTTTCACTCTCTCGCATACTTTACATCCACAATTCTCTTTATACAAACTCTACGGTTATGGACATTAGGCAACCCAGCTTTCTTGATGTTTCCGATTTGAAAACACCCTCCTGGGTCTAGCTCGTCTAAAATATCGATGCACGTCGTTTTTTTTTTAAATTCAAAGCATCGAAGCATTCCTTTGTCAATCCTTGTCACTACATCTTCTTTCAAACCACATTTATCGCGCACTGTGCTATTGCTCATTTTATACGCTAACGTCACTAAGTCCCGGGTTCGATTCCCGGTCGGAGCAAATTATTATTTTTTGACTGGTTATCAAAGAGCGGTAGGCAGTGGTACCGAATCTGCTCATCCAGTGTAGTACCACTTACAAGTATACACCCGTGAAGTGATTTGCCGGTTCTAACTGGGTCGACATAGTGTATGTGATCGCTACTTACATTAATTGGATTGTAGTAGCAGTGACATCCATTCATGGACCACACTCCAGCTTAACAATAAGCGGGGTCCTGTCATATTTCGAGTCACAATAAAAAAAAACAATCCTTAGGTAAATATGTAAAACATTGGTACTTAATGTTAACGAGCCTTATTCGAATATATAGATGTATATGTGTAAATTACATTACCTCATGCCTTCACATTCCATACAAAGCATAGGTCAAAATAATAACTTTTAACTTAATAGTTATTTAACATTCACGCCTTCATAGCTACGATAGAGTGACAGAAGTACTGTATGTAACTGGTTCCGCATAAAAAATATACAATGGATTTTTTAAGTTTATACAAACCGAAATGCCCTAGTTTTTGAAGGAACAAGATCCCTTGAAATTACCCGGCCATATTTGTAACAAATATTGAATTTCGAGTAAATCGTTGCTGACTGTAACCGCTTAATCTTACGAGGGCTTGCTTATGGTCTCCGCCCATGTGTTCACTCCATCTCTATCTTGGATCCTTACACTATGCGTGTAAAAGCACAGACGTGACAGAGGGCCGACATAGTCACAACAACTGGGGCAGTCCCCACACTAAGACACACACACTAAGGCGACCGTGGTGTAGTGGCAGTGCAATGGTTACACAAACCGAGAGCACGGGTTCAAAACAACCCACCGGTACCGATGTATTTTTCATATATGTATTTTAGTTGTCCTGTTTCTAATACAAGGCACTTTAGTAGCTTAGTATAGAAATGAAAAAAATAAATAAACACTCTTGAATCGTCAACGTTTTTAACGTATAGACCTTACAATCAAACAAATCAAACTCAGATGTCACAATAAAAAAATGCCATCGTATTAAATCTGTTTAATTTTTTCCTGAATGCAAGTTAAAACCATACAGTTATTGTGTCGCCTAATGACAGAACTCTATTTTAATTTTGTAATCAGCCATCAGCTGCGCTTCCTGAGCACATTGTTAGATACTATCATCACATCAGTTCAAACTAGGCCAAAAGCCGGACATATCTGTGTAATATACAATCATTTTAACGCTAGGGAGTATTTTGTTATTATTTTTAATTGTGGCACGATCTATGACTGGTTTGCCTAATTGAAGCAAGGCGTTCACTCGCATAGTGAAAGAATCCTGGATTATAGGGTAGGGAGAACACATAATCCAGGATGAACGCTCATAACCTAGTTAGTGGAGCTTCTCTAACATGACTTCAAGAAAAAAAGACTTTATTAACTAACTTGTCATCTGACCTAGGGCGAGAGAAGGTCCAAGAGTGCCTACGACTGAAAAACCGAGTCAGTTTACGGTTGCGTCAGTCGCTATCATAATGCTGGCCAAGAATATGTCTTACTTTTGACGAAGAAGAAATTTAAGAGAATTTCATATCAAAATAATATATATCTAAATATGATGTATCTCTATAGGACAATTACAATGAACTGACTATCAATCAATCAATCAATCAAACTGTTACGCCCACAGGGATAGGCAGAGGCATTACTGCCTATCTCTGTGGATCGTTGCAAGTGGCGCTCCATTGTCTCTGCCTATATATACAATACATATCAAAAGTAAAACCATTACTTGTGTTACATAAAAGTGTTAAATCAACTTTTTAATTTCATCGGTTATTGTGGGCGGTTATGCATCCGAATTAAGGAGACACAGTTGAAAACAGCCTTTCTCAAATGTTACATAACAACATAAATAAGCAGTGTAATACTATGGAATTTGAAAGTAAGGAGATTTCGTACGGGGCGGCGGCGAGCGCGGTCGATGGAAGACTTTTTGTCCGAGTGTGGGTCGAATTAGTTTTTATTATTCAATGTTATTAGAGTTACAATCTAATGCTGCAAGGATCAATTTCTATTTAAATTAAAATTTATTCTACGGATATCAATTTGAGACAGCAGGATTTGAAGTTATTCATTCGGGTTTATATAAATTTTTAGCTTATATTTTTAAAGGTTAGATAAATTAAAGTTTTATTGTATTGAGATAGGCCAGCATAGTGAGTACGACTGCTACTTTCATACATCTTCGGCAGGAGTCGCTTCCACAGATTGATCTCACTCCAGCTTAACATCAGGCGGTGATCTTGCTAAAAAAATACTAAGCTACTAAAGTACTTGTATCATAGAAACAGGACAACCAAAGTACAACAAAACTGCCACTACACCTCGGTCGCCTTGTACTACCTATTAAATGACGACCAGATGGTCATTGGGGCCTAAAGGTTTGTTCATCCGTCCACAGTGTGGGATGTCCACCCACAAGATGTACTGATCACCTGTAATAGGTGACAGAAAACCTCTGGATGCAGGCCAAAGTATCAAAGAGTGGTAGGCAGTGGTACCCAGTCTGCCGATCCGGGGTAGTACCACCACTTACAAGTATACAGACCGTGAAGTTATTAGGTCACGTTTCGGGATCAGCTTGTAACATGTGTAGGGATATTGGACAAGTGACTTGATTGATTTGATAGTAATGATTAATTGACATATAAAATTGCCGTTTTGTATGGAGTAACAAGCAAAAAGTTGTTTATGATATATTTTGTTTATTTGCACCTAAATTTATTTTAGATGGATTTGTTTTAAATCCATTTAGTCGTTACAAATGACGCCACAAATGTATTCCTAAAGCGAATACAAAATAAGAAGACTTGTAACTTTTAAAACAAAACAATCGTTAATTTTACGAAAAGTTTAATCAAAGAATTCTTTTGGTGGCCACCCACCTTAATTACAGTATAGATGATCAATAATAAATACAAACGATACACATTGTCCAACACATTGTAAAGCAAATACACACATACACATTGTCAAATGAAGAAACTCGACATCTAATCAAATTGTCACGCTTTTTTCCCACAGGGATAGGCAGGGACAATGGAGCGCTACTTGATCCTGACACAACTCCCTCGCTTCTCTCACACCCACAATTCTCTTCATAGAAGTTTTACGGTTATGGGCACTAGGCAAACCAACTTTCCTAGTGCCATCAGATTTATAAATTCCTTTCGTCATCTACTTTCACTCATCCTTTCCATGTGCCCAAACCATCGAGCATTCCTCCGTCGGTCCTTGTCACTACATCTTCTACTCGACATCATTGTCTGCCAAGTGTTATGTGTATGAAAAATTAAAAAAAAAACAATAAGTTATAGTTCAGATGTAGAAGAAGTAAATACAAACATATGAAACAAAATAATAAGGATAAATAAGTTTATTTAAATATGTTTATAAATTATGCACCATTCACCTTTATCGTCAAGGTAGTCAATTAGTTTGTTTATGCAATAATAGTTAATGCATTTTGTTTATTATGTCTAGAGTTTATTTTCCATTGATCACCCTAATTTACTTTTAGACTTTAATAAAAAATTCTTCAAATAAAATATTTCCATCGGTCATTGAACTACATAATTTAAAAAACTCCAAATATTTATATAAATGTATTTAGTGAACTTTATTATGTTTATTGTTAAACTCGGCACTAAATAAATTAACAATGCTGGACAATAACATTGTAACTGTAAAAATTAACACAAACCACGGCCATCTTGTACCTAATGGCGACTGTCCATAGACAAGATAAACAAGTTTTAAGTTAGCGACACACTTACGGCTATTTATAAGCTCCAATGATTAGATAATGGTAAGACGTAAAAGGCCATGGGTATTTTATGAAATTACTTTACAGTTTAAATTTTATTTACCATCAGTCTTTAAAGAATTTGTAGTAAGCATGTACTGAGGCGTGAGTTTAGGTAATCGGCTACGTCACAAATCTAGTATAGAGAGTGGTCGGTCACCTTAATATGTGATGAATAACGGTAACTTATTATTGTATAGTAAAGAAACTGGCTTGGAAACCTCCGCCTACACCGCCTTCGTCCCTCTCACATCTGCGTATGACTTGCAAATACGCCTTGACAACTATATTAGGAAATATTGACACATCAAATAAGTTTAGATATTTCACTTGACCGTAATAATGTGTTTAACACTTGTTTTTTTGTTTTATTTCAGTATGCATCGGCACAAATGGGCGCATGTCGGTGCCATCTAACCGGAACACGCACTATAGAAATCTACGCGATCGCTTCACCAACTGTACTTACGTTGATGGTAACCTCGAGCTGACATGGCTTGGAAACGACACGGATCTTTCCTTCCTGAAGAACATCAGGGAGGTGACTGGATACGTACTAATATCTCAAGTCCACGTGCTGCGCATTATTCTTCCCAAACTTCAGATTATTCGTGGACGCACTCTCTTCAAGTTGAACGTGCGCGACGAAGAGTTCGCGCTTATTGTCACTATGACGTCAGCGTTCACATTAGAATTACCTGCATTGCGTGATATTCTAAGAGGCAGTGTCGGCATCTACGACAATTTTAATATATGCCATGTAAAAACTATTAATTGGGATGAAATAATAACAGGAAGGAATGCTTCTTATGTTTATGTTTATAACTTTACAACGACTGAGAGAAATTGTCCACGCTGTGACCCAAGGTGCGAGGCTGGCTGTTGGGGGGAGGGTCCCGAGAACTGTCAAAGGTTTTCCAAAACTAACTGCAGTCCACAATGTGCCCAAGGGAGATGTTTCGGTCCTAACCCGAGAGATTGCTGTAGTACCTTTTGCGCTGGTGGGTGTACGGGTCCTCTCTCAAGTCAATGTCTCGCGTGCAGAGACTTTTACGATGAAGGAACATGCCTACAGGAGTGTCCCCCAATGCAAATTTATAATCCCACAACGTATTCTTGGGAACATAATCCAAACGGGAAGTATGCGTATGGTGCTACTTGCGTCCGAAACTGTCCTGAACATTTGTTGAAAGACAATGGAGCATGTGTTAGGAGCTGTCCCCCAAGCAAGACAGCTGTCGACGGTGAATGTATACCATGCAACGTCACTTGCCCGAAGACATGTCGTGCAGATAAACCCATCCATTCTGGCAACATAGATAGTTTTAAAGATTGTACAATAATAGATGGCTCCATACAAATTTTAGAGATGACGTTTACTGGCTTCCAACAAGTATACAGCGATTATTCTTTTGGAGAACGTTACCTGCAGATGGAACCTGAGAGATTAGAAGTGTTTAGTAACGTTCGGGAAGTGACGGGCTACATAAACGTGCAAGCGCATCATGCAAACTTTACCAGTTTGTCATACTTCAGAAATTTGGAAGTCATTGGCGGTCGTCAGATGGTAGAAAATCTATTCGCGTCATTGTATATTGTGAAAACATCATTGAAATCACTGGGATTGAAATCCTTGAAGAAAGTGAACTCGGGGTCGGTCGCAATTATGGAGAATAAAGAGTTATGTTTTGCTGACAAGATTGCATGGAAAAAGATAATCAAGTCAAAAGATCATACACACATTATTCAAAACAACGGCGATCCTAAAATTTGCGGTGAGTTTGTGCTTAGCGACATTCCCATAGTTTTTAAGAGGATCTTCTACAATGCCTTTTTAATTAATTAAGTGAAGCGTTTTTTTAATACATTTGCATTTGCAATGCTCTTTAAATGTCAAAGCGAAAATAGTTTGTATAGTTTATATTTTGACACACGCATTGAATTAACTAACAAGTGAAGCTCTGCATTTATATAACTTTAACCCAAATAACCTAATCTAACCCTCTTTTGATTAACAGAAAAACTGGTGTGTGATAATGAATGTTCAGAAGACGGATGTTGGGGCCCTGGACCTGGCCAATGTCTTTCTTGCAACAATTTCAAATTTGAAGAGAGTTGCATACAAAGTTGTATGCACGTGTCTGGGTAAGCATATATTTCCATTTTTGTAACAATAGTGATGTTATCGAGTGCATATGTACGATTTTGCTATACAATGTTGCATAAATATACTCCGAACACACAATGTAGGTAAATAGTATTTTCTCATTTTCAAACACTTTTATATTCATTTCGCAATCTAGGATTTTCTTTGTCTTGCAATTAATTAATTAAATGTTGAAGCATCAATTTCCATAGAAGAGCGCCTTTCACGATTTCGCTTCTTTATCACCGCAATACAAGTGTTGTATTGCTATGCAATTTTCCTAACAATTAGGTTGTTTAAGTTTTTTGTTTATTCATTTTGCTCAGTTATTTGACGTTGTTTTTAAATATTCGTTTTACTCTATGTTTTTGTGAACATTTCTTTATTATTTATTTTAAAATAACGTGGTTGTTTACTTTAATATGGAATAGAAGGAATGACGTTTGATGACCAACTGGCTGGGGGGGTTGGGGTTATGCGTGTACACCCCCCGTCTGATATCTGTAGTCGCCGTCTGTTTTGCTTGGAGGATTCCCCGTCCTTTGCGCACACGTAAACCTTGGTTTTTAAGCCAGGACTTTATCATGGGACAATCCGGCTTTTCGAATCTCAGCCGGGCGACAAATGAAGCGGTTCTCGACCTAAGCGTGGAATATTTATTATTTGGGTTAAAAACCATAATTTTTCAAACAACGCAAAATAACAGTAATGGTTATTTAACCGTATGCTTATAAATGGCGTTCTAAGAGGGAGGCCTATGTTCAGTGGACGCCTTCTGGCTGATGATGATGATGCTTATAAAAAAACTAAACGTTGTATTCGTTTCTGGCCGGCTTAGTGACGCCTTTAGCCTGGCATAGTAACAACTACTAAGAACCTAAGCTAATTTTTAGATCTCTTTCATTTAAATTTGTAATTTAGTCTTTATATACAAAAATAGTTTCTTTGTGATCAAGTTGTGATTAACCTAATTGAATATGGTAAATCGTCTTTGTTATATTTAGGTAAACCTTACATTAAGCTACAACAAATTACATTCTATTTTTTTATATTTATATTTTGTTGAATTTTTTAATAACATTTCTATACTAAGCTACTAAAGTGCTTGTATCATAGAAACAGGACAACCATAGTACATATATCAAAGATACATTGGTACCGGTGGGTGGTCTCGAACTCGTGCTCTCCGGTTTGTGTGACCATTGCACTGCCACTACACCACGGTCGCCTTAATATTGAATATTTCGCAAACGCACACTAGATAGAGACGTATTTGAACTTTAATTTAAAAGAAAATCATTTACGTAAGGTCAATGATTTTTCAGGGAAATGTCTTTAGTAAAACGTTTACCGTTTTGTGTTAATTAATGTGCTAATTTATTTGAAGTATTATCATGCCAGTCATGATTGATTCCAAGTAGTACGTGTGAATTGAACGATTTTATATACATTAAGCATTGTAACATATATCAAATTGGTGTATTCGGGGTCTTTGTACTAAAGGAAGTTACCATTTATATTATAAATACTTATTATCATAACAAAACAATGTGGGTTTTTGTACAAACGGTTGCCATCCGAAACATACTAATGAATTTGAAATGTATTCAAGTTTTGCTTTTTCTTAATTTCAGACTGTACGAATCGGGACCGAAAACCTGCCAACGATGTCACCAAGAATGTCTCGACGGTTGCACTGGACCGGGACCTAAGGATTGCATGAGATGCAAACATGTACGCGATGGCCCCGTGTGCGTTGAGCAATGCCCGAAATCACGCTACGAAGCCCATAACGGCACATGCCTGCCTTGCCATAAAAATTGCGAACAGGATTGCACAGGACCGGCCAATACTGTTGGCTACGGAGCTTGTAACTCGTGTGCGAAAGCCATAATTAATGTTGATGCCACCGTTTCTAGTTGCTTAGAAGAGAACGAACCCTGCCCAGATGGTTATTATAACGAATGGGTCGGTAATGTAAAACAACTTGAAAAAAAAGTGAAGGTTGTGTGCAGGAAATGTCACCCACTGTGTAAGAAATGTACTAACTTTGGAATCGATGAAAGAGTATGCCAAGTTTGCAATGGTTTCAAACGCGGAGACCAATGCGAAGATGAGTGTCCAACGGATCATTTTACAAATGATGACAATAGAACGTGTACTCCATGCCATAGCGAATGTAAAGGCTGCACCGGACCTACTTCCACAGAGTGTATCAAATGTCAGAATCTCAAAATATTTCTAAATGATTCAAATTATGTAGACAATATGCCATACTTTAATTGTACAGATGCATGCCCTGATCACTTGCCTCATAAGATATTCTTTGACGAACTTCTAAAGAATCCTATTGACGAACCTTATTGTTCGGAATCAGCCAGTAATTTACCGTTAACGGAAACAGCCAAAACGCCCACAGTTCTGGTGATAGTCCTCGTATTGGCATTCCTGTTTGTGTGTATCTTGGGTATTATAGGCTACATATGTAGACAGAAGGCAAAGGCAAAGAAAGAAGCTGTGAAAATGACACTAGTTCTAACGGGATGCGAAGATAATGAGCCTCTGCGCCCCTCGAACGTTAAGCCGAATGTTGCTAAATTGCGCATCATCAAAGAAGGTGAATTGCGAAGAGGCGGTATGTTGGGTTTCGGGGCATTTGGCAAGGTATACAAAGGTGTATGGGTGCCTGAAGGAGAGAATGTCAAAATACCTGTTGCTATTAAAGTTTTAAAAGATGGAACAGGTGCCAATGCCAGTAAAGAATTTCTAGACGAAGCATACATAATGGCCACAGTCGAACATACAAATATACTTCAATTGTTGGCAGTTTGTATGACAAACCAAATGATGCTAATTACACAACTAATGCCTTTAGGATGCTTATTAGATTATGTGAGGACCCACAAAGAAAAGATTGGATCAAAGGTGTTCCTCAATTGGTGTACGCAAATTGCAAGAGGTATGGCTTACTTGGAGCTAAAGAATATTGTACACAGAGACTTGGCTGCAAGAAATGTATTAGTTCAAACTCCACTCTGTGTTAAAATAACAGATTTCGGCTTAGCTAAATTATTAAATATCGATGAGGAAGAGTACAAGGCTGCAGGCGGCAAGATGCCTATCAAATGGCTAGCGTTAGAATGTATTCAGCATAGAATATTTACTCATAAAAGTGATGTCTGGGCTTTCGGAGTAACAATTTGGGAAATTTTAAGTTACGGAGCTCGACCTTATGAGAACATTTCCGCGAAGAATGTACCAGAACTTATAGAGAATGGTTTAAAGTTGCCTCAACCTGCTATTTGCACCTTAGATATTTATTGCATAATGGTATCCTGCTGGATGCTTGACGCTGAGAGTAGGCCAACCTTTAAACAATTAGCTGAGACATTTGCTGAGAAAGCCTGCGATCCAGGACGTTATCTTGTTATTAATGGTGATAAGTTCATGCGTCTTCCATCATATTCTCAGGTATTACTCAATTATATTTGTTATAATAGTCTAAGATCCCGCCAGACGTCACTTATTTTCTTATTAACGAAATGTGTACGACTGACTAGTCTTGGTTAGTCTGTACTGACATAACTCTCTCACTTCTCTTACATCCAGAACTCTCTTCATACAAGCTCTACGGTATATAGAAACTCGGCAATACATAATATGATAATATATATTGTTGCATTGCATATATTATACAATGAAAATACATGGATATATTTATAAATATGTACATACAGACCAATATAGTGGCGCTTAGGCCGGCATAGTGGCGGCGGCTGGGACAGCCGGGAACTGACTCGGTTGTCCCAGTCGTCGTCACTCTTGGACCTCCTCTTGCTTATCATCGGGCGGGTCGAGGTCAGATGTCGTGTCACAATAAAAAAATAAAAAAATATATAAAATAAAGAGACTCTACATTAATAAATATATTTTTATATAACTGATTAATCATAAATTTATATCTGTTTCAGGATGAAAAGGAGTTAATAAGAAACGTGTCCTCCGCAACTGAAGGATCTGAATCTCTGGGAGAAGCAGAAGAATATCTGCAGCCGAAAAAAGCTCCGGGGACGACTCATTCGGCTGTAAGCAGCGTTATGGAGACTCAAGCAAGTTCACTTAAGCCTTGCACTTCCTCATCGTGGGCAAATAACGGTGCCACGCCCGATTGTGTCACAACTGATGGATCAAACAAACCAGAGGGTTGGAGTAGAGACATTAGATACAATCGCCAACCTATATCTGATGGTTCTGAACTAAACCATTATTATACTAATGGTGTATTAACATCAGATACTTCATCAAATTCTAGATGCACCGATTCTATGAAGCGAGCCGACACATCTAATGCATCGAGTTTCGACAGCATGTCTAGGACAAAAGAGGCACAAGTTGGAAATCTAAAATTGAATTTACCCCTCGACGAAGATGATTATTTAATGCCTTCGCCGCAACACAACCAGAACTCGTCTGCTTATATGGACCTCATAAGCGAAGGTAGTGACGCAACCGATGTGAAAGACATGATAAAGAACTATGGTGGGTTCGTCGGAGTTAGTGTGAAAAGATGCGTTGACAACCCTGAATATTTAATGTCGGAAGATAATGTACCCACACAAACGTTAGGCATACCGACTGACCCAAAGGCTTTAGAGTCACCAAGTCCAAGTGATGGCAGCGAGGCCGCAGCGCGAACGGCGGGGAAATATGTGCCGCAGCGTTCTTTGGAAGATGAGTCCATGTCAGACCATGAGTACTACAATGACTTGCAAAGGGAAATGCAACCGCTAAGAAGAAATGAAACAACAGTGTAATATGTGATAGACAAAATAGACTAATCTCCAGGACAGTGTTTATCGACAATTCATTGTTTTCATGTGTTCACACTGCGCCTCAATGTCGCTTACAATTGGTTATTTAGGACATTTTATTTAAAGTAAAATGGTGAAATATAATCCTATATTGTAAATTCACATTGTATCATTAATTTATTAATGTAGAATAAGTATGGCTATGTGAAAAAATATATAGATAAATGTTGGGCTAATGTTAAAAGTAACAACTGCATTATAATTACAAAGGCATTAAGTCTACTATTAAAATAGATTTGAAATTTATTTTAAAATATGTAATACAATAGCAGAAATATAAATAGTACTTTTATATATGTTAACCTGGCAATAAAGTTTCAAAATATTTAGTTTTTATAAAATAAACTGTGATAATTAGTTTAAAATAATATTAAGTATTTTAACCAGTGAAAATGGCGTCGATTGTTATAGTTTTATTAGATTACTTGTAAATTTACATGTGGCATCATATAAATAACATTATTTAAATATTACATATTAATTAACTAACATAAACCTTAACAAAAAAAGATAGAAGGAGCACTACCAACAATTATATCGGCCCTCGACAGGCATGATCTCTCCTAAATTATCTATTCGTCGCTCTCAATCTCTCTTTTTTTGTTGATCTGAGAAATAAACATTAATATCGGTTTTTTAAATATGCTAGATAAATATAGTGGTAGGCAGTCAGATCGCGATCATTCGCCCAGTCTGCCAGTTTGGGGTAGTATCACCACTTTCAGATGTACAGACTGTAAAGTGACAGTATCTTTTTGTGATCACTTTAAAAATTACTGGACTTCATCTAGTCCGGCATAGTGGATGGCAGCGGTCACCTTGATTCATGGGTCGCACAACAGCTTAACATCAGGCGGTGCGCGGTCATATGTCATGCCACAATATAATGAAATTGCCATAACTAACAGATCTGTTTAAAATATAGTAAGGTAAAAATATTATACATTACTTACTGCCTTAAAATAAGTCTTCCAAATTGATATGTAATTATTTAAGTCTTTAATATAATGTATATTTCAGTTAATTGTTAAGTTCTTGCCATAAAAGTCTCAAATCTCGAATAAGTTGAAAACGTGCCTGATTTGACGGGAAACAAAGTCTATCAAATATGTGAAAATTAGATAATTTCTGAAACGATGAACGAATATTATGCCAAATATAACCATCCATGTCCATCCCTGAAAAAAATTAGAACCTGAGGTTGACATTAGAACCTGAGGTTGACATTAGAAACCTGAGGTTGACATTAGAAATCTGAGGTTGCATTAGAAACACAGATATTTATAAAGAATCTGCAACATATTTTGGACAATTGGGCAATGTATAATTTCATCGTGTGTCCTGGATTACTTTGGCCACATTTCAAAGACGAATGAGCAGAATCTCGAAAGACTAATTGGTCTAGAATGTCCTAGAATGTCTAGAATTTTTAATGATATTTCTTGTGTTTGACTGAGGAGAGATATCATTTGCCAAATTTCGTATAGAATATAAAAATCTGGTAAATGTTTGATAAAATAACTTACTTATTATTAATCTACAAAAATGCCTAAATAAAATGGGCTCTAATTTATGTTTCTATTAAATAATGCCATTGTATGCAATTAAATATTGTTTTATGTATATTACTACTGTAAATATGTTTTCTATTACATTTATTGTCATCCAATTTGACCATTCATTTGTGCCATTTGTACATTTTTTTTATTATTTCTTTGTTATACGAATATAACATCAGCGACTGTAAAATATTTTTACGTAGTAATAATAAATTATTAACCTCTTTTAGGGGTAGACATCTAAATCCATAATTTAACGTTAATTATTAACAAGCTATTCTGTTACTCTGTGTGCTCTCGAGCTGTTTTATTAGATATTGATATTGATTGGTTAATAATAGACAGTGGCGCTCCATTGTCTCTTCCTATCCCTGTGGGAAAAAGGCGGGACAATTAGATTTGATTGATTAATTTTCTGCAACTAACCTACAAGCTTCATACTTAAAATGAAGAATTGCGACCATTGTGATACATTTTTCCATTTATCAAGTCTGTTTTTATTGTTTCTGATCACTGTGTGCTATGTTTATATCACCATGTGACTCGAGTTCAATTCGCGTTATATTTATAAAGTTCAAAACCAAAAGTGCATTTGTGTAATTAAAATTATATTCATACTTTGTCTTTAAACTGTTATAAAAATGTAAATTAATGTAGATATATACTTTAGATGTTGAATTTATAATATGTATAGCATTCTTTTTAAATAAAACAAAATATTATTTATTCACGTTTTTATTTATCTCACACTCTGATGAAATTCTCAATAACCACCATGATATAAAACGCCTCTACCGCTTGCCGGCAAAGGTCTCGGATGCATACTTTAATAAGTGTGGACATGCCCTGCTACTTTGCAGTAACATAGAGGCTTTATCGCCTATACCACATAGAATGAACCGAAGGGCTCTTTACCCTCAGTAGGACCTCGTCGTTCTAACATGTCAGGAGAAGTATCCTCATTATGCCGATCAGAGCAGTTCGGTACATAGTTTCTTTGTAGAACAATCGATAAGTGGGATGCTTTACTAGCCCATGTGTTCTCTTTGTTTTTATTGTGACTCGACATATGACAGCACCCCGCTTGATGTTAAGCTGGAGTGTGGTTCATGTATGGATGCCACTGCTAATACAATACCATAACTATAAGTAGTAATCACATCCACTATGCCGGCCTAGTTGGAACCGGCAACTTATATGCTGATCCCGAAACGCGACCAAATCACTTCACGATCTGTATACTTGGTTGTACTACCCTGGATCGGCAGACTGGGTACCACTGCCTACCACTCTCTGATAACCAAACCCGATGCAAATATCCACCTCTTTTTTTTATTAACAAATATTTGCAATATTCAAAAATATTACGAATTAAAGCTATGAAATAAATATTTGCTTCGACCGGGAATCGAACCCGGAACTTTACGCGCACGCCTATCGTGTTCCATGTGTTGAAACCCATTGTGTTGAAGAAGACTCATTTAAGATATTTACTTCATTTTAGTGTTAACCTCGTAATTACTATACATATTTTTAGAGTTGAAAAGAAAGTGGGATAAATAAAAAATATTTTTTTTAAATATCGTTTTAAGTAAGGTCCACTTTCACCAACATCATAAATACGTCTAATATTTATTGTTGTATTATTATAAATATTATACGTATTTAAGATGTAAAAGTGGACCTAATATGTTGACAAATACGGATATTAACCTGACATTCTAAAATTGCTACCAATTTTAGTTCGTGTGCTACTCCATCGTGGCGTCGCAACTTACCACTTTTGTCTATGGCAGTTGAGCTTTTTCTCTTGAATGTAATGTTCCTTGTGTCTCTAGTCAGTTTAGAGGGGTTGTTGTACTCACTGTAGCCTGCGGTTGTCCCTGCGTCATTTTTGTGTTTTTTGATTCTTACTCTAGTGATTTATTAATAAATTGGTATAAAATGGAACAGCCAATTATAAAAAAAACCCCAATTGAAGAAAGCTATATAATATCGAAAAAAGTTCTTGGCTTTGGCGCCCATGGATCGGTAAGTATTTATGAAATGTTTTACTAAAAATGAATAAGCTTTTGATTGAATATTTGAATAAGTCAACCTAACTTCTAAAACATTTTATTATTTACTTCATTTTCAAGTAGTGAAATAAATTTCAAATTGTATACATATATGTTGAACTTCATAGGGATACTGCGCAGTAACCGGGTATCGATTTTTAATTTTTCATAGAACTCGAAATAGAATTAATTGCGAAAGTAAAATCATTCGATATATCGCTTAGTTTACGAGATATTAATTGAAAAATAGTTGCAAATATGTTATTTTAAGATTATTGAATAAATAAGTTTATTCATTAATCGATCAAATTGTTCACGCCTTTATCTCATAAAAGTAAGCAAAAACAATGGAGCGCCACTTGCCACGATCCCGACACAACACAAGCTTTTTCATTTATGTAATCACTTTTTAACTTTACTAATAGTCCTTTGTTTGTGTGAGTGTTTTTCAACATTGCTAAAATTATATTATATATGCATGTAAACTGGGAAAAGCTTACAATTTTTTTTAATTATATATATATTTTAGTGAATCTACAAATACATTAACATGAAATTATGACCCCATAACAATTTAAAGAAAAAGTAAGTTCACAAACTAAAACCCTGAAAGATCGATCACCCCCTAAAAAGTAGAAAAAAAAAGAAACAAACAAGTAGTTATATGGTGTAGTAGCCATTTATCCCTTTTCAGTGAAGAAGGCTTCCGTATTTACCGTATTTTCCTTAAAAGATATAAGGTGCTTGAAGTTTTGCTCTATAGAAATTTCGAGAAATCTTTGAAACCTTTAAATACATTTCAGAACATTCCAGGACATTCAATCAGCTTCTATTTGGAATGCTGTAAAATATATTTAAAACATTTAAGAGTTTTAATATTTCGAGAATCATCTGGAATGCTCTATCCTGCTGCTTGTTACGTTATGAATTTAATGTATACATAGTTAATATTGTTGGAGATGTCACATATTCGAATTATCAAGAAGAATTATTATGCGTGAAGAAGCGCCTTAGGCCGGCATAGTGGCGGCGGCTGGGGCAGCCGGGAACTGACTCGGTTATTCCAGTCGTCGTCACTCTTGGACCTCCTCTTGCTTATCACCAGGCGAGTCGAGGTCAGATGTCGTGTCACAATAAAAAAAAATAAAAAAAATCATTCACGTTGTTAGCGTTGAGTGTTTTTCACATGGGCAACTACTATGTGCTACTTTTAATAGCAACCTCTAAATCAAATTTGTATTGTCTCATGAAAATACAGCAATAAACTTTATATTTAAAGACATTCTGTATACTCTAATTAGGTCAGTAACAACATTATTGACAATGAAAACAAATTAGTAATTAGTAGAGATGTAACGACTCGATTTTTCAACCCGGGTTAAACCAAGTTGAGACCTAAACCGAGTTGGGTCGGTTAACATCTGCAATAAACTGGTGTGAACTATTATTACTTAAATATATATATATAAGTAATTTTATATCAGACACCATATATCCATATTTTTAAATTGACCTAACTCGGTTAAAAAAAAAATCGAGATCGGCCTTTAGTAAGTAGTGTAGGTACGGTTTTCTTTGGATGTGTTATGGATTTTCAAGACATAAGTTAAGTTATAAGCCCCGCAATGTGGTAATGCGCGCGGCCGGTACTTTGAAGGCATCATGGTAACGACAGGCCCGAACTGGGGACAATTTATAATATATAGTAATAACTATCAATATTAATTTTATAATTAAATTATTAAACATAATTAATACAGTAAAAATGTCTATAATCCTCTATATTGTCTGTTATTTATAATATATTAATTTCGGATGACGTCACGCTAAGGTTAATGAGACAAGGTTCCAGCGCAAGAGTAATTTGCGGGGCTTATTATTTTTACATTTCTATACTAAGCTATGCCTGTATCATAGAAACAGGACAACCAAAGTACAAATGACAAAGATACATTGGTACCGGTGGGTGGTTTCAAACCCGTGCTCTCGGTTTGTGAAACCATTGCACTGCCACTAGACCATGGTCGCCTTATACTTTAGTTTGTGTTCCTTGTCTTCCTTTGAGCCTGTCGGGTATTAGACTTCTTACGTTATCCATATAACGTAATGGATTTTTGTAGGATCTTACATTACCCTAAGTCTGACGACTCGGGAAAATGGAGGTTATCCTGCTCTTAGTAAACAAAAACTATAGAATAGTTTGTGCACAGTAATTTCTGATGATAATGTTTCATGCCTTTTAGGGGTGATTTTTCAGTAGTTGGGTTTTAGTTTTTATTGAAACTATACTTGAAAGTTTGTTCATTGGAAATCATTAGATTCATTATCAATTCTCATTCCAAATTCACACATCGATAGGCGGCACAGACAATGGATACTCTCTACAATTCTGATACAACTTCTCGCTTTGGTTATATACCAATGTTCTTGTGGTTCAATACAATTATATTTTATATTCTAGGTATTCCAAATCGTTGATCGCGACACGGGTACCAACATGGCTCTTAAGGTCCTCCTTGACAGTGAAGAAGCATGGCGTGAAGTAGAAATCTATTGGAGATTAAAGGACTGCCCAGAAATCGTAAAGGTATTATTAAAGGTTTTTTTTAAATATATTTTCAGCTTATTCAGATATTTCTATACTAAGCTACTAAACATACTTGAATCATATAAACAGAACGATCAGGGTACAATAATATCAGATACATATTTTTATATATTGGTCGTTAAGGAGTGTATGTGGAGTGACGATAGCGGATAGAATAAGGAATAGCACAGTGCGTGATAGATGTGGTTTGAAAGAAGATGTAGAGACAAGGATTGACAAAGGAATGCTTCGATGGTTTGGGCACATGGAAAGGATGAGTGAAAGTAGATTGACGAAAGGAATTTATAAATCTGATGTGGATGGATGCGTTAAACAAGGTAGGCCCAGGAGAGTGTTTTGCGACCAAATCGGAGACATCCTCAAGAAAGCTAGGTTGCCTAGTGCCCATAACCACAGAGCCTGTATGAAGAGAATTGTGGATGTGAAGGAAGCAAGGGAGTTATGTAAGGATCGTGGTAAGTGTCGATCCTTACATTGTCTCTGCCTATCCCTGTGGGAATAAGGCGTGACAATTTGATTGAATTATTATTTTCATTTCTATACTAAGCTACGAAAGTGCTTGTATCATAGAAACAGGACAATCAAAGTACAAATGTCAAAGATCCATTGGTACCGATGGGTGGTTTCGAACTCGTGCTCTCGGTTTGCATAACCATTGCACTGTCACTACACCACGGTCGCCACGGTTTTGAACGGAAGCCTTTAGGCCATTCCACGTGGTTGCCTTTATTTTTGTTTTAATACTTTTAATACAGACACAATAAAGTACTTCTCTCAAATAGTACTTTATAAATTATCAGTAGACCACAGGATAGGCAGAGTCAATGGAGCGACGCTTCCCACAATCCTGACACAACCACCTTGCTTCCCTCACATCCAGTTTCGGATAAGAATATGTGGATGTGAAAGAAGTGGGTGTGATGGTGTCATGGGAAGTGTCACACCTTAAATCCTTGTGGGATTTAGAGTGTGACACTTTATAATGCTGTTATTTGCTGACTGTAATTATATATTAGTGCAGTTTGACGACAGGCGTGGACGAACGGTTTAGCGACTGGTTTGTTGCACGTAAAGTCCCGGGTTCGATCCCCGGTCGGAGCAAATATTTGTTTCATAGCTTTTATTTGTAATATTTAATAATATTAAATATTGCAATTATTGAATTGTATTAGCAGTGACATTCGTTCATGGACCACACTTTGGCTTAACATAAAGCAGGGTGCTGTCATATGTCGAGTCACAATAAAAAAAAGTATGATTTTTTAGTATTTTGTTTGTGCTTTGTAAATGTTTATTCTTGATTTAATCAATGAGAATTATTAACAATGCATTTGTTACAGCTGATTGATATCTATTATAATAAACATAGGCGAAGGAACTATTATCTTATTGTAATGGAGTGCATGGTTTTTGGAACGTTGATTGATAGGATTCACGATGATTCAAGAGGAAAACTGACCGAACGAACGGCAGCTGAAGTAAGTTTTATTTATGTTATAATAGACGTGGTCTTTAGTGTCCATAACTATAGAGCTGGTATGAAAAGAAATGTTGATGTTGAAGAAAGTGAGAGAGTTTAATTGTCTTACATTAATTGTCGAAATGTAAAACAGTTTTTATTATGTGTAAATACCGTCTGGTAAAATGAAGTGACTAAACTGAAGATTGCTGGACAGGCAGGCCTGCATCTGTTAAGGGTCGCACTCCAGTATAACAGGCCAAAACTTTTCTTACAGATTATGCATCAAATATGTAAAGCTGTAAAATACATGCATGACCGTAATATCGCACATCGCGATATTAAACCGCAGAATATTTTGTACACTACCGGATATGGAGGAATATTGAAGCTTGCCGATTTTGGTTTTGCGGTTGAATCTAATTGCTCTCGCGATTTATCATATGCGTGCTATACACTTCACTTTGTAGCACCTGAGGTAATTTTGAATCCTATACTTGTTAGTTATTTAATATATATTTTGTTTTGTAGTAACGGTTTGTAATAATAGTAAGCTCACACCTGCAAATCAATGTATAATTTTGTTCTAATATTTTTGTAAACTTACATTTAGCTTGTCTTCTAACATTAATAATTAAACAAGAATTGAAAGCTGTTAACTTTTTCTAAATAAATAAATATTCTACGGAAATAAATATGAACACATGTTTTAGTAGGTTTATATAGTTAATAAACAATATTTTTAATATAACTTTCAGATTTTAGGCCCCAGTAGATACGACAAATCGTGTGACATATGGTCTTTGGGAGTCTTGATGTTCATTATGATTTGCGGTTATCCGCCATTCAGAGCAAAATGTAGAGATGTAGTTAAAAACGTGAGTCTTTTTATTAATACACTTACTGAGCATAGTTTTCACCTTCCAGGCCTTGTCTTTGTTTTGTTGCAACACGCTTGATGTTATGCTGAAGTATTTTCCAGGAATAGAAATGACTGCTACTATATTTAAATAGCTGCAAGTACCAGTAGTATCCTCTATGCCGGCATTTAATAATATTTTCCTTTTTATAAATGAAAATATAATTAATTGTCTGAATGCTAACAACCTAATGTAACAATTCCATCACGTTACGACACAGTTTTTAAACGCGGGCGAATTTAGGAAGGCTGCTAGTTTTAAATATTCCTATGTAACTTTTTACTGTGGCATTGGACAGCTTTTTTATTTTTTATTTGACATGACATTTGATCTCGACCCGCCTGAAAAACCGAGCTATTTCCAATATGCCGGCCTACTTAGTCTGCCGACAGTTAACAGTCAACAGTTAACATTAACATTCATAGGCCATAGGCTTTTTAGCTTAACTTTTATTATAGCACAACTTTTAACTTAGCTTTTAGCATCAGGCGGGTTGATGTTATTTATTTAGCTACAATTAAAAAATTTCGCTCCCTGCAGTACTCGTAAAAGCTAAGTGAACTTATATCATGGCTGGTTTAATAATATCCTTGTTTCTCAGCGTATAAGGTCGGGCATATTCAGATTCCCTTCATTCGAGTGGAAGGACATATCTCCAGAAGCGAAAAGCCTAATTAAATCCATGCTTGAGCTCAAAGTCAAGGACCGCTTGACCATCGATCAGGTTAGACGATTCACGTTTTTGTTCATTGTCAAATTCACTTTATTTATTTATAAAACTTTATTGGTACATTTGACTTAATGCTATATATTATAATAGATACATAAATAAAATAACCACTTATATAATACATAAAAGATATTTTTTAAAATACTAATTATCAAAAGATAAAACTAAAGTATATAATTTTAAATTTATAGGGGCGCCTAATCAATTATTCTTCTTTGTTACTAACCAGGTCTTGGACAATCCATGGGTGTCAAGATGTGCGAGAGTGCCATTGGTAGCTCTTCGCACCCGGTTTAACTGGCGGTTGAGCGATAGACGGCTGACAGATAAGGAAGACAATGAATCACCACGAATGTATGAACTGACTAAGGTGATTAGAACTTTCTCCTATTCATTTGTAGATGAATAGGAAAATAAGAGAAAGAGAGGTAGATGGATATAAAGATTCCAACAGTGACAGGCAGTGGTGCTCAATCTACCGATCTAGGATAGCATCACCATATAAAGACTGTGATGTGAGTTAGTCGCGTTAAGGGATCAGCTTGTAAGTTGTCGGTTTCAACTAGGCCGGCATAGTGGATGTGACTGCTACTTAGAGTTATTTAACTGTAGTAAGCACTCACCTCCATTCATGGACCGCACTCCAGCTTAACATCAGGCAAAAAATACAAAGGACATCATTCATTTGTTACTCGACCTCGGGGAGGTCAAGAGATGCCAAACCAGTGATATAGCGCCCCATTAATTCGAACACATGCATTATAATCCTCATATAGAGTTTTCAATGCACGGATTAAATACTTTCTTAATCCAAACACGGACAACCGCTGCAACAAATTATTCCTGTTCACTAGATCATAAGCCTTTCGGAATTTTGTCTATATTTTTTCGCTGATGCATCTAAAGAAGAATTCTTGATCCATACAACCCATGCCTTTCCTAAATCCCGTTTGCGCGTCCCAAATTTTATCATCTGTTTTATGCATAACTCTTTTAATCAATACTTTTTCATACAACCTGCCAACAATACTGAGAAGGCTGATGCCACGGTAATTTTTAGGTTTCTGTTGTAACCTCTTTCACCTATATGGTACTTGCGCCAGTCACCTGACAAGTCAAAACTCTGTCTAAAATTATCTGATTATTTAGAAATAGACAAGTGTTAATAGGAATAGACCACTATTTAACAAACTATTAGAGTGTAATTTGAATTTTACTTTGATTTCAGATAAGATTTAAAGATCTGGATTTGAAGAAACATGTTGTTGATGCGAAATCTGTAGAGATGATTTACTAAAATGTCACTTACGCCTACTAGCAAATGAAACAATGTTCGTTTACTTCGTTTGCTAGTAGGCGGTATAAGAGTGAAGGGAGAGGGGGAAATGTCTGCCAGCAACATTTATCGTTTGACCGCTCGGCCGCATAATTTTTACCATACGGCAGACAGTTATGGTTCATTGATTTTCTGACGTAACTATACTGTACTGAGTTTCTTTGAGTCTACTGAAGCGTCTGAAGGGGCGCAAAAGTACGCATTCTAAGTGTTGAGGAGCTAATTTTGGCGAATGCTGTTAAAATTGCCAAAGATACAAAAGACAGGTAATCCTAATATTATTTCATTATAACTTAAGGATTCCGTATTTTTTATTATTTTTAACATTGTTGTTGTGTTTAAACAATTTTTAAATATAAACATTTGTATAAGTAAGGATATATAGTATTGCAAATGTCATTTTAAAATAATTAATTTAAAATTTAGGAAGGGATCTATCAAATAATTTGTAAAGAATAGAATCTGTTTTAAAATAAGAAAATAAGAATTCATTGTTATTTGTCTCATTTATATTAGGTTTATACCACGTGTGACTGAAAGAGACATCTACTTGTACTTCAATTCCTTTATTTCAAAGGTTGGCACTACTTTTTTGCAATTACAACCACTTGTAATTGTGGTTGACTTTTAATACTGATTAATTAAAAGTCATGTAAGAGTAGCGGCATAATTGTTCCGTCATCCTTTTTTGAAGTATTTTAATGTCATTTGTTATTCTGTTAAATTAGGTTGTCAAATGATCATCAAAACTAGTGACAACCTTTTAAATTACGAATATAAAAATGTATATTCATCCCCTTCTGACTTCTTTTTAATGCCATAAGTAAAAATAGTATAAACGGTTGTATTTTGTAGCTATTTTAGGGCTCTTTCTGTTTCTTAAGTCCTAATTCTTTGGGATCGATTCAGTATACTGCCTGTCACAGAACAAGTGAATCAAATTGACATCAGAGATAGCTCGGCTAGTTAGATAAAAAAAACTTATTTTAAAAAGATATCGAGTTTTTTTTACCAGAAATATTTAAAAATTCTGACTTTTCTTATAGACTTTTATATTACATTATTCGCTGATATTGACATTTGGACCAAGTTTGCATTATTAAAACTGACGAAAGCAATTTATAAATCTGATGTGGATGGATGCGTTAAACAAGGCAGGCCCAGAAGGGTGTTTCCGATCAAATCGGAAACATTCTCATAAAGCTAGGTTGCCTAGTGCCCATAACCGTAGAGCTTGTATGAGGAGGATTGTGGATGAGAAGGAAGCGAGGAAGTTGT
Source organism: Tinea trinotella (assembly GCA_905220615.1). NCBI lineage: Eukaryota > Metazoa > Arthropoda > Insecta > Lepidoptera > Tineidae > Tinea > Tinea trinotella. The sequence goes on from HG992305.1 coordinate 19,834,295, forward strand.
GTCAGGATTGTGGCAAGTGGCGCTCCACTGTCTCGAAAGAGAAGTGACAATTTATTTGATTGATTGATATTTAAAAATTTATATTAACTATAAAACTTGAAGCTCAGGTATTTATATAAAATAAGCTCCAGTCTGAGCTATATCTGATGTTAATTTGATTTACTTGTTCTGGAACACCCAGTTTATGCAATGTATTTGTTTCACCAACTACCCACCCACATTGCATTATTCTATTAAAAATAATTAACAAATCAAATCAAATATCAAACCAAATAAAAATATATTTGAAGTCGCATTAAAGACACTCCACAAAATTCGTTCTAAAATAATAGTAATCGTGTTTTTTTTAAGCTAAGGGCTTGAGAATCAACAAAAATTCAATTTGGGTGGAAATTTCGATGTGTATGTAAAAACACCTTATAAATTATAGTACATAAGTAATCCCTTGGTTAGGTATGAAAAACTATACATTAGTTTTTTAAAGGTAAGGCTTAAAATATTGCACTTTTGGAGATTTTTATATACTATAAATAATAACCTTATATCTGTATTAAATTTTCCCAGGGTGACTTTTTATGAATGTGATGTTTTTTTAGAAATTCCCTATTGTACATAAAAAAACTCGTTAAATATTTCTTAGGTTGTGCAACAACATATTGATTTCTTATATATTTATTATCCATTCTCTCTCGTTTACCAAAGAAATCTTCAAATATTTATAAAGAGAGACAATGTTATAATTTAATAAAAAAAAAAGGACGGTTCTATTTTTTGTGATCTCTTAACTCATATGTCAATAAAGTATAGAAGACTAGCTGAGCCCCGCGGTTTCACCCACCTTATAAATTGTGTTTCGTAACGTGACATAAGCCTTGGACCCTCATATTCGATCATCGGTCACAGACCACAGACCTAGCTTTTATTATTTTGCCAATCGTCGACGAGAGACGATAATCGTTTTAACTTGCCCAACCTTACCCCGCTGGTTGCAATATAACTTCATTACAACACCATGCTATTCCATGCCAGTATACTTATACCATAATTAAAGCGACCGTGGTGTAGTGGCAGTGCAATGGTTACACAAACCGAGAGCACGAGTTCGAGACCACCCACCGGTACCAATGTATCTTGGATATGTACTTTAATTGCCCTGTTATTATTATGCACTTTAGTAGCTTAGTATAGAAATGTGTAATTAAAAAAATCTATGTTAGACACTAGTAAGGTAGCTATGTAACTTTTATATTTAATATTTATTGTTTGTTTATACAGTAATAAGATCATTGGTATGTGCCAAAAATTATTAAAAATAAGTACTAATATATTAATAAGATAAATGTTGTTTGTAAGCTTTTGATATTACTATTGAATTGAGATAGTTTTTCTTGGTCATCGGCAATCTTGAGATCAGATGTCGAATCACAATATAAAAACTTTCGCATATTTTTTTCTAGTCAAAAGTGACTATGTGCCAAATACTCGTTTATCAAGTACAGGACATTTTGAATGATGATTAATTTGATTTAAAAAAAACTCAAGAAAGCTGGGTTGCCTAGTGCCCATAACCATATGGCTTATATTAAGAGAATTGAGGATGTGAAGGAAGCGAGAGCGTTATGTTAGGATCGTAGCAAGTAGCACTTGTCTCTGCCCATCCCTGTGGGAAAAAGGCCTGACAATTTATTTTATCATCAGCGGAAGAAGTTTGCTTGATTTTTTATTTATTTGATTACTTTATTCATTTCTCTTTTATTTCTACAAAATGGTGGTATAATAGGTTGAATATGGCAGACGTAGCATGTAAGCGACTGTGGTGTAGTTGTAGTAAAATGGTCTCGCAAACTAAGAGCCATCAAAATCACATTCTAATGTATCCTTGATATATTATGTATTTTAGTCCTTATGTATTCTAGATATATTTAATACTCTAGTTTCTATGATACGATCTCTTCTAATAGCTTAGTATAGAAATGTAAGAAAAATTGATGTTGTAAAATGTGGTAACTAAGTATAATATGTGGCGTAACAATTTATGTGTGATAAATGTGATTTAAAGGAAATATGTAATGATAAGGATTAATAAGGGTGATTTTTATGCACATTAAGAGGTTTGAGGGCAAAGAAGATTCACAAAAGAGATCTATAAACCAGAGGTATTATAGGTAAGTAGAAGAATAGAGTGAACAAACCAGAAGATTTCCTAAATCATATTGGGGATATTCTTCAATAAGCAGGGATCTGAAATGCCCATGAAAATAGAGTCTGTAAGAAGGGACTGTAAAGGAAGCGAGATAGTTGTGTCGGTATTGTTAAAAGTCGTCTTGTATTGTGTTGTATTGTATTGATTCCTGTTGGAACTTAGACGTGACTATTATATAGAGTAACTCAGTAGGTAACTCTTGGTATGAGATGTTCTAGGCGCATCTCTATTATTTATTATATTTGTAGTGATATTTAAGTGTAACAATAGGTATGATGGCAGTATTAGAGAATCTATGGTTTTGGAGAAGAGAAACATTTAATTCTAAAATATATGAGTTTCCGGAGTTTAGACTGCAGAACACTACACTGGTTTTTAAACATCTGTATGAGATTAATTTTGTGACACTGCAGTCTGTATCCGCGTCATACAGATTCATACGAACCAGTATAGCAGTCTGCAATCGCGATCGGAATTAAGATATATTATTAGTTTTACTGATAATATTATATGTATTTAACGAGGCAGACCTAGGAGGATATTTTTCGACCAAATCGGAGACATCCCAAAGGAAGCATAACCATAGAGCTTGTATTGTGAATTGTGGATGTGAGGGAAGAAAGGGAGATGCTCCATTGTCCCTGCGTATCCCTGTGGCAAAAAGGCGTGATGTTTTTTTTATTATCAATAAAATTGAAAATAATACCAAAGACCAATATAAAAATAGCCTTTAAATTAAGACATGGCTGGATCAAGGGTCTATTAAGCCAGTCGATAAAAAATTATTTATTTTGAATTTAAAAAAATATCAAAGCTTTATAATGTTTATAGCTTAACAAAAAGCATTAATTACTTAAGCATTAGCATTTGTGCTGTGCTGCATATATCAATCCGCCTCCTTTGTTTGATATAAATTGTTGTGATACCAATAATTTGTATGTGATATATGATCTTATATTATTTTATTTACATTTGTTTTATCATTTGCAATTAATAGTTAATAGAAGTGTGTGTATTGTGTACTTTAATAAAGATTGCTATAATTTTTGTTTACTCTTAGTTTATTATCTGATTAATTATAAAAGGTTATTTGAATCTCATCATGCCTATTGTCTAATTTAATTGTAATTAAAGTCATATTATAATCTAATATTGGTTTTATTATTCAACCCTCCCCGCTTTATGCCACAAAGAAGTAGTAAATGAACTACTATCATGGAAAGCTATGAGCTCGAACCACATCATTTTTTTTATAAATTCCGTTCGTCAATCTACTTTTACTTATCCTTTCCATGTGCCCAAATCATCGAAGCATTCCTTTATAATAAACATAATAAATTGTAATAACCCTAAAAGCAATGCGTGAAGAAGCATGGACTAACGGTTTAGCGATTGGTTTGTTGCGCGCAAAAATCCCGGGTTCGATCCCCGGTCGGAGCAAATATTTGTTTCCTAGCTTTTATTTGTAATATTTAATATTGCAAATACTTGTTATTAAAAAAAAGAGATGGATATTTGTTTCGGGTCTGGTTATCAAAGAGTGGTAGGCAGTGGTACCCAGTCTGCCGATCCGGGGTAGTACCACCACTTACAAGTATACAGACCGTGAAGTGATTTGGTCATGTTTCGGGATCAGCTTGTAAGTTGCCGGTTCCATCTAGGCCGGCATAGTAGATGTGATTGCTACTCACAGTTATTGAATTGTAGTAGCAGTGACATTAATTCATGGACCACACTTCGGCCTAACATCAAGCGGGGTGCTGTCACATGTCGAGTCACAATAAAAAAAAGCTTTTGGCCGGCATAGTGGCGGCGACCAGTGCAGCCGTGATGACTCGGTTTTTTCAGTCGTCGGCACTCTTGGATCTCATCTTGCTTACCATCAGGTCGAGGTCAGATGTTGAATCACATTTTAAAAAATATGGATTTTATTAGTTTAACATAATTTTTTTCTTAAACTTGTCGTTGCACACTATCAGTGCTAAGATAGCCGCTGAGTCATCTGAGTCACTCAGCGACAATTCATGGATCAACGATCGTGGTACAAGGCCTCATTCCTGGGCCCTGATACACCGGGTGTTTGATCATATAATTGGTTGTCATATTTGAGAAATAAAACAAAATAATAGACATTAATCTTTATTAAATATATTAAATAATCATTTGATTTTTAACATTTATAAAATTTATAAGGGCCGCTTTTACCAACGATTTGATTACTTTTTTAAATAAACTATTACGCGTGTTGGTGAAAGCGGACCTAAATCTATCAAACGCTTTAAATTATAAAAAAATATATTAATTTGCATGATTAACATAATTTTAAGTGTAAATATTACAATAACTTTTATATTACAATAACTTTGTAAATAAACATCAAAAACTAGTCTGAAACTGGTGATAACATAATTGAACCCTTAAATCATATTATATTTGGCTGGCATAGTGACGGCGTCTGAGGCAACCGCATAATGAAACGGATATTTCAGTCGTTGGCACTCTTAGACCTTCCCTTGCTTACTATCAGGCAAGTCGAGATCAGATGTCACGTCTGTATAAATAATAATTTAATATACCACATACTCTCATTCATGTATCACCATACTCCTATATTAAGTCTTAATAATTTATTGAACACATTTATATATTAATTAATTGAAATAATATTAAGGGAGGTATCCATAAATTACGTCACCCGAATTTAAAAGGGTGGTGGTCATATGCAGTAGAATATCAGAAATAGCAGATGCACAAAGCAAAAGAATTGTTTTGAATTACTTGGAGCGAAATAAATCGAGCTTAATATTTAAAAATATATATATTGTATTAGTTGGATTGTCATTTACTGTTGAATAAATTTAAAAAAATTAAATGTCAGATAGCGTCTTACAGCTTATATATGAAGCTAAATATTTAATGTGGACTGACACCCTTTAACGTGTGATGTAATTTATGAATGAAAACTAAAACAATATTATTTTTTTTATTTTCATTTTATTTCAGCGCTTGCATAATTAATTTACACCTATAAATACACAAACAAGTTTGACAGTAATTCGCATAAGGGACTATTTATTATTTGGGTCTTTTCTGCATTTTATCATTCACCTTATTTTTCTCAATTAGATTTCATCAATGTGACTAAAACCAACGCAATATAGCTTTTTTAATACATCTCATTCCAAATCCCAATTTCCACACACAACCTTATTTTTCTTAAATTTTGCTCGAACATTGATTATTAAACAAATTTTATGCGGCTTACCATCGCGTTAATTTTGTTTTGGTTTTATATTTTTTTTATTATTATTCCGACGTTTCGAAAGCTATACAAGCTTACGGTCACGAAGACACAATAATAAAAAAAAGTAAAATCAAAAACCACAATAAACGCGATAGTAAGCCGCATAAAAATTGTTTAATTCATTAACCTTATTTTTCATCTTATATAATATCACATATTGTTTTTTTTATTAACTCTTTTAAGGACAAGCATTTATCAATTCCTGGCAACACTTTATCTGTCAAACTAGTTCACGGAATTATAGGTTGCTACTTTATACTATTATAATCAAACAATACCACTCTGCAGGTTATCAACTCAGAGTTTTGTAATAACGATCTAGAGATTTTATCAAGTTCTGTTGAATTGAAATTTGTTTATTTAGTAAATTAACAATGATGACAACGCGCAAATAAAATACAGAAGCTAATAATAAATACCTAATCATAGGAATTATCCTTTTTATTTTGACGTTGTCTACGATTCTTGCTTTTTGAAAGGATCTCGTAAGCTTGCTGAATTTCCATGAAGGTGTTCTGAGCTTGCTTTTTCAACTCTGGGTCCTTAACCTTATCCGGGTGGTTAGTTTTTGATAAGTAACGCCATCTAGCTGTCAATTCTTGTTCGTTCGTGGTTGGGCCTACACCAAGCACCTGAAACAATTACATAATGTTAACTCCATATTTATTTAACCTACTTGCCTGATGCCAAGAGTACCGACGGCTGAATAAATGTACATCTATCGTATCTTAAAGGGTGTACATGTTTTTATTTAGAGTGAATAATACAATAGGGTTAAATACTTTAAAGATGTCTGTGGTGAAATCGTAGAGCTTGTATAAAAATAATTGTAGATGTGAGGGAAGCGAGGGAATTGTGTCAGGATCGTGGCAAGTGGCGCTCCATTCTCTCTGCCTATCTCTGTGGGAAAAGGCATGACAATCAAATTGATTATCTGATAACATATCTAAATAAAATAATTAATTGACTCAATAATTTATTGTTGAGAATTACCTTGTAAGCATTTTCGATTCCGTGAGGGTCAGATAGCTCTATGATTTGCTTCCAAATTTCATACCAGCCATGATGTTGTGCATACTGGTATAACTCAGTCAAGGACTGATGTAAGTCAACCCACCTAAAAACAATCAAGTTGATAAATAAATAAATGAACTATCGCGAATAATTTAAGGCAACCGTGGTGTAGTGGCAGTGCAATGGTCACGCAAACCAAGAGCACGGGTTCAAAACCACTCACTGGTACCAACGTATCTTGATATATACTTTGGTTGTCCCGTTTCTATGATACAAGCACTTTAGTAGCTTAGTATAGAAATGTAAATAAAAAACATAATAATTTATACCAATATTTCGTAATTGGGTTACCATATATATGTTGGCCCTAAACTCAGGGTTACATGGGACATCACCATATGGTTTGGAAGTCAAATAGTAATAGGCAGTGGTGCTCAGTCTGCCGATCCGGGGTAGTACCACCACTTACAAGTATACGGACCATGAAGTGACTTATGCACGTTTCGGGATCACCTAGTAAGTTGCTGGTTCCAACTAGGCTGGCATAGTGGATGTGTCTGCAAATTAGTTTTTTTTATTGTGACTCGATATCTGACTTTTTTTTTAACTGAAATATCAATTTTCTTGTGACTTGTCAAACACTTAAAGGCCTGTACACTTGAAATACACATCAGGTATTCCAGGTATACGGAGTACCTGATGACCAGTAGGATTCAAGAGAGGGTACAAGATAGAATATTGTTAAATAACATACCAGGGACTGGTGAAGAAATGTTGCAGCGCTTCATAAATAGGGATTTCTGTGCCATCATTATCTGTCACTGTACCTTGGAAGTAGGCGTAACTTCCCCAAAGAGACAAGTAAACCACTCCACATGCACTCAAAATTGCCAGACGCCTGTCGAACAAATAGACTTATTATATATAATTTATATATTAAATTAGCTGATGAGTTTCTAGTTGTATAATTAAAGAAATTTGTGGATGTGAAGGAAGCGAGGGAGTTGTGTCGGAGTCATGGATATCATCGTTATCATAGTCATCGTTATCTCTGCCTATTCCTGTGTAAAATAAGGTGTGACAATTTATAATAATGGTGGTTAGTAGCGATGGAGCAGTAGTAGTATGGGTTCCGTATATTCCGTCTCCCTCTCACCACTGACGTGCATTGCTCTGCTCTGAAATGTGGTCGATGAACCTTTGTTTATTGCTACAGGTCGAGATTAATCTTTTTATAATATATATAACTTACTTTAAGCAGTGTGCTTGTCGCTCCTTCTTTCTTCTCCACGTCTTTCCATATGTTTCATATGCCACACTGCTTACTGACAGAGTAACAAAAATCCAAGTGTTGTCCAAGTATAAAATGTAACTAAACGGATAGCACAAGTAGGCCATCATCAGGGGAATTTTCAGGCCACCTTCCTCCTTTTCATCCATATTTCCGACAGTCCAAATACCTAAAATGAACAAACAATAGATAAATACAAGAATAAAATGTGCCCATATTATCCTTCCGCTTAACCTTGTTTCAATCAATCAACCAATCAAATTGTCTCTCCTTTTTCCCACAGGGATAGGCAGAGACAATGGAGCTCCACTTGCTACGACCCTGCCACAACTCCCTAGCACATCCACAATTCTCTTCATACAAGCTCTACTATTATGGGCACTAGGCAACCCAGCTTTGAGAATGTCTCCGATTTGGTCGGAAAAAATCCTGTTTCATAAAACTCCTTTCATCCATCCTTTCAATGTGCCTACTACAAAATACCTTTCTAATCCTTTACCTTTTCAAATCACATTTATCACGCACAACTGTAAAAGTCCTAAATAAAATTTAACTAAGACTCACCAAGTGCAATAGCCAAAGGTACCAAAATCATTAGGAATCTCAAATTGTATCCACAAACTGGTTCAATTGGGATAGCATTCAAAGCCAGGGTGCCCCAGACATACCCCAAAAGTATTTGGCCAGTAAATTGGTTGACCGAAAATGGAGGCTGGAATAGATTAAGAAACGTCATCTTTAGTCAACATTAACAAAGAAAATACGTAAAGAAAGCTAATAAAATATTAAAGTCAATAAATAAGAGCCACTTTTTGCAAATATGAATAAATAAAATATATTTTTTAATGTGTCACATATGTACTCGACTTGCATCTTGGCATTTGCAACTCTGTTGGCGTAGCCGACGGCCTCGACCCACCGGGCGACAGGCGTGGCGGATTGGTTAGCATACCAGTTCGTTACGCATAAAGTCCCGAGAACAAATTCCGGTCGGTGGTTTCGTAGGTTTGTTTCATAGGTTTTATTTGTAATAATAATAATTTGTTAAATAATGTGATAATTGTTAAATCGGTTATGTTAGGTATCAAAAGAAGGTATGCAAAAGAAGAACATGCAGATACTGAAGGACGAAATAGAATATATCGCGCGACCTGAATGGGAAATTAGAATAATGCCGATTCAGTAAACAGACTAACAGCCGGTTGTGCCAAAAAAAGATTCAATTTACGAATTTAGTTTTACTTTATACTTATTCTATTACGTTTACTGTTACGAAATCGTGAATTGGGTTGTTAATAATTTTATATCGAAACTACCATTTATATATGATTTTATCATTAGAAATAACAAAATAGTACATAGAAACCCAAAATGAATGACGTCCTTTAGCTCTGTATAAAATATCCGTAAAACGTAAATGTAAAATGTGAAGTTAAAGATTAATGCAACCCATTTTTTACTTATACGATACTTTTTACAAATTCGGTACAACCGGCTGTAAGTTTCTAAACCATATTAAATTCAATATCACTGTCTTATATTTGAAAGGTGGTAAAGTAGTAGGAATACAGTTAGGTGCTAATTTTCCTAGACCCCGGCGTGTCCATGTTGCAGGCGTTTAATGGATATAGAGGATGCAGATAATAATCTATCGCCTCCGTTAATAAACTACATATATTTAATTAAAATTTAAGTATTGAATATATTTTATGTTTAAAAAAGTACAGAGTCAACAAAGTATATTTTACTATATACTATAGTCAACCTATAGTATTTTCATTTAAATAAAACTAATTAACGAAGTGGCTCTTATTTTTATCGAAACAATAACATTAATTTATATAAACGATCAACAAAAGCAACTAAATATTTTCAAAAACAATCACATGCACAAACACGTAAACTCTTTGGATTACAGATCGTCACGAAATGCATTGTAAAAATAACTATACTAGGCGACCGTGGTGTAGTGGCAGTGCAATGGTTACACAAACCGAGAGCACGAGTTCGAAACCACCCACCGGTACCTATGTATTTGATATATGCACTTTGGTTGTCCTGTTTCTATGATACAAGCACTTTAGAAGCTTGATATAGAAATATAAATAAAAAATAAATAAAATAAAAAAATAAATGAAAAAATATCTACTCGTATGAGCATCTATATAAATATCGTATGAAATATCTAAAAAATCATAGGGTTACTATACAGAGATTAATATTTACAACTAATTAAAAAGAAAGAAAATCTATCTAACTTCTCCATGGTTAAAGAACAAGAAAAATATTCTTGGCTGAGAACAACTTATCTGCAAAGAAAACTATATTTAATATTTTTCTTGTGGCTCAATATATGACAGTACTCCGCGTCATGTTAAAATGGAATAAGATCCATAGGTGCAAGTAACTTGGAGGTTAAATACATAAACTGAAGTTATTTAAACTGCAAATAGCAGTCACCTCCATAATGGCGACCTAGTTAGATAGGACTGGCAATATTCCAACTAATTCACTTCACGATCTGTACACTTTAAAGTAGTCAAACTGTACAAATTACCAAGTGTATAATGCTATTAGAATAAGAATAGGACAAGCTGTTGATTAACTTCACTTCACTGATTCAAAGGTGTCTTTTTCTTAACGGTCCACAAAGAAAAAGACACCATATCAAAGTGAAGTTGGTTGGAGAGTTAGACTTTACAAAATAATGCCGATTCCGTCCTATTCTTATTTTAATCGCATTATATGTCTAACTACTCTTATGTGTTGTCAAATGTCGAGCCACAATAAAAAAAGCTTATTAAACCTATAGTGGCGACAAGTTCGTGAGCGAGACAGTAAAAGCGTTTCCAAAAGTTGCTAAGTTAATTTACCAGTGTTGTTAAAAAACCTTCTCTAATATGCTACATTATCCAACTTTTTGGTTAACTAAAACCATTTCATTTTATGATTATGAATTGTTTTTATCTTGACGCGACGTCTGACTTTAATTTGCCTAGTAGTAAGCAAGGAGAGGTCAAAGATCGCCGACGTCTGATATAACAAAGTTGGCTCAGTCGCCGTCACTATTACTTTCTTCAAAACAATTTTTTTCATTCTCTTGATTCATAAATTTCCTTTCCGGTATCCTTAATATTTTATATTTAATTTTAAAGCATGGATTATTAAGTAGACTTAGCACATCGTAACAGTTAAGTAATATTTAAACAAGTGTTTTAAATAAAGTTAAGAAACACTTGAATCAATAAGCTAAGGAGTAAATACTTAATAAATAAATAGGCAAGTAAATATATTCAACAAGAAAACTCATAAATTAGTCATATATGCTTTAATGGATACTCAGATTTGTTTCTACTTTGACCCTTGGGTACTTTACAGATCTGAAAATAATTATTTGTAATTGAAAAATGGATTTAAAATTTGAAGCAGTAAGTGGGACGACGACGATGATTGAAGAGTTCATCGTAGATAAATTGTGGATGTGAAGGATGCGAGAAATTTCTGTTAAGAAATATTTATTAGGTTTTATTAAAAGATAAATTAGTAATTATATAATAAATATTACTGGGTAATTTACAAATGAATTGGATACAAATATTATACACATGGAAAATGATTATGCACGTCACCCACCAAAAGCTAATCCAAGTTGTTAGTTTAAATTAACTCGTTAAGGTAACTTTTCCATAAAGTAAAGGTAGGTTTAGCGAGTTTTAGTTTTAAAACAACACTAGTAATCTAGAAGAAAAAGCTATATATACCAAAAATAATAATTACCTTGTCTTACCTTTCATTAAGCTTAAATACAGCATCAATAAAATATAAACTCTATCCCATCACCAGGAAAATCTTTAAAACAAAAATTATTATACTAGTTTATTAATAGAATTAATACCTAATTAAGAAATGAATACCACCATAAATTAGTTATATTAAATATAAATAATTACCCAATTAATTAATTAATTAATACAAATATAATAAAATTATTATTATGTAAGTTTGGCTGAATCAGAGACTACTAAGAATATAAATGAATTATACACTCGAATATTTTCTCTATAGTGTTATTTAATTAAGATTAAAATATGGTCTGAATCCAATGATATCCTACAGATTGGCAGTCAATCTTGTGGGTGCAGATCCTACACTGCGTTTTCCCTTACAACGTCTCCATTCGAGAACTAATCAGGCCCAATGACCATCTATTTTACATGTCCTCTACCCATATACACATCTGCTTGCTTATCCTGTGGATTATGACACTTAAGTACCTCTATGAATCTTCTCGTCACTGGTTATATAAAAACATGGCATACTTATATTTAAAGCCCCAATAAAAGTATGAATTTTTCTTTTAATTTTTTATTGTGACACTATATATGACAGCATCCCGCTTGATGTTAAGCCGAAGTGTGGTCCATGAATGAATGTCACTGCTACTACAATCCAATAACTGTGACTAGCAATCACATCGACTATGCCGGTCTAGTTGGAACCGGCAACTTACAAGCTGATCCCGAAACGCGACCAAATCTCTTCACAGTCTGTATACTGTAAGTGGTGGTACTACCCCGGATCGGCAGACTGGGTACCACTGCCTACCACTCTTTGATAACCAGACCCGAAGCAAATATATATCTGACCTCGTCTTGCTTGATGGTAAGTAAAGGGAGGTCCAAGAGCACCAATGCCTAACCAAAACCGTTTCATATAAACCATATTGTAATAATATAATAATATAATAGTAATAAATCAACCAGTCTTTCAAGCCTACATTCCCACAAGGAATAGCAGAAACAATAGACCAGCCCAAATTAATAATATTTACAGAATTTATATTAAAGTAATGTGATCATTAAAGTGTGGTAGTCATGCCGGGATCTATTTAAAGCAATGATCTGTTGTGTGTACTTATATTAAGGCGACCCTGGTTTAGTGGCAGTGCAATGGCTACGTAAGCCGAGTGGCATGGGTACAAAAACACTTTGTATTATAGAAACAGGACAACCAAAGTACATATATCAAAGATACATTGGTACCAGCAAGTGGTTTTGAACTCGTGCTCTTGGTTTGCGTCACCATTGCACGGCCACTACACCACGGTTGCCTCAACATTTCCACCAATATACTTTTATTAGCACCCTTTACTATCTTTATGGAAATTATTATAATTGTCAATTGCATAATCTAAGGCAACTGTGGTGTAGGGGCAATGCAATGGTTACGTAAACCGAGAGCACAGGTTCAAAACCATTTGCCAGTACCAATGTACCATTGATATGTACTTTGGTTGACTTGTTTCTATGATAAAAGCACATTAGTAGCTTAGTATAGAAATGTAATAAAATAAATAATTTATAAATCATTCTAAATCATGTTAAATACAGTAGTTAGACTTTGCCTTTTTCATCGTAACACAAAATCTGACCTCAATTGCCTCATGGTGGGCAAAATGAAAATGATGCATTTTATGAATCACTCAATTGCTGTCACTATGTAGGCCAATGCAGATTTTTCATACTTAGCTTAAAAACCATGCTGCAATGTACGTGTTAAGTACATTGACCTGACATACTTAATAGTTTTAAAATATATAAAGAACAATGAACCTAAAACTAAAAAACCTTAAAAATATAAAATAATAACTAAAATTTTAGGCTAGGTTCTGAAGATACTGGCAGCGATCCCCCTTTGAATAGCTAGACTAATTCTTTGTCCAAGGTAGCTACCAACTCTTCGGTCTCCTGTGATGTCGACTAACCTTTTTGCTACTTTTAAATATTGTTAGCATTCTATACATTAAAATAATTTATATAGCAAATATGATTAAATATTAAAATAATTGTCTGGTTCTAGTTTGCTCATTATAGGAATGTGAGGCCCTTCCCACAAACTCGCTCACCTCTTAGTCCTCCTAGCATCCATTTTTACTTATTAATTATTTCCAACGAAAAGAATTGTAGATGTGAGGGAAGCGAAGGAGTTGTATCAGGACCGTGGCAACCCAATGTCTCTGCCTATCCCTGTGGGAGAAGGCGTGACAATTTGATTTGTTTCCAATACAGGTAAAGTAATTTTCAGCTACTGCTTCTATTGTTTTGGACTATCTTTAGTTAGTTAATGATGATTGTTATAAACCTTATTTTAATCCATAGGGTAAGAGAAACGTCATTGAGGTTAAGAGCGACCTTATCTCAACTTAATTTATTTGTAGTTGTCATTTTCTACTTAAATGTACCAGCCAATTGAGAATCATGAAATTTATAAATGAAATTACTTACCGTTGCAGTTCTCCTCATCAGTTTTATTTTCGCAGCAACATAAGCCGGGTCATTGTTAGCTTCCCTCACCAGCTCTGGGATGGTGAAAATTTCACCCAGCCATACAAACCCTAGTCCTCCAAGAGTACTCCACCATATAAACGCCTGTCTGTCTCGTCTTAAATAGAAGTGGTGGACTCCCAACCATCCCAAGAAAAACCATAATATATACGCAATGACAACACTCTTTTTCCCGTTACAAATATCGTTTGTAAAACCCATTTTCTTTAAAAGAAAATGAAAATGCCGCGTGTACAGACCGTCAGCGGAGCTCGTCCTATTTAAAATGCACCAACGCACCAACTGACAATCACAATTTCATATTAAAATTTTATAGAATATTAACCAATGAGTAAGCTGCTCTCTTTTTACCTGACTAATTATTGGATCACTAGCTGTCAAATTTTAGCAGGAAAGTGGAAAAAATAGGTGACTTTACCAATTTTATTTAGTAATTTTATTTTAATTAATTTTACTAAATAATATTATTTATTTTATATAAATAGAGATAATCCATTTTTTATTCGTATGACTCTTTTTTTATTTTGCAACACTAAAATAATTGAATATAATCGAATACTTTATATTATAACAAAAAGGAAAATAATAATTACTGAAGATCTTTTTTATTAAAATCAAGACAGGTCAATATTTAACAATGTCAATACTCAATAATAAACAATTGTCGTACCTAGAAGCGTTATACTACTATCATTTAAACGTAATGTAATAAATGTGCTATTCCTGTGACGTCGGAACTAGGGTTCCCAACCTTCCCGGATTTTCCAGGATAATCCGGGAAAAATATTGCCGAAAAAGAACATTAAATTCTTCGTTTTTTTTTCATAATTTTTCATTTTTTTCTTACGTTTGTCTCCTGTCGCTAATGTTTCTTGCGAAAAAGGAAATAAACAGAATTATCATTTCGTTAGTATGAGCAAAGTTACATATTTATTGTAAAACTTTAAATGTCAAAACATTATGTTTTTACCATTTATGTGAAGCATTATGTCCTAAATGCTTCTTGAGACTCAGGAAGGTGTTCTTCGACCAAATAGGACATCCTTAAGAAAGCTGGGTTGCCTAGTGCTCACAACCAAAGAGCTTGTATGCAGAGAATTGTGGATGTGAGGGATGCGAAGGAGTTCAGGATGGTGGCAAGTGGCGCTCATTGCCTATCCCTGTGGGAAAAAGACGTGACAATTTGATTAAATGCTTTTCGAAAACAATATGAATATAAATTATCAACACCAAAATATTGTTTATTAATCCTCCCTGGTTTGGTTATTAAAAAATTTCAACTTATGTCAAGAGTTGGGAACCATAGGTGGAGCGTTTGATCTTCATTGCATTCGAACACGTTTGGAACATTGTAGTAATCAATTGAAATCATTTGACTAATTTTGATGTAAGAATAAACTTATTAGGTGGTGCAAACTTTATATTTCTATTTCAGTCTTACAAGTATACGTTGAATAAGTAAATATGAATAAGAGATATGTTTCTCTGTGAATGTTTTAGTAAGGTTTCGTATGCTTGTATTATTATTTCGTATAGGAAAATTGTGGGTGTCTAGTTTTCGAGGATGTAAAAAGTGTCTTAATGTTGTTCATTATAAAGACTGGCTTCATATTATGGATTATAACTTAATTACAAATCTAGTCAAATGATGTCGCTGTGTTGGATTAACTAATTAGTGGTGGTAGTGACAAAGATATTCAGAACACGCGTCATCGACTTGCTATCGATGAAAGCGCGTAATTTAAGGCCAAACGTTTGGAGTTTGTGAATTGTTCTAATTGGAAGAAGACCAATAAACCAATGAGATGAATTTGAGTGAAGATTTAGGTTCGTACTCCACGGAGACGGTGTACGGGAATCACGATGATTCGCATGTTGTTATGTCAGAGAAGGTGCAGTCATTAGCTGGTAGTATTTATCAAGAATTTGAACGCATGATAGAGCGTTACGACGAAGATGTTGTAAAGGATTTGATGCCATTGGTGGTTAGTGTGCTGGAGTGCTTAGATTCAAGTTATCAAACCAATCAGGAGCATGAAGTGGAATTGGAGCTGCTGAGGGAGGATAATGAGCAGTTAGTGACACAATATGAAAGGGAGAAAGCTGCTAGAAAACATGCTGAACAAAAGGTATGCATATTAATAATGTAAAACCTTGAACATATTGTTGTTTGTTGTATGTTCAGAGTTTCTTACTATTACCAATATCTTTAATGTGTTTAAAATTAATATATCTGCCATAATATACTAGATTCTGGATATTGGTACTACCTTACCATTATAAATGTTCTAAAATTTAAAATTCATTTATTAAATGTTACTTTTGCCTTTTTTTCAATTTAAAAATTAAAAATACATTTGTACACACAAGTGGTTTTGAACTGGAAGATCTTTGAATCAAACAAATTTTACACGGCTTACTATCGCGTTTATTTTGGTTTTGATTTTACGATTTTATTTTATTATTCCGATGTTTCGAGAGCTTTGCAGCCATCGTGGTCACGGAGAGACCACGAGGTTTCGCAAAAGCTATTCTATATTTACTAGTTTTCAAGCATAAAATAAAATTGCAGACTTTTTCATTTTCATATATTTGACAAATCACATTGACATTTCTATTTAATTCAAATTTTCACAGATTTTCCACAATAGGTACTAGAAATTCTGTACTATAAAAGATTATGAAGAAATAAAAGAGATGGGTTTCCTGTTCACTTAACGGAAAACCCACCAAATGTTGTCTGTCAGCATTGGTCTACACCAAAGCAAGGGTAAACTGTCCTGGGCAGTATATTTAGGGGATAACAAAATTTTATAATATGATAATGTCTAGTCGTGGGAGTCAACTGCCCGGGGTGGAAAAAAAATTTGCCGGCCCTTATTTAGGAATTTCAAACATAGGTACAACAAAAATATGAATTTGAGGTTCAAATTTTAACGATCTATGTTATTTTATTTTAAATTTTGCCGCCCCCTAAATTGCCGCCCCCGCCACGCTACGCCACTGATGTCTAGTAAAAATTTGAACCTTATTTATTGAAATTCAAAGGTTGATACAACAGGCTATAATCTGGATATAATTAAACAATTTCTATAAAATAAGTTGCATTTCATAAACATTTCTATAAATAAGTTTGGGCTGGACTTTAGCCCAAAAAAGTATCATACACAACAGATTACACTTTAATTAATTAAAAACAAAGCATAAAATAAAATAATTCATTATCTTAACTGTTATTGTAAACTTTAAAATTATTTACAATAAAGTTTAGTAGTTTATATATATATATATATGCTATTTGTCTTCTATTATAGTATTTATAGTTGTATATTTTATCTGTGACTGAATTGTTTACATAGAATTGCATACAAAGATACTGGCAAGTGGTTTGAACTAGATCAATACTAAACCAATTAAATTCTTATTTCAGCTGTTGGAGACAGAAGACCAGTATGAGGGTGAACGAAAAGATTTAAAGGAGAGGCTCAGCTCTGTGGATTCCATCGTAAGAATGTTGGAACTGAAGCATAAAAACTCTCTCGACTATGCTAGTAGACTCGAGGAGCGAGAAAATGAACTCAAAAACGTAAGTTTAAAAGAGGGATGAAAAATTTTATTAAAAAAGACAAAAAAACTGT
This sequence comes from Tinea trinotella, assembly GCA_905220615.1. Taxonomy (NCBI): domain Eukaryota; kingdom Metazoa; phylum Arthropoda; class Insecta; order Lepidoptera; family Tineidae; genus Tinea; species Tinea trinotella. The sequence continues at coordinate 19,852,089 of HG992305.1, forward strand.
CACGCCCTCTTTTCACAGGGTTAGGCAGTGACAATGGAGCACCTCCTGCCACGATCCTGACACAACTCTCTCGCTTCTCTCTCATCCACAATGCTCTTAGTAATGAAGCTTGTGTTACAGTTAAGTACAGCGCCATTTCCGCACTTGAGTCCTTTGTAGCATTTTTAATAAGTATAGTAGTCTTGTAGTCTTTAGCGGGCTCATTTCCGCACTTGAAGTCTTCTTCGGTTTCTTTGTGCGTTCTTGCGTGCGTTATATAAGTATAGCACTTCATTGTTTAGTGATCAAAGCAGACATGCTACACACACCTGGTTTGATAAGTTGTTTTTTTTATCCAATTTTAATTATTACTTTAGTCAAAATACTATTTACAGTTTCAATGTGCCTGTCATCAGATTTTGGAAATATTTATTTACTTGATATATTTAATTTTTAGGAGTATATCAAGCTTCACGACCGTTACACCGAGCTGTTGAAGAACCATATGGAATACATGGAGCGTACTAAACTACTTCTTGGCACTCCTAATGAGAGAAGCGAAATTCGCGGAAGACTTGGACTCAGTCCGATTGGCCGATCTAGTGGTTGTACCTTTTTGTAATTGTTTAAAATATGACCGTTTAACAGCTTATTTGAGCATGAGTGTATTGAATCCACTATGCCGGCTTGTTGTGGTTTGAACCCACATTGGCAGACTAGGCAATTAAACACAAACAGCCAGTTGTACCAAAAATTGTAATTTACGAATGTCGTGTATGTTGTCTGAAAACATACACGAGAGAGTGTTGCAAAATTTTGCTTTTTTCTTCTACTTATTCGTAACTTTTTAGAATTCGTAAATTACACTTTTTGGTACAACCGGCTGTTTCTGTTTGCTTATCTTTTTTATTCTCTATACCAGTGTCATGCTATGATGGCCGTTTTGATGTTAGACCGTTCATGAAGTTTCGTATAAATTAATAATTATGTTTGAAGGAGTAAATTGTTGTTCTTTATTGTCACTAGAAAGAACAACAATTGTTACTTTAAGCATAATTATAAATTGCTACTCACAGTTATTGAATTGTAGTAGCAGTGACATTCATTCATGGACTACACATCGGCTTCATCAAGCGGGGTGCTGTCATATGTCGAGTCACAATAAAAAAAATTTCAACAAAACTTTATGAATGGTCAAATGTCAAAATAGCCATCATAGGGTGCTGCTGGTATAGTTTTAGTTAAACTTGAACATTTCAAATGTTAATAGAATTGAGATTTTAATTGCAATGAACATTCTAAAGATACTTACTATCTAAATGAGTATATATTGATACCTCAAAGCTTTCAAAAAACTTTTAAGTATATTAGCTTTTAAACAATCAATTAATCACGCCAAATCAATCACAAATTGTCACGCCTTTTTCCCACAGCCTTTTACACAACTCCCTTAAAATTAAACATTTCTCATTATTATAAAACCTCATACATATTTTATGAAATTTACATGATTTAATATTATCTGTCACAATGCAAATATCTCATTTCCCACCCTTTTTTTTTCAAGATATTGCTTTCTGTACACTGTTGCTTTGAGGTATTGATATAGTCATTAAACAAGAGCATTCTATCACAAAGTTTTCATTTGATTTAAATCCTCGAGACCATCAGCATCATTAGCCTGGTGATGGACTCGAGGAATAGACCATTCTAAAAGAATACACCAACGTCAGAGTTAAAGACGATGTGGTGTAGTGGCAGTGCAGTGGTTACACAAACTGAGAGCATGAGTTCGAACTTCGAAACCAGCCACCGGTACTAATGTATCTTTGATATAAGTACTTTCGTTGTCCTGTTTCTATGATACAAGCACTGTAACGCCTTAGTATAGAAATGTAAAAAAAAAGAAAAAAAACTAAGGAGATTATTGACCTTCTTGACTCTGACAACTTTTGACTAATGACATTGAGTTTTGTGGATTTAAATGACAAATCTTAGCCAACTTTACCCGGATTCACCATCATCATTATTACTTATTATTAATTATGTTACTTGTTACTTATTTATTGAATATTTGTTTAAGGTCCAATTTCCTTTGGCTTTGCTTCTCTGGAGGAAGCCGTCCATGTCGTGGATCAGACTGATGGCTCTGGCGGTAGTCCTGCAAGTATGTCGTCGTGTCCGGGTTCCCCTATTGGGGCAGAGTTAGCTGCAGTTGAAACGATGGAACGGGCGCATCAAACTGATTCTGTCAGCCAACAAAGTCAAGTCAGTACATTTTTTTATATTGACTAAGAATACCACATGGAAAGGATGCGTGAAAGTAGATTGACGAAAGGAATTTATAAATTTGATGTTTTTGACCAAATCAGAGACATCCTAAAGAAAGCTAGGTTGCCTAGTGCCCATAACCTTAGAGAGCCTTAGAGCTTGTATGAAGAGAATTGTGAATGTGAAGGGAGCCAGGGAGTTGTTTCAGGATCGTGGTAACGGGCGCTCCATCCACAATTTTTTTTACTAAGAATTGTTTGTACTTAGTATACTGAAATAAATTACCGAACGTACACACGCAACGCTCTAACCCGATGCTCTGCGTGACGTTGCGTGTGCAGCATTCCGGTATGACAGTCACGCCACGCATCCTGTCTGATTCAGGCTTAAATCTAAATCTAACAACATACATACAAAAACTTAATTTAACCAAATTAAAATCGACAACAAAAACAATATCATTTATTTTATTTTTATTTATATTCTTATAAACAATTTATGAATAAAAGTACATATTAACAGTAATGACATTTGTCCTTTTATGTTAGAACTATTATTACAACCGTTATTACTACACGTGCATACTGTAGAAAATACTATAGAATTAAATTCATACGATGTACAATTCATTTCTTCTACACTGGTGTAACCACATTCCCTAAAAACTATCAGTTCAAGCGGTGGCGTAAAGTACTGTTTTTGATGTACAGTACGACAATAAGGCTCGGCTGATCCTTGTACTTCCTTGCTGCACGGTTTTAAAAAATTCTGGTCTACCTTGTTTGAAATACAATCCGGGTCTACAGTCGATTGACATTGATAGCAGCTTATTGAGTTAACTTTAGGTAATACCGTTATTAATATTAGTAGGAAATATTTTCTATACATTTTGCGTTTAACTAATTGACATTTGAAATTGACAACTTATTGCGTTATTATCGTAAAATAAGTTATTAGTTTTATTCAAGTTTTATTTGTAATTGACATAGGAAGACAGTTCATAGCCTGCTTGATTTACATTGGCAAAAATTGACACTAAAAAATTATGCCATTTTTACTACAATTTTAAATTTTATAGATAGAAAAATCTAGATAGAAATTGGACTGGTCAGGTCAACTAGGACAGGGGGTCTGCGTTAAGCGGTTTGATCACTGATCACAATCAAATCGAGGACATTTTATAAGATGTAACCATAGAGCTTGTATGAGGATGTGAGGGGAGCAGTGAGTTGTGTCAGGATTTTATTGTGACTCGACATCTGACCTCAACTTGCCTTCTTGATGGTAAGAAAAGGGCCAACGACTGAAAAATTCGACTCCTTTCACGGTTGCCTCAGTCGCTGTCACTATGCCGGCTAAAATGGCGCTCCATTGTACAATCCATTACCCTGTGAGAATGAGACATGACAATTTGATTGATTGATAAAAGAGTATTATTGTTTGTAAAGTATTAATTATAATAGATTTATTGTACTTTAATTATCTATTGTAAAGTGATAGCTTCACATAGAGTACCCATTGGGTTAGGCAGAGACAGTAAATAGCTAATAAATATATTATTTAATAATAAAAAATCCTAATGTTTTTTTACTTTTGACGTCAGGCAACATCTCCCGTAGCTGCAAGCAGTGTTCCTACTGGCAGATCTCATACGAAAAGTGAAAAACGTAGTGGTAACACGCTGTATCAAGAGCTGTCATTCCATGATGATCCGACCTTGGGTGAGACGGAGGAAGTTGGAGATATTACTGGTATGTATTTACTTTTTATACTTCTATACAGGGGGCCGACCGCGAAACGTCAATGGTAATGACAATAAAATTCATTTCCATTTGTCAAAAAGTTACGCGATCGCTGTTAGTGTCAAAACAACTTTTATTCATTCGGACAATGACTTTCAATAAGCTTGAACTGAAATGAATATGAAATCGAATAAATATCGAATCTTAGTATGTGGCGCGGTCGTAATTTTAAATTTAAAGCTCATTGAGTTACGCGCTGTATGTCAAAATGACAAGTTGCCCTCTATCCGTTAGCCATTCATTCCTCCTAGTACGCAATTAAGGCGGTTTCCTCTGGCTCCCATAGGATCAAGATTCCATAGGATTTAGTCAGGTGACTAAAGCAACCGTAAAATTATTGAATTAAACAAATTTTACGCGGCTTACTATCGCGTTTATTTTGGTTTTGATTTTACAATTTTTTATTATTCAGACGTTTCGAGAGCTTTGGTCACGGAGAGACTGAGGTGTTGGTCGTTAAAATTTGTTTAATTCAATAATTAATGTTCTCGCAAAATTTAAGAAAATACTAACCTTAAAATTACTTTTAAAAAATAATTTAAACGTTCTTTTTATAGAAACAAAGGTGTGAATTATTATTTTTTCTTTTTAGGCAGTTGGGTGCATCCCGGCGAATATGCTTCATCAGGTATAAAAATGCATTATAATTTAAATATTTATAATACAGTGAACTCCAATGAGGGTAGCCAGAATTACTTGAAATTGCTTCCCTGTAATTTGCTTGCTTTGTTGACTAATTTCATTTTTTCGCCTACTTGCTACCCCAACTTCTCAGTGGGCCATAATTTGAGAAAAAGCTATTTTGTTCATAAAGCTATGAGAATCAGTTATTTTATTCATAAAGCTATGAGAATCAGTTATTTTACAACAAGTTTAGGGGTAATGTTATATGAGAATTATTAATAATCAGACTGTGTTTTAGCCTCCCCCTTAGAACGCCATTCCAAACGACAAGATGCCGTTGACGTTCTTTGAGCGATGTTCAATTCAACTTATGACGCTCAAAATAAGACTTTAGGAGCATGTAATGAGATTTTTCTTTATATAAAACTCTTTGGCTGTTTATGTACTACTATTTTATATAATATACTTTAACTAACTAATTATTTTTTCCATGTCTTAACCCTTGGCCAGTTAACGATAACTACTTTGGTGAGTAACTAATAAATTGCTTTATTTATTATTATTAACTGTATTTTAAGGGTTAAACTGCATGTGGTCGAATTAAATCTGAATCTACTTGTATAAAATTGCTAGTTGTAAATTTATCCATATATTTATATAAAAATATGCCACTTCATTTCTATTATATATATATATCTAACACATTAAGCATGTTCTCTTAATGCTTATATCATAGAAACTGGGCGACAAAAGTATATCAAAGTTACATTATATAATATTTTAAAACCATTTGTACTTCTTGCTGTTTTAGAATTGTGGTTGGGAACTAAAAATTATGAAAATTAAAATCACAATATACCTAAATTACATACCTAAAATTATGAGATTAGGAAAATCAATCAATTAACTTTATACGCCGCAATTCCAAAGACAATAAAGCGGCACTTCCACGATACTGACATTTGTTTCCTTTTACATAAAAGGCAGATATTTGCTTTGGGATATTTGTTTAAGAGTAGGAACAGTTGGCGGTCTTTGTCCAGTCGTTCGGTCCGGGGTAGTACCACTACTGTTAAGTACCATTGTGAAGGGACTAGGCCGGCATAATGGATGCTACTACTTAATTATTTTTTACATAACGTTTTTATTGTGGCTTGACATAATATGTACTTTGCTATTAGAATAAGAATAGGACGGGCTGTTGACTAACTTCACTTGACTGATTCAAAGGTAAAAGACACTAAAGTAAAGTTGGTTGGAGAGTTAGACGTCATAAAATGGCGCCGATTCCGTCCTATTCTTATATTAATCGCATTACAGGACAGCTGATGTTAAGCTTGAATGTGGAGCCGATTGCTACAATTCTATTTTTAAATTACTTTTTTTAAATTTAATAGCGTTTTTTCTTTATATTTTTGGTTTATTTATTTTACAGGAATGGGAAAAGAAGTTGAGAATCTCATTATGGAAAATAATGAACTATTAGCGACTAAGTAAGTATTTTTTTTTACTAAGAGGTATTACTTTTTATTGGGGTTCGACTATGAAAGTACCTTGCCTGTGTTGTGAAGTGCGACTGCTACTACAGTTCAATACCTGCAAGTAGCAGTTATATCCACTATGAAACTTACAAGCTGATCCCTAAAAGCGACTGAGTCACTTTACGGTTGTAAGTGACTCAGCTTGGCATATTATTATTTTTTTAAATTTATTTTTTACTTTTCTATACTAAGCTACTAAAGTGCTTGTATCATAAAAACAGGACAACCAAAGTACATATATCAAAGATACATTGGTACCGGTGGGTGGTCTCGAACTCGTGCTCTCTGTTTGCGTAACCATTGCACTGCCACTACACCTCGGTCACCTTTTTTTCTTATCAATCAAATTGTCACGCCTTAATCTCACAGGGATAGGCAGAGACAATGGAGCGCCACTTGCCACGGTCCTGACACAGCTCCCTCGCTTCCTTCACATTCACAATTCTCTTCACAAGCTCTATGGTTATGGGCACTAGGCAACTCAGCTTTATTAAGGATGTCTCCGATTGCCGGATGCCTTCCTATCACTCCTAAAATATTCTTAATTTCTCTCAATAGGAATGCCCTGAATATTGTAAAGGATGATCTCATAGTGAAGGTGGATGAATTGACCGGTGAGCAAGAAATGTTGCGTGAAAAGGTTTGCTGCCTCAATCAGGAACGCGATAAGATGAGAGAGCGTGTCACCAGTCTTGAAGAGGAATTACGCCATTTGAAGGTAGCTTTTTTAATATTTTACTTTGAAAAAGACCGTGAGTGACTCAGTCGCGTTTCCAGACCAGCTTAGCAGTTTGCCGGATTCAATTAGGCAGGCATGGTAGTGCTCACTAAACAATTATACTACGTTTGTTACAAAATTGATTAATTCCAGAAAAGGGAAAGTTTTCAAGGGCGTATGTCGTCCATTTTCGAAATAAAAAAAACTCTTTCTAATAGTTAAGTTGCCTTTCTATCAGGCTGACATAGTGACAACGACTGCTGCGACCGCAAACTAAGTCGTTTTTTCTGACGTCGGCGCTCGAGGTGTAATCGCGTTACAATAAATAAATAGAAGGATATCAAATCAATCAATCAAAATGTCACGCCCTTTTTCCACAGGGATAGGCAGAGACAATGGAGCGCCACTTGTCACGATCCTGCCACAACTCTCTCACTTTCTTCATAGAAGGATATTTAGGGTATACATTTGTTATAGGAGACCTTGAGCAATAACTCCAGCGGTGGTGAGAATGAAGACGAGGCAGGTATCCCGATGGCTCAGCGTAAAAGATTCACAAGAGTTGAAATGGCTCGAGTACTTATGGAGAGGAACCAATACAAAGTAAGAACATGCATTTTTTATAATTATAATAGATTTTTGTGGTTTGAAAGAAGATGAAGTGATAAGGGTTGACAAAGGAATGCTCCAATGTGGTTCTCCAATCTGACCTCAACTAGGAAGGTTGAGATGTCGAGTCACAATAAAAAATAAACTTCTAGTTTAAAACCTTTAGGTTTTTGGTATATGTATGTACTTTAGTCACCCAGTTTCTATGATACAAACACGTGTAGTAGCTTAGAATAGAAAGGCAAATAATAATATTAAACTATAGATGGTATTTTAATAGGCGACCGTGGTGTAGTGGCAGTGCAATGGTTACACAAACCGAGTGCACAGGTTGAACACCACCCACCGGTACCAATATATCTTTGATATATGTACTTTGGTTGTCCTGTTTCTATGATACAAGCACTTTAGTAGCTTAGTATAGAAATGTAAAAAAAACCATTTCATTTCTTTTTACCTAATTAAAAGTGGCAGTCACAAGAATTTAGGGCCACGTGAGAAAGTATAATGCGAAAAATAATTGTATATTTATTAATTTGTTCTAACATTATCAGGAACGCTTCATTGAACTCCAAGACGCTGTACGTTGGACTGAAATGGTGAGAGCGAAACGCACAGACACAACCATGGATAAAAAGAAACACACGATTTGGGGGTTTTTCAGTAAACTTTTCAAGTACGTCATGATTTATTATTATTTTTTCTTAAATGTGTTATGTATTAGATGGGAACACATAATAAAATGCTGTATTGGCTTTAACTCCTTTAATGGTTGACATTCGACTCATGCCTGCCCATAACAGGCGCCTTGACCATGGTGCGTTGTTTATGGTACTAACCACAAATACATAACAGAAACCCTTCCTGGTGTTAAACTGGAGTGTGGTCCATGAATGGGGGCGACTTCTACTATAGTTAAATAACTGTAAGAAGCAGTCTCATCCACTATGCCAGCCTAATTAAAATCGCTAAGCGGATTGCTTTGCCAGTTTTCTCTCCTTCCTTGGATTACCTTAGATCTTTTAAGCGAAGCGGGAAAACAAATCTCTAGCCGTATAGTGATAGCGACTGAGGCACTTTAGGATCTCCTCTTGCTTATCACCAGGCAAGTTGAAGTCAGATATCGCGTGACAGGGAGAAAAAGTATACAGACCGTGAAGTAATTTGGTCACGTTTCGGGATCAGCTTGTAAGGTGTCGGTTCCAACTAGACCAGCATAGCGGATGTGATTGCTACTCACAGTTATTGAGTGAGGGCGACTGTGCAGCCGTGTACCAACTCAGTTTTTTTCAGTCGTCGTCACTCTTGGACCTCCTCTTGCTTATCATCAGGTCAAATGTCAGGTTACAATAAAAAAAAACACTCTTCTATACTAGGTCCGCTTGGACCATTCGACTTATATAATGAGTTTTTTTTTAGTGCTAACGAGAAACCAATGCGGCCAGTATCGACGCCTCACCTCCGAGCTGTTGTTGCGCCTCAGTCTGCAATGCGCCATTCACGGACTCAGGCAGATTTCTTAGAAAGCCAGTTAAAAGCTGTGTATCATCCGCAGAGACGTCAAGACAGGGCTGAACAATTTAGACAGGTAATTTAATTGTATGACGAAGAGAATTGTGGATGTGAAAGAAGCGAGGGAGTTGTGTAAGGATCGTGGCAAGTGGCGCTCTATTGTCTGAGCCTATCCCCGTGACAAATTGATTGATTGATTGATTTAATTCATCCAAGCCGGCATAATAGATGCGGCTGCTGCAGACATTTATTTGTAGTTTAGGTTGGCAGGCAGTTGTGGTCAACGTGAAGTAACCCAGTCACATTTCAGGATCGACTTGAAAGTTGCCAAATTTCAAGTTGCAAAGTAGATCTGACTGTTGCTTGCAGAACATTTTTCTGTGTTAGCAGTTGCTTCCATTAATGCGTTATAGTATTATATAATAAATAATAATATTAATTAAATATCACGCCTCAATTCCCACAGGCATATTAATCAATCAATCAATCAAATTGGCACGCCTTGTTCCCACAGAGCCACTTGCCACGATCCTGACACAAGTCCCCCGCTTCCTTCACATTCACAATTCTCTTCATACAAGGTCTATGGTTATGGGCATTAGCAATTCAGCTTTCTTAATTATTATTAAATCCTTTATAGCAACAAACTTAAAAATAGGTACATAGGCGAGTTTAATGCTTGTTAGGGATGGTGAGAAATTATCACATAGATACAACAATTTTCTGGCATAGGCAGATACAACGGAGCGCCACTTTCCACGATCCTGACACAACTCTTTAGCTTCCTTCACATCCACAACTTTCTATATACAGACTTGAAGAGTTATGGGCACAAGCATATTAGCAATGCAAATTGGATAGAGAATAAATTATTAAGCACGCACACGCATTTTTGCTGGGCTAGTATTTCTCATAGCGTTTTCAGATCGTAGCCGTGTAGACGCGTCTTGCCATCCCCTTCTTCACGCGATCCTTCTCGTCGGCTTTCTTCGCTTTGAGTCGGCTACACATGCTGTGCTAATATTTTATATTTAATATGATAATATTTCATTATCATCATCAGCCAGAAGGCGTCCACTGCTGAACATAGGCCTCCCCCTTAGAACGCCATTTCGAATGACAAGAAATGGTCGTTTCACTATGTCGTCAGTCCATCTAGTGGAAGGCCTACCCACGCTGCGTCCACCACTCTAGAACCTTTCTTCCCCATCGGTTGTAGGTTTTGCCACTTGGGCTTGCTATGTCGGTAATTTAGGTTCTTTGGCGAATATCCTCGTTCCGGATTTTATCCCGCAGAGATAAACCAAGCATAGCCGATGGAGATACATTGCCCGCTGAGCGACTCTGAGCTTTTCCAACAGGCCAACATTTAAGGGCCACGTCTTAGTGCCATATGTCATCACATCATAAAGTTTAGTGCCACGCTTTAAGAATATGAGAGTGTGGTAGATGCCATAAGCTGCAACGCGATTTTTAAAATGATGCTATCATTTACGGTTCGTAAGGCGACCGTGGTGTAATGCAATGGTTACGCAAACCGAGAGCACTGGTTGATAACCACTTGCCGGTATCAATGTATCTTTGATATAGGTACTTTGGTTGTCTTGTTTCTATGAATCAATCACTTTAGTAGCTTAGTAAAAAAATTAATTAAAATAAATAAATCTCGCAAACACAATATTCGGATCGGCACAAAACCGTAAAGGTGGGTCTGCACACGACTTTGTGCGGCGGATGATCATCTCACTTTCGCGTCGCACACCTTAAAGTAATATCCTCCTCTGCCATATATTAATTCTCTCCATGAGGTCACCCTGAACTCACTGAGACTTTAACTTAGTTACACACAGAGTAAAAATATAATCCATTTGACTATATCTGCCTACAACAGAGGGCCCACACTGGTAAAATGTAGATGCCACATGCTGCAACTAGATGGCGCTGCAAAACGATTTCTAAACAATCCTGTTAAAACCGCGTTCTCACCGGGCGATTTCAGTTGATCAATTTTTGTCGTTTTATAAAAATTATATATATTAATTGCTTCAATTTGGTTGAAAGTCTGTTCAGACGGTTCAAATCTCGAACGATTTCGCAGTTGATCAACTCAAATCGCCTCGTGAGAACGCGGTCTAAGCAATCGATATGCAATACTTGGGACGATACAATACTGCAAAGCGAGTAGTAGGCACACGATAGTATGTGGCGAAAGATCTTCCTTTTTTTTCGCGTCCCGCAAAGACACCACAGGCAATGGCGAAAATCGCAACGCGTCTCGTAACGTACATATTAAAATTTATATTTCTCGTTTTTTTTTTTAAATTAAACTTTTCCTAGTTTAATACACTATCATTTTCTGTAACTATGCATCACATATACAAGTTTGAATGTTTCACATCGGCTAGGACTACTGCGGTTTAATTTTAAAATGTTTCCATCTAATTTTCAATTCTAATAGAATTAAGACTTAAAATTTGCATCTACTATGGAAGTAGGTATTTGTTTTGCATGATGCGATTTAAAAAAAACGAGTTCAGTGATAAATTTTAAGAAAGGTGTGTTGCGCTGGTTTGAACTCATCGAAAGAATCGGAGGTGGGTAAAAGGAAAAATGACGGAATGCAGGCCCTAATCTTCAAGATCTTTAAGATTAGGGCCTGCAGTGCCCATAATAGTTTGGCGCCATTATAAAATATGGATGTGAAGATAATATGGATGTGAAGAAAGCTAGAAAGTTGTGTCAGGATCATAGAAAGTGTCGCTCCGTTGGTTGTCTCTTCTTATTCCTCTAGGAATACCTAAAAAAAATTACTCACACTATGATTTTATGACTTTCTCTATATTTGGTTTAGGTGAGAGCCCATGTAGACAGAGAAGATGGGCGTTCCCAAGCTTACGGATGGAGCTTGCCTGGCAAGTCACCACAAAATCCAAAGGGTCCATCATTGGCGGGGGGCATCGTTCCAGTTCCAGTGCCAGTATTCTGCAGGTAAATGTTATTTATTAACTTATTGTATATATGTGTGTGCGTAAAGCTATTGAGACGTTCAAAAGTAAACTCTAAAGCGATTGAAGTGGGGATAATGTTTGTATAAAGTTGGTGTTTTTGACCTCGACCCGTCTGATGATAAGCGAGAGGAGATCCAAGAGTGACGACGACTGAAACAATCGAGTTAGTTCACGGCTGCCTCAGTCGCCGTCATTATGCCGGCCAAAGATGCTTCTTCACGCTTCGCTTGAAGGATCCAAGGCTATACGAGGGAGAGAACACATGGGCTGGCAAAGCATTGCACTTGCCGATTGTTCAACAAAGAAAAGACGCATCGAACTTTTTAGTGTCATCAAATCAATTAATTAATGAAATTGTCACGCCTTTAACCCACAGGGATAGGCAGACAATGTAGCGCCACTTGGCACTTACCTAACCTAACACAACTTCCTCGCTTCTCTCACATTCACAGTTCTCTTCATACAACCTCTATGGTTATGGCCACTGTAGGCAAACCAACTTTCTTGAGGATGTCTCCGAATTGGCTGGAAAACACCCTCCCAGGTCTGCTTTGACATCATCAATCAGATCGAATTATGTCAATTTGTCTTACCCACATACATAATGGAATTTTGAATGAACTTGTCAACTAATTGATTTAATAACTTCTTTCGTCGCAGTGAACAACCTTAGGTTATATTTTTCTTTTATATTACAGACCGATAGCAGAAAACGACCCAACAATGGAGTTACTATGCGCTGCCGGAGTTAATGTGAACGGCGGTCAAACGCCAGACGGCGGTTGTATGGTTGGCGAGAGTGTATTTTACGCCAATCACGACGTATCACCGCAGAATGATAACCAGCTTTCATTGGCTGATGAAATAAACAAAGCTCAAACTCATTCGCCTGAGATCGAACAAATAAGTAGACAATTGCAGTCAACGCAATTAAGCGAGGAAGAGAGTATGACGTCGCTCGTATGGATATGTTGTACTACTGATTTACATGGGCTCGTTATGGTAAGGATTTTGATTTTCATAATAAACTGTTTATGCAATTAATTATAGTAGCAGTCCCCTCCGTAAATTTCACCCATATATAAAGAAGCACTGTGGTACTGTGGTAGTGCTCTCAAACGTTATTGAGTTTGTGATAATGTTTATATAAATATATATACTCGTATTAATAATCACTTTCAAGCGTACAGACCGTGAAGTAACTTTTAGGTTCCACTTAGGGCGATATAGCGGAAGTGACTATTTTTGCAGTTAATTGTAGTAGCAGTCGCCTCCGTCAATTTCACCAATATATCCGAAATATTAATAAAAATATACACACATAATATACACAAAAAATGTATAATAAATAAATACTGAAATGAAAATTAATCACATTTTATAACTATACGCAAAGATAACTTTTTTTGTGACTCGACATATTATATGACACACCCCGCCTGATGTTACGCTGGAGTGCGGTGGATGGATGTTCCTACTTCTACAATCAATAACTGTAAGTAGCAGTTATATCGACTATGCCGGCCTAGTTGGAACTTACAAGCTAAATCACTTCACGGTCTGTATACTCCAGCTTAACATCAGGAGGTTATAATTTATATTTTTTTATTTACATTTCTATACTAAGCTACTAAAGTGCGATCGTAGAAACAGGACAACCAAAGTACATATATCAAAGATAGATTGATACCGGCGAGTGGTTTGAACCCGTGCTCTCGGTTTGCGTGACTATTGCACTGCCACTACACCACGGTTGCCTTAATGTTATATGTCGAGACATTCCATTCCATTAAAATTTTAACTTTGTTTTTCTTTTCTTTTTTAAATAGATCATCGATGCAAACAAGCCTGACATTGTGATTGATTCATTCTGCCTACATGAGAAACATATTTTGTGCATAGCGTCTGTGCCTGGTGCTGTAGCTGATGACTACAAGGAGTTCGAGGATAAAGCCTCCGAGAACATCCAAGAGGAAACAGTCGTTGAGGTGATTATTTATTTATTAACCGTAATCAATCAATCAAATTGTCAAGGGGATAGGCTCAGACAATGGAGCGCCATCTGACACGTTTCCCTTGCTTCCATCCTCCCCATACAAGCTTTACGGTTATGGGCACTAGGCAAACCTAGGTTTCTTGAGGATGTCTCCGATTTGGTGGGAAAACACTCTCCTGGGCCTGCCTTGTTTAACGTACTATCCACATCAAATTTATAAATTCCTTTCGTCAATCTACTTTGGCTAGTCCTTTTCATTAACAGTCACACATAATATTTGAATTAAACAAATTTTATGCGACTCACTATCGCGTTTATTTTCGATTTTGATATCACAATTTTTATATTATGCGACGTTTCGAGAGCTTTGCAGACTGAGGTGTAGGTCGTCCTATTCATTGATGCTGTTATTGTTTCCAAAACTATCCCGTTTGATGCTTTAAAACGTTGGAATAATAAGAAATTGTAATATCTAATACAAAAATAAACGCGATAGTAAGCCGCATAAAATTTGTTAATTCTTTAATCAATGTTCGCGCAAAATATAAGAAAATACTAAAAACTTTGTTTTTTATAGCAATCACCACGAAGAGATGCAGGGGAAGTTTCGAGTGATAATGTCGATAACAATGTAGAAGCTCCAAGTAGTGACGACACGGAGAAGCCAAGCGAGATCATTGTTGGTAGCGTTAAATTGGTAAGGTTTACAATAAATAAATAAATTCCTAAAGTTCCTTTAGAATTTAAATTGATGATGCGATTAGAACAGTGCGTGATAGATGTGGTTTGAAAGAGGAAAGTGACAAGTTTCAACAAAGTAGTGCTCTGATGGTTTGGGCACATGGAAAGGATGAGTGAAAGTAGATTGACGAAAACAATTTATAAATCTAATGTTCATAGATGTGTTAAAGAATACAGGCGGGTGTTTTCCGACAAAATAATCAATAAAGCTGGTTGCCTTGTATGAAGACAATTGTGGATGTGAAGAAAGTCTAGTCATAATAAAAAAGTTCTGTTCTTGCGTATTTATTTATTATACATTTTTTGTGTGTATATTTTTTGTTAATATTTGGATATATTGGTCTGTATCACAAACTCAATAACGTTTTAGAGCACAACGACAGTACCACAGTATTTGGATCAAATCAATTAAAATAACAATAATTTTATTAATACAGATGGAAGGGACATTACTGACTCCACCTCATACGCCTATTAAGCTACGTATGCCATGTGCGCCTCAACGCAAAGAGGAAACGCCCAGGGACACTATACGAAATATACTTGACGAGCTGCCTGACCTTAACAGTGATCCAGATCCACATACAAGCCCACCACTTAACAGTTCGCCTGTCTCTGGTGAGTCTATTTTACTAAATACCTATTTATTTATTTATTATTTTAAAACTTTATGCACTAGGTACAAAGGCGGACTTAATGTCTCTAGGCATTCTTACTAGCCTACCTTAGGAACAATTCAAACAACATCTATTGCGAACTGTGCTATTCCTTATTCTATCCGCTATATTGCATAAGTGTTAAGAATTTATCTGTTCCATATTATCATTAACAAATACTAAAATATGTACATTGAAGAGAATGTGAACAGAGAAGTAAGGGATTGCCAGGATTGAAGAAGCTCTCTATTTTATATACCCTGGATTCTTCAAAGCGAAATAATTATCTCAGGCGTACATAATGACATCGACTCTTGGACTTTCCGTTGCTTACCACCAGATAGACAAGTTAGGATCAGATGCCGCGTCTCGTTAAAAAATAGAGTAAAAAACTTTTAAATTATTGAATAATAATACTAATTTTATTTTAGGATTCGACGTTAATCTTGCGTCACCCGAAGCAGGAGTCGATGCGTTTGCGCAGGAACAGTCTACTTCACAAGCCAAAGAAGAAGACATCGGTGAACCAAGGAATATGTCAACTGTCATGGCTACGATGTGGATAGGAACTAAAAATGGACACCTTTACATCCACTCAGCTATTGGGAACTATGGGAAATGTCTCGCTAAGTATGTATTTTTTCAATTAAATTCTTTGAAGAACAATCGACAAGTGAAATTCTTTTCTAGCCCATGTGTTCTCTTCATCCTATAACCTTGGATCCTTCTAGCAATCCGTAAAGAAGCACCTTTGGCTGGCATAGTGACGGCGACTGGAGCAGCCGGGAACTGATTCGGTTTTTTCAGTCTTCGTCACTCTTGGACCTCCTCTTGCTTATCATCAGGCGGGTCAAGGACAAATGTCGAGGAATGTTGAGGATGTCTCCGATTTGGTCGGTCAACACCCTTATAATAAGGATGTTAAATATAATTGTTACCTGTTGTATGTACCTAAATAAATAAATTTGTTTTAGGATAAAACTGAATGACGCTATACTATCAATTGTCCCATGCGCGTCCCGTTGTGTGGTCGCCTTAGCTGATGGGACTATTGCTATATTCTCGCGTCTCCCTGATGGACAATGGGATTTTACACATTATTGGCTAATGACACTCGGTGATTCTAAATGCTCAGGTAATAAGATATATTTTGCTTTAGTAATTCATAATAGATATGATTAGCAAAACTGTATTAGCAAAACTGAGAACAGTAGTGCCCATAACCGTGGAGAAATATACAATGATGATAGCTGTCTGTGTTTTGAAGGAAAAAAGATATATCTGATGGCCTTTCTTGCTATTTTTAAAAATGGCTGTTCTAACAGGGATAGGAGTAACAGTAAAGTACAAATAAATTACTTTCTTATTTCTTTCTTATATTAATGCTTGCCGGTCGCAAATAAAAAAATTAATAATTAAATACATTTTACGCGGCTGACTATCGCGTTTATTTTGGTTTTGATTTTACAATTTTATTTTATTATTCCGACGTTTCGAGAGCTTTGCACGTCACGGAGAGACGTTATAGTAGATAAACGCGATAGTAAGCTGCATAAAATGTGTTTAATTCATTGATCAATGTTCGCGAAAAATCTAAGAAAATATAATAAATCAAATTGTCACGCCTTTTTTCCACAAAAAAATGTTTAAAAAAACGTAGTGACAAAGAATGAGAGTTGGACATACTAAAAGGATTGATGAAAGGGGATTGTCAAAATAATATTGTTACTTTTTTACAGTACGCTGTTTAAGTGCAGTCGGCTCAACAGTATGGTGTGGTTATAGAAACAATGTATATGTCGTTGACCCACTCACGAGGACACTACTGCATACACTTGAGGCTCATCCGCGACTTGATAGTCAAGTTAGGCAAATGGCATGGTTTCGTGATGGGGTTTGGGTAAGACATATTCATTATTGTTATGTTTATATAAACTATATGTTTAGGCGACAGGCGTGGCTGATTGGTTAGTATGCCATTTTTTACGCGTAAAGTCTCGGGTTCTATTCCCGGTCGGAGCAAAGTTATATAAAATGGTTAATAAAAAAAGAGGGGATATTTGCTTCGGATCTGGTTATCAAAGAGAGGTAGGCAGTGGTACCTAGTCTGCCGATCCGGGGTAGTACCACCACTTACATGTATACAGACCGTGAAGTGAAGCTTGTAAGGTACCGGTTCCAACTAATAGATGTAACTGCTACTTACAGTTATTGAATTGTAGTAGCAATGACATCCATTCATGGACCACGCTCCAGCTTAACATCAAGCCGGGTTCAGTTATATGTCGAGTCACAATAAAAAAAGGGCTCGTGTATAAATAAATGAAACAATAAAACAAATGAAGTTAATTTTTTTTTATTAGATTTCATTGTTTGTACGCAAGATGCAAGCAATCGTCTTGCAATCGTTAATTGACGAAAGCGTGCGTATGACGTGCGGTTACGTAGACAAATGGCCTAAATTGTTTTATAAAATTGCAGGTATCTATAAAAATGGACTCAACTCTCAGACTGTACCACGCTCACACCTATGATCATCTAATGGATGTTGACATTGAGCCTTATGTGAGCAAAATGCTCGGCGCTGGCAAACTGGGCTTCTCGCTTGTTAGAATCACAGCACTGCTCATAAGTACTGGAAGGTTATGGATTGGGACGAGCAACGGAGTCATTATATCCGTCCCATTGTCCGAGGATATGGAGTCGGTCGGAGCCAATCTGAGTACTGCGATCAGAAATGGTTTTCCTGGTAAGTGTCGAGAAATCATCATCATGAATTAAACAAATTTTATGCGGTTTACTATCGCGTTTAATTTGATATAGATTTTTTATTATTATTCTGACGTTTCGAGAGCTTTGCAGCCATCGTGGTCACGGAGAGACAAAATAAACGCGACAGTAAGCCGCATAAAATTTGTTTAATTCAATAATCAATGTTTGCGCAAAATCCAAGATACTAATCATCATTATCAGCCAGAAAGCGTCCACTGCTGAACATAAACCTCCCCTCTAGAACGCCATTTCGAACGACAAGATGCCAGTTGCATCCACCGGTTATTAGTGACTTTCACTATGTCGTTAGTGTCGAGAAAAAAGTATGCCTAATTAATTTGTCCTAAAGTGTTACTAAATTTTGTGTTCGAGAAATCAGTTTAGCAGAATACCCTGTAATAATTAATTATTATCATATATCATATAGATACACATTTGCCGATCAAAAATGAGACATAATAAATGCAAGTCCGATTGATGTTGGTCTTGCATTTGTTCTCAGTCCAAAATGATGTATGTGATATTACATTTGTGACAAGTTTATACTTTAAAACAATGTGCTAAGGTTCAGTTTACAATTCACTTATACAGTTTATATCGGTGTAAGTGAATTCTGACGCGCGAACACTTTTATGACATTGTTGACACTCTTGGACCCCCCCTGCTTACCAAGTTGAGTTTCTCACTGTTACTTCTCTTTCTGAAACCATAGTAGTTTTTTTTATTTTATTATTTACATTTCTATACTAAGTTACTAAAGTGCTTAGGAACAGGACGACTAAAGTACGTATATCAAAGATACATTGATCTTTGATATATGTAGTAGTTGTGAGTAGTTTTGAACCCGTGCTCTCGGTTTGTATGACCATTGCATTGCCACTTCACCACTGTCGCCGTTTTCATTTGTTCATTTGATTGTGCCCATATTTTTTTTTGTTGATTTCTTAAAATTATTTCAGTTGGAAGTGAGGCTGCCAAACGTATACCATGGTGTTCTATGGCACACGCTCAGCTCTCCTTCCATGGTCATCGTGATGCTGTGACATTCTTCGCCGCTGTACCTGGGGCACCTGATCCTCCGAGGCCCTCACCTATGCTGCTCCTCTCCGGGGGTGTGGGTTACATCGATTTTAGAATGGGTACGTACAATACATCAATTTATTTATGTCGTTATGATTTGTGAGAATAAAGAGGTTTAGCGGTAATAAATAGAGAGATTTATTTACATAATTTTAGGTTTACTTATATTACTTCTAAAAGTAATCCCAACAAAAATGTTAAGTTACGGCTGCCGTGGTTATAAAATTATTCTAAAAATAAAGAGTCTTCGATTTAAAACTACTTGACGGTACCAATGTATCTTTGATATATGTGGGTTAGTCGTCCTGTTTGTGTGATACAAGCATGTTTATTAACTTAAAATTGAAACGTTAAAAAATTGAACCTACTGCAAATTGATCAAATATAAATTTTATAAAACTTATTTTTAACTAAAATTTATTATGTTTTTATTACAACTAAATAATAGATTTTTTATTTTAGAAAGTGTAAAAGTTTTTATTTAAAAAAAAAAAATTTTCACATACATATTTACGTTTAAATATAACTAAATAAGCATATAATATATCAAACAGCCTTAATAGCTTTGCCCACTTACGCAATATGCCAGTAAATTAAATGATAAAGTCCGATTAATTGATAAAGATCGAAAGTGATCTTGTTTCGCTCGAAGAACTGACAACCGATGGGGAAGAAAGCTGAAGACGCAGCGTAGGTAGGCTTGCCACCAGGTGGACTGACGACATAGTGAAAGTCACGATTAACGGGTGGATGCAACTGGCATCTTGTCGTTCGGAATGGCGTTCTAAGGGGGAGGCCTATGTTCAGCAGTGGACGCTTTCTGGCTGATGATGATGATGATGATGATGATGACGATGATCTTGTTTCCTTTAATAAATGTTACTTGATAAATGTGTGTAGTGTAGTGTAAGTTTTATTTCAGAATTTTTGAAATATATATTTCAAACAAAAGCTTTACTTGCGACAGGTTTTCCAGTCGTTGCTTACCTTGCTGACCATCAGGCAAATGTCGCGTCCAGAAGTAAAATAAAAACGTAGGAAGCAGTCGATAACATAACAAGTCTTTAAAAGATCTGACACCACTATGATTTACCGGTACTACCACTGCAATGTTCTGCAGACCTTCATAACCTTCTGCCTCAGATCCATAACACCAGCTCTTCATTTAGTCTATCTTTATTTATTTATTTATTTTATAGGTGTGCAAAACAAATTGCAATTGTTGATTCAGTATGAAAAAACATTGTCAACTTCAAACTCAATAGCAACTCAAAAATATTCACACACTGCGAACAATAATTTTCCATTTCATTTCCATTTATTTTTTATTTACATTTCTATACTAAGCTACTAAAGTGCTCGTATCATAGAAACAGGACAACCAAAGTACATATATCAAAGATACATTGGTACCGGTGGGTGGTCTCGAACTCGTGCTCTTCGGTTTGCGTACCCATTGCCACTACACTACGGTCGCCTTTACATAGTTACAAAATTACAAATCATGTAGTACTAATTATATTAATAATATATTAATGTATCATTTAATCATATAAGGCATTTCAATATCAAAATCGCAATGGTCTTTCTCGTGTTTCATTAAAATATGGAACAACCTTTCCAATACATCTTTCCTCTGTACTGTAACTTGGAACTTTCAAGCAGAGTGTGTAGAGACATCTCACCAGGCTGCCATAGGTCCATCTTACCAGGAAGTTATAGGTCCATTGCAGTCGTCTAGACCGCAACCTCGGGCCTATAGACCGTGTGCAGTGATAAATACATAAAATATGACAGACATATAGGAAAACATTTTTTTCCTGAAACTTCTCGCTCGCTGCTTATAGAGGTACTCTCGCTTATAACAGGCAAGACATTGGTAATATTGCTTAGGTGGGCAAAATAACTAAAAGACAATAATTCATTTTCGCTCGCTTGATTATTTCATATTAATATATCATTTAGGAGCTATATACTAATTTTAATAATGGTCATAATACATCAGTTGTAGACGGGGTGTGGGTTTGAATTTGCTCTAAAGAACTAATATATTTTATAATTACGCGTATTGAGTTAAATAAGCGATTAAATGTTATCTCCATTGTCTCTGCCTATCCCCGTGGGAAAAAGGTAAAATTTGATTGATTGATTGGTAATCAATGATTTTATAAAGTTTATATTATTTATTTGCAAATGATACATTTATTGTTACGTGATACATTTCATTCGTTTTGTTATATATTTTATGATAGAATAACAAAAAATAGAGAATATATATTTGTAAATAAATAATCAAATATTAATTTTTCTGAAAACAATATTCTTTTCCTCTGTTGCCGAATTATTTTCTTTTTTAATTACAATATTTATATAAATGAAATAAGAAACCAAAAATGCCAAAACTAAGAGTTTCTATTTTATGTAATTGATATAATTAATTTTTGTTTTATATAGAAGAGCATGCTGAAGACGTCAGCGACACGGCGTCCCATCTCATTGTTTGGCAGGTGGTTAAAGAAATCACATAAAACACATTTACATATATAAAAATACATAATAATAATAAATACAACCGGTATGTTTTAATAAGACATAATTATTATAACAAAACTAATGTCATGCTTGCTTCAAAACTTACTCACTAACGAACATTATTATGGTTTTAACAGTTTTAACACTCGTAAATACATAAAATGGCATTAATATAGAGAAAGTAGATGAATGAAAGGATTTTTTATTGTGACATGACATCTGACCTCGACCCGCCTCATGATAAGCAAGTGGAGGTCCAAGAGTGATGACGACTGAAAAAAAAAACGAGTTAGTTCACGGCTGCCTCATTCGCCGTCACTATGCCGGCTAAAGGTGCTTCTTCACGGGAACGACTCTTAAGATTGTTCCTCCACCTATTCGGAGCTATTAATTAAAGCAGACTTCCAGAGTGCCCATAACTATTTTAAAGAGTAGTACGCATTGGTGCCTAGTTTGACAATCCGGGGTAGTACCACCACTTGGAACTACTAATACAGACCGTGAAGTGACTTAGTCGTGTTTCGGAAACAGCTTGTAAGTTGCTGGTTTCAATTAGGCCGGTATAGTGGATGCGACTGCTACTTGCAGTTGTTTGACCGGACTCCAGCTTAACATCAGGCGGGATGCTGTAATGTCCAGCCACAAAAGCTTGTAATGAAGGGAATTGTGGATGCGAAGGAGGCGAGAGAGTTGTGTCGTGATAGTAGAGAGTCTTTTGTGTCTGTCTATCCTTGCGATGATTGATGCGATCGATGATGGTTTGATTGAATAATGTGGTATCATGCATTTTAATTTTTTTAAATTTATATTGTACATACTTATTTGTAATATTTAAATTATATGTCACATTTTATTTTGTTTACACTTTTTATCGTTAATGTTTTTATTATGTTAAGCTAAAGTGTATATTGCTAGGTTGTTTGTCTATTTGTACGCAAATGGGTGCTAATATTGCTTTTGTTAATTTGTACCTACACCTGTACAGTCAAATTAGCTTGGAGACGTTTTTGCATTTGTAGTAGTGCGCCTAAGAGCGCGTTTCCATTATTAACACACGTTACGAAAACACGTAATGTCCTTAGGTTTTGATTGAAAGCAAACGGAAGATAACCGGAAACTTTTAATGGAAAAGCACGTAACTCAGTACTTACGAATTAACTATTTGATAAAAATTGCAGAATATCGTGCACAAAACCAACCAATTGTTTTCACCGACGAAACATATATACATATGTCACATACCCTCTTAAAATATTGGTCAGATAGATGCAAGTCGCTTTAAACCTGAATTTAAAACGACATATATCGAAAGGCATATGGGCAAAAAATTTATAAAAGTTGTTTTTTTTTTCTTTGTTGGCTGACTGTACACTACTATAATCGCAAAAACGTCTCCAAACTAAAACTAAACGTAATGATAGGAGATCGTAACATCTTTATTTACCTCCACGACATAATGGAAACGCGCTCTTAGGCGTGTGTACTACACACACTACTACAGACGCAAAAAACGTCTCCAAGCTAATTTGACTGTACCTCTTTATCGATTATTATGTTTCGTTGTGATGTCTATCGTTATCATAGTCTATCGGTTGTCTCTTTGTCTATAGCCGGCGCAGTAGTATCTGTGTCTGAGGCAAAACGAGGTCATTTAAAAATAATATGATTATACCCCTTAGACATATAACTACGAAATAAAATCTTTCTACCCAACTGATTTATCAAACACTTAGTTTAACCTAGAGTGGGTAGCGATCTGTAGGCCGATATACTAGGGGCGACTGCGCCTTTCTTTAGTCCTTGTTCTTAGTCATAGGCTTTAATATTGAAGGTGCGTTAAATATACGTTCTGCGATCCAGTTCTCTATAGTTATTTTAAAATATATATAAAAAAACATTGGAATGAATATGTGGCTCTCTAAATGAGAACCTAAAGACTTCTTTAATGAAATGTGAATAAAAAGCAGATTATCCCGTCTAAATGATGGGATATTTTCAACAGCTCTTGTGATACTCGCGCTTGATACCCGACACCCAGATGTCCCCAGGGTCAGCATTCCTCTTTTGTTCCCCTTATTTTTGTCCCACTTTTAAATTTAACCAGTCAAATGCAGTTATTTTGCAAATAAGCCATTTATAAAAGAAAACATTTTAAATGCCCCTTAAATCAAATATACGTTCTTCAAATATACAAGCTCTTATTCTTAGGATCTTTATATTGGTTAATGATGTGTAACTACTATGGTTTCGAAAAATATATTAAAATAAAAATATAGTTTCAATGTTGTCAACTTTTTGTTCATGTTATATTTTAATTCCAGCTGACTCTGTGATGGAGGATAGTCTTGTACTCACCAACCAGGAGACAGGTGCCACGCGTACTGTGAGGGATGGCCGTGCTCACCTAATTGTATGGCAAGTGGCTGTGGCCTCATAGCATAGTGCTGGCCGAGCTCGCTGCAACTCCGACCCAGAGGATATGGTCATCATTTGTACCACAACAAAGCCTGAGTTTAATATTTAATATTTAATTTTTGTATTTTTCAAACATCATGTACGAGTTTATTGTCTAGTGAAAAAATATTTACCTAATTGAAAGTTATGGTTAAGAACCTGTATGCGTTTTTTGTCGGTACGTTTACTATACGGCTACTACGGTGGGGGAACGTGAGTCAACAATCACCCCCACCAATAATTTAATTTTATACTATATATTTTAATAAATAAATTTATTAATTTTTTTTATTATTTTAATAATATTTTATTAAAATTATTTATTAAAATATTTAGTTACATTTATCATTATTCAGTGAGTTCCTTCAAAGAACTTTTTATACTTTCACTAGAGTAGTTAGTCATACTTTTACTTATACATGATGTTTAAAAAAATTATCAACAATTTATATTTATTTCTTGATAGCGCAATTTTGAATAAAACTAATAAAATTTATACTATAGTATAATTTTATTTAAAATTGTGTTATGGAATACAAAACCTACGGAAACAATATGGCGAATGTTACGTCACGAAATTGGGTTTAGGAAAGTCATTAATGCTTTAGCAATTTAATTATTATTAACATCTATAATACAGGCGTAGTAGAAGATATTCGCTTGCAAAATATGTAGACCGCGTTTTAACTTCTTTTATTTAATATGTTAATTCTCATACAGATGAATGATTTTGATGTTACTAACGAACTTTGTGGTCGATAAAAAAATCTACTTTTACCTTGATCTTTAATCACTCTTGTTTAGGCTTCTTTATAATCATCTAGTGATACGCGTAGGTCACACAACTTTCCTTAGGAATCAACTTTCAGTAGTTCAATGCAAATAATAAAAGTTAGCCATACAATTTTGTTAGGCGTTGGCGCTCTTGGAAATTTAATTGCTTACCATCAAGTTAAAATCAGGCAACGCGTCCTAATAAAAAACTTACAAAAAAAATGTAACTGCATTCTTCATCCGTATGATCTTAACAATCGATGTGACATGGTGGTTCTTATATTTTGCAAACAAAAATCCTCTTGCTATCTGGACTACTGGTATTAATGTTTACAGATAATTCTAGTTCTAGTAGATAGTAGTACAGATAATTTTAAAGCATTATTGAGTTTTCGTTCGTAGGTTTTGTCATAATCAGTAGTTAAGTGTTTTTGGCTGTGAATGTATACAGGGTGTGTAATAAGGGCCAAAAGTACAATAATTGACAACGAAGTTATTCGAGAAATTAAATTATTCATCTTGTTCCATTAATTTATTAGAACTGTACTATTGTTTCATTTATTTCACGCCTTTGCTTCCACATGGATAGGCAGAATCAAAGGAGCCAAAAATACTTTACTACTTATATATTAAATATTTGAGACTATTTGTGGGGAAAATACAGTAGCGGTGCACGGCATAGACTTGTAGAGTGTTTTTAGTTAGACACTTCTCATAAACCTCTTCACCAATACGAAGCAAGGACATGAATGCAATCAACCAATAGAGACGCTCTATCTTATTGTTGTTACATTCAAGAGCTCTCTTATTGGTCGATTCATAATTGAAGTTTAACCCAACGGTTTTTTTTACAAACTATATTGAGCCCTAAATTTAATATTATGAGCTCTATTTAACATTAGTTCGTATTGAAAATGGGAAATTTCATAAAAAAAAGTATTTGCGTATAAAGTTTACTTCGCGTATTCCAATTATTGTAAGCGAAGGTAGATAACTATAGAATCAATTGTTAAATATGATTATAAAATTACCGGGTGTTATGCGACGCAATATAATACCGACTTGTGTTGGCTGTATATGCCAGATGAAAATAGCGCTGTCATTTAAGCTGCTTAGTAACTTGTTTAGTTACCAACTTACTTTTCGTTCTACGATTGTCTATACATTTTCAAATATTATCCATAATGTGCACGACTCTATATGTGCGCGGACATGTTTCTACCGCAGTCGTCTAGCGCTCTTATTTCCTGCCGATCCTTATACTGCGCAGCTCAAAAGTTAGCGCCGGGATCTATATATTGATTGCGGTTTTGTCTGCAAAAGTCCTGTTGTGTTGTATTCACGCAAAACATTGCCTTACTTAGGAATATTGTGCGATATCTTATTTTTTACAATAAAACAATAAACAGAATAGACTGCATTAGTTTTTCAGCTAGGTGATAATTACCAAAAATTCACCGGCACGGAAATTTAATTTGTAGATGGCCAGCGGTCGCACGTTATGCTCGGGGTTCAATTCTTAGCCCAGCCTAGTGTGATCCATATTTTATTACAAGTATTGAAATATGTATAAATGAATTTCATTTTGGATACTTTTATGACGTGGAATCACAATGATCTAGTTCCGCGGTATCGCACTATTACCGACGATTTATACGTTCTGGAAAGTTCTATCACTCTAGTAATAAATAAAATATAAAAAAATAACTTTATTTAAAATATAGTACAACCATATTTATAGAACTAGATTAATTTTATTTTAATATTAAATAAATAATTTCGTCTTTACTTAATACCTAAAAACTTTGCTTTACATAAGAGTATCTCAACGTAAGTTTAAATAATATTTTTTTTATTACTAAAGGATGTCGCCATTTGATCGCGCAACAATCTTCTGGTTCTTTCGTAATGATTGAGTCAAAACTTGAATAGCGCGATTCAAAATTGTTGGGACATCCGTTATATAGAATGTTGGGCATTTTATATCAAATATGATAAGAATGTGAACGGATAGAATATTCCAGAAAACACAAAACTAATTAAGGTCGCTTTATGTCAATGAAATATATCAATCACATTATAAAAATAAATTTAAAATAAAAATATTCATTTTAAATAAATTAATTTATTTATATAATATTTATTTGACTATATTATAATATATAATATTAATTTAATTTGTATTGGACAGGTTGTAAAACCTACTATAGTTAGAAATTCAAAGAATTCTCGCACCTGATTGGTCAAAGAGATTATTAGGTTATTAATTAGTTTAGCCTGATTGGTGTAGTCATATTTAAAAATTGATTTGTCTTATATACTTGATAGTGTATAAGGGAAAATACTATTTATTTGACGTCTATTTGTTAGTTTTTTAAATATAATAGAATAAGTTAAAAGTTTTAATTATGTGTAAATACAACGTCATCCCTAATATGAGCGGATACACTATTCACATAAGACAAAATTCACAAGTTGCCCAGTTTTCATAAATATACCCTAAGTGCTTTTTCACACTAGGATAAAGCGGGATAATATCCTTTTTTTTTAAATTATGTTTCGACATATGACAGCACTCCACTTGCTCTTAAACTGGAGTGCGGTCCATAAATAGAGGCGACCGCTACAGTTAAATATCTATACGTAGCAATCGCGTCCATTATGCCTACTTAATTGAGCTCCAATCCGGATGATCCGGAAACGTGACTGAGTCACTTTTCAGTTCTATTTCAGTGATATTCTACGCAGTATAAATAGTTCTATACATAATAGACGTCAAATAAATATATGTAACTAATATATCTCGTTAGTTTTAATGTACAACGTGTAACCACCAAATAATTATATTAGTAAGGATAGTTTATTTATTTACATTTGTTTTTTGTTGTGCTGGTTTAATTTATATTATTAATAAGTTTAGGTATGTGTAAAGAGGAAATTACCTTTTGTTATTCAAATTTCATTTAAATCAAATTAATAAAAAATATATAACCTTTTATATATATATATATATATATTGTTAATACTAACTCAATTTAGGGTTGCCACAGTCCGTCTTCGCTACGCAAAGGTGGATTTTTACGCTTTGCCTAGGTTCTATGATGAAAAGAATAAAGACACGTTAGACACATCAAATTGTAAATAAGTCTCAATTACCATTTGGCTGTTTGAATGGGATAGGCAGTGGTAACTAGTCTGCCGATCCGAGGTAGTACCACTACTTACAAGTATACAGACCGTAAAGTGATTTAGTCGCGCTTCGGGATCAGCTTGTAAGTCGCCGGTTCCAACTAGGCCGGCATAGTGGATGTGATTGCTACTCACAGTTATTGAATCGTAGTAGCAGTGACATCCATTCATGGACCACACTACAGCTTAACATCAAGCGGGGTGCTGTCATATGTCGAGTCACATTTATTTATCAATGATTCAAGCTTACATCAGTCATTATATTGAGCGGTAGTAGTTAAGATAGCGACTGTGACAAATCGCCTTAAGTAGCAATAATTTTTTAATGATTTTATATTGTTTTTAAAAAATCATGGTATTATTCATTTTTGTAATTTTCTCTTTATATTTATAAAATACTGAACGTTTTGAGATTGTTTTAATATTATTTTTAGTATTGGCCGTTACAATATTTGGCTGTGTGTGTAACCTACATCGGAATCGACCCTTCTGACTATAAAGGCGTAAAAGCTTGTTCATAGAAATCAATTTTATAACAAAACAAATTTATTTTTAATTTTTTTATTTAATCGCTTATTGGCTATCCTCAATTTGTTAGTTAAGATAAGTGTAGTAAGAAGGGTCGCATATAGATTTAATATATTATGTTATATTTAAGGTTTTTGTGCTTTTCATTTGTGATTTAAGTTGTAAGGTTTTTTTTTTTGTTTATTTGCATAAGGGCAACTTATAAAATCTTTAATTTATTATATTTCGTTCCAAAAAAACTTTTTTACCTTATTACTATTCTTTTAACTCTGTACGTTTTTATTTTTATTTTAATGATTTTTACCCAAAGCAAACGAGCGCGGATGCGAAGAGCGCCTCCCCTTGTTTAGAAATCGATGTCAGAAGTCGAAACACAACGAAAAAAAGTATAATAATTTATAAATTATATTATAAATTAGTTTTTTTTCAGTCGTCGTCACTCTTTGTACCTCCTCTTGCTTATCATCGGGCATATTATAATTATCTATATTTAAATTATCTATATTAATAAATGATTATCTATTTTACTTTTCACTGGGAATTAAAATTGTATTAACCCAAAATTAAGTCTACCAATTTTAGAAGTTGCCCTTACGCACACATTATATTTTAGGTTTCTCGATCAAGTGCAATTTTTAATATTGTCGTTCTCTATTTAAATTATAGTAACAGTTTACATTTGCGGGTTTATAATAAAGAAGTTAATATGCATCCTTATTAACATCCAAGCATGGTTAATATAAACCACGTATGTAAACAAGCTGATTTTGTTTACATTAATAGTTGTGAATGAATATGTTTCAAGCATTCTTATTGGTTGTTTACTTTTCGGTTAGAGATGTTATTCAAATTTTGTCTCGGTTAGTTTATAATGAGTATAATTATATAAAAAAATTAATACGGCGGTGTTTTTATTGTGGGTGGCAATAATAAATTTGCAAAAATTGATAATTGTTTTATTTATTCTTAATTATAAGTACCACCGCCTACTAGTATACAAACCGTGAAGTGACTTAGTCGCGTTCTATGCTTGTCAGCTTGTAAGTTGCCGATTTCAACTAGACAGGCAAAGTAAATGCGACTGCTACTTAGTTTTTTAGCGGTAATTGCATTCGCCTCCATTCATAGACCGCACTCTAGTTTAACAGGTGAGGTACTGTCACATGTCGAGCCACAGTTAAAAAAAAACCAGACAGACCTAAAGGTGTGTTTCCGCCGGCGACTGCAGACTGCACTACTTGTTTGTATGAGATTGACTCCCAAGTGTACCCCTCGGAAAACGCTTAATCTAATTGAGCTGCGTTTAACAAGAACAAATATAAAATGTATATCGGGATGGAATCTCGAATTTTCTCAGCACTACGAAACTGCATCCCAAGAATCAAAGATTGCCTGTAATCTTAAAAAAATGCCAATCCGGGGATAGATTGTCAACTAAATTAAAGAGTCAAATGTCCGGGGTCAAGAACTTATGAAATGGAGGGAATTTGATGTCGGTAGTCATCCTTATCAGATGCATATAAGAAAAAATTATCTGTGCGCCCGGGATATTCTTAAAATTAAATGCCAGATAGACCACTCATGTTTTAATGTATAATTAATGTTCAATTAATCAACCAAATTGTCACGCCTTTTTCCCACAGGGATAGGCAGAAATAATAGAGCGCCACCTGTCACGATCCTGACACAACTTCCTCGCTTCCTTTACATCCACTATTCTCTTCATACAAGCTCTATGGTTATGAGCACTGGGCAACCCAGCTTTCTAAGGAATAAGATCTAGTTGGAGACCAAAATTAAAAAATGAATTCAATCGAGTAATTTGATTAAATAAAGCAAAAATGTGGGAGTAATATAATATAGAGGCGACCGTGGTTTAGTGGCAGTGCAATGGTTACGCAAACCGAGAGCACAAGTTCGAGACCACCCTCTGGTACCAATGTATCTTTGATATATGTACTTGAGTTGTCCTGTTTCTATGATACAAGCACTTTAGTAACTTAGTAAAGGAATACAAAAAAAAATTTAAAAGCATCTACAATAATAAAGCATTGTTCTCTTGTTAAAATCTATTGTATTAAGCATATTGTAATTATTTGTAACATATAATAGAAAACAAAAGTAAAACTAATAAAATCAAAACTAATTACGTAAAATAATCTTATAAAAAGGCAGTAAAACATAATAACAAAACCTACACTAAAAACTGTACAAAGGCTGTGGTAGAATAGCTCCACAAGTTCTTTGTGTTTTGCTGCAGAAAATATTTTTGTGTCCATTTCCAGGAATACTATTTAGATTTTTTATATCATATCTGCCAATACTAGGCCAAATAATAGTTCGTATATAACCAGGAGGCTTCCAAGATGAACTATTAAACCCATACATGTACTGTTTGAAATCTTTCTTTTTATATACATCATATGTAGTAGGTCCAGGATCCTTTGGGTTTTTAATACATAATGCCAAGTTAGTTAAAGCCAATCTACCTCTATAAGGCAGGGTTCTATTAGTTTTATTAAGGACACCACATTGTTTCTTTTTTAAAATCTCAAATGTGCTTTTAGTACCATAAGGCCATGTAGCTGCCGATGTTTTGATGGTGGCAAAATGATTTTTCACTATTTGATTCCGATTGCCCGAAAACAAATCATATGGCCCTCGAAGTGATACTGTTTTATTAGACTTCTCACACACATCAGCTTTATCAATGATTCTGTATCTATTCGGCGCTAATAACCATTTAGGTGAGGTATTGGGAAATCTGCACGGATCCTCTCTTTCAAAGGTTGGCCTTTCCGAATGTGGGCCGTAAGGAGCTTTGTATGGATCGAATTTAAAATACGATTGTTGTCCTAATGTAGGTTTCGGGGTCTTGTATCTGGGTGTTCTTCCAAAACCAACGTTCTTACAAGGTGTTTGTAATTTATCAACATTCTCCTTTATTTCATAAAATGCAGGTCCTAGTAATGAGTTTGTGTATTTTCTTTGTATAAGGATTTCTTTATTTCTATAGCCTAAATTTGCGCTCCATGTCTCAATTTCCATTTTGTTTCTCCATGGCTCTTTTAGTGTCTTACTTTTTAAAGGATAAATATCATATATTGCTTTTGGGTGGTAATAACTAGGATCAGAAAAACCAGGATTCGAATTCAATTTAGGATGAAATGTCAGTTTGCCAAACCTATCCGCAGACGACCCAAATGCGTAAGAACGAGTCTTTTTAAATTGCATTTTATTTTAATTAATCATACGTTAATTAAACGAGTAATTGTACGAGTACGTTGTACGAGTAATGGTACAATTCTCTTTTAAAATATAATTAAATCGACGCTTATAAAAATTACAGTAGCAATTGTCAAAAAGACAATTTTGCATTGACTTCTAAATTTGCTTTTAAAAAGAACAAAATGAAAGGAAAAGGTTTTTTATTTTAGTACGAAATAAAGAAAAATAAACAATTCATTATAACAAAAACTTTACATAAGGAAACAAGCCGCCCGACGGCAACTGAGGCAACCGGGAACCGAGTCGTTTTTTCAGTCGTTGGCACTCCCACATGTGGTATAGCAACAACAGTGATGACCCAGTTGTCAAGAATATATGGATGGTATATATGGATGTATAATGGATGGATGAATAATGGATGGATTTATGTATATAGCAGAATATATGGATGGTAGGTTTGAGAGTTTTAGGTAGTGTGTTCGGGATCAGCTACTTGCAGTTATTAAATTGTAGCAGCAGTCGTCTCTATTCATGGATCACACCTAACATCAGGCAGGGTGATGTTAAGTATCAAAACACACCAAGAATAATAAAATACCAAGGTTCTCCATATTCTTGTATCGCTCGGAAACTTGGACGCTGAAGGCGGCGGATCGAAGAATGATAAAACAACAATACTCACAAACGCCTTAATCCTGTATCCTTAGGGATTAAGAAACAACCACGGTAACAATACTTAGGCCACATCTCGAGAAAAAATGCGCTAGAATCTAGAAAGCTGTTTGTGTATGGAAAGTCCAAGGGAGGAAGGCCGAGAAGGCGGAGTCCTATACGTTCTGGTAGGACCAAATAATCCACCTTAATGAGGTGATCCTCGCGACCGAAGATAGGGAGACGTGGAGAAGAGTGGTGAAAAATATTAACGAAAGTCACCGTTTGCAACACTGTAGGCACGGCTGTAGAGAGAGAGAGGGAAAGAGGAAAGTTTTGTGTGTAGCAACAACTACGAGAACCAAAATCGATCAACTTAATATACGGGCAATACGAAACTAATGATTAATTTAATTAGGGCTAATTAAAATTAAATTTTAATTGAGATAGTTCGACTCCCGTTACAGCTTTGTCGACATTTGGTTAACCAAAAATTGTCTATACATTTCATAGTATTGATTTCTTCACATAAAGAAAATTGTTAAATCCACAATTGCGAGGTAGTTGTGTCAGGATCGTGGCAAGTGGCGCTCTATTGTTTCCGCCTATTCATGTGGAAAAATTGACAATTTGATTAATTGATTCATTGATAAATAATTTCTGATTGTGGCCCTATATAAAAGCGGTGGTGGTACTGCCACACCACTCTTAGATTAAATGAAAATAACATAGTTTTTCATTTGACTTGACATCTAACCTCGATCCTACTGATGGTAAGCAAGAGAAGGTCAAGGGTGCCGAGTCTTCACGGTTGCCCAAGTCGTCGTCACTATGCTGGCCTTAAAACAGAACAGATTGTAAATATTAGTTTTTTTATTTACTCCATATATGACAGTAGCCCACGTGTTGTTAACCTGGAGTCTATGAATAAAGGTGGCTGATACAACAGTCAAAAAACTACAAGTCGCGTTAACTGTGCCGATCTTGTTGGAGTTACCAATTTTCCAGCTCGACCCGATCGTAATACCCCGGATTAACAGACTTGGTAAATAATCACAAATTTTGTGCCCACCACACTAAAATAAAATATGCCACCTATGAATTAATATAATCAATCATGTGTAAAAATAATATATTATCAAATCAAAATAAACTTTATGAAAAATAAGATTTCAAAAATTATGCACATTTAAAACGCTTCCATGGGCTTTGGTAGAATGAAACCAGCAGTTCTTTTTACTTTACTATTAAATATATATTTGTGCCCTTTACCAGCAATTCTCTTTCTATCCTTTATATTATATCTCCCAATAGCAGGCCATACAATTGCTCTTTGATAACAAGGAGGTTTGTTATATGAAATATTAAATCCATGTTTATTTTGTTTAAATGTATTTATTTTATCTATGGTGTATCTGTCTGGTCCAGGATCATTACTATTTTTAATAGAGAACTGTAATTTAGATCTTGGCAAACGGCCTCTATTCGGTTTAGAGCGACTAGTTTTGTTCATAGTACCAAATTGGCTACGTTTATATGTATCCAATGAACTAATGCAGCCGTAGGGCCAACTGGCAGCAGAAACTCTACTTGAAGTATTGAAATAATTTTTTATGGTAGTTCCATCTCTCTTCCCCGTAAAAAGGTCGTAAGGTCCACGTAATGAGACAATTTTATGAGGTTTCTGTTCAATACTATCGCTGTCTATTATATTATATATATTACACGGCAGTGACCATTTGGGTGAGGTATCTTTGAATCTACAAAAATCTTCTCTGTCAAAGGTCTGTCGTTGTGAATGTGGACCATATGGGGCTTTGTATGGATAGTCCCTGCAATAAGTCGTAGGTCCAGGGACATCAACTTTCAATGGTCTAAATCTTGGTGTTCTACCAAAGGATACATTTTGACAAGCAGGCGTATATTTGGAGGGAGTTTTAACCTGATACGACATTGGACCCAAATTAGATCTGTACCATTGTCTTTCTCGAAGCAATTTTTCATTTCTATATCCAAGATTCTTTGACCATTCTTCTGTTTCTTTCTTATTAGTCCACGGTTCATATTTTACTTTCTTTGTTTCTATGGGATATATTTTACTTATGTCCTTCGGATGGTAATAGCAAGGATTGCATGCAATTGGTTTATCTATTGATACTCCAAGTGTATTTAGTTTTGGATGAAGTGATACTCTACCAAATCGTTTTTGTGAAGAACCAAAAGCAAGTTGTTGCCGATATGTATGCATTATGCAAATGTAAAATAAAAATATAAAATTAATACAAAAATAAACCTGTCAAAATATATACACATATTTCTTTATTGGTTTAAGGCGAAGAAATTTTACTTTGTATTTATAAAACAATTATAAAATAATTCTAGAGTCTGGCAAACCGGAGCGTGACCTGGATGGAGTCATGGATGAATTAAAATTACATAAACTATATTATTTAAACAAAGCTTGGAGTTTTCTTAAAATTTTGATATAGCAACATTTTATGTTGTCAAAGGCACCATTAGGTAAGTCGAGGTTAGATGTCAAGTCACAATAATAAAAAAAACGTCGCCCCCATTCATGATCTAAACGGTCCATGAATGGGGGCGACTGTCACTATAGTTAGGTACTGCAAGTGGCTGTCAAACCCATTATGCCTACTTGGATCCGGCAACTTTTAATCTGATCTCGAAACGCGAACTAAAGGTGTGATTCCGGCGACTGCAGACTCATACTTACGAGTACTAATACTTGTTTGTATAAGATTGATTCCGTGCAAGGCGACACTAGTGTGCAGCCGCCGCATTAATATTGTTTTCAACTATTATATCAATAATGTATGACTTGGCAAATGCTGATTGTCGCAATATTGTCGCCATGCACGGAATCAATCTCATACTAAGCAAGTAGTGCAGTCTCCGACGGAATCGCACCTTAATGCATATAAAATGTATTATAACAAAATACCCGTGCTTCTCAGACATTTATAAGAGGCTTACACGTTTCAAATTGCAATAGAGTGTGGAAGATGTATCTGAGAATGCTCGAACTAGTTTAAAATATACATAAAAGAATTCTCTCAACAATGGATTTATTGTTATCGTATACCCATGACAGTAATCCCTACAATGAAAAGGTAGCTGGCACACATAAGAGTTGAAAGGAAAAGAAAACTATACCTTATTTTATTAAAACGAAAAATATAACATATACTTGCCTGATGGAAGCAAGGTTCTAAAGCGTCTTCTTAATACACGCCTGCCTCAGTCGCCGCTACTATGCTGGCCAGAAGTAGAAGCTTCACTAGAAGAATCGACAGCTAACATTGTGTGTACATTTCATTCGAGTTTGATTCGGGTTTCGGAAGAAGAAGTTTAAATAGTTCCTTAGAACATTTTCCGTGGTATGAACGCATGTAACCGCTATGTTTCAGCAAGGTTGCAGGATCTCTAGATATCTCGTCACCTCAGCATCGTCTAATACTCAGTAGGTTCGGCGCTGCAATGTATCCAGGGCATGGAGAAGATATTTAGCACTTCTAATGTATTTTTAATAATAATATTTTTCCAGTAATCTTTGGTCGCACGTTTAGTAACTTAAAATAGAAATAAAAAAATGAAAATTACAGACAAAAAAATCTTACATTTAACCATAAACCCAAAATGAATTTGAGACAAGAAAAATGTTTCCATGAATTCAAATTTTTACCATGAATTCAATAAAAAAAACCGTTATTCAATTCAATTGTTGTGCCTTGTCACGGGAATAGGCACAACACTCCTACAACCTACAGATCCTGACACATCTCGTTCGTTTCATATCCCTTATCATTCTTAGCAACCTTGCTTTTTTTTTGGGAATGAGCCGAATTTGATGAATGTTATTTATTTAAAAACATCAAATAAACCTACCCATTAACTTAGGGGAAAACTTTTGGTAGTTATTTACCTGAGGTCTTTAAGTTAAAGTCTTAATGTTTTTTTTTAAATAATTACTCTTTAAGCGACTTAATCGTGTTTTAAAATGAATGATGAAGTGTTTAAAAATAAATTTATTTAGTTAATTAATTTATAATACAATATAATTCA
The DNA here is from genome assembly GCA_905220615.1 of Tinea trinotella. Lineage (NCBI taxonomy): Eukaryota > Metazoa > Arthropoda > Insecta > Lepidoptera > Tineidae > Tinea > Tinea trinotella. The sequence continues at coordinate 19,888,837 of HG992305.1, forward strand.
TAATCCTTTGTTACCTGTATTTTGTTATCATATACGTGTAGTCTAGAAATGTAGGCGTACCTGTTAAATATAGACGCGCGCACAGTTTGGTCCTGAAAGCCTGAAAACTCTAGCGGGCGGCTAGTAGCGCCGGGAATTCACTGGAGTGCAGCCGATGCATACATCTCTAGCTTGCGAGATTTCTAGATCGCTCTAACTTTGTAGAGTAGAGTTTTGAGAGCAGTTGCAGGAGGGTCCTTTTTGAAGATTACGAATTTTTTGGTAAGTTTGTTTTATTTTCATAAATTTATATACTTTCATAATTTGTATGTTATAAAATATTTAAATTATTGAAATAAAATTTTTTTTGGTGCTTCTTGAGAGTAACTAAGAGGTTTTCGGACGGAAGTAACTTTCAGTAATTTCTATAGTCTGATGAAAGCAGTGAGAGACTGTTATAATTTATTAGTTTTATTTATTTCAACTTTTAATGAATAAAAATATTATTCCTGAATGTTTGTCTGGTAGGGAACGCGTTTGGTATTAGGTCCGCCTTTGTACTAAAGTGCATTAGTATTTAAATAAATATTTTTTTATAATTATATTTATTATTGTATTTTAGTTTATTTATAGTTAATATAGTTTTATTTATTGTGAAATGTTCATAATAAATATATCACAAGAGGTGGGAGAAAGGCGTAACAATTTAATTAATTGTTAGATATAATAAGTCACGATCCTAACACAACTTCCTAGCTTCCTTTACATCCACAATTCTCAAGTGTGGCAAGTGGCGCTACATTGTCTCTGCCTATCCCTGTAGGAAAAATTCGATTTTTTAAATGAATAATTACTAAAAAATCAATACTAGTATTAATAAAGATAAACAATATCTATGAACAATGAGGATAAGGATGTGGATATGGGTGCGGTGGATGAGAAGGATTAGTAGAAGGATACAAAGGATGAGGAGAAATATAGGCAGATAGATAAAGTTCTTTACTGCACAAAACATATTAGTGAAGAATATAATAATAATGATACAGGATGTACAAATGTCGGCTTTATCACTAAAAAGCGATCTGTTCCAGGCAACGAACCTTAAGGTAGTGAAACAGATATGGGCATGGGATAAATGAGTCACCCCTTTTTCCCATAGGGATAGACAGAGACAATGGAGCGCCACTTGTTACGATCCTGACACAACTCCCTAGCTTCCTTCACATCCACAATTCTCTTCATACAAGCTCTATGGTTAACTAATAAAAATAAAATATATATTACTATTGTTAATATTAAAAATCATATTATTCAATTTTTTCCCAAAAATATGTTTACTTATGAGAAATTAATTATTTTATTTATTATTGTGATTCGACATATCAAGCACCCGCTTGATGTTAAGCTGGAGTGAATGGATCCATGAATGGATGTCACTGCTACTACAATTCAATAATTGTAAGTAGCAATTACATCCACTATGCCGGTCTAATTGGAACCGGCAACTGACAAGCTACGCGACCAAATTACTTCACGGTTTGTATACTTGTAAGAACGGGTGGAACGGCAGACTGGGTACCACTACCTACCACTCTTTGATAGCCAGACCCGAAGCAAATATTCACCTCTTTTTTTATTACCAAATATTTTATATATTAATTAAATATTACAAATAAAAGCTTTGAAGCAAATATTTACTCCAACCCGGAATCGAACCCGGGACTTTACGCGCAACAAACCAATCGCTAACCGTTCGTTCACGCCTGTCGTCAAAATAATTAAACATGTATATTTTTATACAAACGCATTCTTCCGTAAATTTATACAAAAAAAAATCCGCTCTCATTTTATAATTAGACAATATATATTTTTATAATTATATTAGCACCTAGTATTAACACAGTTTACAATTTAATTTTCCTCATTGTTCCCTACGCCAGTTACAGGCTCTGTAAAGTGACAGGCCGCAAGGGAGCATATTCAATTATAAACTTAACTCCAGGGTGGCCTAGCCATCACCAAGGACTAAGTTTTGTATTAGATATAGGGCACTCTTAGTGTCAGATAAAATCTACTTGCTACGGCACATCGATACCCCTATCAAGATTTGTAAACGCTCACGAAACTGCTTACTCGACTACGAACAATTTTTTTTTTTAATTTTTATTGTGACTCAACATATGACAGCACCCCGCTTGATGTTAAGCCAAAGTGTGGTCCATGAATGAATGTCACTGCTACTACAATTCAATAACTGGATGGAACCGGCAACTTACAAACTGATCCCGAAACGTGACCAAATCACTTCACGGTCTGTATACTGGTACTACCCCGGATCGGCAGACTGGGTACCACTGCCTACCACTCTTAAATAGTATTATAGTATCATACCTTATAGTTCGTTAATTATATTAACTTATAAGAACAAGTACAAACTTATCCCTAAAGATCCAAGATCCATCTTTTGCGATATCCCCATTTTTATAGAATATCAAACATTTACATTATACCAAACAAGTTATATCTAAAAGTGGTATTTAAAATATTTTAATCAAAAATTCAATTTTAAAGCTACTATCTAAAAATCTTTATGTGCTGACAGATACAATTTTTTTTCTAGTAAAATCTAATCTTAACTTAATGAAAATTGTCAATGTAATAAGGAGTACATATTATAAGATTGGTTGGCTCAAAGTTTATATGGTTATTTACCTAGTCTGCTGATCCGGGGTACAACCACTTCCAATTGTACGCTTTACAGGCTGCGGAGTGACTGAGTCGGATTTCGGGATCTGATTGAAAGTGACCGGATTCAACTAGGCCGATATGTAAATGTGACTATTAGCAACTAGTTTTACATTTATGAAGTACTCTCATTTTAACATAATTTTTTAATATGGCTCTTGTCACAATAAAAAATAAAACCTACAGGTAGTTTATATTTATTTAATTAATCACGTTGGAGCTGTTGAAGCTGTGGGATGCGCTAAGTGTTTACCACTTAATATAAAATAATTTTACACTTTGTGTTAATAAATACGATATCAGAGGCGGGAAGCAATTTAAATCCTCTTCAACCCACGCTTATTTAATATTAAAATAAATATAAAACTCCTGCTTGCTTTGCCGGTGATCAGGTAATAAATTTCAATACTTCAATTGAATTTGAAAACTAAATAATTTTCCTAAAACTGATGCTCTTCAGCTCCGTTGGCCCCCTATAGAGATCTCTGGCGAGTGCGGGATTTGACCTAATACTCGTATGTATTTGGAATATATTGGGAACTTGTATATATTCACTTTTGTTGTCATAATAGATTTCGTCTTTCGACAGTCACGTGTCCAAGTTCTACAGGGATGCGATTGCGTCGCTGTGAGATTACTGTTAAGATAACAAAGCTGGTGCTAAGTCCAACATTTATTATATTTTCTTACTTTGTAATTTGTTCTGTCTATCTTGCATTTCTATCTAGCGCGCATTCAACCGAATAAGTGCTTGTCAAAACTTGCTTTAGCGGTTTTTATACTTCGATTGGTATTTACTTCGTAAAGGCAAAGAACGGTTTATTAACTTTATATGAATTTTTAACTCAGAATTTAAAAGCTATTCACTTTGAGTATACTTTTATTTAAGCTTTTGTTGCTAAAAGCTTTTATTTGATTCTTTTCACAAAAATTTAATAAGTTTAACTCATAAATACAACACAGCTAGTGCTTAGGCTCATTATTATGAGTATTCCAACTAAAAAGTTTGGTGCATCTTTTCTTTGTTAAACAATCGACAAACAAACAAAAAAAATTCAAAGAGTGGTAGGCAGTGGTACCCAGTTTGCCGATCCGGGGTAGTACCACCACTTACAAGTATACAGACCGTGAAGTGATTTGGTCACGTTTCGGGATCAGCTTGTAAGTTGCCGGTTCCATCTAGGCCGGCATAGTAGATGTGATTGCTACTCACAGTTATTGAATTGTAGTAGCAGTGACATTCATTCATGGACCACACTTCGGCTTAACATCAAGCGGGGTGCTGTCATATGTCGAGTCACAATAAATAAATAAAACTCGACACTTTAAGTGCGGTCGTCGTACAAAAAACTTAGTACTTTATTAGCTGTTGTTTAAGTGATACGTACGTGCTGGACACTTAATCAGTTTAAGCACTAAATACTAGTCAGATTGATTTTGAGCACGTACCACATTACATGGAAGGCAAACATGTGTGTATAAAGATTTTAGCAGTTCAAACATTCCATGTAAAATAAACGCTCATACAACATAATGCTGTCGGGTACAACTCTTTTAAGTCGAAAACAAATCTCGATATTTTTTATTAAGACATTTGTTCTCAATTCTCAACTCACTTGATGATAAGTAAGATGATATCAATCAATCAAATTGTCACGCCTTCTTCCCACAAAGACAACAGAGCGCCACTTGCCACGATCCTGACACAATGCCCAATATTTGCCAGATGCCAATATTTGCTCTGACCGGGTATCGAACCCGGGACTTTAAGCGCAACCAACCAAACGCTAAACCGTTCGTCCAAGCCTGTCGTCAATAATGATGATGTCGTGTTTTAATATATGTAAGCAGTCAATTATTGTGGCTCAACATTTGACAGCACCTCGCCTGATGTTAGGCTAAAGTGCGGTCCTTGATGAAGGTGACTGCTACTACAGTTTAACAACTGTAAGTAGTTAGCTGTCGGATCAAGATACAACACACGAAACGCGACTAAATCACTTCACGGTCTGTATACTGGTTAGTGGTGGTATCACCCCAGATAGGCTCTGACAACCGGTCAAATATTGAATCTAATAATTGAATATTACAAAACCTAGAAACAAATATTTGCTGCGACCAGTAATTGAACCCGGGACTTTAGGCGTAACGAACTGGTGCGCCATGCCTGTCTCACATCCGCTATGCCTGCTTCGTTGACGGCAGCTTTCATGACCTAGAATTGTTATTTTCAATAATATTGTATTAGCTGACAATTATTTAAATTCAAGTATTTATAAATATCAATCTTTTATTGAGAAGCATATAAAATTAATAGTCAAATCAAATCAAATTGTCACGCCGACAGGGATAGACAGAGACGATGGAGCGCCACTTACCACGATCCTTACATAACTCCCTTGCTTCCTTCACATCCACAATTCTCTTCATACAGGCTCTGTGGTTATGGGCACTAGGCAACCTAGCTTTCTTGAGGATGTCTCCGATTTGGTCGCAAAACACTCTCCTGGGCCTACCTTGTTTAACGCATCCATCCACATGAGATTTATAAATTCCTTTCGTCAATCTACTTTCACTCATCCTTTCCATGTGCCCAAACCATCGAAGCATTCCTTTGTCAATCATTGTCACTACATCTACTTTTAAACCACATCCATCACGCAGAGTGCTATACGAGTATTAACTAGTAAAATATTTTGTGCTATATTTTTATTTATAGTATATTAACTATAAATAAAAATTATCATCTAGAGACGTCGCATCAGATATAGTACTTATATTCTACAATAATAGGCGAGAAGTGACATGCCACAGATACATGTAGAATAAAATAGTATTATATACAAACAAACGGACAGAATTATTTATTGCATACACTGACGATTACAAAACCTGTCGTTCAATTGGTAGCCTTATTACCAAGAACAAAAAAACTATATTACAAGTATAAGATTATAATTACATTTTACAACGCGAGTAACTTGAATAATAAAGATGGACATTAAAGGACGTCATTGGTTAAGCGTATGTTGCGAGTTACAATTTCAACCAATCAAATGCGATTTACTTCGTAAATACGTCACCACAATAGAAGGATTGTCATTAATATTACGTGATGGACGCTTAAGTCTAACAAAAGTGACAACACATTTTTATATGAAGACTAGCTGACCCGGCGAACTTCCGTTCCGCCTTCGACGCCATAAATGAGCAGATTTTTGATTTTATTAAGTTAATTGTTTTATTATATAAAGTTGTCAGGTTGATCTAGCTGACCCGATAGTTATGACTATGAATATTGAATTCGAATTGGTATAATTCATAAAAAGAGTGTTTTTTATTCTAATGCTTTATGGTATACAATATTCTTAGTTTTTTTTATCTTGCGCTAATATAAACAGTTTTGTTGGTATACCGACACGGGAACAGGCGACATATAATTAGCCATGTGTAAAACATGGATTTTCAAGGTTGATGCCGCAAACAGTTAGGGACTGCCCTTGAGATTTATTTATTGTCATTGCAAATGCTAGCCGCACTGGAAATTGCAAACGTTTAAAGTTGAATGGCATGTCATTCGGGATCAAAGGAATCCGTGGAATCAAAACGTCTTCGCCTTTGTACTTTCCTTTCAAAATTGTGGCTTCGATGACGTTGTTCATTAATTTCTTTCCACGTTATATTTGAATGCAGCTCGATAGGGGTTAAACGCAACATTTCTATGTAGTTGATTTCGATTCCATCGATTCCTTTCTACTTCATTCCGCGCTTCGCGTTGCTCGTCATTTTGACTTGCTCTTGTATATCTTTGACTCGCAGCATTGCGAGTTCTGCGACTTAAGTTTGTACGTCTAGCTGCTGGCATTTTTATAAATGAAAATTCATCTGTAAATTAAAATAAAACTATTGTATTCTTCTTTATAACCAAGTAGGTATATACCACTTGTTATATTAGTAACGTGTATGTTAGTCTATCCAAACTTACCAAAATTCCATATTAAATTGAACTTTTAATATTAGGCCTGATGGCTCTAAAGTAACCGTCATGTGAACTAAGAAATTAAGGTTTCTTAGATCCTTTAAATTAATTATTTTAAATGTATTGTTTATCAATAAAATAAGATTGACAGAAGAATCCGTTTTAAACGTCATTTTTTTTTCATCCTCATTGATTATATTTGCAGCACGCATTCAGTCAATTCTATGTCAAATGTCTTAATGGTTACATTAAAAAAGTTTAATAATTTTATATGGTGGTTAAGTAATTTTAAATTTTCTAATTTTCTGCGCAATTTCCTTATTTTTTTCTTTCGTAAGAACCTTCTCCTGATAATAACGAACAGAACAAAAAAAGAATTAACGAAATCGGTCCAGCCGTTCAGGCGTGATGCCGTGACCAAGAGAAATAGGGATTCATTTTTATATATATATAGATTTAAGTATTACCATCACTTTTAAGTGTACAGACGGTGAAGTGACACAGTCGCGTTTCGGGTTAAGCTTAAAAGTTGCCAGTTCTAAAAAAGCCAGCACAGTAGATGCTACTGCGGTGATTTTAATGTATAGCTTGTCTAACTATAAATGACGCGCCCCTCCACTTTATTAGTATTAAATGTGTGAATACAAATATTACTAACTATACTATTATACTTTATCAGCGTGCTGCTCCTTTTGTGTCCAACCAGCAACTGAATAAATTACACTTGCATTTTCGATGTCTTTTATCCATATTTTATATTTGCTCGTTTGCGTAAATGCAGTGGACGGGCGCGTCATTTCGGCCTAGACAGACTATACCAACAATCGCCTCCATTATTGGAGTACTCTAGCCTAATATGGGGTGTTGTCATATGTTGAGGCACAATAATAAAATATTTTAAAAACTTTTGAACCAAGTCCAAAATGCAACTTAGTTGCATCATGGTGTCTGTATAGATTTAATATTTGTATGTATTTGAATGTTGTGTATATTTGTAATTGGTTGCATATTAGAAAAAGAACATAATTATGCTATCCCTATCAATGTAAAATGTGTTAACTGTAAATATGCCTCATAAATAAATAAATAAATAAGTGGCGGTACTACCTTGTATCAGCAGACTGGGCAAAAGACAACCAACAGTGTGCCTACCACACTTTAAAAGCAAGCGAGTATCGTATATGACCTTGTGAGAAAAATATGTTTATATTATAGACAAAATAATTTACATATAACTTTAAAATTATATTTATGAACTATAAGTAGATTATACATCTCAGATTATATTATATATATAAATATATATAAATTAGGTTTATAACACAGTCATAACAAAGGAGGTGGTTCTCAATTCGACTGTACTTGCTTTTTTGTATTAATAACTCGATTAGCAGCCCGAGCTCTGCTAGAGGTATTAGCTAAATTGGACTTTCGTTTGCATCATAGAATAACAAAAATAAAATGAATCGAAAAAACAGATTGAGATTTATTATCATAAAAAAAAACTTTAATAAGCACCTACGTAGTAAAAATGATGCGCTCACCGCACGGCGATGTGTTTAAGTCACGTTTAAATGGAAAAAAAGAAACTAAGAAATTAAATTATTAATACTTATTTACAACCAATGCATAAAAAGAGTAAAAATGTAATTTTCTGCAGCGCAAATTTCTCTAAACGCATGCGACCGACAATGACGTCTGCCCTCGCGTGTCTGCCCGTTCGGGTAGGCATAGTTAGATTCGTGCGCTTCCCCACCACACGACAGCACCGTCGCCTGCCGCCACACTTCGGCGAATGTGCGCGACGACGACCGACGACTGTCGGCAGCGGCCGCGATGCAGAGTATTAGTTAAGAGGAACTTTAACTTAAAAAGCCAATTTATTTTTAACTTGATACACCCAACACTTCTAAATATCATGTTTCTAGGTTCAGTGATTAAGATTTTGTATATCTTTTTTTTGCAATAAAAGGTAGCCTATGTTCTTTCTCAGGGTTGTGTGCTAAATTTCAGATTGTCTGTGCTAAATTTCATCAAAATCGGTTGAGAGGTTTAAGCGGCAAAGCGTAACAGACAGACACACTTTCGCATTTATATATTTATAGTAGGGAAGTAGGGATATACGAGTATATCAGATTATATTATATATCTTAAAAACAAATTCTACGTATTGACGCTTATTATTTAAAACCTAATAACAATACGGTAATATATTGGCGCCATGTCAATGCCGATTAGCTACGAAGCTCTGATATCAACACTAAAATGAACACCCAAAAGTAAATAAAGTGTTTTACTTTATTTAACGTTACTTTTTTAAACATCTCGTTCATTACTATGATAAATTGACAAGTGAAATACTTTGACAACTCACATTTTCTCTCCATCTTCATCCTAATAACACGTGAAAAAGCGACTTCTAGCCGATATAAAACAGACTACTGAGGCAACCGTAAACTCACTTTTTCAGCAATTTTTATTATTATACATTTCTATACTAAGCTACTAAAGTGCTTGTGTCATAGAAACAGGACAACCAAATTACATATATCAAAGATACATTGGTACCGATGAGTAGTTTCGAACCCGTGCACTCAGCTTGCTTAACCATTGCATTGCTACTACACGACGGTCGCTTTAAATAAATTAGTAAATCAAATTGTCACGCCTATTTCCCACAGGAATAGATAGAGACAATAGAACGCCACTTGCCACGATCCTTATAATATCAGCTTATAGGCCGGCATAGTGGATGTGATTGCTACTCACAGTTATTGAATTGTAGTAGCAGTGTCATCCATTCATGGACCACACTCCAGCTTAACATCAAGCGGAGTGCTGTCATATGTCGAGTCACAAAGAGTTAAGCCCGCCATATAAGGGTTGAAATAACAAGCTGAAAACCGCCCCTTGTGTCCCCTTGAACGTGGGCGGGCGGTGGGCCCACATATTCGCCGGTTATATTGTAAACAGTAGGTAGCAATGATTCAATGTGATTGTGGCTCACGGCGTGATTGTTAACGTTTCGCACACTTGAATTATTAATTTGTAGTTATTTGTGAAATTATGATTGTAACAACTTAAATTTCGGTTTGGTTTTGTTTGTAAATACGAACTTATCTTACGGCAACCCTTACTAAATTTCACCAAGTGTAAGTTTGGAGTGAAATTGTGTAAAAATATAAAGCAGTGTGGTGTTTCATTTAGTTTAAAACAAAAGTGTTGGCATATCAAATTATATCTTCTAAATTTTCAGTTACATTTTATTATTATTTCAATAATTTAAATAAAACAACGACTGATATATAGAAAATATAATGAAATAATTATTATTGAGGTAGGTAGTAATTAATAATAATATTTACTTATTAATATTTGGATATGTACTTACTCAGCTATTAATATCGTATTATCAAAATTCAACAGGTTTTTTTCAAATATCATATATTTGATTTGAGGTAAAATGTCTTTAATAAAGACCCAAAATCTTGTTTAAATTATAAATATCGCCATTTTATATCAATCAATCAAATTGTCACGTCTTTTTCCCACAGGGATAGGCAGAGACAATGGAGCGCCACTTACCACGCCATTTTATATTGCCTTATAAATATATGTAGTAATAAAATTGACAAGTGACTAGTGACAAGAATTAGAATTACGAGTATCGCTCTCTAGCTTAACCTAGATATATCGGAAAAGATTGTATTTGAAATGAAATTTAAAATCACTCACGCCTTACTCCCGGGGGTAATGTAGTGGCAGAACTACTATACATATTTCGATTTATTATATAATAACTATTCCGAATATTTACATTAGAGGATAAGGGATAATAATACTATATTGGCAGGCATTCTGCCGATCCGTGGTAGTACCACCACTTACTATACAGACCATGAAGTGACTTAGTCGCGTTTCGGGATCAGCTTGTAAGTTGCCGGTTCCAACTAGGTTCCGGCATAGTGAATGCAATTGCTATGTAACTGTAGTAGCATTCGCCTCTATTCTTGGACCGCACTTCAGCTCAAAATCAGGTGGGGTTGCTGTCATATTCAACAATTAATTTTTAATTACAATCCCAATTGCGGATTAAGGATAGGATAAATTAGATTAGTTACGATTTCCAAGTATCTACTTGTTTTGATTTGATCCGTTTCTATGAAATAGAGTTCGGTTTTATAGAAACGGAAATTAATCAATATTAAATTGAAATCAATATATATAAATAAATAAATAAATAAAATATTGCGAAATTAATTAATATTAAATTAAAATATATTATGACTTTAAAGTAAATATAAAATATACTTAATAAAGTAAATGAAAATAGGATTAATTTAATAATAAGATTAAATATTAGAAATATATGTTATTAAACATTTAAAGTAAATTGACTTAGTTTCAGGATAAGCTTGTAAGTTGTTGGTTCCAACTAGGCTGGCATAGTAGACGTGACTGTTACTGTTATTAAACTGTAGTAGCGGTCATCTCCATCCATGGACCACACTCCAGCTTAACACCAGGCGGCTCTTTAGCTTATATCTTAGCATAGCTTAACTCCAACATATTTTTTTAAATTTGAGGATACAACATGTTGTAATAAGTAAATATAATATCATATTATTATAATATATTATAATAATATAAAATATTATCAGGCATTTCGTGAAATTAATAATTCAGAAAAAAAAGGCAGTCAGAAATTACCTGTTTACCTGACTACTTGTTGATTGAAGAAGCCTTTGGCGTGCAGCCAAGCATTTAGAGAGGTGCCCTTTAACTTCGAGTTAATGTACTTCACAAAAAAATATATTAATAGAAATTTTATTTATTTCTGTTAGCCTTTAGAAAGATACATTTGTTGAAATATTAATATTTTTGTCAAATATAAATTTGATTTCATTTACTATACCTAACAACTTTTCAAGTGAAAAGGAAACCTTATAACATAATAATAAGGTATATAATTGTTGAACTGTACAATACGGGGTAGTTTATTTTAAATAAATAAGACTGACAACTCAAGAGATTTATAAATCTATTTTGCAAATTATTCATTAGTTAATAATTAACTTATCTACTTAAAGATTTTAGGGTTACTGAAGGTACCCTAAAAGTACCCTAAAGTAACTGTGGCAGCAATCATCTCACCTCTTTTATTGTGACACGACATCTGCCTTGACCACGATGGTCCTAGAATACTGACGACTATGTACCTAGTGGCAAGTGGCGCTCCATTTTCTCTGCCTATCCTTGTGCGTAAAAGTCGTTACAATTAGTTTTTTTTATTGTGACACTACATTTGATCTCGAATCGCTTGATGATAAGCAAGAGGAGGTCCAAGAGTGACGGCGACTAAAAAACCGAGTTAGTCACTATGTCACTATGTTGGCCAAAGAGCTTGATTGATGGTTACATCAGGTGGCGGCTATATACGATGTTCGGTCGTTGGGTAAAGATATCGCCATAAAAAATAAACTATCTGTACCAATCGGAGAACTGAATTAATTCGAATGGTTACCACAGGGCCTATATGACAACGAAATTTGTGGATGTCATGGAAGAGAGAGAGTTGTGTCAGGATCATGGAAAGTAGCGTCTTGTTTATCCGTTCGTTTAATATTGTCTTGTATATTATAAAATAATAAGGTCTATTTAGGTATTAAAAATGTAATTTACAAATAAATACGATAATTAAAAATAAGTTTTTCAAATTTGAAATTTATGAGGGACGATAGCAATTTTGCTTCGGAATTTAAAGCTTTAGTAAAAATATATTAGTAAAAGCCTTTATGGATAGAAAATTGAATCGCGTTCAATTCAGAAACGGCGTGTTCAGTTGTAGATCAAGTTATTATGATGCAATCATGTTTGCGGGGAAAAATATTGCTTTTTATTAAAGCACCTCCTTCAATCACGGCGTGCTGGAATCATTTAAATAGATTTTCTATAATTTAAACTTCAAATAGCTTTTTTTATTTGTGTAAGAATTGAATTAGGTAAATGTTTTGCCATTGTCTCTGCCTATCCCTGTGGGAAAAAGGCGTGACAGTTTGAAAGATTGATTAATAATTTAAATGTTAACATTATAATATGCTAATGGGCTTTGTGTTAGTGGTATAAAGTGCAGAAGGGGAGGGGAGGAGGGATATAAAAGAAAATATAGCTTCCCCATATCGCAGCTAGTACTAAAGTTCTATAACTTCTTTGGCAACTACAACATTTATTTTATTAGACATAAATGAAGTATTTATTTTGTGTAGGTTACAGTCTTTCGGCAGTAATCTACAAAGATCTTACTCAGAAAATATCTTTAAATATTCTATTCATTTTATGCATTATACAGACTTAACATTCTAAAAAAAGCATATTTTTCCTTTGATGCATAGCTTACTCGCATTTCACAGGATTTACTTTTTTATACTAAATTCTATATTGCCATAAAATACTTGAAATTCTGTACGGATGGTACGTAGACGTTTTTAATAACGGAAAGGAGCCGTGTACAAGGAAAGGGACCAATACAAGTTTATTTAATAAAAGGGATATTCAACATAAATTTACTCGTGTATGTGGATTTTTCGTATTTTATTAGTGTGCTTTGTAAAGACGATTGCTATGCGACGCGACGCGATATTACACTGACACATGGGGACTCTCGCTAGTTCGCTCTCACCGGTAGAGAAAGTTCAATGTTCAGGTTGCATTTGTCGCATTCTGTCGCGGTTTTTCGCTCACGCAAGACATCGTCTTAGTAGTTGTCATTTTAATGGACTGTGTTTCTGATGATTAAGAATAAGCTTAGGCTTCCATCAAGTTATTGTTAACCTACGATTGAAGAGCGTGTTCAACTTTCAACACCATTACAATCTATGTCGAACTATTTATTATACTGGCTAAATAATTGTCTTCTTTTCATATTTAGTTCCACGTCTAGGGAATTGTAAATTAAAGGAAATTGATTTAGATAATATTTTAGATTTTTATGCTGTTTACTACTTACATTTAGTAATGAACCTTGTCAATTTTCATTCATTCATCCTTGATCAAACTAAAGCAACATATTAACCAAAAGATAATTGATTAGTAAATATTAGTGAAGTAATAAAAAAAAAATATCACTTTAAAGGTTTCAAGATGTGTTTACAACTATGCTAGAATAAAATTGTGCTCTTTTTGTCGTATAGTGGGTGTCAAAGGACCAAGCATTTTAAACGCGATTTACGTTCTACTGGACTTTATATAATATATATACCTAAGACCTAAGATAAACATATACAAGCAGTAGAATATGTTCTATAAACATATTATAAGGTGTCCTATCTTACGTTACTCGTGTGAAAAGCTTTCCTCGTCTTCACACGTCTGACGACGGGTGACAATGGGATTTAAAAATCCTATTCTATAAATACTATTTATGTTCAAAGAAAAGTATCGTATTATATTTATTTTAAGCTTCTAGGAGTATATAGTAAATATTAAAGAGTGGTAGGCAGACAGTTGGTGGACATTTACCCAGTCTGCTGATCAGTTGTGCACCATCAAGTGTACAGACCGCATGACTCAGTCACTAGGCCGGTATAGCGGTTGTGACTGCTACTTGCAGTTATTTAACTATAGTAGCTGTTGCATTTATTTATGGACCGTATTCCAGCTTAACATCGGGCGGGGTGTTGTATGTCGTAATAGACCCCGTATGTCATAAAGTAAATGTAAAACTGAAATAACTTTGCAATGCAAACAAGCTTAAACTTAACACCGGTCTAAAGTTCACAGTTTACTTTGTATCAAAACCGAGTAAACTTATCGTTTACTAAACTAATGGGAATACCATTATCCATTGACATGTTCGTTTAATGGAAAATGGTAATTTTATTTCGATGTTATTAGTATATAATCCCCTTCACACGCTTACCTCTTCGTGTATCTAACCACGAATTGGTTTATTATTAGGATATTTTTTTAGATTTGTGTAAATCTATGAATACCTACTAAATTAATAGTATACGCAGGGAAGAATTCCCTTTCATCCACAATTCTTTACACATAATCTCTACTAGTATGAGCACTAGGCAACCCAGCTATCTTGAGGATGTCTCTGATTTGTATCCCTTTACGCCTCTTCGCGGCTTGCGGTATGTTACGATATGAATAAAAGTGATCATTTTGAGCATACGCTTATTATACTCCACCTAAACTTAGCAATTGTACTATATTGTGCCTTGTTGTGGTTTAAATTACAAGGATCTTGTCGAGCGGGTTTCATCTTAATCTTGGCACCTTGAACTGAACAAGATGCTTTGGAGTACAAAGTTCGGAGTGTTTCTAAATGTTAAGTGGTTTTTATTGAGCGATAATATCGGATGTGACTTGTGTTCGAAGCCTTTTATCTAATGAATTAGCCGCCTCCACTCATAGACCGCACGTCAACTTACCATCAAGCGAAGTGTGGTCACCACATACATAATTTCATGACAAGCATGAATTTAAAAAATATTTAAAATGTTATATAGTACCTGCAAAGAATAAGGTCTAACTGTTTTTTTTTAAGAAAAGAAAAGAGTTTTGCATGCAACATTTTTATCAATAAAAAGTAAATAATTTATAATGCAACTCGGTCGCGTTTCGAGATCAGCTTAAAAGTTGCCGGTTTTAACTACAATCCACGATCGGCACAGTGAATGCGACTACTATTTGCAGTTATATAATTGAAGTAGTAGTCGCCTCAATTATTGGACCACGGGATGCTGTCATAAATTGTAACACGTCGTGGTCAAATCAACACAAAATAAAATATAAAAATCTTTTGGTGTGTGTTTATAAAACATGTAAACCTTTATCCAGGAGAAAGAAAAATAATTATATAATCGAGGAATTGACGTTTTGTGACCTCCACTGGTCAAATGGTCTAACCATTTAATTATTCTTAAAATCTTTTACCTTTGGCATAACGGCAAAACCTTGTTTTTTATAAGACGCAACTCGATTTACCTGATGGTAAGCAAGAAGTAAAAGAGCACCTTTGACTGAAGTAAATGCTGAAGTTTACTGTTGCCTCAGTTGTCGTCACTAGATCTAAAGTTATAGATCCCACATGGTCTCGTAAACAATCTACTTGTTGATTTTAGGTTTAATATCGATTGCCGATTTGGTTTACCGAATCGACAGTCGAACTAAACGATTCGGCGCGCCCTATCCTGGTTTCAACAGTCAATTATATTTTTTCTATTCATTTAGCCATCACAACGACAGCGACTGATGGACCAGTTAAAAAAATGATGCACTATGGTAATCGGTTTGCAGTGGAGCTAAGTTATAAAAGTTAGAAAGTCATTTCAGCAAAGTACTATTCAGAAAGTATGTAAAAAACATTTTACTGGTATTAATTATAATTAATTCTTAAATGAAACAAAAATGTTATAGATAAAAAAAAACAATATATTCAAATCATCTAAAGTATAGAAAACTTAGATATTGGCCTTTAGTTACACAGCAGTGTCGAGTTTTAACATCTTCTGGACAGTGAATACAAATTTCTTGGCATTAAATATTTGTTACGTCCAGTTAACCTAAATCATCTTTCATCACTTGTATATAATATTTTAATGATCTTGGGCCTGTGCATATTTCATAAGGAAATTTAACCGACATTATTTTGTTTTTTAAAGTCGTCATAGGTATCGTATATCATAGGTACCGGTATATAATTTATCGTCGGTATAATCCACATGTAAATTTTGATGTTTCAACGCTGATGTTTTAACGAGAATGTTGGCTGTCTAAAGTCATAGCCTGAGATAAAAGAAAGATTCGCTTCATGTGTGATTTTTATAGTAGATTCCACCGATTGTACTCAAATTTCATGGTTTATAATACTGATGTGTGCATAGATTCCTGCCATTTGGTGAAGAGAATATATCATTGATTGGATTTCTTCCTGTATAATCTATTTGGGATTTTTTAGGTTGTATTTCTAAGCCCAATTTGGGTCCTATTTTTCCAATCAATTGTATAATAGATATAACTTCATTAGCAGATAGTCCTGGGAAACTTTCATACTTAGTTTGAGTTTTAAATCTATTTAAATCATTTGCATGTATAGGTTCACAGGCTACAGGCGATCTTTGGTCATTTACATATTTGCTCATGGGTGTTTTTGTAGAATAAGTCGCATCAATTCCGGACTGTGGATTATTTATATTAGGCCAATCATTAAGGTAGTGTTTACCAAATCTTTTATAACTATCATTTGGCTCATAACGTATTCCAGGATCGATTAATTGGTTTAAATTTGGTTCACCACGAAAAAGCTTTTGTTGTGATAAGTTATTTCGTTGTGAGTTTGACTGGTTTTCAGGTGTATTAAAAGTTCTTTGGTCATAATTATCTATGTTATAGTTTGCAGATTCTAGTGTATAACATTCTTGATCACCCGCCTGGTAGTTATTGAAATAAGACGAGTCTAGATTGCAATTGTTATAATTACCAGATCCATGACGTATTCCAGTAAAATTCGGTGAATTTGATCTATTTGTGCATTGTAGTTTTTGGAATTGATTTTGATATGATAAGTACTTTCTTTCTTTCGCTAGATATTGATTGGCCGAATATCTACAGGGAATCGTGTTCTTTCTTTCACCTATTTTAATGGGCGACACGCCCATGCCGTCTATTAACGGTTTTGTAATACGTAATTGTTTAGAACCGTGAACACAATTACTTTTACCCATTGTTTGGGTTTGTATGTTTTTTTGAGAAATGTGTGATAGGTCTTTCAAAGTTTTTCTATCAACATGCCCTTGAGGTTGTATATAGGAATAACTAGATGGATTGCCATTTCTAAAAGATTCGTATCTCCTTGAAGACTTTTTTCTCCTAGTTTTAATTTTATGAATACTAACAGGTTTATTTTTATTTAAAAACGCTAACATGTCACTTTCACCTTCTAAATATAAATATCTATGCCTAAAAACTTCATTTGCAATAAATAGTGCTTGAAAGTGTTTATCTTTTTGCAGTTCCCTAACTTTAGGTAAGCAATCGATTAACATTTCAACCTCTTTACATATTAAATCTTGAAAAAGTCTTGCATCGTCTATTATTCCAGGTACTCTAGAATACTCAAATGCCTTAAAGTGAATTTTTTGTATCATTTCTGATTTCAACCGAGGGACCTTATATTTAGGTATTAAATTATCCACAAAAGAAAAAATACTATTAACCCAATTATTTAAAATATTTAAATATTTATCACCACTTGAAGTTTTCTTGAAACAATATTTATTTTCGATAATTTTTTCAACTAGATATTCTGCCATAGGAACTTTTACTGTTTCTAGATTTGGGTTCTTTGGCAAGTCATCTAGTATTATTTTAATCTGTTCGTACATTTTTTTTCTTAATAAAGTATCATTATTAAAAATTTCCTCATCTCTAGCGAGGTCGTTAATTTTGTTTAAAATATATAACATTAGTTCTAACTTTAAAGCTTGTTTTTTTTTAATCTCCTTTTCAGTATTACCAGTCGGTAATGGCAAATTATCACACCAGTCATCAATTTCATGTGTTAATTTGTGATAATTCTCTTCGGTTTGGTCTGGGTACATGTCAATATTTTTTGCATGAGAACCCAAAGGTGATTTTGATTTTTGCAAAATATTACTTTTGTTTGACTTATTTATATTATTTCCTAATGTCTCAATTACATTAATTAAGTTCCCAACTTCCAGAGGTAGATAATTGGTATGATATTGGGTTTTACGTATTTTATTTAGTAACTTTAATATTCGATTTTCTAAATATTCGTTTTCTGATCCTTCAGGAATTGCTATGTTTAGGTGTTTGTTTTTATATTTTTGTCTTTCATTTATCTCTACAGCTAGTTTTTTAACTGCATCGTTTTGCATTTGTAGCGATTTTGAATCAATTCCCATTTCATTTAGCCAATGAATAATTTCATTTTCTACGTCTTGTAAAAATACCTTTTCATCATTCTCATTTTGCTTATTACTGTTAAAGTTAGGGTGTGATAATTGATGATCATTTTTAATATAACTAGGTGATTCTAATTTAGTTTTGTTGGTGATATTTTTTGTACTTGGAAAATTACGTCGGATTTTTAATTGATTCATTAACAAACCTACGATTTTTGTTTTATAATCTTTACTTCGACTTAAATTATTATCAAGCCATGTATTAATTTGTGCAAGAGCTACTGAATCACATTTTTCTTTACTCTTCTCATGTTTTTCAGAATAGGCCAAATTCCTAGCTAATTCGTCTATTGCTTTATTATCTTTAAGTCTAATTGACAAAATTTTCAACCAACTTTTTATTAAATCCTTCATGTTATTAACACTAGTCTCTTGTGATAGATCTAAAGATATTTCATGTGCTCTATTAGAAATGGTATTTCCTATTTTGTTTGCGTCGTTAGAGTTAATGTTAGGTATATCATGTTGTAATAAGTTAGAAATATTACGAACTTCTTCGTCACCACATTTTATATCTTCAAGTGTATCATTAAGAATTTTAACAATTTTATTAGCAGTTTTATTAAGTTTATTTTTATCCTTGGTAACATGAGCACTTTTTATTATCTTGACTATTTCATCTTTAAGCATTTCTTTGCTGATTACTTCGATAGGTCCTTCTTCATTTAAAATTAAATTACTTATTTGATCACATAAAGAAAATGCATATTGCGTTAGTGTTTCATTATCTTCATATTCCGATAATACAGAAATTGATTTTAATATATTGAAAGTTTTCTCCCGTAAGATTTCTTTGTGCAATTTTTTGTTTTTTGATGGCTTAATCGCAAAAGGTGTTAAATGATCTGCAAGTACTTTTATCAATTCCTTTTTAAAAAAATCGTTGATATAGTCGGGCAGATTGTCGACCCATTTTTTTATTATCCTATTACATTCTTCTTGTTGAGCTGTAATTAAATATTGAATATTAGTTATAAATATATGAATTGTACTAGCAAAGTTATGACGATGGTTGTAAAACAAGTTACTGTTTTCATCGTTTTCGTTTGTTAACGCTAGAGTAATATGTTTTTTCTTTTATTATTTTTAAAATGGAGCGAACTTGCGTTAAGCGACAGATATAAGCCCGGTTGCAGTCGACTGATGTGCACGTGTTTATAATTTGTACTGTAATAATATTAGCATTCAAACGTGCCTGTATCATAGAAACTTATGTGTATTCAAAGGTAATTTGTGTCTAGCTAGAAAAAAAGTAGTAGAGTTATTGACCGTAATGGTAATACTGTTTATAATTGGATATTCATAAGATGACATTCAAATACCACTCTAAGTACACTTATTTTTGTAGTTTTGACATTTAAAGAAGACAAATACTTCTGACAGACCAGTTGATTACTAATCTATATTACTCCGACCTACTTACTCGTCGATATTCCTCCAACCTACACGTATCCTTTTAACATACATTTCTTCCAACTGCTGGCTCTTCATCGTATATTGCCAGGTTAATACCATTATGCAACACTTAAGTAATCCGGTCCTGCGACCCACTAATAGTTTGGCCTAATAAATTACCTAATAAACATGTAGGTAAAAGCCACAAGAATACTTATCAACACTATGGGGGTTTGTTTCACAATAAATATTTTAATTCATAAAACTTTACCCAAAATTTCTTTAGGATTAGTAATATCGTTCAATTCTTGACTATACATTGGATGACTCTTTAAGGGGCAACCCTGTAAATATATATATATTTAAAATAAATGAAAATTAAGCTTTTACATAGATATTTACTTTATATAATTAAAACAAACCGTTTTATCGTGTCTTGAACTAGCTGATTTCGCACGATCATAACAAGTTTCCGCATCTGTGAATTGGGTTTATATATAAGTTTGTATGTGTATGTATATATGTAGTTATATATGTAGTTTGTTAATCAGTGAATATAAATAAAGTTATAATAATTACATTTTGCCTGCTTCTACCTTAGATAAATAAATAAAGCATACAACCTATCAAAACTATTAAACCAAAATCAATTCTAGTTTGAAATTATTTTTAATGTGATGTGACATCTAATGGACTTGCCTAATGATAAGCAATGGTTCCAAGTGCATCGAAGACTGAGGGAACCGACTCAATTTCCGACTCAGTCAACAGAGGCGTTTCTCACGCATGGCTGACGTACCACGCCTCTAAAGGATGGGAGAAGATATGGGCCGTTCTTCCTCTATGTTCTGTTTAGTTCGTCTGTAGATAAGTACCTTATTGCCCAAATTACCAAAGGCAGATTTAATGCACCAGAGATATTCTCTTCTAGTAAACCTCAGGACACTTTGATATAAAAGGGGGTATTTGGGATATAAAAGAAAGGTAAGTGCAATTAATTATAATAAGATTACTTTACTTTATATTTATATACTATTATTTGTAATAGACTACATGCAATAACATATTAAAATAAATGGCAGTATAGTGACGGTGATTGAGACAACCGTGAACTGAGTCGTTTTTTTCAGTCGTTGGCACTCTTGACCCTTTCCTTGCTTACCATAAGGCAAGTCGAGGTCAGATGTCAAGTCACAATAGAAAAAAATACTTTTGTTATACTAAATACAAATATTTCAAACTATTTATTATCTAAAATATCTTGTGGACATGATTCAATCACATCGCATACGAAGTAACTATATACATACCTTGAATTCCAGAATGTGCACACTGCGAAAAATAGATACATTATTGACCTCTAGGATGCGAATTGTGAATGGAATGTAGCGCTGGCTTGGGCATATTGCAAGCGTGGGTGAATTGAATATTTATATATTATATATTATAGTCCGTATTGGCCTATAACCACAGAGCTCGCGGGAAAAGAATTATACTCTTTGTAACTCGGCACAATGTCAGGGTTGTCGATGGAGATGTTGGATGAATGTACTTCAGCTCCCAATCTCCAGCGTTCGTAAGGAAGGAGGCCACTGTGGGCTTTTAGCCGGTACGAGTCCGGCATAATCCTGGTTACTACCCCGAGAAACCAGAAATATCCATGAGGATTTCCCCACGAAAAATAGGGTTGTCGATAGTGGTCGATAGTCAATGATGGAATTTGATAGCAATTGTTTGTTTATTTGCCCTTTTTCAGTTTAAAAATAAATATTGTTTGCTTACCGGAATACATTTCCGTCTATGTCTTACTCTAGGCCTTGTGCTCATCCTAGGTTGAAGCGTGCAAGGGCGATTCGTACAACTCTGACAAATACAGTACAGTATTACTTCATTTTTTGTTAGTTTTTTTTTAGTTACATTATACAGGATGTTACAGAATAAGCCGTAAAAATTCTAATAATTTATTAAGCCAAAAATATTGCCACCCCTAGTATCTGTCATGTAGGCAGATTATTATTACAGAGAGATAATAATAATTTTACTTCCTTATTATCGCTAATAATTTTACTCTAACCAGTTTTTTTGTTCACAAACGTTTGCTATCTCAACCATCCTAATATGCACAAAGTACTGGCTTCAAAATAAAAATAAAAAACAATAAATATCCTGTCAAATTCAAATCATCTTAGCAAAAGTTTTGAAATTTAATCATTTTCCAACTATTATGTTCTAAAAATGGTATTGTATGTATTCTATATGTATTTTAACTCAAAATATTATGATATGACCATGTGCATAGACCATAAAGATGTGAACCTAAGTCGTGCTCGCGAACGGCAACGATTTATCGATGGTAGACCACCCGCTGAACAGCGACGACTACCTTCGTATCAGTGCTTTCTCGACATGTTAATACGCTTCCATTCCACTGGC
Source organism: Tinea trinotella (assembly GCA_905220615.1). NCBI lineage: Eukaryota > Metazoa > Arthropoda > Insecta > Lepidoptera > Tineidae > Tinea > Tinea trinotella. The sequence continues at coordinate 19,911,364 of HG992305.1, forward strand.
TTCATTCATCGATCGACTGGAAGTGGACGACCCAGTACTGCCGATCACTGGCAGGCTGAACTGCAGTACAAGGCGAGCCGCAGCAAGATAAAGATTTTTTCGTGACAATTGTGACTTCGTATTGGTCCAAATATTGTTAATTCACTCGGTGTGAGTGATCGTTTTAGAATTCTAATTAATATAAGGCAATACATTATTTGCTGTCATCGGTATCTGAGCATCTATCAACTAGGCTTAGACTTTTTAAGTAGGCCATCCTGTAAACCCGTGAGTTAGAAGTGCAGATAGGGTGCATGATTATGATTTTATCACGTGACATTGAAATCTCACAAAATCTAATTTAAAAGAATAATTATTCAATTTGAAGAATAAAAAAAGTATTTTAACAAATTGCAGGAGTTATATAAATTTAACAATTATTTTAAATTTAAAAAAAATAATTTATAATTTAATACAGTCTAGATAGTTTGGTAGAGGTTATATTTTAAATAATTATATACAAGGTCCCTTGGCTATGGCACACGGATTTAGGATGCAAAGTTAAAGATAAGATCCTTATGAAGAGATTGATTATAGTATAAATAATTAAACAAGTTCCTTGTAGACAGGTAATTAATAATTAACCAAAATGATTATAATTTTTAAAAGTCTAATCGATTGATGGCTAAGCCGAGCAATGTTTAGAAAATCTTTAAAACAGTTTTACATTATTTTATTATTATTATTAATTTAATTATTTAAAATTTAATAGATGGAATAAAATATTTGATATTTGATCAAATATTTGATCAGTGGGATACACTGAGTACACAATAATGAACTTACAGCATTTACTACCATACAATCGTATCCATCCTTTAATATTTCTTTAATTTTTTCTCGCACATTCGTTGCCATGTTACACATATATTTATCATTCATAGCTTGGCTTGTATCATTATTTTCTATCACTCTATTTTTGTTGTTAACATTTCCTTCTATATTAGCTTTATATTCTCGTGTAGTATTCTGTACATTGTTATGTGTATTATTATGTATGGATTTTGTATGATTCTGCACATTTTGTACTTCTTCGGGAGATTCATTTATTTTAAGTGACATTTGTGGACTTGGGCTTCTATTATTGACTAAAATATATTTAATTTTTATTTATAGAATTTACATTTGTATGAATTAAAATAAAAACCAATTCTGTCGGGCCTCATTTCCCACAAGGATAAGCAGAGTCAATTAGCCGTTCCCAATTCTGTGTTATAATTAACATATTCATATCTATCAGAGTCTAATTAATAAATCTTTTAATACTTAATTTAATAATATTTCTCCTCAAATCACTATGGTTAAAATTCCCAAAAGTCGTTATTTACGAGTAAGTGCCACTAAAATTATTTAACATTAAGTCATCTAGATTTATGAAGGGCAATCCAACTTAACATCAGGTGGGGTGCTGCCATATGTTAAGTTCCAATAAAAAAATATGTTAAATAGCAAAATGACAAACCTTGTAAATGATTAATTAATTTACTATGTTTTAGATTAAATATTTTTTCCAAAAATTCTGTAGCCCTTTGAGGCGATGTTGAGATTTGCTGATATTTTCTTAAGGAGTTTGCGAATTCATTAGTATCTCTTGTTACTCGCGTGTTGTGTAATGTGGCTATAATATAATATTTGATTTAGTTACAAAATATTATTGATGTTGAATGGTAACTAATAAATTTAGCTACCATTCAACAATATGTTCTATGTAGTGTATTATAATACTACGAAAAAAAAACTAACATTCGTCATTTTCAAATGTTGTTGGACTTGGGCTTCGATCACGACTTATACCAATTCTAAAATTTCCATGCACTAAAAAGATGGAAACACAATTAAATAAGAACCAAAGAAAATATATCAAAGGAATATTGGTACTGGCAAGTGAATTTGAACCGGGATCTCTTAGTTTGTAAGACCATTTAACTGCCAATTGACCAACTAGCCCATCATGGTACACATTATCATGGTAAGGTTCAGGGACAAATTTGATCTCTATTTCAACTTTTGATGGCTAATATCGGACTTAGTCGATCGTGTGAAGTAGTAGTAAAATGGTCACGCTTAGATTATATAATTGTTTTTATAATGCAGTCCCCGATTTCAATCTCTCTGATTGTCCCTAGAAAAACCATCATTCTAGGGTCGTCTTCGTTTATACCAATTACCTCTGATTTATCTCTTTTGTAATACTTTTTTATTCACCTGAAAATTCTATTAACAATTTTAAATCGACTTTAGCCGTTAGATTCGACGTAGTTTAAAATGCTAATTTTAAACTACTTACTTCGGGTAGGAGATCGCTTTTGGGGCGGAAACTCAGATACTTCATTGGGAAATTCAGTCGGTGTTATTTTACAATGTGCAACCTGTCAATTAAATAATATTATTACATGTACTCGTATGAAATAACTTCCATAATAAAAACTATAAACTATAATTCTGCCCGATGTAAAACCAAAGAGCAGTATGTTATTGTAGGCAATTGCTACTACAGTTAAATAAGCGCAACAATCGCACCATGCTTGAAATTAGCTGAACCCGAAATGCGACTGGTTTAATAATTTAATAATTAATGCGACCGATCCGGGGTTAGTATCGGCAGACTGGGAAAATCACCACCAACTGTCTCATTATTATTCCAGTTACATATCCCAGAGATGGGTAAAATCTGTTCTCCGAAGAAATCTGAGATCTATAAAGCTCTTAACTCTGACTTTATTCAAAATAAACTTTGCTGAGTGTATTCTAAGCAAACACTTCATATTGGTATTTATAGTCGTATTTGTCTTAGCATACGCTAAGCTTGAACTCAGCAAAAACTCGGGCTATAGTTCCGTTTCAAGCAAATTAAATAAAAAGATTTTCATTTCGGGCAATTTCACATCCTAAAAACGAAACACTTTAATTTATTTCTATTGTGTATATAAACGAATACGACCTAAAACAATAAAATAAAAAAATATTATAAGAAATAATATAAAAAATGGATTGTTGAAAAATACGGGACGGGAACACTGTTTGACAGCCGCCCGGTGGTGTGACAACACGAATAATTTAAATAGTTGTTTCTGCAATAGTCTAGTACTGTGTCTAGTTAAATACATCTTGTTTTATTCGGTTAATACCCAGAGTTTCTGGTAATTCGCCGTGTACTTGTAGACTTACGATTTGCTTAGCCAATGCTAAGACAAAATCAAAGTCACGACAATGGGTTTCAATTTTGACTTATACCGTGAGCAAAGCTTTATAGATCTCAACCAAATTATTCAAGCTTGTATGATAAGGAATGTACAAACGATGGAAACAAAAGTTATGCCAGAATTGTGGTTCATTGTGCCTATTCCTATAAAAATATTTTTATTTGTAATAATATTTTCAAATCGAAGACATCCTCAAGAAAGCTAGGTTGCCTAGTGCCTATATGAAGAGAATTGTGAGTGTGAAGGAAGCGAGGAAGTTGTGTCAGGATCGTGGCAAGTGACGCTCATGTGGGACAAAAGCGTGACAATTTGATTGATTAATATTTTAAAACATACCTGATAACTGCTGGCAAATCTATTGTCTTGCGTGCCAGTATCACAAAGTGTTTTATGTTGAGCTTGTGCGTTTTTATTATACGACGTGTAAGCATCCGTTTTTAGATTTTTTGGTGGAAGCATCCGCTCGAGAATTGGACGAGTACAAGAGGTTCCATCTAGTTGAATATAAATATAACACATATATTTTTAATAGGATTGAAACCAAACTTATAATTTAGCATATTTACTATTATAGTATGAATTTTATACTATATATTATTATAGTATGTTTTTCATTTAGACAATCCTAAGTACAGTCCTCGTCTATCCTACAATCTTACAGTTTAATCGTAGGATCTATATGCTAATTTTAAAATACTTACTTTGGGTAGGAGATCGCTTTTGGGGCGGAAACTCAGATACTTCTTTGGGAAATTTGGTCGGTGTTACTTTAGAATGTGCAACCTGTCAAATATATATTATTACATGTACTCGTATGAAATAACTATCTGAATAAAAAAAACTATAAACTATAATTCTGCCCGATGTAAAACCGGTGTGCAGTCATTTTTTTTTATTGTGACTCGACATATGACAGCACCCCGCTTGATGTTAAGTTGAAGTGTGGTCCATGAATGAATGTCACTGCTACTACAATTCAATAACTGTGAGTAGCAAACACATCTACTATGCCGGCCTAGATGGAATCGGCAACTTACAAGCTGATTCCGAAACGTGACCAAATCACTTCACGGTCGGTATACTTGTAAGTGGTGGTACTACCTCGGATCGGCAGACTGGGTACCACTGCCTACTCTCTACTACCACTCTTTGATAACCAGACCCGAAGCAAATATCCATATCTTTTTTTTATTAACAAATATTTGCAATATTTAATATCATTAAATATTACAAATAATTAATTTAAGCAATGGCTACTATAGTTGAATAACCGCAACAATCGCATTATGCTTGAAATTTAACCTGAAATTAACCTGAAATGCGACTGGTTTAATAATGGTGTTAGGTACTACCCCGGACCGGCAGACTGGGAAAATCACCACCAACTGTTTTAAAAGTCTCATTTTTATTCCAGTTACATATACCAGAGATGGATAAAATTTGTTCTCCAGAGAAATCTGATTATTCAAGCTTGTATGATAAGGAATGTACAAACGATGGAAACAAAAGTTATGTCAGAATTGTGATTCATTGTGCCTATTCCTATAAATTTATTTTTATTTGTAATAATATTTTCAAATCGAAGATATCCTCAATAAAGCTAGGTTACCTGGTGCCTATAACGTTAGAGCCTATAGAAGAGAATTATGAGTGTGAAGGAAGCGAGGAAGTTGTGTCAGGATCGTAGCAAGTGACGCTCCATTCCTGTAGGAAAAAAGTCATACAATTCGATTGAATAATATTTTTTAACATACCTGATAACTGCTGACAAATCTATTGTCTTGCGTGCCAGTATCACAAAGTGTTTTATGTTGAGCTTGTGCGTTTTTATTATACGACGTGTAAGCATCCGTTTTTAGATTTTTTGGTGGAAGCATTCGCTCGAGACCTGGGCGAGTACAAAACTTTACAATTTATTTACTATTATAGTATGTATTTTTCATTTAGCCAATCCTACAGTAGAATGATCAATATATTTTAAGAATGGTAGGCAGACAGTTTCTGGTCTTTTGCCCAGTATTCCTACCTAGGACCTAGGACTATACCTACCACTTTTCACCACGTTTCACAGACCGTGAAGTGACTCAGTTGAACAGTATAATAGCATTCCTATCAGCTGAATATCAGGCGGGGTACTATCATATGTCGAGTCAAATAATGAATTTTAATATTCTGACAAAAAAACATTTTTTCAATAATAAATGTAATGAAAAAGATTTATACTCTAATCGAGAATTGAACTCTCAGGACTTGCCAAGCAGCATACTAATCGTCACTGTAGTTTAATTTTCCATATGTATAACGGAAGTACCATTTAATTTTACCATTGCCTCGTGAATTTTCTTCCTGAATTCGCAAAGTATAGCTTTTGTTACCCTCTAATAATGTGACAGCTAATTTTGAATCAGGTAGACCACGGACGACACATACCATGTCCCCCGTGGTGGAGTTACACACTGGCATTTAGTCAGAATAAGGCATTTGCTGGAATAATAAACGCATTATCATTTTAAAAATAAACAAAATATGTTCATAACGATGCAAGTGTATAGACGCGTTTTGGGATCAGCTTAAAAGTTGGCAGCATAGTAAATGCGACTACCACTTGCAGTTATTAAACTCTAGTGGCAGTCGCTTTCTGCCGTGGATCGCACTCCAATTTAACTCCAGGTTATGTTGACTTTCAAAATCATATAAATGTGTACACTACTTTAAGATTTATGAGTACATTCAACTAAAGGATTCACCAAAACCGTATTTTTAGGCAACCCAAGTGACGCGGATCTTATAGTTGGAATTTTGATATTAAAAAAGTGCAATCTGCCTAATTTAAAATTAAGGTCTTATTTCAAATTATAAAAGTGTAAAAAAGCTTACCTTAGCAAAACGTAGGTAATGGCACTCGAGTGGATTTATCAGTCTGATTTAAAAAAATGCAGATGAGAAAACCTCTTATACTAATGCCAATGTATCTTTAATATGCGAGTAAGTACTTATACTTTAAGTTTACGGATTTGAAAAATCTATAAAATAAAAAGTCCTTGTTTTTATCTAACATAAATAATGCTGTAATAAATATATTTTAATCTATATCTCCGACAAATGAGTTACAGGAAATGATTATTATTACGAATGCGAAATTAGAAAAAGAAAGGTATGAAAGTGAATGTAAGTAAAACTAAAGTAATGGTTTAGGAGAGAGAGGATGAAATGACAGAATGTGAGATAATGTTAGACGGAAAGAAAGTGGAACAATTCAAACAATTTCAAACAATTCAAACAAGAGGTGTGATATGTAATAAAGATATTGAGAGAAGAGTGCAAAGGGTGCCATCCATAGTATAATGAACAACCAATTAATGTCCCAAGAGTCACGGATTGCGTTTCATAATGCGGTACTTGTTTCTACCTTAATGTATAGAAATTAATGTTGGGTATGGCAAAAGAACCATGAGAGTAGAAATAACATAAGAGTAGCATAACCAGATTTAAGGAGTGTGTATGTGGAGTAAAGATAGCGGATAAAATAAGAAATAGCACCGTGCGCGATACCTTTAGTTTGGAAGAAGATGTTGTGACAAGGCATGTACGATGGTTTAGGCACGTGATGGTTTGGGTAAAAGATGGGTGAAATTAGATTGATGAAAGTATTTTTTTAATATGATGTGAATGGACCATAAGACATCCTCAAGAAAGCTGAGTTACGTATTGTCCATAACCATACAGGTTGTATGAAAAGATTGTGGATATGAGAGAATTTGATTGATTTTGATATATACCTAGTGTTTTGGAAATAATATAATACTTCTTTTATTTAATACGGTGTATTATTTAAAAAAAAGTCTTTTTATTGTGTTAATAAAACTAAGGTACACCAGTTGGTACCGGTGGCCATTGGTAGAAGCGTATTGAAGCGCTAGAGTATTTATTTAACAATGATTAATATGCAAACGAAATTGCTCCCAATTAATAAAATATATACATAATATATAATCGGAGACATCCTTAAGAAAGCCAGGTTGCCTGGTGCCCATAACCACAGAGCCTGTATGAAGAGAATTGTGTATGTGAAGGAATCAAGGGAGTTATGTAAGGATCGTGGTAAGTGGCGCTCCATTGTCTCTGCCTATCCCTGTGGGAAAAAGGCGTGACAATTTGATTGATTGATATATACATAATGGTAATTTTTGAAAATCATTAAACCCAACTCACATTATTACAATGATACATTTCTTCTTAATTTCTTCTAACAATTCTAATAATTTCTTCTAATAAAATATCATACATTTAAATAATAAATCCTATTCATCAATTTGTAAACATTTCGGACGCATGACAAAGTCAAAATGTCAAAACAAGGCACATATTCTCCTCAAGAGGAAAAAGGAACTCCATAGTAAAAAAAAGCAACCACAGCGATACAGACAGGACACTAGCGATATTGCGGATAAATTGTGTAAACCATGGGTGTAAACAATAAAAAAAGTCCCCTGTCGGATCGGGTTGATATTCGTGGGTAATATCAAAGAATTTGGACTTAAGATTATTTCTAAATTCTTTAGGTAATATAGGTGAACTACTTCTTCAATAAACTACTTCAAATTAGTTCCTCGGAAAAGTAACTTAATTGCAACGCAGATACGTGCGCCTGATATATTGTTGGTAGTTCTTGCTAATAAAAAAACTCGCATTTTTTTTTCAACTATGACAATACGCGGCGGTTCTTCAGCCCAGATCATCGCCTGTTACCATGGACGAATAATCACAATGATTATTAATAATCAATTATGATTATTCGTCCATGCCTGTTACTATACAAGGCTCAAATTCACTGTTAGCACCTTTTGGACGGCTCTGCCAAGTATTTTCTCGATGCCCTGGATTAATTGCAGCGTCGAGCTGTCAAAGTTATAGGATATGCAAAGTTTACGCGAACTCTGAAGCCCCTGCAACTTTGCAGACTCATGGCGGCTCTGTGCGTCCTATCTTGTGTCTTTTCATATCCCTGATACCAGTACTGGTCGGGGTAAGTATCCGCACTATGCTGATAGTCAAGCTAAAAGGTCATTTCTTCGTAGAACAATCAACAAGTGGATTGTTCTACCAGCCCATGTGTCCTATAAGCTTGGATCCTTCAAGCGATGCGTGAAGTAACGTCTTTGACCGGCATAGCGACGGCGACTGTGGCAGCCACATGCTTACCATGCATGCATGTCAAACTACTTTTTTATATATAGTTTTATATATAAGTGAGGCTCAATGGAAATATTGAAAACAATATTTTTGTAGGTAATGCTTAAATAACACAAAAAAATTATAGGACAACAAATTATAATAAATTATATTATCAAATCATCTACAATATTGAATAGTATGATACAAAATATATAAAACTACACTTATGTTCCTGTAGTTTTATATATAAGTACATTTTTACTTTTAGCAAATGATGAACCGGGGTAACAGAATCGGAATGGAATCAGATCCAGTATTTTTTTACAGTAAAATTACTAAAATTGTTGAATACAATAAGTTTATAAAAGTTATGCGTGCATAAATTAAAAGAAAATATAAGTCAATGAATTGTAATAAATTATCTAAAGTATAGAAAACTTGGATATGGGCATTTAGTTCCACAGCAGTTAGGACAAGTTCTATTAGAAACATCCATACAGTCACAGGGTAAACTCCTCAACTCTGACCTCATATCGTCGTCATTAGCATTATTAAACGATTGTTGTCTAGTTACCCGTTGAACCGGTCTTGATTGATTAAATAAATCGCTAGTTTGATTCGGTAATCTTTCCATAGAATGTCCCCTGGTAGGTGAGTAAGCATTGTCTCTATAATCTACTTCCGATCTACTTTTATAACCATCGCTTGCATTCATACCTAGTAGTCGATTGCCTAATGAAAGGTTGCGATTACCACCGGTATAACCCATGTGTGAATTTTGGTGTTGTATTGCATCGCTCATATTCCATCGTGAATTTTGGCCGCCTGAAGTTGCCGCCCGTGGTTGTAGATCTAAAGCAACGCTTCGATTACCACCCGGATTTCTTTGAATAGGTCGACTTCCGGATTTCATCGCCCAGTTTCGAAGGTCTAAAGGGAGGCTTCGATCACCACCAGTATAATTCGTCTGTGATTTTTGGGATTGAACCCCATTGATCGTATTCCATGGTTGCTGATGCTGATGAGTGCGTCCTGTCCTGCCATGTGGTGGATAGTATGAATCATTGATTCGACTTCCACCTGTATAATCCATTTGGGAGTTTTTCGTTTGGACTTCCAAACCAAATTTGGGTCCGATTTTTCCAATAAATTGTTTAATGGATTGAACTTCATCAGGAGATAGTTCTGGTATAGATTCATACTCAGTTTGACTTTTGAATCTATTTGATACATTTGTGCCTATGGCGCTTTTTGTTTTCATTCGGTCATCTATTTCAGGATCTTCCATTCCGGGTCTTGTTCCACCTATGTGACCTATATTTTCATCACAACTGTGACATGAGGGGCACATTGCTAGGGGATGATTTTCTGATGGATGTACGGATTGCCAGGCTGCAGGTGCTCTGCTTGCTTCTTCGGCCTGTAGGTAATTATAATTAGGCGCATTGTTTGTGTAGTGTTGACCAGATCTTGGTAAGCTATCATTTTGCATATTACGTATTCCAGGAGCATTAAATCGCTTTAATTTTTGTTCACTACGCATTGGTTTTTGTTGTGACAATAATTGTCTTTTCGATACGTTTCGATCATTATCGTCTTCAGTACTAAATGCCGATTCAAGTGTTAAATATTCTTTTTCGCCTGCTTGTCGGTCACTCAAACTATTTGAGTAGTATGGTTCATATCTTTGTGAACTATCGTTTGTTACATTACGTGTTCCATTATATTCGCCTGAATATGATTCTTCATGAAATGGTTTTTGTTGTGATGAGTTATTTCGTTGAGATATTGACCTTCTTTTAGATATATTGGAAGCAGGTCTTTGGTTATGATTATCTACGGTATTATTTGCAGATTCGAGGGAATAGTATTCTTGGTCATCCGCCGGATAGCTACTAATATTAGGCGCATATTGATTGCTAGAGTTGAAATTTCCAGAACTTTGAAAACCGCCCTTTCGTGAATAACTTATTCCAGCACTATTTGGTGTATCATTCCTAACTGAACTTTGACGATTTTGATATGATAAGTTATTTCTTCCTACAGGATGTTTTCTAACCGAATTCATATTGGAGGAAAAACTTTCTCTTTCAGCAATTTTAGATACACCTATCCCATCCATAGAAGGTGTTCTAATACGTATTTGTTCTGCTTCGTGTTGGCGAAAACGAATACTTCTGTCAATTGCCTGGGGTTGAATCATTGATGAGCTCATTGGTACTTCGCTTTTAAATGATTCGTATCCTTTTGGGAATTGATGGGGTTGAATCATTGATGAGCTTATTGGTACTTCGCTTTTAAATGATTCGTATCCTTTTGGGAATTGACTATCTCTTGGCATGCTTCTTATAGACTGTCCAGTTAAAGATTCTTCAGGAATGTGTGAAAGGTTTTTTATAGTTTGTCTACCAACTTGCTCTTGAGGTTGTATTAAGGAAGAATTAAATGGGATGTCATTTCTAAAAGATTCGTATCCTCCTAAAGGTTGTTTTCTCGGTGTAGTTTTAAGATTAGCATTAGGTTTATTTTTACATATACAGGCTTCTAAGTTATTTTGACCCTCTGAATATAAATACCTATTCTTAAAAATTTCATTTGCGATAAATAGAGCTTGAACGTGTTTAACTTTTTGTAGTTCCCTGACTTTAGGTAATGAATCGATTAACAATTCAATCTGTTCGCAGATTAAATCTTGAAACAGCCTTGATTCGTCTAATATTCCAGGATCTCTTGAATACTCAAAAGCCTTGGAATGAATTTTTTGTATCATATCGGATTTCAACTGAGGTACATGACATTCAGGTATTGAATCTTCTAGAAAAGCAAAAATTCCATCAACCCAATTTTTTAAAACATTTAAATATTCAGCACTTGACGATTTTCTAAAACAATGTTTATTTTCTATGATTTTTTCAACTAGCTGTTCTGCCATGGGAATTTTAACTTTTGCCAAGTCTGGATGCTTTGGTAAGCCATCTAGCATTTTAATAATCTGTTTGAACAATTTCTGCCTTAATAAAGTATCATTATTAAAAATATTTTCCTCTCTAGCAAGGTCGTTAATTTTGTTGAAAATATATAACATTAAATCTAACTTTAAAGCTTCTATTTCTTGATGTTCCTCTTCTGTATTGCTAGTCGGTAAAGGTAAATTTTCACACCAATCAATAATTTCTTGAGTAAATATGTCATAGTTCTCCACAGTTTGATCTAGATCCATATCAAAATTTTCAGCATGAGAATCGAAAGACGGGATCGTATTCAGCATAATACGATCCCGACTTTTTGGATGATTAATATTATTTTCCAATTTCTTAATCACACCAAATAATTTATCAACATTCGGAGGTGGATTATTATCATCGTAAGGAGTTTTAGATACTTTATTTAACAAATTAATTATCCGAGTTTCTAAACGATCGTTTTCTTCTTCTTCTGAAATCGATATATTTGGGTGATTTTTTAAATATTTTCTTCTTTCATTTATCTCTCCAGCTAGTTCTTTAGCTGCATTCTTTTGTAACTGTGACGATTTGGAATCGATTCCTATTTCATTTAGCCAATCGTTTATTTCGTTTTCTAATTCTTGTAAATATATCCTTTCATTATTCTCATTATTACTAGTACTAGGTTGTCCGATTTTATTTTCTTTATTAACGTTTTTGTAACGATGAGCCATTAACTGATTTAATAATTTTTTTGCTATTATTGGTTTATCATTGCGTTGAATATCTAAATTATCATCAAGCCATCTGTTAATAAGTGCAAGAGCTTCTGAATTCCGCCTCTCTTCGGGTTGATCTGCATGTTTTTCAATATGAGCTAAACGATTAGTTAATTCGTTAATAGCTTCATTGTCTTTTGGTTTTATGGACTCAGTTTCCAACCAACTTTTTATAGTGTCCTTTACTTCATTAACGTTAGACTCTTGTAAAGGATTTTGAGATTGATTAAAAGATATTTCATGTGCTCTATTAGAAATAATATTTCCTATTTCGTTTGCAACGGATGAGTTTATGTTAGGTATAGAATGTTGTAATAAATTAGAAATGTTATGAACAGTAGCTTCATTGTTTACACCTCTCATAACTTCAAGTGATTCACTGAGAGAATCAACAATTTTATTAGCAGTTTCATTTATTTGATCTTTATCCAGAGTAACATTCGCATTTTCGATTATGTTGATTATTTCGTCTTTAAGTATTTTTTTATTAATTTCTCCAGTAGGCTTTTTGCTTTGTCTAATTATTATTAAATTACTTAATCGATTAACCAAAAGGGATGCATATTGCGTAAGCGATTCTATGTCTGAACATTCCGATACTATAGGCAGTGTTTTTAATTTATCTAGAATTTTGTCTTGTAAGATTTGTTGGTATAATTGTTTACATTTTGATGGTTTCATCGCAAATAGTCTTAAATGATCAGCAAAATCATTTGTTAAATCATTTTTATAAGAAACGTTGTTATGGTCTTCTTTCAATGGTAGAGTGTCGACCCAATCTTTTATGATGTTATTATATTCTTCTTCTTGGGCTGTAATCATAAAATGAAAATTAAATATATGGTGTATCGTGGTTATGCGTACTAAAGCAATAGTCTATTCTTATAAATAAACCCTGATAAATAGAGGTTTCAAATACAAAGAAAATGCGTACAGTGAACGTTTTTTTTGTTACCAATTGTAACCAGATACTCATGACTAACTGGTGGTTACTCCGTAAATGCAAGTGTCCCTGCAGAGGGCGCTTAACAGTAATTAGTCAATTTGATGACATACCGCCATGTTGCTTGGCTGCTTGGCTAGGACCCATTTTGCAGCGTTTCGTAAGTTTCAGTTTTATTATTTAGTCCGCGCCCATATGTTCGGATACCATTTCAGAGTTTAATTATATTTATTATTTATAAAAGAATATACCGGGTGTCTCGTAAGTAGTAGATTATAGGTCAGACAAAGAGAGAGGGGATGACTCACCATGTGGGAGATAATTATTTGGTCATTAATGAAAAAAGGCGTGATAAAGGATTATCACGCCCTTTTCCCACTGGGATAGGCAGAGACAATGAAGCGCCGCTTGCCACGATCCTAACACAACTTCCTTGCGGGAACATCTACAATTACTTTTTTTCTCAGTTCAATTCTCCCTTTCTGGGAAGGCAAAAGAAACTTAGTCCATACAGCCTAATCTTCCGTTATAATGTCTTCAGAGAATGAAGATTAAATACTTTGATGGTTTTAGTAAAGCGGTGGAAAAGCTTTACTAAAACTCTTCCGACGGAGTCTTGAAGGGAACACGAAGAGACACGTTAAACAGCTTTCAATCACTTGTATATACTCGATCAATTTAAAAATGATTACTGGATAACAATTCCACTATCATCATACATTAATATTTAAGAAACACAAGCTTTCCTGTTACTTGCAGTTTCCCGCCAAACTTTAATTACTTTCATATAAGCTCTACGATTATGGGCACTAGGAAACCCAGCTTTCTTGAGGATGTCACAGATTTTGTCAGAAAACACTCTCCTGATATATTAACGTCCTTATTGCAATTTATACAATTTTACCTGCGAGTTCCTTAGGATCAGTAATCACCAATTCTTGATTAGACATTGGAAATTTCTTCAAGAGGCATCTCTGTTAAAATAAGGTTTTAATAATTATTTTATATGGTATTACAGTTCTATTAAATCAAGAACATGTTTTTATTTCATTCGAGTTTTAGGGAAAGGTATCATTAGGTTGAAAGTGTGAAATAGCACATCTAACCGGCATAGTAATGACCCAGGCTAAGCTAAGCCTGTTATTAGCTATCGATGGCCTTCGACTTTCCTAATGGTAAGCAAGGGAAAGTCGAAGGTTGTCCTTCGAATCGTCTAATGTAAACTCAATTTAATTTAATTAAATGTGACAATGTATACGTATATAAAATGTTTAAGAGTGGTAGGCAGTGGTACCCAGTCCGCCGATCCGGGGTAGTATCACCACTTACAAGTATACAGACCGTGAAGTGATTCGGTCACGTTTCGGGATCAGCTTGTAAGTTGCCGGTTCCATCTAGGCCGGCATAGTGGATGTGGTTGCTACTCAGAGTTATTGAATTGTAGTAGCAGTGACATTCATTCATGGACCACACTTCGGCTTAACATCAAGCGGGGTGCTGTCATATGTCGAGACGCAATAAAAAAAACTTTACAAAATGTATACAAACCGCATTGTGACCATGATTTATTGAACACGCTTGTTCGCAGCAATTACCAGAAGCTGCGAATTAAATTTAAATTATTAATATGAGATTAAAATTAAAATTTTGCTATAACTATCCCACGATTCTGACATAACTCTCTCGTTTCCTTCACAACCACACTTCTCTTTTTACAAAATCTATGGCCATGGGCTCTGTAGACAACATTATACTTATACATAAACTTGTATACGCATTATACTTGTATATAAACTAACAAAATCATCCTAAACCATTTAAGCTAATATTTAAATTATTTTTTAAAAAACGTTGCCTAAATTTTAAAAAAGGAGATAGTTTTGCTGCTACTACGGTACTCATATTCTATAATTAATTGAAATTTTAACTTATCCATGATGGCGAAAGAGATTTTTAATGTGATGTAAATAAACATAACGCTAATTAATCCATAAACAAAAGTTTGATTTGTAAAGAGAAATACATGTTTTAAAATAAAATTTATTGAAAATTAGAATTATTTTTTAGGATTTTTTTATTCTAAATGGTCAGAACTGCAGATCGGCTATTTTAAATATCAAGACCTAATATATGAATTACAAATATTTTATATTCAAGAGACGTAAAGTGGGAAAAAGGCGTGACAAATTGATTGATATATATTTATATATATATTTTGTTAATTAGTTTATTAAGCGAGTTTCTTGTGTTTTTTTTTCATCATACGTCTTTCTGAAGCAAAAACAAAACAATAAAAAAGAAAACATACCTTGCGTTGCTGAATCTACACGCTGCAACAAATAAATACGTTATTGACTGTCTATGAGTAAAATAATATTTTATATAAAATATATCTAGTGTGAGTTTTGAAAAAAATTATACAAATCTTGATAGGGACTTATCTCCTTTCGAATGACTTTTTTACGTGATTAGTCTATGCATGTGACAAACAATGGATTTATTTTAAATGTCCGGGAAACTAAGGCCACGCCGCGTTTACAGAGACGCGAACTTTCTTGCGTAGTGCAAACGTTTGCACTGCAACACTTCTTATAGTAAAGTTCTTGGACTTCACCCTGCTTACCACTTGGCAGGTCGAGATCAAATGTCGAGTCTCAAAGAAAAGCTGCGTAAACGCGCCTAAGATACTTGGATATAGGGCTAATATACTATTAGTTGGTTTTTGTTGTTTCTGAAACTATAGACTTTCGTAAGTTCTTGTTTATTTTTATTATTCGTCGGACGACATACTGTTTAGGAATGATATAAAAATTGTCTGATTAACATCTTACCGGAATACACCTCTGTCCATGTCTCTGGCATCGCTTAACGCATCTCTTACGATGACGCGGGCAAGGGCGGCCTAAACCATCCTAATAAACAATGTTATTTGATTATAAGCTTAATTACCATCCTAAAACGTTTGTGTAGGATTTACACCCATTGTTATTGTGGAATTGCCTCAAACCTATAAACTGATATATAACTCGTATAAACTGATAAATAAATTAGATAATAGGAAACTACTAAATATGAGTATCACAAAAAATCTAACTGAATTTTACAAATTTGAATTCGCGAAGCAACCGCAAATTGACAAGTAGAATGCTTTACCAACTCTTCTATGAGATCCTTTAAGTGAAGCGTGATAAGCACTCTGGCCGGCATTAGCATAGTCACGACGACTGAGGCAACTATAAACTAAGTTAGTTTTCATAGTCGTTGGCGCTTTTGGACCTCATCTTGTTTATTATCAGCCAGTGTTTACTATCAACATACATTATTTAATCAATCAATCAAATTGTCACGCATTTTTCCCACAGAGATTGTCAGAGACAATGGAGCGCCACTTGTCACGATCCTGACACAACTCCCTCGCTTCCCTCGCATCCACAATTCTCTTTATACCTTATGATATTTCATAAAATAGATGCTAATATTACTTACAGTGTCCACCACCATGCAATCAATGCCTTGCTCTATAATTTCTTTGATTCTTTCTCGAATATTATGTGTCATATTACAAATATATTTAACGTCCATTGCTTGGTTTGTATCAATATTTTCTATCACTTTATTTTTGTTGTTAACATTTTCTTCTATACTAGCTTTATATTCTCGTGGTACATTGCTACGTGTATAAGTTTGTATGGATTTTGATGACTTATTGGAATTAAGAGTCTTTATATTTTGCACTACTTCAGATGATGCTGATAATTCCTTTTTAGGCGACAAGCGTGGACTTGGGCTGCGACTTTTCTTTTTGCCTACATAAAAAAATGCAGTTATTAAATTTTATTACTTTTTTTGCATTTCAAAAGGGATCCCCCCTTGCATGGGTTTACGTTTGAAGGGTCAAATTGTTTTTCTATATTGTCACTATAAAGAACAACAATTATTCATTTGAACGTAATTATTTAACTTCATGAGCGATGCAAACTTCAAAACGGCAATCATAACGTTTCCGGTGGTATAGTGACTATAAAGATAACTATACATTGTATAATGAACCCCAAACCAATTTAATGTTTTGGACAATACAACAACTTCTTTACGTCGCACCTCTGTAATAGGATGCAATATTTGACCTACAATCTTTCTTCCACATAAAATTGACGGGTTTTGTGAGTAGAGGTACCATTAAAAAAGCAGGAAACCACATTATACTCGGAGAATTGTGGATGTGGGAAAAACTTGACAGTTGTGTAAGGATCGAAGAAAGTGGCGTTTCAAGTGGCCTATTCATGTGGGAATTGGGTTGTATAATTTGATTGTTTGATTATTAATTCCCAAGTGACAAACCTTGCAGATTATCCATGTTAGTATTATGTCCCTGGTTTTCTAATTTACTATGCTTCAGTTGTGTTACATTGATTAATTTTTCTAATATTTCCGTCGATCTTTCTGGTGATGTTGAATGTTGAGGATATTTTCTTAAGGAGTTCACAAATAAAGTAGTTTCTCGTGATTGTCGTGAATTGTGAAATGTGGCTAAAATATGATATTTGCTTAAGATATAAAATACTAATATTAGATACTCGGTCAACACTGACAAACTTTGCGGGCAAACGCAGCATAAATACAAAAGATGGACTGAAGACCCGCTTAAGGTAGCAATAAAGGTACAACATAAGACGACACTATAAAATAACACAAAATATTCAAAAACTAACCATCAAAAGTATTCAATTTTCTTGAACTAGTGCTTCTAGGAGTATTTCGACTTATTAGGCTTCTTATTTCAAAATTTCCATCCTCTAAAAATACATTAGGTAATATTTTTATTAATGTCTTCTCAATATATCTAAAATGATATTGAACCCAAGTTACTGTAATTTTTAACTTAAGCTTACATGTCCGCTAACGCAATGTGCATTTATAATTCGTAATATAACACAATTACATCAACTAGAGCATAGACACAAAAATATATAATAATGTAAAACGATCGTACTTTTAAAATATTTTACACTTGTAAAGAATAATATTACTCCCACGTACATTGATCATATATTTTTTTTATCATAAGTTTATTTTTAATAGTATGTAATTATATACAAATATTTTTTTTAAGATACACAGAGTTCCATACTAAATAATGTCATAAAAGTGTCCGCGCGTCTGTATTCACGTACACTGATATAAACTGTGTAAGTGAATTGAATGTGAATTGTAAACTGAACCTTAGCACATTGTTTTGAAGTATAAACTTTAAATGTAATGTAATGTCGAATGTAATGTCACATACATCATTTTGGACTGAGAACAAATGCAAGTTCAACATTAATCGGACTTGCATTTATTTGGTCGCTTTTTGAGCGGCAATTGTGTGTCTATATGATATATAATCGAGGCCTACATAAAATAAAATTTCAAATTACTTACTTCGGGAAGGAGAACGCTTTTGGGGCGGAAACTCAGATACTTCATGGGGTACAGTCGGTTTTATTCTACAATGTGCAACCTGTCAATTATTAAATGTACAAAATAATCTAGGATAAAAATACAAAAACAAGAGGCGTGTAAAACAATTTCGAGTACGTTAGCACTTCAGCGCATAGCAGCACCTTGATCACATTGCTGTCTGGTACTCAAACAAGCAGCAAATTGGAACTATGCTATTAGAATAGGAATAGGACGGGCTGTTGACTAACTTCACTTGACTGATTCAAAGGTGTTCTTTTCTTGACGGTCCGCAAAGAAAAAGACACCATACTAAAGTGAAGTTGGTTGGAGAATTAGACGTCACAAAATGGCGCCGATTCCGTCCTATTCTTATTTTAATCGCATTATAGTCGGCTGAGACACTAGTGTGGGCAAATAGAGCAAGTAATATTTTAAACATACCTGATAACTGCTGGCAAATCTATTGTCTTGCGTGCCAGTATCACAAAGTGTTTTATGTTGAGCTTGTGCGTTTTTATAATACGTCGTGTAAGCATCGGTTTTTAGATTTTTTGGTGGAAGCATTCGCTCGAGAACTGGACGAGAGGTTTCATCTGGTTGAATTTACATTAATTTACAAAATCTATAGTAAGCCGCACAAAATTTGTTTAATTCAATAATCAATGTTCGCGCAAAATCTAAGAAAATACTAAATCTATTATTATTTAAAAAAAGAATCGCGACGAAAATCGTTCCGTTGCGATTTTTTCTTACCATTTGCTTTGCGTCGTGAATTTTCTTCCGGAATTTGCAAAGTATAGCTTTTGTTACCTTCTAATAATGTGACAGCTAATTTTGAATCTGGTAGACCACGGACGACACATACCATGTCCCCCGTGGTGGAGTTACACACTGGCATTTAGTCAGAATAAGGCATTTGCTGGAATAATAAACGCATTATCACAAGAAACGAATTATAAGAACAGTAGGTAGTGTTCATAAAAAATGTTGATAAAGACTCGCATTGCAAACCCACTCTCAGTATCCTTTTTATTATTAAGATGCGAAAACATACTGCGAATTGCCTGATGGTAAACAAGGGTAAACAAAGAAAATCACCAACGACATAATAAACCAACCGGTTACCTCAGTCGCCGCATCTATGTCGGCCAAAAGTGCTTCTTTACCATTTGACCAATCGACAAGTGGAAGGCTTTGCCTGCCCATGGGTTCTCTCCATCCTATGACCTTGGATCCTTCAAGCGATGCGTGAAGAAGCACCTTAGGCCGACATAGATGCGGCGACTGAGGTAACCGGTTGGTTTATTATGTCGTTGGTGATTTTCTTTGTTTACCCTTGTTTACTGGGGCATCCGTGAAGGAACTCGGTTTTCTCAGTCGTCGTTACTCTTGGACTTCCTCTTGCTTATCATCAGGCGGGACGAAGTCAGATGTCGTGTCACAATAAAAAAAAATATAAATAAAGAAGGTAATTTGTTCAGTTCCGAAAATCTCTTGTAAATTATGCGTTACAAATTATATAATACATCATATAGCTTTAAAGTTTTTGATATTTTTTTATTATGACGATATATTACCACACCCAGCTTGATGGTAAGCTGGAGTGTGGTCCATGAATGGATGTCACTGCTACTACAATTCAGTATCTGTGAGTACCAATCACATCCACTATGCCGGACTAGTTGGAACCGGCAACTTACAAGCTGATCCTAAAACGTGACCAAATCACTTCACGGTCTGTATACTTGTAAGTGGTGGTACTACCTCGGATCGGCAAACTGGGTACCACTGCCTACCACTCTTTGATAACCAGACCCGAAGCAAATATCCGCCTCTTTTTTTATTAACAAATTAAAAACATATAAGCCATATTTAATATATTTGAATATTACAAATAAAAGCTATGAAACTAACATTTGCCCTGACCGGGAATCGAACCTGGGACTATACGCGCAACAAATCAATCGCTAACCGTTCGTCTACGCCTGACGTCAAGTTACACGTTATCACTATAAATTCACTTACATTCATCTTAAGAAACTTCAAGATCGATTCACCAAAACCAGGTCTTAGGCAGCCTAAGTGACGCGTATTTTCACTTGGTATCCTGATAATAAAAAATATTTAAATCTGCTTAAATTAATAACAGGTCTTAGTGACTGCTAAGTGGTTATAAATGTTGAATTGATGAAAGGACTTTTTAAATCTGATGTGGATAGATGCGATTAACGAGGCAGGCCCAGGAGGGTGTTTTCCGATCAAATCGGAGACATCCTCAAGAAAGCTAGATTGCCTAGTGCCTATAACCGTAGTGCTTGTATAAAGAGAATTGTAGATTTGAGAGAAGCGAGGGAGTTGTGTCAGGATCATGGCAAGTAGCGCTCCATTGTCATTGCCTATCCCTGTGGTAAATCGGCGTAACAATTTGATTTGATTTGATATCAGTTATTTTCTAAAGAATTTACAAAATTCATAAAATATAATAAAGGCCAAAAGAAACTATGTTTATAATAATAATAAAAGACACAAACAATACTTAATTATACAAAAGCTAAATAATTTGTTTCTGTTATACTCTCAGGTTATTTCTAATTCTATTCCTATATGTCATATAGGAATAGAATTATAAGCATTCATATACGCGTAAATTAGTTCCTCTATTGTTCAAGTTTCTTTTGTTACCTGACCACAATTTTCAATAAATCCTCGCCTATTTAGTCCTAGACTCTCATGTTTGTGAATTATTCGTATATTATGCACTCTATAGAATGTGTAATTACAAATACGCACACGTATGTCTATGTAAATAGCAATTAGTTTCCACTTCACTGTTACTATCTGATTGCAAACCCTTTCAGCCAGTATCATTGTTGTTTAGGCAAAACTAATTTCAAGAGTGGTGCCCAGTCTGCCGATCCTGGGTAGTACCACAACTTACAAGTACAGACCGTGAAGTGTCTTAGTCGCGTTTCAGGATCAGCTTGAAGGTTTCCGGTTTTAATCAGCCCGGCATAGTGGATGTGACTTGAGTGTAATACCTGTTGTAGCAGTGACCTCCATTCATGGACCGCTCCAGCTTAACATTAGACGAGGTGCTGACATATTATGATGAGTCATATTTAAAAAATATATACTGAACGTATTATCGATTAAAGGAAACGACCAAGAAGTTTGTTTGTTGAAAATCGAGGACTTCATTTTAAAAAAGTGTTAACCGAAGAGCGTGCATTTAGGGAATTATGGATGGCAAGGAATTAAAAGGATCGTGGTAAATGGCACTCCGTTCTCTCTGCCTTATCTCTGAGGAAATTGGGGCTTAACAATTGATGATAACAATGAATTAAACCGATAGCTGCTCAGAAATTAGATTAAGTTAGACGCTCACTTTTTTTAATACTATACATTATCATTAATTTACTGTCACGCCACAATTTCCACAGGGGTGGGTAGAAGCAGAGAAGTGCCACTTTCTACGGCCTCCAATTCTCTTGCTTCTTTTACAATCACAATTCTTAAACAGACTCTATAGTTGTCGTCACCCGTGTCTACGATTACATATTAAAAAATGTAAAAAAAACTTACATTATTAATACATTAATTTTCTTCAAATTGCCAAAATTTTAAATACTAAAGAAAAAAAAAGAAATTTTATTTTATTTCATGAAACCGTAAACATTTTATGGATACCTGACAAAGTCAAAATAATGAGACAAAGTCAATTTTGAAGTATTCTTTTTATTTTTCTTTCGTGATATGACTTTTCATGTAATGCATTTGTATTTTGTGTTTCTTTACTAAGCTACTAAAGTACTTAAATCATAGAACCAGGACATCCAAAGTACATATATCAAAGATATATTGATAAAAAAAAAAACTAAAATACATTATTAAAAGGAGTCCCTTTAGGCAAGGTTCCGAAGATACTGGCAGCGTTCCCCCTTTGAACAGCTATGTATTTGTATTTAGGTTGTGGCTTTTGTTGACTAATAAATAAAATATAAGTATGGTAATTAAAAAAAACAAAAAATATTTTTAAGAGTAGTTATTGTATTTAAGTACAGACAGTCCCTGGCCAAAGTAGACGCAATACGAATTTTTAATATTATTTGTAACAATTACTATATTTGATGCCTGTAGTCTATATCGACGTGCCGCGCCGGATTAAGGCTCTTAGGTGCATAAGGTGGCTCAACAAAATATTAAAATTTATGTCACATTGTTTTTATTCTGACTATGAGCCAATTTTCAGTTCCAATTAGACCGGCATAGTGTATGTGACTGCTAATTACAGTCAGGGCCGTCTTTACCCGGGGGTTCAAGGGGTGCAGTGCACCCGGGCGCAGAGTCCTAGGGGGCGCATGAACGCCATAAATTTTGATAGGTACCTACTACACTGAGACCACGCGAGCGGAGCCTTGACTTTTGCACCCCGGCGCTGAATATGCTAAGGACGGCCCTGATTACAGTTATTGTGCTAGCAGTCACATCCATTCATGGACTGTAATAGGCTGATAGTTGGTGGGTATTTGCCCAGTCTGCCCAATCATTTCAAGTGACTTAGACGCGTTTCGGAATCAGATTGTATAATGCCGTTTCCAATTAGACTACATAGTCGATGCGTCTGCTACTTGCATTTACCTAATTGTAGTAGCAGTCGTCTCGCACTCCAGCTTAACATCGGGGTGTCTCACATGTTGAGGCCCCCAAAAACGCGACTGAGTCACTTTGCAATTCTCACATCCACAATTTTCTTCATACAAGCTCTGCAGTTAAAACACTAGGCATAACCGTAGAGTTTGGCAACCCAGGTACCAATGTATCTTTGTTATATGTACCTTGGTCATCCTGTTTCTATGATACAATAATAATGTATTTCTCGTACAATATTGTCTAGAAATAGCAGACGGTGTTTTTATAAAATGCCTGTTCCTGTCGACCAGAGTTAATCTTAGAATTCCCGTGAACTTTGTAATGGATTTTATTTTTTTCACTTATTATATTTCAAAGCGTGGATTTTTTCAATATTTTAAACTTGGCATTTTCCGTTCGTTTTAATTCTATTACGCTTTGCGTTCAGATTAGTAATTTTCCAACGCGAATTCTCTATTTCAATATCATCGTCAACTTAAGTCGGTATAGCATTTGTTTTATGTAATTTATTTTTCTTAGATTTGGTGCGAACATTGATTAATGAATTAAACAAATTTATGTGGCTTACTATCGCGTTTATTTTGGTTTTCATATTACAATTTTATTTTATTTTATTATCTAACACCTGACCCATAATACATAAATTCAAGTCCCAAGTCCAGCAAACTGCCAAACCACATGACACCGACAGTTATTTTTGCAAAAAATTGAATTAAATCGGGAACAATAAAACAAAATCAAAACATCAAACGGGGTAGTTTTGGAAACCATAACAGAATCAACCAATAAGACGACCAACACCTCAGTCTCTCCGTGACCACAATGACTGCAACGCTCTCTAAACGTCGGAATAATAAAATAAATAAAAATTGTAATAATAAAACCAAAATAAATGCGATAGTGAGCCGCATAAATTTGTTTAATTCAGTAATTTATTTTTTTATGCAATACACAAAAAAATAGAGATAATTAAATAGTTTGTGACAACATATGTTAAGCACTCCATCTGATGTTAAGCTGGAGTGCGAATAAATGGAAATGAAAGTCACTACAGTAAAAAAACTATAAGTAGCAGTCACATCCACTAACCGGCAACTTGCAAGCTGATCCCAAAACGCGACTAAGTCACTTTACGATTTGTACACTTGTAGTGGTGGTACTACACCGGATCAGTAGACATGAGGGTGTTTTCCGACCAAATCGGAGACATCCTCAAGAAAGCTGGGTTGCCGAGTTCCCACAGCCGTATTAAGAGTGGACTTTGTCAATCCCTCCCTAAATATGCAGATAGGTTGAAGCATTTTAAGATTCAGAGTCTACAAGCTAGACGTTCAGTTAATAACCTTACCATACTATATAAAATTATGAACAGTTATTTAGATGATCATCTGTATAATGTTTAAAATCACGAACTGATCATCTAGTTGCTTGGATGAATTGTCGATGTGAGGAAAGCGAGGGAGTTGTGCCAGAATCGTGGCAAGTGGCACTCCATTGTCTTCTGTGTAATCAATCAATTAAATCTGACAACTTGATTGATTCATTATAGTATTAGATACTTTTTAATTTATTTACTCATACCTACCAAAACTTTTAGAATAATAAATTAAATATGTAAATCCGTTAGAGTAAATTTAATCGGGCGGCTTTCTTTAGTTTTGACTTTAATACGAAAGACCGATGCACCGACAAACAAGCCGCCCGCGCCACCCTCACGCGCCGTCTCATTGTCGGATGCCGCCAAAGGCAGAGCGGTATATACGTATTTTGCAAGGGAGCACCAGTACACAAAGCCGACGCGAATATATGTGGTTGACATTGTGGTTGACATTTATGATTTGTTATCATCATCATAAGCCAGAAGGCGTCCACTGCTAAACATAGGCCTCCCCTTAGAACGGCATTTCGAACGACAAGATGCCAGTTGCATCCACCGGTTATTCGTGACTTTCACTATGTCGTCAGTCCACATAGTGGGAGGCCTATCTACGCTGCGTCTTCTGATTCGTGGTGTCCACACTAGAAATAAAGTATATGTTTGGTCTCGCTAGCGCTACGACGTCATATCGAAGCGAGACCAATCACTAATCTGTCCATTTACTATTCTTTGTTGGGAATTTATTACGTAACTTAGCCATTTTCTTTTAATTAAAAAATCTCTTCGTAAACTATATTTTTATGTCAATAACAGAGAAGTCATTACATTTTCTTAATGGAAAATTGCTAACGTTCAACATTATATTCTTTCAACA
Organism: Tinea trinotella; assembly: GCA_905220615.1. NCBI lineage: Eukaryota > Metazoa > Arthropoda > Insecta > Lepidoptera > Tineidae > Tinea > Tinea trinotella. The sequence continues at coordinate 19,936,795 of HG992305.1, forward strand.
TCTATTTTTACATTAAGCTTTAAAGAAAAATAGGGCAAAGGAAATTAATTTAAACTGTTTTTAGTTCTTACAATCTTTTCTATTTTACTTGCTATATTTCTTGACTTTATAATAAAGTTACGGCTAATAGTCGATCGTCGGAAGTGAAATAACGTGATAAAAGTTTTACTTATGCAGTATGTTTTTCATAGATCGTGCTCTAGCTTTAAATGATGCTTTAGGATGACTATATAATTATACCACATAAGTGATGCATAAGTAATTATGCCTGACTTGAATCCATTCAAAAACGATTTGTCAGACACCTTTGTATTAAGAGTGGACTTTGTCAATCCCTCCCTAAATATGCAGATAGGTTGAAGCATTTTAAGATTCAGAGTCTACAAGCTAGACTTTCAGTTAATAACTTTACCATAATATATAAAATTATGAACAGTTATTTAGATGATCATCTGTATAATGTTTAAAATCACGGACTGATCATCTAGTTGCTTGGTATTCCCAGAGCAAACAACAACATATCATTAAAGAATCCATTTATTAGAATGAGTCGTCTATATATGTTAACTCCCTAGATGGTATATATTTTTAATATGTCATTTACCACTTTAAAAAAATTATCAATTTGGAATTTTAGTTTATATGTTTTAAAATAGTTTATCTTAGTTAAATGTCTTAAAGTATTGAAATTGTTGTGCATAGTTGTTATTGAATTTTAGGCTGTTAATTGTTATGTATAATTAAGTTCATTAGATAAGTTATGTTTACAATTTGTTTTTGTGTCAAATAAAATAAAATATAAACGACGAAAATATCTAAAATTGCTCTAGAAGAGCTAGTTGCTGTACAAATTAGTAAACTAAATAGTTATTAATTAATACGCTTAGGCGCTACAAATAGTTGGGTTTGATTCCCAGTCGCAACTGACATGCATGGATTTAATCTATCCTACTCTCATTATAGTTTGTACCTATAAATATAACAAAAATTAATAATTAATCACTCAAATTGTCACGCCTTTTTCCCAGAGGGATAGGCAGAGACAAAGAGCCACCACTTGCCACGATCCTGACCCAACACCCTCGCTTCCCTTCGTATTGTAGATGTCTCTTCATACAAGCTCTACGGTTATGGGCACTAGGCAACCCAGATTTCTTAAGGATGTCTCTGATTTCGGAAAACACCTACTGTCTATTTTCAAAGATCTATATTTTGACTACTAGAAATAAGAAACTTAGATATAAATAACTATTTAATTAGGATGTTCTTGAAAAATTCATTTGTTGGGTTTCCTTCGTTACTCGTAGCGGTATGATAATACTTTGTACCTTTTGCTATAAATTCTTATTAATAACTTGGCGAATTGATATTTCAAAAGCTTCGGAAGACTTTCTATTTGATAATATTACATACTTAGAACGGGGATTGAATTTTGTATAAAGAATATTCGAGATCAATAGATTCTTTTAAACGAGATAAAGGAGAAACATGACAAAGGAGGATCTCGAAACAATTATTTTCAAGAAAAAGTAAAAAGATATGTTTATTAGAAATATAAGGACATCGCCGGTCTAGTTGGAACCGGCAACTTACAAGCTGATCCCGAAACGCGATCAAATCACTTCACGGTCTGTATACTTGTAAGTGGTGGTACTACCCGGGATCGGCAGACTGGGTAGTATTAAATATATTTGCATCGGGAATTCTGCCTTTATGTATATTTGTATACAAAAAAAATAGATTAATAAAATTGTGCAAATAATATTTACAATATAAATATATGTTAAAATGTAGGTACTTATATAATAATTAATAAACATTTTAAATAATATGGAGTAAGTTGCCGGTTCCAACTAGGCCGGCATAGTGATGGATGTGTTATTTAACTGTATGCATGTTTAAAAGCCAGCATCAGTACCAACTACAAACAATTTATTCTAATTGTCACGCATTTTTCCCACAGGCATAGGCAGAGAAAACGAAGCGCCACTTGCCACGATCCTGACACAATTCCCTCGCTTTGTTTACATCTACGATTCTCTTCATACAAGCTCTACGGTTATGGGCAACCTAGCTTTCTTGGGGATGTCTCCAGAAAACTCCCTCCTGGGTCCACAAAGCATCCATCCACAAAGAATTAATTTGTATATTAAGGAAATGTGAGATAATGATGAAGCCAAAAATAAAAAAATCAACTGAATAGGAAATCTATCAATGATATCTTACAAAACAAGCTTCATTATTAATTTAATCGATTCCTTACCATCAGACAAGGAATCAAGTTTAGAATCGAACTATATTAGGAACAACGAGAACTATTTGAGGAACTCTTGAATCGCTTTATTTTAAATGAGCCAGTAGGTACAGCAGAACTGCTTTTTTTTATTTGTGACACGACAGTCCCCGTCACTATGCCGGCCAAAGATTCATAGGCAAATTTCATATAAAAGACCTAATAGTAATATAGTTATGACATAGTTGCTTCAGAGCACAGTTCGTCGAGTTAACAAGGGTATTATAAACTTCAAACAATGCATCCTTAAACTATGTTCCTATCTGTTCTACTTTATTACTAAGTAGAGGTACTAACTTCTAGAATGTGCTATACAACTCGGAACTCTCTCGTTAGTTTCCTTTTAGCTATGTTGAACAAGAGATATATTAAATAATGTTAGGTATAATTGTGGATGTGAGGTAAGCAAGGATCGTGGCATGTAGATTGACGAAAGGAATTTATAAATCTGATGTGAGTGGATGCGTTAAACAAGGCAGGCCCAGGAGAGTGTTTTCCGACCAAATCGGAGACATCCTCAAGAAAGCTAGGATGCCTAGTGCCCATAACCACAGAGCCTGTATGAAGAGAATTATGGATGTGAAGGAAGCAAGTGAGTTGTGTAAGGATCGTGGTAAGTGGCGCTCCATTGTCTCTGGCTATCACTGTGGGAAAAAGGCGTTCATATCCATAATTCTCTTCATACAGGCTCTGTGGTTATGGGCACTAGGCACCCTAGCTTTCTTGAGGATGTCTCCGATTTGGTCGAAAAACCCACATCAGATTTTTAAATTCTTTTTGTCAATCTACTTTCACTCATCCTTTCCATGTGCCCAAACCATCGAAGCATTCCTTTGTCAATCCTTATCACTACATCCTCTTTCAAACCACATATATCGCGCACTGTGCTATTCCTTATTCTATCCGCTATCGTCACTCCACATACACTTCTTAACGATCGCATTTTTACAGCGTTAATTCTACTCTCATGCTTCTTCTGCCATACTCAACATTCACTTCCATACATTAATGTAGGAACAAGTACCGTATTATGAACAGCCATCCTTGACTAAGGTTAAATAATAGTAAAAATTATAAAATAACAAATATTTAATTTATTCCAGGTAGTGATGTTACTTTGCTAAGCACACGTATGTACTAGTTTTGTTTCTTAAGTATTATTTAAGAGTTAATTTTAATGCATAGATATATTTTGTTATATCTTACGGATACAATGGATCGCCACCTTAACGATCCTGACACAACTCTTCCGCTTCCTTAAATCAATCAATACTATTATACATAGATACATACTATTATAATACAGTATTATTTATTTATGATTTCAAAATGTGATGTCTTTTAAAACTAACTGTTTATATTTGTATCTGTGGAGAATCTATGAAGAAATTTAAACTAAATAAAAATACTAATGTCAATAATTGATTAGTTTAATGTACAAAAATTAAAAAGTAAGCATGTTTATTTTATCTTTTAAAAACTAATAAATACAGAATAGTTTTCGCGATAGTATCCTTTAGTGGTAGAATTAAGTGAAACCCTGAATCGCATTTTCATAATTTGTATCACAATATGTCCATTAAGGTTCTATTTGCAATTTAAACTCGCAAACGTGACCTATTCACTTCACGGTCTATACATCTGAATGTAGTGACACATTTGTAAAACATTGTGAACACAATTATTAATTGATTGCAACACGAATCAATTAATGAACTCAATGACACCAACGGTTCATTGAGCCGCCGCCGGTCTGACGACAGGCGTGGACGAACGGTTTAGCGACTGGTTTGTTGCGCGTAAAGTCCCGGGTTCGATCCCCGGTCGAAGCAAATATTTGTTTCATAGCTTTTATTTGTAATATTTAATAGTATTAAATATTGCAAATATTTGTTAATAAAAAAAAAGAGATGGATATTTGTTTCGGGTCTGGTTATCAAAGAGTGGTAGGCAGTGGTATCCAGTCTGCCGATCCGGGGTAGTACCACCACTTACAGTCGCGATCCTGACACAACTCCCTCGCTTCCTTCACATTCACAATTCTCTTCATACAAGCTCTATGGTTATAGCTCTTGTATTAATTAAAAGGATGATTCCGATTTGGTCGAAAGACACCCTCCTGGGCCTGCCTTGTTTAACGTGTCCATTTAATAAACTGTACCTAAAATAGTATTTTCTATTTGTAGTATACTTAAATACAAATTGGAAATACTGAGATAATTTATAGTAATAAATTTTCTCTCCGACAAATGAAAAGGCAGCTTATATAGTGACTTTCAAAGGAATCTCATTCAGTAAATGTAAAAGGAAATTACTTCGTCTTTGGTAGTATTTAAATAAAATAGCTGCAAATAATTTGAAAATCACATCCCTAAATCAAATTAATATTTTCCCATGGAAAGAATGTGTGCTTCTATTGATAACTAACTGGTCTCAACGTTAAAAGGACTGTATTGCAGCCAATGGAGACCACTTCGAATATCAATCAACCAATCAAATTGTCACGCCTTTTTCCTACAGGGATAGGCAGAGACAATGGAGCGCCACTCACCACGATCCTTACACAACCCCCTTGCTTCCTTCACATCCACAATTCTCTTCATACGGCTTCGAATAAGCTTTATATATATTTTAGTGGTATTATATTAATGGTGGAATAATTGAATATCCCATTCACAACAACCTAATTCACGATTTCGAAATAGTAAACGTAATAGAATAAGTATAAAGTAAAACTAAATTGGTAAATAAAACTTTTTTGGTACAACCGGCTGTAAGTATATACGAGTATGTATCAAAGATATATATTTCTTAACAGCCGGTTGTACCAAAAAAGCTTCAGTTTACGAATTTAGTTTTACTTTATACTTATTCTATTACGTTTACTATTACGAAATCGTGAATTGGGTTGTTAATAATTTTATATCGAAACTACCATTTATATATGTTTTTATCATTAGAAATAACAAAAGTAGTACATAGAAACCCAAAATGAATGACGTCCTTTAGCTCTGTTTAAATATCCGTTAAACGAAAATGTAAAGTGGTGGTGCAACCTATTTTTCTTTTTCTTATACGATACTTTTTACAAATTCGTAAATTATAATTTTTGGTACAACCGGCTGTAAGTCTTTGTTACTGCATAGTACGTTTACAGTAAGTACCATGGAGGCCCCAGAGAACTAAGTAAATAGTTTTAAACATTCATGTTTATTTGCATTTATACGATAAAATGTTGCATTCACGTATTTTATTAAATATCTCTATTTTTACTCCATATTTACACAGGCCTTATCGGAGAGTACGCTTTGAACATATTGTATCACTGAATTCGTTTAGAATCTTTAAAATAGAATCAACTAGTAACTATTAAATATTTATTTTTCATATTTAAATATTACATTTATAAATCAGTAATAAAAGTTGGGTAGAAAATTCACGCGTTCAGCTAGGAATTGAACTAACCGGTGTAGAACCCTGAACACTGTGCTGGAAAAAGGCCATTATATTAACATTACTAAGTGCTTATATCATAGAAACAGGACAAACAAAGTACTCAGAGATACATTGATACCGACAAGTTTTAAACCCGTGCCCTCGGTTTGCGAGACCACTACTCCACGGTCGCTTATCTTTATTACCTGTTAAACCAGTTCGTTTCCCTGTCGCAGCCGACCAAACTGCATGCGGAAATTACATCTAGGCCGGCACAGTCGAAACAACTGCAACATGAAATTATTCTACTGTCCTACTGTCCAATTATATGAACTCTGTGAGGTTCTTACCGTTCGCCAACTGTTTATATTAAAGGCTGTTATTAAGATGCACTCCCTTTTAGGCTATGATGGCACTTCAATATCCAAACGTTACCTAGACATATGCCCAACCAGAAGATGGAACACTTCATTTGCACAGAAATTCTTCTTATACCTTGGCTGTTTACTATACAATAAAATTAATAAACTGTTGGATGTCTATCCGCTGTGCAGGAAAAGATGCATAACGATTATAAAAAACTGGCTAATTAAAACAAATTATAATGATACAGAAAATTTATTGCTCAACTCTTCTCAAATTGTACTAACCATAGAATAAGGAAATAATTTAACACACCTTTTTACTAACAATACTTTGTTTTATTCAATTAACACTTTTATTCAAGTAAATGCATTTCGGTGAGTGAACTCCTGGTGTCCTGAAATACAGGTTTTCACCTAGTTTGGGGCACCAGTCACACTTGATTATTGTAATTTAGTTTAATTTTATGTTAAGTATTATTTGTGTGAAATAAATAAAGATTATTATTATTATTATATTGAACTGTAGTAGCAGTTGCTTACGTTCATGGACCGCACTCTAGCTTAAGTTGTGATTCCGTCGGCGACTGCAGACTGCACTAATTGTTTGTATGAGATTGATTCCGTGCAAGGCGACACTATTGCGACAATCAGCATTTGCTAAGTCATCTATACTAATATTATAAAGAGGAAAGATTTGTAAGTTTGTTGCCACGATCCCGATACAACTCCCTCGCTTCCCTCACATTCACAAATTCTTTATGATTTTTTAATCAGGCGCTATTATTGCACTATGTTAAAAATTGCTTAAATAAATAAATAAAAATTTCACCTTCTATCTGATTCCGTTTAAGTCTGATAACGCAATAAAAAGTTTCATACAAACTTTCACCCCTTATTTCACCTCCTTCACATTTCATTTTTAAGACAAAAGGTAGCCTATGTCCGTCTTAGCGGTCCAATTTATCTCTATACCAATGTTCATCAAAACTGGTTCATCGGTTTAGGCGTGAAAACGTAGCAAACAAACAAAGTTACTTACACATTTATAATAATAGTATGGAATAAAGTCTGTGATACGATCAGAGGAAACGTTGATAGTTTAGTAGCTTAGTTTAGACATCTAAAAATATTAAATATAACCGACCATGTAGTTGTTCCTCAAATAAATATTTAATGTTTACTCGGACTATGAGTTTCTCTACATTATTGATTATATAATATATTCCCAGTCTGCCGATCCGGGCTAGTACCACCACTTACAAGTATACAAACCGTGAAGTGATTTGGTCACGTTTCGGAATCAGCTTGTAAGTGGCCGGTTCCATCTAGGCCGGCATAGTGGATGTGATTGCTACTCACAGTTATTGAATTGTAGTAGCAGTAACATTCATTCATGGACCACACTTAGGCTTAACATCAAGCGGGGTGCTGTCATATGTCGAGTCACAATAAAAAAAAAACGAGGGTAACATTACTACAAATACTATTAAGCACTACTAATTTAAAGAGTAGTAGGCAGTGGTGCCGATCCGGGGTATTAAACTGACCGTAAAGTGTATTAGTCGCGTTTCCGGATCGGTTTATAAGTTGCCGGTTTTAAGTAGGCCGGCATAGTGGATATGAGTGCTACCCTCAGGTAATTAATTATAGTAGAAGGTACCATTCGTGTACCGCACTCCAGCTTAACATAAGGCGGGGTGCTGTCATATGTCGAGTCACAATAATAGAAAAACTGTTACTACTAATACTGCTATTATACAAGTACATATTTGTCGCGCAGTGAAACATATATTATAATAAAAGTATGAATATTTTTTTATTGTATTTTAATTTATTACTTTTTTTTAAATTATATGTATTATTTCTATTGTGTATTTTTATTATTTATACTGTTAACCTTGTAATGTTTTTTTTGGGTGTATACATTATTGTGTCGCAAACCAGCATAAATATATTAAATATATAAAAATATGTTCTGGCTGATGATGATAATGATGCAATATTACTAGTTAGCTTGGCTTGCCACTTGCTGCATTTTGCAGTCGATGCTTGCGACAGTTAGCAGTTACTATACAGGCTGTACCATCATTTGTGATTCGCTCGTAGCATTTGTAGCGCTCGTAGACGCGTAGCAGTGGCGTGCGCACTCAGCATCCTCTTGTGCGAATACATTTGGCCTCGAAAAACAAGATTGTTGTAATAGAGTAAATGCGTCCATTAAAAAAAACAGGTTTATGAATAATATATTAAATAAATTGTATGCGGCTTATTATCGCCTTTATATTGATTTTGATTTTACAATTTTAACTTATTTTATTATATAATATTTATTTTATTATATCATTATGAGTCTCTCCTTGACCACGATGGCTGCAAAGCTCTCGAAACGTCGGAACAATAAAATAAAATTGTAAAACCAAAATAAACGCGATAGTAAGCCGCATAAAATTTGTTTAATTCATTAATGTTCACGCAAAATCTAAGAAAATATTAGGTTTATGAATATATTAGTATTTGGGTTAATCGAGGCAAACCCAGGAGGGTGTACTCCGACCAAAACAAAGACACCATAGCTAAAGAATTGTGGATGTGGAGGAAGCGAAGGAGCTGTGTCAGGATCATGGCAAGTGGCGCTCCATTGTCTCTGCCTATCCCTGTGGGATAAGGCGTGAAAAATACATCTACAATTCTCTTTATAAAATCTCTACAGTTATGAGCACTAGGCAACCCAGCTTTCAAGAGGATGTTTCCGTATTAATAGTTCTTCTTAAATAGTAAATACTTACTCGAAAAATATAGTTTCATTGAAATGAAACAATTTCTTAGCATCCATGGATTCTCCGTGCAGGTGCCGGGTCCATCGCGTGGCAGGCGGGGGAATGAGAATGAATTGATTGATTGATGACAAAGCTTTTTGTGACATGTCAACACTCATCTTCCTTGCTCTCACTATCCCCTCTATTGTAAAACCCCACCAATGCTGCCTTCGACGTACGATCTAAAAATATTAATGTGTTTGCAAGATAATTATGTAGAAAATTTAGTACTTTAGAAATTCGATATTACTAATATTATTGTCGTAGGTGGAATATTCCAGAAATCTCTGCGGTTATTGCGAAGCTTCTTCTTGTTTACAAAATACCAGACAGTCTGATTTTATGAAAAATTCCAAGTATTCAGATTGATATACTTTATTATTTAGTTGAATACTTGGAAGATTTTAACCAAATATAATTTTATTATATTTGTATTAAAAATCTGATACTACTCATAATAATATTTCTGTGACCGGTGATATCCCTTGCATCTGTCGCTTTTACTTACGCTTGAATGATTTATTATTTAAAACTGTCATGAAGTATTGACCGAAATTTTAATGACCGTCAGGAAAGTCGAGGTCAGATGTCCAGGTATGCTCTTAAAATTATATTTTCTTTTTGTTTTATTCTGAATCTTTATTGCAGTTTCTCTCGCTAAGTCGACGTTCACAATAATAGTGACTTACGAGTAAGGTTAGACTACGCCTTTTATAATAATTATAGATCAGTATTCCATATAGATGCAGCGTAGGTAGGCCTCCCACTAGGTGGACTAGTGACATAGTGAAAGTCTCAGGTAACCGGTGAATGCAACTGACATCTTGTCGTTCGAAATGACGTTCTAAGAGGAAGGCCTATGTTCGATAGTGAACGTTTTCTAGCTGATGATGATTCCAAGTAGAATATTCCAAAAGAATATTCCAGAATATTTAGATAATACCTAAAATAGAACCTTGATCGCGAGCGTGCATAAACGTGGATGATCGACGACGAAATATTTTTATTATTTAATATGCCTAGGCATGCTTATCGATAATACACGACATTTAATGCTCAAATCATAAGGGAATTTTAAAGGGAGTTAACTCATAATAAACAAAGATAATTAAATAAATAAATAAGATTCAACTCGGCGGCTGAAACGACGGATCAGCTCCATCGTTTTGAAACGATTGGCAATAAATATGGAATTAATATCAATCAATCAAACTGTCACTCCTTTTTCCCACAGAGATAGGCAGAGACAATAAAGCGCCACTTAGTACGATACTGACACAACTCACTCGCTTTCCTTACATCCACAATTCTCTTCATACAATTTATGGACACTAAGCAGCCCAGAATTCTTCAGGATGTCTCCGATTTGTTCAAAATTTATAAATCTGATGTGAATGGATGCGTTAAACAAGGCAGGCCCAGGAGGGTGTTTCCCGACATCCTCAAGAAAGCTAGGTTGCCTAGTTCCCATAACCGCCGAGCCTGTATGAAGAGAATTGTGGATGTGAAGGAAGCAAGGGAGTTGTGTAAGGATCATGACAAGTGGCGCTCCATTGTCTCTACCTAAGCCTGTAGAAAAAAGGCGTGACAATTTGATTGATTGATCGACACAGACAAAATCCCCAGGTTTGACATATGTCGCAAACAATCACACAAGGACATCAAGAGACAGACTTATGCACACTCTATGTTGCTGGAAAGTGTTATCCGACTCAGTGATTGAAATTGAACGAATGAAATCAAGATTGTTCACCTAATTATTATTTTTTATTTATTTATTTACATTTCTATACTGAGCTACTAATGTGCTTGTATCATAGAAACAGGACAACCAAAGTACATATATCAAAGATACATTGGTACCGGTGGGTGGTCTCGAACTCGTGCTCTCGATTTGTGTAACCAATGCACTGCCACTACACGACGGTGGCCTTGAATTGTAACAACTTAACTGGCAGATGGTAAATTTCGTCCCTAATCAGGTGTCTTTATGTAATTAAACCTAATAATAATACTTTATTAAGTTGTAAATACTTTATAATTATTTAGTTCGACATATAATAAAATGAGTAATGAGTTAGTAGCGCCACCTATTGGCTTCAGATCAAACTAGGTTCTATTTATTACGGAGAGGGTTAAATTCAGAAAGTTGGATCGTTTTACGATAGAGGGCGCTAAAATTTTTAACTAACGAAAATCGCTCTAATGTCCACTGGATAAGATATCATTTACCAGTTTTAAGGTAAATATTGCATTTTGGCTGGCATAGTAACGGATAGGCGGTTCAACTGAAGAGGTTTTACGGACGTCGAGGCTCTTGAACCTTCCCTTGTTACCGTCAAGTCAGGCGTCGGGTCTGAATAAAGAAAAATAAATCGTCACCTTTTTAAATAATTTTATTTTTTGCGGCTTTTTTCCAACTATTTATAGTAGTAAAATCATTTGGCAATGTAATAATTGCGTTTGATCATCTCTGGTTATTAAAAATTTACTCAATTTATACAAAAATTAAACTTATTTATTTAAAAAAGAACTGTATTTCAATAACACTTATTATAGATTAATACATCAAAATAAATATTATGAGATCTACCGATCATTCAATCAAAATGTCACGGCTTTTTCCACAAGTATAGGCAGAGACAACGGAGCGCCACTTGCCACGATTCTGACACAACTCCCTCGCTTCCCTCACATCCACAGTTTCTTTATACAAGCTCTACTATTATAGGCAACCCAGCTTTCTTGGGGATGTCTCCAATTTAGCCATTATTTCATTGTAATTTGTAATAATGATGAGTCTACATCATTGATTCCCAAAGTTCTCCTGGTGGACCCCCAGTGGTAAAGATCTGAAGTACCTGATGAGTGATGCAAGGGATATTTAGGATATATAACTATGGTTCTATGACCAAATTTTTTTCCTACTATAAAGCTTTAGCTGGGATGTTATCAAATTAAAGACCTGAAGTACCTGATGATGCACCATGGGGATGCATGGGATTTTTAGGAGATATAACTATGATGCTTTGACTATAGTTGTTTCTTACTATAAGGCTTTAGCTGGACTGTTGTTAAATTAAAGACCTGGAGTACCTCGGAAGATGCACCATGAGGATGCCAGGACAATTAAATTTTTTCCTATATATATTTATTTTGTCATTGTTCACCTTCTTATTCATATTCTTCAATTGAGGTTTTTTTTTTATTGTGACACGACATCTGACCTCGTCCCGCCTGATGATAAGCAAGAGGATGTCCAAGAGTGACGACGACTGAGAAAACCGGGTTTGTTCACGGCTGCCCCAGTCGCCGTCACTATGCCGGCCAAAGAAAGTAGTAATAATGCAAGGTAAGATTTTGTTTTAGTTAAGTATTTGCTACTTAATGCTATCATAGTAACAACGATTGAAATAACCGTTGTTTTTATGAGTCATTGGTGCTCTTGGATCTCTCCTTACTTACCACCAGAAAGAGGTCAGATGCGACATCTAATTTCTTTTTACTAGATTGTCGGCTTTTCGGAGATTAATCTAGGCAATTAATATAGACAAACTTGGAGGACAAATTCTATATTAATTGCCAGACTCGAAGCAAATATCCGCTTCTTTTTAATAAAAAAATATTTATTAACAATTTTATTAACATATTTGTCCCCGATTCGGTCAAAAAACAGTTTTTTTTTCCCTCCTGCTCGTTTTATCTCTCCGCTTTTCTCCCATCCTATCGGATCTCCTGTCATATCTCACCATCGTGGTATCTTTCGTGACCAGGATGGCTGCAAAGCTTTCGAAACGTCAGAATAATAAAAAATATGTAAATTCATTAAGCAAAAATAAACGCGATAGTGAGCCGCATACAATTTGTTTAATTTCCTTCAGCTTTTTTTAAAACCTATAATATTAACAATAGTAGACGTATTTGTTCATATATATTCGATTCATAGGTGATATATTATAGATAAAGACAATAAATTTGCAACCCGTTTTATTTAAATTGATCAACAAATTAATATCATTTAATTCATATATAAACATTCTATTAATATTGTACTCATATAAACATTTTCATATTTATAACATAATAAGTATGTTATAAATATATAAATATATATATCCTGTATGTTTTCACAGGGATAGACAATGAAGCACCACTTGCCACGATCCTGACACAACTTCCTCGCTTCCTTCACATCCACAATTTTGTTCATACAAGCTCTATGGTTTTGGGCACTAGGCAACCTAGCTTTCTTGATGTCATTTGTTTATTTTAGTGCCATAAGTATGTAAAATTAAACTATTAATAAAAATATCATCATAAGTACCTACCTACATTATATTTCTAATTCCATGAAAACTTTTCTTTCTGTCTTCTTGTTTATGGCTTTAGTATTTAACTTGCCAGTGTCAAAGTAAAAATATATGGTTCAATGTTAAAACATTGTCAAGTAAAGATGAAGATGAACCACGCGAGTGATTCATCAAATGATGATGATGAGAATGAGGTTGATGATGATCGTTTTAGTAAAGCGGCGGAAAGCCTTTACTAAAACTTTAGAAGAAGTCTTGGAGGGAACATGAAGAAACACGTTTCACAACTTTAAATTACTTGTTTATACTTGATCAACTTAAAAACTATTACTGGATAACAATTCCACCATTATTACACATTAATATTTATGAAAAACACAAGCTTTTCAAATAATTCAAAATTGCGCGTCCTGTCAGTTGCAGTTGCCCGCCAAAACTCCCTTCCATGAAAACTTAACATGCATAAACAACTTTGCGATAATAAGTCGTCATCACAACAAAACTATTCTATAACTTTAATTAAAATGTATTTTTAAGTTTTTCCATCCTTTTAATTTTGTTGACAATAAATTAAAAAATATATAAATAGTATTTTCTTAGATTTTGCGCGAACATTGATTAACGAATTAAACAAATTTTCGTGATATAAAATAATAAAATAACAAAATAAACGCGATAGTAAGCCGCATAAAATGTGTTTAATTCAATATATAAATAGGCATTACCAACATGAATATGAAAATGTTTAACTTCAAGGACATCATTCATTTTGGGCTTTTGTAATGTCCAATAATGAAAAATTATATAAATGGTAGTTTCGATACTTGAATTGATAAAACTAATAACAATTTAGCTTTTAATTATAGTGCAATTCAGTTATTTGAAAAATAAGATATGGATTTTGTATCGTCTGTCAATCACAAAGACACGCCATATTAACAGTTTCTGCTTTGGACTGTCATAATTATAGTTTGATCATTTTGCATGCAAAATAAAGGATATATTACAATTACATTGTAATCTCCGTACATTAAACTATTTTAAAATGTATATGCAACTGTTAACACAACAAAGCCCAGGTCCCAACACAATAAATGATGTCTTTTAACGCTTATTAGTTTTAAAATTGGAACGGTTAATAAGTTTTGCTTAAAGACAGTTAAGAGTTTAGGTATTAGGCGGGGAGAACATTGCAAATTGTAAAACAATGTTGTAAAATCCGACGACAGTGAGGCGCGTGCGTCTAAGACGATCGAACCTGTAGCCGGTGCGGGAGCGCGCGCGCAATATTCTAAATTAATATTTATGTGCTTTTACTAGTGCTAGTAAGTGTTTGAATTATAAGTGTTTCTATTGGTTTCTAATTATCAACTCCTGTAAGTACCATATAATCGTTTAAGTACCTAATGAACGTTAGAAGTTAGAACGTGATAGGTAGAGGGTTAGCCGTTGATCAATTTACGTATTTAAATAATTCTATTCAAATTCTATTTTACATACGTGCTGTTTTGTATTATTGTTTAAGGTTTTTGTTTACTAGTGAACTTTTTTTAGTGTGTTTTCTCCTCAATAACCTAGATACCTATAGAGCACATTTTTGAGAGATGCGTGACTATTCTCCTTTGGACGGCATAGTGATGTTGACTGAGTTAACTAAGTCCGTTTTTAGTCGACGCCGCTCTTATAAATCTGTAACTTGTTTTGTTAAATATATACTTACAGCCGGTTGTACCAAAAATGTTTCAATTTACGAATTAAGTTTTACTTTATACTTATCCTAATACGAAATCGTGAATTGGGTTGTTAATAATTTTATATCGAAACTACCATTTATATATGTATTTATCATTAGAAATAACAAAAGTAGTACATAGAAACCCAAAATGAATGACGTCATTTAGCTCTGTATAAAATGTCCGTTAAACGTAAATGTGAAATGTCAAGTTAAAGAGTGGTGCAGCCGATTTTTCTTTTGTTCTTTTACTTATACGATACTTATTACAATTTCGTAAATTATATTTTTTGGTACAACCGGCTGTTACGGTTTCGTTTATAGAATGTGTATAAGTTTTAAAAAATATACACATCGGTCGTCCATCCATTTCTTCTAATTTGCCGATCCTTATTGGTACTGCGCGGCTCAAAAGTCAGCGCTTACATTATTTGCCGGATTATGGTATACCAGCAGGCAAAGCAAAGTTAGATGTGCATTTAAAATAATAATAATGGCAAAGTTTGTTTTTATTTTTGTGTTTCAACATTTGATAGCGCCCAGCTGGAGTGCGGTTAATAAATGCTACTACAGTTAAATAACTTCTAGCAGCAGTCGCATCCATTATGGCGGCCTAGTTTTAACCGGCAACTTTTTAACTGATCACGAAACGCGACTGAGTCACTTAATGGTCTGTATATTTGAAAGTGGTAGTATACTTTTAAAGTATACAGACTGGCCAAATAACACCGACTGTCTTCCTGACTTTTGTTTTCGTGTATGTTTATTATTAAGTTCCGCCATCTTACCTCGACTTGCCTGATGGTAAGTAAGAGGGGAGGTCGAAAAGTGTCGACGACTTAATAAATTAAAACCGTTTACGTTTTCCTCAGTCGCCTTTGTTAGAGGTGCTTTTGTCACGCTTCGCTTGATCGATCCAATCAAGGTCATTTATATAGAGCGACTTTAGATAGACTTAGATAAGCAGAGACAATAGATCGTGACTTGCAACGCGACCCCTTTTTTACTGTGACTTGACATTCATATGTCGCAGCACACACCTGATGTTAAGCTGGAGTGCTGTCCATAAATGGAGGTGACTACTGACTGCTACTACAGTTTAATATCTGTAAACAGTAGTCACATCTACTATGCTGGCCTAGATGAAACCGGCAACCTACAAGCTGATCCCGAAACGTGACTAAGTCACGGTATTGACAAACAGACTGCAGCAAATATTTGCCTCTTTTTTTAAGTTAAAGAATATTTGTATTATATTATGTATGTGAAGAAAGCGAGGGAGTTGTGTCAGTATCGTGGCAAGTGGCGCTCCATTGATTCTGCATATCCCTGTGGGTAAAAGGCGTGACAGTTTGATTGATTGATTTTTGATATTATGTATTATATATTAAATATTGTATTATGTAAATTTAATCTTACTATTAAATAAAAAGCTACGAAACAAATATTTACTCCGACCGGGAATAGAACTCGGGACACCACTAAGCCACGTCTGTCGCCAAGCTATTGTTTGTTCTGCCATTACCGGCCACCGGAAATCACGACAGTAAAAGATATCAGTAGATATAGAATTCGACAACGTTGGTTTAATATAATGTTTATTATTTCTAGTAACTGTAAGTACCTAATGAGGAATAAGCACATTGCGCGATATGGTTTAAAAGATGTAGTTTTTTTTTATTGTAACTCGACATTTGACAGCACCCCGCTTGGTGTTAAGCCGAAGTATGGTCCATGAATGGATGTCACTGCTACTACAATTCAATAACTGTGGGTAGCAATCACATCCACTATGCCGGCCTAGATGGAACCGGCAAGTTACAAGCTGATCCCAAAACGTGACCAAATCACTTCACGGTCTGTATACTTGTAAGTGGTGGTACTGCCCCGGGTCGGCGGAATGGGTGCCATTGCCTACCACTCTTTGATAACCAGACCCGAAGCAAATATCTATCTTTTTTTTAATAACAAATATTTGCAATATTTAATATTATGAAATATCACAAATAAAAGCAATGAAACAAATATTTGCTCCGACCGGCACAAACCATTCGCTGAACCGTTCGTCCACGCCTGCCGTCATGACAAAGAAATGGATTGAATGAAATAGATAGTGATAGGATGGATTGACAAAGGAATGCCTTGATGGTTTGGGCACATGGAACGGATGACTAAAAGTAGATTGACGAAAGGAAATTATAACTCTCATGTGAATGGATGAGTTAACCATAGAGCTTGTATGAAGAGAATTTGTGAATGTAAGTAAGAGAGGGAGTTGTGTCAGGATCGTGGCAAGTGACGCTCCATTGTCTCTGTCTATCCCTGTAGAAAAAATGCGTAACAATTTGATTGATTGATTGATTGATTGGACTTGTGTTTATTTATATTGTTGCAAATATATTCACTAGGGTTGACACACACATAATGCGTGCAAAAAATATAATTGAGATAAATAATTAAATAATGGAAGAAAATAAATAAGTGTAGTGGTAGTGTGTGCGGCCGGCATAGTGGGTTTTATTATTTTACTGTAGTAGCAGTCGCCTTCATTCATGGACCACACTCCAGCTTAAAATCAAGTGAGGTGCTGTGATATGTCAAGCCCTATTAAATAAAGTGAACTAACCGTGAAGTGACTCAGTTGCGTTTCGCGATCAGGTTAAATATTGTCGGTTCCAACTGGCCGGCATTGTGGTTGTGACTGCTACTTGCACTGTTACCTGTAGTAGCAGTCGCCTCCATTAATGTACTGCACTCCAGCTTAACATCAGGCGGGGTGCTGTCATATTTATGTCAAGTTACAATAATATAAATGCACACACAGACATAAACACCTTTATAATAAGTTAATATTAATAAGTCATTCCGTTCCTGACTGCGCTACAGTGCAGTTGTCTGTTATATTAGTCAAGTTAGTGCGTGATCTGTTAAGGTGTGATTCCCTCGGCGACTGCAGACCGCAGACTGCACTACTTGTTTGTATTTTTATTTTTTTATTTTTTATTGTGATATTTATTGACATCTAATCTCGACCCGCCTGATGATAAACAAGAGGAGGTCCAAGAGTGAGAAAACTGACTGAGAAAAACAAACTGCCTCTGTCGCCGTCACTATGCCGGCGAAAGGTGCCTCTTCACGCATCGCTTGAAGGATCCGCTTGAGTATAAGATTCATTCTGTGCAAGGCGACACTAGTCTGCAGCTGCCGCATTAATATTGTTTCCAAACATCATATTTATGATCTATGACTTGTCGCATTAGTGTCGCCTTGCACGGAATCAACCTCATACAAACCAGTAGTGCAGTCTGCAGTCGCTGGTGGAATCACACCTTTAAATTAGTTTTACAAACTCCTTGTAGATACTCATTGTGGAGAGTCATTAGAACCAATTTTGGTATAAAACTTTTAAAATGCAAATTATTTGATGTCAAAATAACTTTGTGCCTATAAAGTAATTTCTTCAAAAACATTAATGTTGCTAGTCTCATATACTTGTTAAACTATAAAAACATATTTTATAATATATTTTGTAGTGGTAAAGTTGCAAAATGTAAATTGTAATTGTAAATTGTAAAAAGCAGTAAATTGTAATCTGAGAGTGATTTTAAAAAAGGTTGCTTACTTATGAGTTATGAGAATTGGGTATTTGTTTAGCGAAATATCTAATTGTTGCATAGTTGTTATTTGAGAAGGCTTATGTATCTACATATATTAATGAGTGTAATTTATTACTTTTATTAATGCACTTGTTAGGTGTTATAATACCTATACTTATATTTTATTAACTTTTATTAGCTTGACTGTATGTATGTAACGGAATCTTTTAAATTAAAATTCAACCACTTCTAGAGGTCTGAATAATTTGAAAATTTGTACACATATTAAAAACTGATGACAATACAATAAATTAATTTTTTTGCCCTTTTTTAGTTCGAATTATCCATATACTTAAGCGTGTTTTTTACGTTTTTTTTTAAACTATAGATTTTTTATACTTATTACTATACATATTATGTATGTATGATGTATATGTATATTTATGTAAGCATGTATAATTTGAGATATTATTGAAAAACCTTCTAAAAGTTAGCTGGGAGAAAATGCTTTTACTCGTAGCGTGAAGCTCGCTCATTTGGATTGTATTTACTGTGTAACATACAGACCGTGACGTAAAGTCACGTTTCGGGAACAGCTACCAAATTGCCGAACCAAACCTTTTTTAAAAACACTCAGATTACAATTTTCTATTTTCAATGGATTGTCAACACGTCAACATCAGGGGGCCAACCGCGCAACTTTAATAATAATGACAATTAAATTCATTCCAATCAATTTCCCTTGAGGATAGGCAGAGACAATGGAGCGCCACTTGCCACGATCCTTAAATTCATTCCCATCTGTCAAAAAGTTTTGCGGTCGCTGTTAGTATCAAAAACAACTTTTATTCATTCGTACAATGAGTTTCAATGAGCTTGATCTGTTAATGAAATTTTGAGCAATTTTAATGGAGTTCAACTGTCAAAACGAAGCTTATTGTCATTGGCCCCCTGATGCAGAGTTGTTTCACATTCCTAATTGACATCCACAAATACATGTTCTAAAAAACCACGGAGAATGTTCCGAGGAGCTCTTTAACCTTGTTCCTACCTCGTCTTTTAACTCCCGTAATACCCGCACAGGTCGGGGAAAGCATCCGCATTTTATCGACCGAATCGGCAGTCGAACTAAAAAGTTCGGTGCGTCTTTTCTTTGTAAATCAATCGACAAGTGGAATGCTTTGCCTGCCCATGTGTTCTCTCCATCCTATGACCTTGAATCCTTTAAGCGATGCGTGAAGAAGCACCTTTGGCCGGCATAGTGACGGCGACTGAGGCAGCCGTGAACAAACTCGGTTTCTCAGTCGTCGTCAGTCTTGGACCTCCTCTTGCTTATCATCAGGCGGGACGAGGTCAGATGTCGTGTCACAATAAAAATTAAAAATTGTTTTACCTATGTCCCCTATTTCTTTTTAATTCCTTATAATTATTTTTTTTTAGTTGTATTTTTATTTTGTTATTTTTTCGTTTGTTTTAGAAAATGGCCTATAAATGGTCGGACACCGATAGTGACGACGAAGTCAGCAGTTCTAACCGGTAAGATTATAGTAATATGACGGCTTATATTTCCCGAATCCTCGAATTGGCCGGCATAGTGACGGCGACTTAGGCAGCCATGGACAAACTCGGTTTTTCAGTCGTCATCACTCTTGGACCTCCTCTTGCTTGTCATCAGGCGGGACGAGGTCAGATGTCGTGTCACAATAAAAAAAAAGATTAGATGACGTGTCACAATAAAAAAAAAGAATAGATGACAAGTAAAATTTTCATTAAATGTTTCAAAAAAAGGCATACAATCGAATTGCTCTTTTCCTATAGGGATAGGCAGGGATATATAAAAACATAACCGATTAAACCGATAACGGCCCTTAAAGTTCTGTAGCATCCGCCTGATGTTAAGCTGGGATGCAGTAATTACGGTAAGCGAAGAGGTGACTGCTACTACAGTTAACTATAAGAAGCAGTCACATCCACTATGCCGGCCTAGTTGGAACCGGCAACTTACAAGGTGATCTCGAAACGCGACCAAATCAACTCAAGGTCTGTATACTTGTAAGTGGTGGTACTACCCCGGATCGGCAGACTACCACTAATGTCGAAGAAGGATGTAGCTGGAAACATAAAATTAGAACACATATTCTTAGCTAAATGTATTATTTTAATATCATACTATTAAGTTATATCATCGTAAGGCGACCGTGGTGTAGTGGCAGTGCAATGGTTACACAAACCGAGTGCACGAGTTCAAAACCACCCACCAGTACCAATGTAGCTTTGATATGTACTTTGCTTGTCCTGTTTCTATGATACTTTAGTAGCTTAGTATAGAAATGTAAATTATAAAATAATAATTAAATATCACACGCGCTTCTTTAGTCATTTCAAACCTAGACATTTATTTATAATATACTAGCTGACCCGGCGAACTTCATACTACCTAACAATAAATGTCTTACAGATAAGTCGAACTTATCTGTAACTTAAGTTGCTGTGAATTAAGAAAATTAATATAATCATTTCTCTTTATAAACAATATAACATAGTATTTTAAGCAATTTTTTTTTACTGATATGCTAAAATTGACAATTTGTTTTTAATACTCAACATCAAGTAGCTTGCACAAAATAAATTTCTGAACGCACGCATAAATGTATGTGCGTATGCGAAAATGTGTTGACTTTGTTTTGTGTGAATAATAAATTTTATTCATTATATTATGTATAAATCGTAGTTTATTATAATTTTTTAACACAAGTAGCACCTTGTGCACACGTAAGGCATAAGTAAGAACTAAAATAATTTGGAGCAACTGTTGTTTAAGAACGTAAAACAGTTTTGTCGTGCACTTCTATTAAAGAGGATAAGTGAATAAGAGGATTTTTGTGGGGCCCTTGTCGTCTCCCTAGCGCATCATGCTTGGGCCCTCTCCCTACCCCTCTTAACCACCGGCCGCAAGTCAGAGCCTGTCCTCGGCCTATTTGTCGGTCCCCTCCCCCTTGGGCCGCAAGCCAGAGCCTGTCCTCGGCCTGCTTGCTAGCCTTTCCCTCTCCGGCCGCAAGACGAGCCTGTCCCCGGCCCGCTTCCCCCCCCCCCCCCCCTCTCAGCCGCGCTGTAAAATTCCTGATCGGAATAACAGCAATTTAGAAAAATATGTAAATTTTTGTGGAGGGATGATCCTGGTGCATCATCGGATACAGCCTCATGAATCCTCTTAGATCAGCAAATCAACAAGAGATAGAACTATAGTGCTTTAACTAAAGCCTTTAGCTGGGCTATTATAAAATTAAAGACCGGGAGTATCTGATGATGCTGGATAATCGCTAACTACTGGTACTCGTATAATATATGGTTTTGTTAAGATGAGTGGCATACGACCACGGCCATCCTATGAACATCACTATGAATATGTATTGAATACATTAAAGTATTTTATGTGTACATAACAATTTCTAATAAGAATATTTTTTTGTTTCATAATTTTTAGTAGTCGAATTTTACGTATTGATTTTACTTTTACTTATACTTTTTGAGTCCGGCAACTAAAAGCCGGTTGTACCAAAAAAGTTTCAATTTACGAATATAGTTTTATTTATAATTATTCTATTACGTTTACTATTACGAAATCGTAAATTGGGATGTTAATAATTTTATATCGAAACTACCATTTATATATGTTTTTATCATTAGAAATGATTAATAATAATCCTTAAGCTCTGTATAAAATATCTGTTAAACGTAAATTTAATTAAAGTTAAAGAATGGTGCAACCCATTTTTTTTTCTTTTTTTTTTTTTACAACCGGCTGTAAATATATCTTTTTAACAGGCACAGCACAGACGGGATCGCTTACCTTATTGTACAATAGTAGGCGTTGAATAGTAGTCAAGCCGGTTAAGCGTACATACCCATTCGACCGCTGAGAGTGCCACAAACAGTAATAAAAAAAAAGTAGGCGTCAACGTAATCTTAACTTCTTTTATTAAACATGACGGTTAACCGCCCACTTCGGTTTTATCTTAAACACCCTAAAGTAGAATTGGCGGTTATTTATGTTATTAGTACAACCGTTGTCTTGCCACGCTTATCTAATATGTTGATAAATATTTTGTAAATATCAAATCAATCAATCAAAATTTTCCTTTTTCCCACAGGGATAGGCAGAGACAATGTTGTAGATGTAAGAGACAATGTAAGGCAAATATTATTTAAGGCAAATATTATTTAAAGCAAAGATCATTTAGGGCAAAGATTATTTAAGGCATTAATTATTTATGAGACATTCTTATTAGCTGCGCTAGTAATTATCGCACACAACTTTGTGTGAGATTGCACATTCCATGCACATTTCCATTATTTTTAGCAATTCATTATTCTGGTTTTCATTAATTTATGTTTAATTTAAACTTTATTATCTGTCACGTGTATAAATATTCACCTAATCAATCACGTATCAATATTAGACATCTTTATTATAATAATAACTATAATGACTTGGCTTGGCGGTATTTTATACTCATAGAAGACACCGAAAGGTGTCTAATATTCCATCAATATTAGACCTACTTCTTCGGGCTATAGTCTAGCAATGTAACCAATTCTAAACAAAATGGGAGACAAACATACATAGCTTTTGCGTTTTGATTTGGGATAGCCACTTTAATGAAGTCTTAGTTTTGAATTTTAATTTATTACTTTTGTTTTTTTTTATATTATTATTTTTTGTGTATTATTTCTATTGTGTATTGTTAACCTTGTCATGTTTTTTTTGTGTGTATGCATCAAGTATGTATTCCAAGAATTATGCAAACCAGCATAATTCTTGGAATGTTAATTTTTTGGTATGTTTAGTTTGCAACCTGTCGTAAATACCGAATTAAATAAATATGTTATAAACATTAAATAATAAAATAAACATTGAATTGTCAATAATTCAATAATTGAGCGACTATTTTATTTATACATAATCTAGGCAATTTGTTGTGGGCAATTGCGTTGCAGGCAATTTAAATTGCTACCTAGGTTCCTTATTAAATACATTGTAGGTATAGGCAATAGGTATAGCGTGACATCATAAAAAATAAATTGTGTAGTTAATAGAAAGTCCATTAATATAGTTTTAAAAAATATACATGAACATTCAGTCTTCCAAACAGGACACTTTAGTAGTATTGAAAGGATTTTAGCCAACTTTAAGGGTTACGCCAACTATAGATGATTTTGAAGGAAGCGCGAAAAAGTATAGTGACTGCCGACCCAAGCAACCTTAAACTAAGTTAGTTTTTTTTCAGTTGTTGGCGCTGAATTCGAACTCTTGCTTACAATTCACCAGATATCAGATTGTCAGACTGTCAATGTCGAGTCGAGTCACAATGTGTTGACAATTTTTTTTATTTAAAGATTATTTAAAGATTAAAATAATAAAAAGTTATGTATTTAGATTTTACATTAGTTGCAGCTAAAAGTGTCAGCCAAGGCACCAAAAAAATGTTAATTAAGGCCAAAACCGTTTTAAGTTTCTAGAAGAAATATTTGCCTATTTTTTTATTAACAAACATTTATAATGTCTCATCTAAATATTATATTTATAACTTTTATAACTTTATTTACATATTTACAATAAACGAATATTTTATACATTTAATACATATATTGATTAAAAAAAACTAAAATACATTATTAAAAGGAGTCCCTTTAGGCAAGGTTCCGAAGATACTGGCAGCGTTCCCCCTTTGAATAGCTAGACTTCTTTGTCCGAGGTAGCTGCCAACTCTTCGGTCTCCTGTGATGTCGACTAACCTTTTTGATATTTCCTTAAAAAGCCTTAAAGCGCTAGGAATGTTTCGAAACAAATCTTTGCTCCTACTGTGAAGAGAACCAGAGCCTTAGTTTGCAATCAGCGACGGTCGAGCGAGTTCTCATTATTTTCTCTTATTAAAAATTCTATTTTCTGCTACTAAACGGCTCCGTATTGTGAAAAGCAGGGGGCCGACCGCGCATCTTCACAGTAATGACAATGAAATTTATTCCCATTTGTCAAAAAGTTACGCGGTCGATGTTAGTGTCAAAAACTTCTTTAATTTATTCGGACGAGGTTCAATGAGCTTAGACTGTTAATAAAAAAGAAAATCATTTCTTAGTGTGACAGATCAAATTTAATTAGCGTGGCTGTTGCTCGTCACACCTCATACATGATACCAATTTTGACGTAAAACAAAACCTTTGGTGCATATTTGGTTTTCCGATTACACAGCAGAGGGAGCACTATCGATTGTTCCCGGTAGAGTTGCTGTTGCTCATGTGTATACGAATATAATACGAATACGAATATAATGTTTGACAACTGTTATTGCTCAATTTAGGCATGTTGCGTTGCTTCTGCAAGATACGTAAATGAGCCTGCCGAGTGTCCGTTACTTTTTGTCCACTTCTCCACACGATACAATTAAACTTGTATATTCTACAATAATTACTTAATTGTTAGTTAGCTTGGAAAACCTATGCTAACAATGTCTGCCCTCAATGACATGCGGCATGACTAATGCATTGACTATGTGATTACCTACAAATTGCCGATATTAAACACATAAGTAATGAAAAACAATAATAAACCTGTTTTTATCTACGCAATCGTACTATATAAAGAAAGGTTTACGAATTTCTGCACGTCGTTAGGTCTCACAGTATCAGTTGTATAGTTTACTTAAACTGTTGTGTTTTTCGAGCTTCGAGCTGCTATTCCGCCTTGCCTGTAACTATATTATTTGGTTATTTTTAAGACATTTTATATTAAGCTACTAAACGTTCTTATATTTTAGAAACAAGACGACGTCATTTAACCTTTTTATCACATTCACATTCATACGCGTGTTCGCGCAGTGAAGTGACTCAGTCGCGTTTCGGAATCAGAACTATTTAATTAAATAACTGGTGTGCCCCGTAATAAATAATTGTATAACTGCATTAGCTAAGTTACAATGTCAGCTACTAAAATAAATAAAGTTAAGTATGCACTAAAAAAACTAAAAAGTAAAATTTTTGGGGTTTAATCTTGAAAATCCTTTAAGCCTAACCCCGTCGAGTTACCAGTAACCCTGTATACAGCAGGAGCCCTATATTTGTTTCGCTAAGATGTTAAAACTAATTTGATCTGGATAGACATACAAGCAGATAAAGCGCGCGTTCACAAAAGTATGCTCTTCTTTATATATGTGCTTATAAAGTCTAGTTCATATGAGCATGCGGCATTTTGCCTGGGACCTGGGAGCCAACGTCTACAACGCTGCTACAGGCCCCTCTCATACCTGCATTGACCTTCGCCGCTGCATTCGCTAACTAACATCCGTTGCATCCGGACGTGACGACCTGGGTGCTGGAGATAGAATAATGTCCACTTAGTTAATTTTTCAGTTCGCGTTTTCAGACTTATAGTTCGGACTCTATTGAAATAATTTTTGTTATTTTATTTTAGTATGTTTTTGGTATCATTATATTATTTTTTAACAGTTTGTGAATAATTCACTGAGATTGTACAATAAATTGTGCTTTTAGTGGCACGTTCACATTTTAGTATTGGTAAGTTGTAGTAGTTATACGAGTGTTAATCTTAAATAGTCCTACAAAAAATCCTGCGACATCATATATCTTTTATGTGTAAGCCATCTTCGCTAAAATAGAGAACCATAAATACAATAAAAATTGATACTTGATGTCTAATGTACATTTGGTAGTAACAAAATTTATACAAATCAAAATCTACTTTTAACGCTTCTGGTAAATAAATTTTGTCTTTTACTCTACATCATTTTAATAGTTAGTGCGGTCCGGGCAGCGGGCGAGGTGGGGGATAATTGCAGAAGTTATCGCGTATCATACATACAAAATAAATGATATAGAATCGAATTAAGAACAAAATATTTTTGGGGACGCGCGATTTAAAGACTGTGTTCACGCGGGTGAAACCGCGGGCACAGCTAGTTTATACATAATATTGAGTGTATTACACAGGAGTGTCAGCCAATTTGTAAGTACCAAAATTACAAATTGGAATAAACAATGACCGAAATAATATATATTTATTGTGAATATTTTGATTACGGGTCGAATTATACTGTTTTCGCCCGCAAATATTGAGCCGGAAATGCAAATTCCGTTTTCTTCCCAAAACTATTCCGTATCGGCCTGAAATAAAAACAAGATGGATATTTGCCCCGGATCTGGTCCGGGTCCAAAGAGTGGTAGAGTGGTGCTCAGTCACCACGCCAAAAATATTGTTAAATAAAATGATATGACAAGGAACACTTAACAAAATGTCTAAAATTTTCGAAATTTCTCATTGAAAAGACTCATTGATTTTCATAGTTAAAATAAAGCAAGCAAAAATTGGTGTTGGTACTTTAAAGCGCAGCTCTGAAGTATTTGTGAAGATCAGTTATATGAATAGTGAATAGATGACTATTTAAAGGGGAACATTACCTTGGGCCATTGTTTAGAAATTAGGGTAAGGGACAGTGGTCCAACTGCTCTGTCCAACTAGTTGGACTACGGGCCTTCACTTAGGGGTCGTGGTCCAACTATAGTTCGACTAACATTTTTTTCTAGTTCTGAGGGCCTATTTATTTAAAAACGGATTATTACAAGTAGGATTTGCGCCAAGTCCCAAACTATATTAAGTTCCACTTTTTTTTCAGGGTTGACGATTTAGTAGAAGAAAGACCTTCTAGGCCTGATTTTAGCATACCGTTCGCCACCGGGAGCCCAGATTCCAATGTTCGTCAAACGCCGCCACTGGTGAGACCGCAGCCTTGGAATCAAGTTAGACAGGTAATTTACATCGCTAGAAAAACTCGCGATTTTTAACTTAGCGATTTGTACTCGTATTTAAACAGCCCTTGAGAACTATAGGACTCTTAAACTTCTGAATCTTCTGCTGTAAAGACCAGAGTGTAAGTTGCTGGAGTCCAGTGAGAGGCGCAAGTGGAATGCTTTGCCAGCCCATGTGTAGTGTGCTCTCCATCATATGACCTTGGATCTTTCAAGCGATGCGTGAAGAAACACCTTTGTCCGGCATAGTGACGGCGACTGAGGCAGCCGTGAACTAACTCAGTTTTTTTAGTCGTCGTCACTCTTGGACCTCCTATTGCTTGTCATCATAATATCACAATTTAAAAAATGGTACTGTTTAAGTAGATATTTGCAGCAGTTTGTTCATGGATGGGAGTTACTTTAGGTTCATTATTCTTATTAAAGTGTACGTCACACGGTACGTTGATGCTCCACTCATTGTTTTGTTGAGGTGCAATCAAACATTTATACCAACACATTTTTATGGTAATAAATTGTGTTCTAAGGAGGAGGCCTATGTTTAGCCGTGGACGTCTTCTAGCTGATGATGATGATGTAATTAAATTCATACAAAAAATAAATCTTGATTAATTAAATAATTTAATAGTTAAAATCATGATATTAAAAAAGCTAGTGTTTTTTAATATCCCCAATATATAAAAAAACTTTTTATATATTGGGCCGAGTGGTGTAACTGTAGCGGTTAAAACGTCAGTCCACTAATCGGTATTTTCCGGGTTTAATATCCGGTTACAGTAACCACAGAGCCTGTATGAAGAGAATTGTGGATGTGAAGGGAGTTGTGTAAGGATCGTGGTAAGTGGCGCTCCATTGTCTCTGCCTATCCCTGTGGGAAAAAAAGCGTAACAATTTGATTGATTACAGTAATTTGTTTTATAGCATTTATCATAGAATATTTATTAAATATTAACATAAAATAATCATATATTTCAGCCCGCCAGAGTAATTTGGCAACGCCTTAGCTGTTCGCCACGTCTTGAACGCGTGCAGGTAATTCATATCGCTAAAAAAACATGATATTCTTTTATACATTTCAACATCTGCGGGCCGACCGCGTAACTCAATGGCAATGGGCTTCGTTTTAACATTCGAACTCCATTTTAAGCTTTAATAATTAAAATTGCGACAACACACCAAGAATCAATGTTTATTTTCATTAACAGTGCAAGCTCATTGAAACTCATTGTCCGCATATTGTTAAGACTAACAGGGATCGCGTAACTTTTTAACAAATGAAAGTGGATTTTATTGTCATTACCATTGAATTTACGCGGTCAGCTGCTCGACTTAATATATACAATATAACGTGTTATAATAATTTACGTAATATACGTATTTACAAAATAAACTACCAAAAGTTAAGACGTATCATTAGAAAAATATATATATATATATATGTATATATACTCACGAGATTTAAAATGCCGCTTTTGACATTCATAATTTTACATTATAGTTATTTAACTGTAGTCGCAGTCGCCTCCATCCACAAGAGACACTTATATAACGGGAATATTGAAATGTTGCATCTATGCAAGCTATACCAGCGGCACGCTATTATGGCCGATTTGACGTTTGACGTTTATGAAGTTTCGTGTAAATTAACAATTTTTGTTCTTTATTGTTACTATAAAAAACAACAATTGTTCATTCAATCGTTATTATTTAATTATACGAATCTTCATGAGCGGATCAAACGTCAAAAGGGCCATCATAGAGTGCCGCTGGTATAGTAACTTTTTTACATTTCTATACTAAGCTACTAAGGTGCTTGTATCATAGAAACAGTACAACCAAATTACATATATCAAATATACATTGGTATCGGTGAGTAGTTTCAAACCCGTGATCTCGGTTTTCGTAAACATTGCACTGCCACTACACCACGGTTGCCTTACATTATATGGTTACACACAATATATCACAGACAATACATTACACAGAGTTTAAGATTACCTAGTTGAATTGATATTAAACAATTTATTCTCCAACAGTTGTGGTGTCGCATTCCCCTACCACTGAATTTCCAGCAATTGCGTTTGGATAGCGCTGCAAAAAGTAAGTAAGCTTTTCTTTGTAGAATACCCGACAAGTGGAATGCTTTGCCAGCTCATGTGTCCTCTCCCTCCTATAATCCTTCAAGCAATTCATAAAGAAGCATAGTAATGGCAACTGGGGCAGCCGTGAACTCACTCGTTTGTTTCAGTTTTCGTCACTCTTGGACCTCTTCTTGCTTATCATCAGGCGGGTCGAGGTCAAATGCAGTGTCATAATAAAAATAAATAAAAAGGGGAAGCTTTATGAAGGGTCACGTGTTGTACCAATGACTTTATATTGTATACCAAATAATCGGAGACATCCTCAAGAAGTCTGGGTTGCCTAGTGCCCATAACCGTAAAGCTTGTATGAAGGGAATTGTGGTTGTGAGAGAAGTTAGGGAGCCACCACATTTCTACAGCGTTTATTCAACTGCCACACCCAACATTCACTTCCATAGT
The DNA here is from genome assembly GCA_905220615.1 of Tinea trinotella. NCBI lineage: Eukaryota > Metazoa > Arthropoda > Insecta > Lepidoptera > Tineidae > Tinea > Tinea trinotella. The sequence goes on from HG992305.1 coordinate 19,966,702, forward strand.
ATAATGTGAACAGCCATCCATGATCAGGACATTATTTGGCTGTTCATTATACTATGGATGGCACCGTTTACTACGTTACCTTTTTGCACCCTTCTCTTAATATCTTCACCACACTTTCCATACCTTGTAAATATACTTCCCAAGTAAACAAATTGTCTTGTTCTTTCCGTCTATCACTATCTCATATTTTGTCATTTCATTCTCTCTCTCCTAAACCATTACTTTAGTTTTACTTACATTTACTTTCATACCTTTCTTTACTAATTCCGCATTCATAATAGTAACCATTTCCTGTAACTCATACGCCAAAGATGCAAGGATAACTTGATCGTCGGCGTACAAGAGACGTTTGATCACCGAGTCATACATTCTCAAACTATATTTTCACGCAACTCTTTCAGAAGTGACGTTTAGAAGAGACGTTCAAGATGAGGCTGGCCCATGGGGTCTAACTGACTTACCGTGGCCATTGGGTCTAGCTGACACAACTGGGCCATTAGGTCTAGCTGACACAGCTGGGCCATCAGGTCTAGCTGACATAGCTGGGACATCAGGTCTAGCTGACACAGCTGGGCCATCAGGTCTAGCTGACATAGCTGGGCCATCAGGTCTAGCTGACACAGCTGGGCCATCAGGTCTAGCTGACATAGCTGGGCCATCAGGTCTAGCTGACACAGCTGGGCAATCAGGTCTAGCTGACATAGCTGGGCCATCGGCTCAGCGTGGTGTTGTCCAAGCCAAAACTAAAGCGTCGGCTCGACGGCGAACTACTAAAACCATAGCTGGTCCATCAGGTCTAGCTGACACAGCTGGGCCATCAGGTCTAGCTGACATAGCTGGGCCATCGGCTCAGCGTGGTGTTGTCCAAGCCAAAACTAAAGCGTCGGCTCGACGGCGAACTACTAAAACCATAGCTGGGCCATCAGGTCTAGCTGACACAGCTGGGCCATCAGGTCTAGCTGACATAGCTGGGCCATCGGCTCAGCGTGGTGTTGTCCAAGCCAAAACTAAAGCGTCGGCTCGACGGCGAACTACTAAAACCATAGCTGGGCCATCAGGTCTAGCTGACACAGCTGGGCCATCAGGTCTAGCTGACATAGCTGGGCCATCGGCTCAGCGTGGTGTTGTCCAAGCCAAAACTAAAGCGTCGGCTCAACGGCGAACTACTAAAACCAAAGCAAGGTCGTCAGTTCAAGACCTTATGGTAGAGCTAGATGACTCTAGTTCTGAATAATTAAATTAAGAATTTAAGATGTTATTTGATTCTTTCTATGTTGTTATATTCGATTGATCTTTGATTTAATAAATAGAACAGCAAAAATGCCTCAAACAAACGAAGTAGTTCACTGTATTATGGTCGTTACCGTTATATTTTTCTTAATTACAATGATTTCTCTTATTTACTTAAAATGGTTTATTTTGCCGTTTTAAATTGCCAATTTGTATGAAATCAGTCGGAATATCAAAGGATGACCAATCCGATTGATTTTACACAAAACTCACAATTCTTTTAAACATTTCCCTTTAGTTTCGTTCAATTTAGCTATTTCTTTCCGCCATTCTAAATTATCACTTTTTGTAAAATCGATCGAAATGTCAGAGGATGATAAATCGCTTGATTGATCCTCCTTACAACATAAAAAACTTTATTTAGTGTATTTTAGAAAAATGTAAGAAAATATAGATAATATTGTTTCCAAATCATAGGCATTTCTTTATTTACCATTTCTCATTTTAAATTTAGACTTTGTATTTCATGCACAAATAGAAAAGTAGTTTAGCATATATAACAGGAATTCCATTAACTCGTAGATTGTAACATATTAGAACTTAGAGAAAATTAATGCCATCTTTTACCCTGTTACACAAAAGTAGTAATTCGCCAAGTCAGCTGAACCGGTGGCGTCGGCAGACCGTGAAGTGACGACATCATCTTAAAAGTCGCCGGTTCCTACTAGGCTGGCATAGTGGATGCTACTTTCTCTATATTGGCAGGTCATTGCGAGTGAGTGTTTGGTTCGTAGTCTAATTTAGTTGGTTTGCAGTCTTAATTGCGATGTATTTTCTTTTATGTTTCCCAATCTTTAAAAATACAGCGTGGTTCCGACACTTACTGTGCGTCCTTCGAGTCGGCAAGCTATTCCAGTGGTATGCGGTTATTTGTTGTTTGTATACATCTCTATAGAACTGTATAATATTTTGTGTAGATCATAAGTGTGAACTATCGCGGCTTACTATCGCGTTTATTTTGGTTTTGTATTTACAATTTCAGTCATTATGAAATTACAATCAGTCTCTCCGTGATCACGATGGCTGCAAAGCTCTCGAAACATCGGAATAATAAAAAAAATGTAAAAACAAACCTCACACCACTGGAAAACCGCATAACACTGGAATAGCTTGCCGAATGGAAGGACGCACTTGCTACGGAACCACGCTGTATTTTTAAAACATACAGCGTACAGGAAACATAAATGAAAATAATCAATGTTCGCGCAAAATCTAAGAAAATACTATCCTATTACTTATGTGGTTTTGTAGGCATGTATTTGATTGGTTATAAACGGCATATTCTTTTCTTACTGACTCATTTATTTATTTTTTATTTAAAGTTTTTACCTTATGTGACATATGACAGCACCTTGCCTGATATAAAGCAGGAGGCAGAGAGTGGGGGCGATTACTACTACAGTGAAATGACTGCGAGTGACAATAGCGTCCACTGTCCGACCTACAAGCTTTTAAACTAATTTCATTTGTTTTCCGATTATCCCACTGGTTGATTAAATAATAATAAACTTTCAAACGCTGATTTCTATCTATGGTCATATTTAGTTGAATCTGTGTAATAAGTATTTGGCGTTAGAATAAATTAGATGATGTAGGCAAACTTTTGAGTTTGTTTATATTATTTGTTATATATGTTTAAGTGCATTCGCAAAGCAATAATCGAGTAGAAATAACCAATTATCGATAGTAGCTTTTAGGTTTTTTTTGTACTGAGAGATAGAGAGTGTGTTTGTGTGTTTGATTGTGGAGATGTATGCAATTTCTACTTTGTTACTACGATTTGATAATTGGTTATTTAGTTAATACGTAATAAGGTAGTTTGCCTGAATGTGTGATCGTATGAGTGTATAGGTATGATGTTGCGCGTCCAGAGGATACATGCAGATAAAAACTAAGCTTGATACGAAGGTGAAAACTAAGCTTTTTGTTGGTCAGCCTGGAGATTAATTCGAAACAGACTTTATAAAAGAACTAACACTTACACCAAGCGCTGTAAAGACATTTTTGTGCTTTAGTGTAAAGCCAGCACCACTCCTCGGATAATAGCTTGATGAGAGAATAGGTATGAGAGGTGAAAATGAATGAATGAATGTTTGGCGTATATTTTAGGGAGTAGATAATATTTTACTATTATATTTCTTATTTACCGATTTATTTCTTAGACTTTGTTCTTGTCATAGCTGTAGAAGTTATTTATTTTGTATTCATTTTTTCAGTTTTTGTTAACAATATTTCTTAGACTTTGTTCTGTTTGTAGCTTATCTTGCTATAGCTGTAAAATAAATTTTAATCGTTTTTTCTATTCGATTCTCTTTTTGGTTTGGGTTTATTACTATATCATTTATTTTGTTGTTAATAACAATTTTTTTTGTTGCAAAGATTGGTACTTAAAAAATATAATAGTTTTTAATAGATATAATTTGGTATTAAACATTGTTGATTTTTTCAATTTAATAAATATTTTCGGCTGTCACTACTGTATCATATAAAACGTTAGATGTTACAGATCATGTTTATTATCTTGGGAAAGTGACAATAATAGAGTTAATAAGGAGATGTTATAATTCATTTGTCAAGACATTTTCTTACAATGAATTGTCACATTTCAATTATTAAGATGCAGTTCCACTCCTGTACACACTACTGGCCATACATATTGAAACTAGACGATATTAGAAAATTTTAATAACACTAGTATTTAATAACAATAATACAAGATCACAGATGAAGTAAATAAAGCTTATTCGACAACAACTGCAAAAACAATACCATGCAAAATATGCAAATGCAATACCAGTCCATGGCGAGCCGCGTGTGGCACGGCAATCTGCTACGCGTAAGTCTGACTATTAGTCTGATCGCAAACTAGTTTAACAGCAGTGCACAGGAGTGGAATTGCGTCTTAGGTATTAATTAGATACTTCAATTACTTTTAGTCCTTTGAAATTTTCAAATTCTAATTACTATCGAAACGAATTTCGAATTCTCTATTTCTCCACTGACACTTAATGTATAAGAGTTATACAAACTACAACAACTTTGGCTTCGAAAGTCTCCAACAATTTGTTCACACAGACATTCACAACTTAAAAAATACTAAAAATACATTGCGGTATAGCTTGTCTAAATATTTGTATTCACACATTTAAATAAACTAATAAAGTGTAGGGGCGCGTCATTTCGGCTTAGACAGACTTTACATATGTAAATTAAAGTATATTCAAAAACGTATTGATGGTATAATTAGTTAATAAAATAAGTAATAATAGAATAAAGACCCAAGTTACAATAATAATAAAAAATTTAAATATGTCATTTCGTCCAAAATCTTTGTCAAAGTAATTTCACCCGAGTAATAGTCGTGTTTTAAATACTAAGATTACCTTAACTATTTAATCAGAATGTAAATAATTAATTGGAAAATTAATAAACCTTCTGTGCTAAGTAATTTTCATTTTTTATGTAACTGAAGTATTTGCTTTAGGAGTTAATTTAAGTTAGCTCACAAACAAGAAACGGTTGTGATTACCTTATAGGTATTAGTGACGTAAAGTGTAGTTGTAGGTGAGATTTAGGTGTAATGTAGATACTTACTAATCTTATAGCAATAAGGTAATGAACATTTCTCCCTTATACTTTTATTAACTTTATGACCATTTTGAGCTGCATTAATCTCTTCAATTGGTCGAGGCATCTGAATCGATCGGTTCAGTTCATGAGGAGTAGTAGGCAGACAGTTGGTGGTTATTTACCCAGCCTGCCGATCAGATACGACCACTTTCGAGTATAACAAACCTCAGTCGTCGAGTACAGATGTCGCAGTTCAAAAATAAACTTACGGCAATTGCCATTAGAGCTTTCCGATCTATTATATTATATTATATTATATTATATTATATTATATTATATTATATTATATTATATTATATTATATTATATTATATTATATTATATTATATTATATTATATTATATTATATTATATTATATTATATTATATTATATTATATTATATTATATTATATTATATTATATTATATTATATTATATTATATTATATTATATTATATTATAGTACATTACATTATATTACATAATTTCTCCAATAAATAATTGATTCAAGTTTATTAGAATTCTATAGAACAAATGATTGATGACAGAACTGTACTTACAGTTATTGAACTGTAGTAGCAGTAACCTCTTTTAATGGAGTACACTTCAGCTTAACATCAGGTGGGGTGCTATCCCAGATGACTGTTATCAGCTCAATTTTTAGTTTATACATTTCATTTCATATAATGGCACTCTTTATGCATCACATCTAATTGTCCAAGTTTTTGTTGTATATACAAGTGAGGCTTGCGATTTTCCCTATTAATATTATATTAGTTGTGTTCGTATTAATTTATTCGCACTACGTCATACACTACAAATGACAAAAAGCTTTGGTATCATAAGTATTTCGGAATAGCTATCAAGAACTATAGACATATAATCTTCTTATATATTTAACAAGTAAATTATATATGTAAAACAATCCATATATATATACATATATATATATATATATATATATATATATATATATATATATATATATATATATATATATATATATATATATATATATATATGTTATGTGCGAATAAATCATATACATAGTAAAATCGCAAGTATAATTGGTAATTTCTATTCACATGTTTTAACTGCTATGACACAGAGTTCTCATTTATTATTTAGCATTTTTATAGAGTTAATGTAAGGACTCTGTTTGTGAATACAGAGAACAACTAAATCCAATATCTTCCTAACGGACTAAATTGGTCTATGTAGTTTTAACTAGCATTAGTCTAAGAAGAGCTTGCTACACAGATTCACTTACATTATTTTACCAAAATAACTATGAACATATCGTATTTATTTTAAATTATAATTAATTATCACCAACGACATATTTGATCGCTGAAGATATATTAGTTTTCATAGACCCATTGGGTCGTTGAAGACACGTTAGTCTTCAAAGGCTTACTGATTCATTGAACACGTATAATTCAAACACACTCAGTCTTGAAAGTCTAGAAATCCATTAGGGATTAGTAGGTATGTGTTCAAAGACTAATCGATGTTACTTTAGATTATCTAAATTAACATCGATTAGTTTGGGACATCGAGTATAAGTAATAAACCTCTTGGTTATCATCAGGCGGGTCGAGGTCAGATGTCACAAAAAAATAGATTTCGTGATATTATTATTTTTCCCCAAGCGTTTAGGACACTTTAAATTATATTTGTGCATTGTTACAAATAGTGTTTATATTCGAATCTGAATAAGTAGAGTACAACCAGGAACAGCGTGTTGTTCTAATAATTTTATTATTTACATTTCTTTGAAAAAGTGTATAACAAAGATTATTTCTAAGAAATATTACAATTTAAAGAGTTCTTAAATTTATTAAAAACGATCTTGCCACATTCAATGGCTTTTTGTGCCATATTTTAACAAGAACAAAAAAAATCACTGCAAATGTTATAAAATTCCTAATATTTAAAACATGCCTTAGATTTGGAGACAATAATTTGTATTTTTAATGTTGCTTTGTGTCCTTAATATTGCTTTATTGATTAATATCTTTGTTGGTAATTTGTGCCTTTAATGTTAATTTGTACCTTTAATGTTAATTTGTATCTTTAATGTTTATTTGTATCTTTAATGTTGCTTTGTGTCCTTAATATTGCTTTATTGATTAATATCTTTGTTGGTAATTTGTACCTTTAATGTTAATTTGTATCTTTAATGTTAATTTGTATCTTTAATGTTGCTTTGTGTCCTTAATATTGCTTTATTGATTAATATCTTTGTTGGTAATTTGTACCTTTAATGTTAATTTGTATCTTTAATGTTAATTTGTATCTTTAATGTTGCTTTGTGTCCTTAAAATTGCTTTATTGATTAATATCTTTGTTGGTAATTTGTATCTTTAATGTTAATTTGTATCTTTAATGTTGCTTTGTGTCCTTAATATTGCTTTATTGATCTTTGTTGGTAATTTGTACCTTTAATGTTAATTTGTATCTTTAATGTTAATTTGTATCTTTAATGTTGCTTTGTGTCCTTAATATTGCTTTATTGATTAATATCTTTGTTGGTAATTTGTACCTTTAATGTTAATCTTTGTCTTTGATGTTAACTTGTATCTTTGATGTGAATTTTTGTCTTTGATGTTAATCTCTATCTTTGATGTTGATTTTTGTCTTTGATGTTAAATTGTATCTTCCCTATCTAGGCACTTAAGAGTGGTATGCACACATTTCGTGGTATGCACAATTGTCTTGTCTACCGATCCAGTGTAATACTTGGGATTTACTATATTTTAATTAAACTTTAATTCTTTACGCAGCACGTTGTTTTATTTAAAGTAAACCCTAAAGTAAAACCCATATATCTAAAATTCCATTGCATCTAAATGTAATTCTATTGGGGAAACAACCGGAGATCACCTGTTGCATGCCGGCCGTGCAATGTAAACATGCCGGTGTAAATATAAACAAAACAAGTTTGAACTAAACCTCAGTCTTTAACTAAAGGAGGAAAGTTTTGTTGCAATGTAAAGTATTCGTATGTTGTGTAATGGTGGGCCACACGCATTACAAGCAATAACATAAAGCTTTTCTCAAGTTTTCCCGCGTGGACTCAGCAAGTGGCGCAACAGTCTTACCACGAGGCATCGATTTTCGCGGCGCGCGCATCGGCCTTTTGTGCTTCCTATATAAAGAAGGGGCAGGCGTGTACAGTTAGCACTACCCAAAAAGGTCGCGCGTGTTCGCCCGAAGCCGCTCGCCCGGGGCGCCGCTCTTTCTCTTCTCTTTTTTTCTCTCGTCTTCGTTCGTCTGTCTATCCACCTTCGCGCGGCCGGTGCGACGATGTGGACACGCTGAGCCCATGTGGCCGCCGTTATGCCACGCTGCCTCATGGCCAAGAAGTGGAAAGCGGCCCCTGCGGTCGAGGTCGGGGAGTCCGACGAGGAGATCGACGTGGTGGGCGAAGGCCGAGCCAGGAGCCCCGCGGCCGCAGCCACCGCGCCGGGCCCTTCACCGCGCGACCCCGAGCCTACGCTCCTATACAACGGTAATGTATTGAACCTAATTATTACTCTATCCAGCTTCGCGTTATTCTTGTGTCGATTCCGGCTAAGCGCCATTTAATCATTTTCTTCCTCGCTTCCGCTATCACCCTTGCCTTGTGTGTTGCTTCTGTCCCCGCCCTCTCTTGACATCCACGTGGTCTCTATCTGTGTTTCATATCTATAAGCTTTCTGACTGTCTTTTTATGTCTCTTGGGATCCAATGTTTGTCCATATTTCAGGGCCGTGACCCCCCGGCACGACGCGCCTGCTCTAACCGTCCCAATCAGACAGTCGTAGTTTCGTAGCCGCCGTCAGCAACAAGGACTGCTACCACATGGAAAGCAAAATCAGCCAATGATATATTCTTATTTTTGTTGAATAAAAAATTATAAACAAAATTAAATATTTTATTTTAACCAATTACATTATTTATATTCATTTATAAATATCGAGAACATTTTAATTAGAGTAAATATATAAATTCCGATAGAGATGCGCGTGCGCATGTCATTCCTCTATAGGCCTATCCTATTCCTAGGACTTCCTAATCCTAGATAATTCAGTAGGAACTAGATGCCAAAAATAAAAATGGCTTTAGTGATGAAGATATTATTTATGCAAAGATCAAACAATAAAAGTACTAAATAAATTTACTATTATTGACAAAAAGTGTTAGTGAGTATAATTCGGCTATGCCCACCTCCTTTAAAATGTATTTAAAAACACAATAATAGCCGGCAAGGTGACAACTAATGACGGCGATTAAGACAGCCGTAAACAAAAGTAGTAGATATACAAAGTAGTATATCTTTTTTTTTATTGACCAAAAGAAAAGTTCGAGCTCATTCAAGATGCTGGTAAAACGATCGATTTTCTGCGTTGGAGTGTGAACCTAGAGAAGTATTAAGATAATATAGCTAGTTAAGACTGATTCTAAGTACTATGCTATTAGAATAAGAATAGAACGGGGTGTTGACTAACTTCACTTGACTGATTCAAAGATGTCTTTTTCTTGAGGGTCCATACTAAAGTGAAGAAAAAGCCACCACACTAAAGTGAAGTTGGTTGGAGAGTTAGACGTCACAAAATGCCACCGATTCCGTCCTATTCTTATTTTAATCGCATTATAAAACCGTTTGTAAAAGAGAACAGAATAGAATCTTACATATTAGAATAAGGATAGGATGGTACAATTACAATAAGTAATTATAAACTTAACACCATTTGGGGAAATGCAGAGAGCGCCACTTTCCACGAACCTAACATAACTCAGAATATTATTCTTTTCTCGAATCAGGGACATTTTTTTAAAAAGGAACGCACATAACCAAAGAGCATATATAAGGAGAATACAAGCTGTGACGACGTGTACTTAAAGTAGAAAATCCCATAGTACCAATTAGAAAAGCATTAACATTTACAAAAAGAACATTAAAACCTTTCCTAACGAAAACCTTAGGACCTTTTGATCAAAGGACATCATTCATTTAGGGCTCTTTTTGTTTTACTTTCGTAATGCCCAATTATGAAAAAATATATAAATGGTAGTTTCAATACTTCTATTAATAAAACTAATAACATACAAAATTAACTATGTCTTTTGAGAGAAATAAAAAAAACAGAGTTCCATAACCAAGGTTTGTATGAAGGGAATTGTTACCTCTGTCTGTCACTGTGTGCAATTCACAGTGACGGACTACCGACAATGATAATATCAATAAATTAATTAAATTGTCACGTCTTTTTCCCACAGGGATAGGCAGAGACAATGGAGCGCCACTTACAACGATCCTTACATAACTCCCTTGCTTCGTTTACATCCACAATTCTCTCTATACAGGCTCTGTGGTTATGGGCACTAGGCAACCTAGCTTTCTTGATGATGTCTCCAATTTTGTCGGATAACACCCTCCTGGGCCTCGTTTAGCACATCCGTCCACATCAGATTTATAAATTCCTTTCGTCAATCTACTTTCACTCATCATTTCCATGTGCCCAAACCATCGACCATCGAAGCATTCCTTTGTCAATCCTTGTCACTACATCTTCTTTCAAACCACATCTATCGCGCACTGTGCTATTCCTTATTCTATCCGCTGTCGTCACTCCACATACACTCCTTAACGACCGCATTTCTACAAATTATTATTAATAATAATAAATTATTATTATAATATAGACATGGTGATATAGACATGCAATTCAAAGTACTGTAAAGAAGTAATTCTTCAAGAAAATCTTCCCGCATTAATATTCAGAAATCGTTTGACATGAATGTTAGTTATAACCCCTCCAGTGAAAGGTCCTGTCGAAGAATTATTATTGAGGCTTTCGTGCTCCGTGCTGAGAGCTTTAAACTTCAAAACTTTAATGCCAGAGATTATAAATGTCTATTATCTTACAAAAAAGAGAACGTTAGTAAATTGTACAATATTTTTTTATGACACATACTCTGACTGTACTCATTTTTATTTCGGAATCTGCTTCTTTTATCCATTCTATATATAACCTTGGATCCTATAAGCGATGCGTGAAGAAACACTTTTGGCCGGCATTGTGACGGCGACTGGGCAGCCGTGGAGACTCGGTTATTACAGTAAAAATTGAATAAAAATTGACAAACAATAAATAAATTACTTCTTATTTAAAGTCGGTTGAACGAATTTTTTAACTTTTATTGATTCAATGAATAGTTGAAAGCTAATCGACTCGACTGATCTTGTTCGTTTAATACGGCGTTCTCAGGAGACGAATTTTATTGTTCAATATTTATCGTTTAACAAAAAATTGAAAGCGAATATTGACTGTAGCGTTCTCACGGTTCAATAATAATCGACTTTTTATTACACGTGTCATTACACCATCTATCCTTAAATGACACGTTTAATATTGAGTCGTGAAAACGAGCCAATATTCGATTTCAATTTATTGTTGAACGATAAATATTGAACAACTAAATGCGCCTCGTGAGAACGCCGTGTTAGATTTAAAGTTAGTTGAAACTAAAATTTTCTGCAACTAGAACCAAATCCAGGCCTTAAGCATATTTATTTTCCTAGTATAATTTTTAAAATCAGACAATGATAATAAGCGTGCAATGAGAGTTCCATACGAGTAAGTTGGAACACGCCAATGCGGTGTTACCCGCAGAGGGGAGCTCTCCGTCTCCGACGCAAGAGGGGAGGGAGGAGTTAGCAACGGCTTCGGCGCTCTAACAACTTGTAGCACACATTCTATAAAATATATTATCTCAATACTCTGAGATACGTCTCGAAACATAGTTCTTTAAACTAAAGTATTAAATCAATATGCTTAATAACAATGTTTTAATGAATAAATTAAATATTTTGAAATATGTATTAAGTCTAACCTAAAAATCCTTAACAAATATAACAAATAGTAAATGAAGCCTAGAATGTTCCTTGATCAAATCGGGACATTCCTAAAATAGTAGGGGCTCATAAAACCATAAATTAATTTTAATGGTGTTTGTATCAAGAGAGTGTGGTGTCAGGTTCGTCCTGCCTAACGTGGGAATTGTAAGGTGACTTGTACCTAACAACTTATAATAGATTTAAATTAGATTAAGTGTAGTATTTATGATATAGTAAAATTGCAATGCGGTTTGCTATTAGTATATGTCAAGGTCTATTTGACTCATTGAAAGCAAAATATAATAAAACACGTTACAGAGTATGGAGATATTAATTGTGATGATTTAACAGAGTGGTAAGTAGTGGTACCCAGTCTGCCGATCCGGGGTAGTACAAGTATACAGACCGTGAAGTGATTTGGTCACGTTTCGGGATCAGCTAGGCCGGCATAGTGGATGTGATTGCTACTCACAGTTATTGAATTGTAGTGGCAGTGACATTCATTCATGGACCACACTTCGCTTAACATCAAGCGGGGTGCTGTCATATGACTAGTCACAATAAAAAAAAATAAGAAAAATAAATATTGCAACTACCTCTAGCAAACAGTCGCGATGCTATGTGTCAATGTACTCGTAAATTATTATCATCAATTCTGCGCTCTAATTTTCAAAGAGATAGGCAAAGACTATTCACTATTATTTTTATATATGAAAAGGCGTAGTGGTGCAATGGCTACGTAAGCCGAGTGGCACGGGTTCGAAACCACTCACCGGTACCAATGTATGTGTGTTATATGTACTTTGGTTGTCCTTTTTATTACTTTAGTAGCTTAGTATAGAAATGTTTTTTAGTTATGGGCACTGCGGATCTTTACATTTTAGGAATGTCCCCGATTTGATTTAAAAACAATTTTTGGAGTTGTCTCCGTTTTGTTATTCCGCGCGCTTTCGATCTCTTTTCATGCATTCATTCGATGTGTCCAAATCATCACAAAACCTTTCTCATATGTATAGCTGTGTCGTGTCATAATTATTTAAAAAAATTAATTATGACCTGCACATATTAGTTAAATCTAAGCGTGGTTTTGCCAAAACATCAAATGAATTATTTAAGTATTTTTCGCTCAACAAGCGGCAACAACGCGGGGCTATATTAATTTAAGGCTGCCACAAACACACCGAACGTTAAAACATTTTCAAAACAAATTTAAACCTTTTTCCATAGCCTTAGGTTTCAATTTTAGATTATATAACTTTTAATATACGGCGTGTATTGAATCAAACAAGTATAAATATTATTACATTTGAAATAAGGTATAGTTTTGTTTGTCATCTCAAATTGTTTGTCCTGTGTGAATGTTGGCCTTTCGGGGTTAGGTATTCATACAAGTGGGCACGTTGCCAAGGTTTTGTACTTGGTTAGGGGTAGATTGGGGTGTGAGGGGTTAGAAGAGGGGTTGCGCGTTCTGCCGTTGCGTACACGGATCGATAAATGAGATTGATTGTCGGAGTCTAAAAACAGGATTTTTTCACGAATTTTGGGAAATCAAATCAGTCAAATTGACACGCCTTTCCTCACAGGGATAGGCAGAAACAACGGAGCGCCACTTGCCACGACCCTGACACAACTCCCTCGCTTCTTTGGAAAACTATTTAGTTATATTATACATCTTGGCTAATATTAAATGAAGTTACTATAAAATACCACAGTGCCCATAACTGTAGAGGTTGTATTAAGATGTAAGTGAAGCGGGGGATCGTGGTAAGTGGCGCTCCATTATGTGGCGCTGCAGATTCGGCGCAGTACCATCACTTTTAAGTGTACAGAACAAGATGTAACTCAATAGTGTTTCAGGATCAAACTAAAATTTTCCGGTTTCAATTCAATTAGGCAGGGGCATGTTTTTTTTTCCATTGTGACTCGACAATAGATCTCGACATGTCTGATGAGCAACGAGAGCAGAATAAAAACGACTTAGTTCACGGTTGCCTCAGTCGTCGTCACTATGCTGCCAAACGGCATTTTTCACGCATCGGTTATAGGATAGGGATAACATAAGGGCTGGCAAAGCGGAATGCTTTACCAGCCCACACAGCTATAAAATTAACTTGTCGATTGTTATAGATATGTGCACTTATTTAACTATAGTAGCAGTCGCTTCCATTCATAAACTGTTTCCAGCTTAACATCTACCTGATGTTAAAATGTACTGAGGGAACCGAGGCAAGTAAGCTCTTGGGCAATCCTAAGGAAGGGAAAATGAAATAAAAATATAATGGCCCAGTCATCGTCTAGCAGGCCGACCGCGTAACTTCATTGACAATGAAAATGAAATTCGTTTTGACAGTTGAACTCCATTAATGAGCTTCAAAAAATAAATTGCCGTCGAGTATCACATGAGAACCGATGTTGTTTTTCATTAACAGTTCAATCTCATTAAAACTCATTTTCCGAATGAATAAAAGTTATTTTTGACACTAACAGCGACCGCGTAACTTTTTCACAAATGGAAATGAATTTCATTATCATTACTATTGAAGTTGCGCGGTGGAAGCTTTTTGGTGTCACCATGCTTACCGTCAGTCGAGGTCAGATATCACCTCAAAATAAATAAAAAAAGTATAAAATGTTCTACTTAATTTTTATGGTGAGGTAAAATGTCACTGAATTCTAAAATGTTTTAGTATATATTATTTTCGTTCGGAATAGTTGTTAGGTTTATTAAAAGACCTGCATGACCTAACTGCCGGTTTTTAGTTGTACTAGCTTACAGTCAAAACAAAAATTGCCGCAGTATCCGGTTAAAATTTAATAGTATACAATTTTCAAATCGAGCTACACTCATAGACATGAAAAGCAGTTTTAGATATTGAAAAATATCTATAAATTGTATAATATTTATTAAATTGAAACTTAAATTGTATGGAGAATAACACATATTATTCTGCTGGTTTGATATACATATTACAGAACCCAACCTGATGTTAGGCTGGGCTGTGGTCCATGAATTGTGGTGAATGCTACAAGCCGCTCCCAAAACGCGGCTGAATCACTTTACGTTCTGTATTTATACATCAAAGTAGTCACACTACCACGGATCAGCTGCACCACGCAGGTCGCCAAGACTAAATCATATTACCCTTCTGTGTTAGTTTAAGCACAGATGTCGGCAAATATAAAGAGCGCTAGCATTCTAGCTGCACAGTAACTTGTTTTGTTAGCTACTTACTTTCCGTTTTTCGAATGTCTATAGATTTTTGAAATGTATCAATTATGAGCACGACAGAATGGATGCGCGGACTTACTCCTACCGCAGCCATCCAGCGCTCTTTTCATTAGCCAATCCTTATGCTGCGCAGATAAAAAATTAGCGCTCTTTTATCAGCAAATCCTTATGATGCGCAGATTAGAAGTTATCGCTCTTTTATCTGCCGGGAATTGTACGAACGAGTATGTAATACTGGGTTGAATAAATAAAATAAAAATAAAATATAAATCTTTAGGCTTCACTTAAAATCGTTATTGGAAGCTTTAGACCACGTTTGTTTATGCAAAGTGTACGTGTAAGAACATGGAAAACAACATGCAATCTCCTGTAATTACTACATCCATTTACACAGCGCATTCGAAACACTATATGGATGTTAATGACGTAGCTTTTACTTTGTAATTGCATACTAAAAACGTTCTTTATATATTTTTTGAAATAAAAATATAATCCAAACAGTTTTAAAGAGTGGCAAGCAGTGGGCAGCCCAGTATGCCGATCCGGGGTAGCACCACCACTTACAAGTATACAGACTATGAAGTGACTTAGACACGTTTCGGAATGAGCTTGTAATGTGCTGGTTCCGACTAGGCCGGCATAGTGGATGCGACTGCTTCTTTCATTAGAACGGTAGTAGAAGTCGCCTCCAGCTTAAATATCAGGCTGTCATCTAGGCCGATTTAAAATAAGTTTTAAATTTGGGAATGATAAGTAATAAGTTTTTTTTTCGTTTTATAAGTTTAAATCGGAGACAATCTCAAGAAGGCTGGGTTGCCTAGTGCAGTGGCAACCTAGTATAAGGTACAAAATCCTAGAGAATTTTACAAATTATACTCCAAATCAAAAGTTTATCTACTTTTTTACTTATTGTTTACTTTTATAAATATAATTATTTAGGGCTTAGTTTTTAATGGAAATACCATCGTTTTAACCAAGTGCTTTATTCCCTCAATGAAAATTAAATTTAAAAGTTTTGTGTTGAAAGATCTAAAAGCAATTTAATTTACAATAATACTACTCATAATTAAAACTGTTTCAAAAGCTTAATTAAAAACAATTATAAAATTATATTTCAAGCTTCAAATCGATTTCAGAAAACGTTTTCCTCGGTGTAGATGATGTTGTTGTTATTTGATTGATTTTTGCGGTTTGAGGTTGACATTCAATTTGTATATCCAATTGGTTGCAATTTTCACTGTGAATTAAAATTTTTGTTCAGTTTTTCTTTCATTATTATTAAAGTTCACTAACCCACGAGTAACCCACCGTTTGATCCTTGACATACAAAATATATTAGTAATTAGTATAATTGTATGTTTTATCTTTGGTTGTTCAGTTTCTATGATATAATTAGGTTATATTAATTATATAGACCGTGATATATAATAAATGACATCTAAGAGCATTAAGGATATACTTTACCACAAGTGGACGAACGACAAGTGGAATACTTTACCAGCTTATGTGTTCTGCCCACCCTATAACCTTGGATTGAACAAGCACCTTTGGCCGGCATAGTGACGACAACAGTTGTAGACTGATACAGTTTTTTTCAGTCGACGGTAATCTTTGACCTCTAGCATACCACCAGGCAAGTCGAGTTCAGATGCCGAGACACAATAAAAAAATCTTTAGTCACTGCCAGAAAGGTATTATCTGACCTCGACCCGCCTGATAGTAAGCAAGAAGAGATCCAAGAGTGCCGACTGCAATAACCGAGTCTTCATGGCTTTCTCAGTTGCCACCACAATCAGCGCTACAAAACCAAAGTTTAACACAAACAAATATCCTTTTACGACTGACAAACTACACGACATTTAGCAACATGAAAGCACGTAATTAATTCCAAAGCAAATTTGGAAACTGCGCTAAAAGCTATGTTAATTACATCCTTTGAACAAGAACAAAGAGACACGATTAAGGGGTGTTTCAGTGCACTAGTAGATACGTGATTAAGTGTGCACACCGACGAACTCTGCGTTTAAATTGATCGTATCAAGTGATCGTTATTGCAGTTTGCTTTGATGTTGTTTCACGTGACGTAAAATCTACCACGCATTTATTTTGTTAATACGTCACAATAAAAAATATCCATTATAAATCAGAGGTGACCAAATGATATTGCGGAAATATCTCAGAAGATTCCAGATATTTCTCGATCAAAACGGGCCAATCTTAAAAAAAACAAACGGGCCAATAACGAGTTGTGTTAGGATTCTGGAAAGTAGCGGTTCATTGTTTTTTTTTAAATATTTTTTTAAATTCATACTTCTATATTAAGTTACTAAAGAGCTTGTATCATAGAAACAGGACAACCAAAGTACATATATATCAAAGATATATATGTACCGGCAAGTGGTTTTGAATCCGTGCTCTCGGTTTGCGTTACTATTGCACTACCACCAAACCATTATGGTCTGTTCTAAACCACTTGCTGATTGGTACCAAAGAAGGTATACATTTTTGTAAGTACTATGGTCGCCTAGTTTCTGTGATATTTCGTTTAGTAAAAAGTTAATATGTAATCCGTGTACTATTAAATTTTTAAAGTACGCTATTAAATCTTAAAATACTATAAATTGACGTTTGGAGATCTTTAGTTTGAGCTTAAGTTTAAAAAATACTTGTAATTTAAGTGATTGTTTGATGATGCGATTGTTGAATTTAATGCGAATTAAAAAAATATGTTTTAAATTTCTATTTTTTTGTCCAATGTTGGTATAAATTAGTACTTAAATGGAAAAATGTCTATCCCTAAGGCAACAAGGCGTGGCAATTTTTGTATTTTTATTGTGACTCGACATAAGACAGCACCCCGCTTGATGTTAAGCCGAAGTGTGGGCCATGAATGAATGTCACTGCTACTACAATTCAATAACTGTGAGTAGCAATCACATCCACTATGCCGGCCTAGTTGGAACCGGCAACTTACAAGCCGATTCCGAAACGTGACCAAATTACTTCACGGTCTGTATACTTGTAAGTGGTGGTACTATCCCGGATCGGCAGACTGGGTACCACTGCCTACCACTCTTTGATAACCAGACCCGAAGCAAATATCCATCTCTTTTTTTTATTAACAAATATTTGCTATATTTAATATTATTAAATATTACAAATAATAGCTATAAAACAATTATTTCCTTCGACCGGGAATCAAACCCGGGACTTTACGCGCTACAAACCAATCGCTAAACCGTTCGTCCACGCCTGTCGTCTTAAATCAATTAAAATTTGATTAATTGATTGATTGGAACATGCATACACATTGGTCAGGTTCCCGGTCGCCGCTGACTGATGTGGTTTTCCCCCCCTTTTTCCACAGGGATAGGCAGAGACCATGAAAATACTCTATGAACTCTATTTGAACTCCAAAAATAGAAATACCACCACCATACCTCTATTTGTATTTTAACGACTTTTGACTGAAATAGAAAAATGATTCTGTGTAGCGCACTGTAAACTGCAAAAAACACAAAATCAAAGCTCCAACAAGCACACATTTTTAAACTATTTTGAAGTAGTTCCAACCAACTTGTACCAACTTAAAAGTTCTAAAGTTTATTTTACGAACTTTCGTTTGCAACTTTCGACTTTTCAAGTTCAAAAGTTAATAAACTTTTTAAACCCTCTGTCGAGAGCTCCTCAAAACTCCTAAATCAAACTGGCTTAATTTAGAAATTGCCAATCAAAATTATACTAATAAATGTCAAGGTGAAATTCAAAAGGCAAAAGTACTTATTTACATTAATTAATTCCCAACGCAAAGAACAAAATCATCAATTGTCACGCCTTAATTCCCAAAGAGTTAAGCACATCCAACGGAGCGCTACTTTCCACCATCCTTACACAACTTCTCCCTTCTTTCACATCCACAATTCTCTTCATAAAATATATATATAAACGTGAATATGATTATTGAGCCTGGGTCCTATATAGCCATTAACAGTGGTAAGTAGTGATGCCCAGGCTGCCGGTACCACCACTTACAAGTGAACAGACCGGGAAGTGACTTAGTCGCGTTTCGAGATCAACTTGTAAGTTGCCAGTTTCAATTAGGTCTGCATAGTGGATGTGACTGCTACTTACAGTAGTTGTAGTAGCCACACCCATTCATGGAACACACTCCAGATTTACATCAAGCGGGGTGCCCTGATAAGACGACGAGCTACAATAAAAAAAAACAATAAACGAATGTGGTGTAGTGGTAGTGAAATGGTCACACAAACCGAGAGGTCCTGCTTCAAAAACCACTTACGTATACATCGGTGTATCTTTGTAATATGTACTTTAGTCGTCCTGTTTCTACGCTTAGTGTAAAGATGTGAAAAAATTAATACTTCAATGTAAAAATTCAATTTGAACATTAATTATATGTTATATTTAATCCCGAAACGCGACTAAGTTACTTCGTGGTCTCTACATTTGTAAGTGGTGGTACAATATATATATATATATATATATTTGCTTTTTCTCTAATTGTATAGTTATGATATAATTTCTTTACATGTACCTATGTACTGATATACCTACTTGATATATGTACGAACATTTCACACCCATTGGCGTTACCAATGTCTCAATAACAAAACATTAAGAAGAACATTACTTTTAAGGAATCTTAACTAAATTTCATAATCTAATCCGACCTAAGATGATCCAAAACATAGTTCTCCGATTGCATTGACACTTTAAAAAAATACACTTAAAAAAGCATAGTGCAAAAACGCTTGAGAGTGTGTCACGATCGTATTTGAACGATTGTCTCTACCTACCCCTGTGAGAATTAAGACTTGACAATATGCTAGATTGATTAATTAAATTTCTTAAACTTAATTAAGATTTGAATACGATTATTATTCATAATCAACCAATCTCTTATAAAATCATAAAAGCGCTATACTTAAGTAAATTATTAAAACTTTCACATCTCATAACTTGAAGAAACTTGTCCAAAGTGTTCGCCTTAAACTGAAATTTCATTATAATGTGAAGGCAGCTGTTTGCTTCCACGGCGTAATCGAATTTTCATCTTAATTTACGAGTACAACACTTTATTATAAGACATTTTACTAAAGGACATCATTCATTTTGTACTACTTTTGTAATGCCAATGATTAAAATATAATTTAAACAGTTCTGCTTTGAAGTGAACTGTCATAATTATAGTTTGATCATTTTGCACACCTAAACTATGCAAAATAAAGGATATATTCCAATTACATTGTAATCTTCGAACATCAATCTATTTAGATTAGATTAGATTTATTTATTAGGCTCCAAAGCAGCACTTTTACTTAATTAAACAAATTTTATGCGGCTTACTATAGCGTTTATTTTGGTTATTGATTTTAACGCGAAAATAACGTTAAAAATAAACGCGATAGTAAGCCGCAGAAAAGGGCTTGTTGTTAATTGAATCCCGATGTTAAGCTGGAGTGTGGTCCAAGAATTTAAGTAACTGCTACTTACAGTTAAATGACTGTAAGTAGCAGTCACTTTCACTATTCCGGACTAGTTGGAACCGGCAACTTACAAGCTAATCCCGAAACGCGACTAAGTCACTTCACGCCGGCATACTTGTAAGTGGTGGTACCACCCCGGATTGCCTACCACTCTTAAATTTCATTCTGTATTTTAAATGAAATTTAAAATCCATTGTCTCTACCTATCTTTGTGAGAACTAATAATTACAATTTACTATGTTTATTAGTTAAAAATACACACATTATTGCTCTAGACCGGAGGTTTGAACATTATGTACCGCACGTGAGATATTCAAGTTTTATTTAAGACCCTTTACAAGTGCACAAATGTAATTTTAGCAAATGAGTTGTTTCGTATTTTGAACATCGAACGTGCTCTAAGACCGTTTGCTGCACACATACGTTCTTGCAGTGGAGCTGTTAATACAAGTGTATATTAGATACCTCATTTTTTTTTCGGGAAACTTATTTGCAATATTATTTCAAGCTCATTATGTGTATTTTGCTGTAATTAAAAACAGAATGCATTTTTCATTAATAACATCATCAAAAGATGTAGTAGAAGAAGTTGTAGAGACAAGGATTGAGAAGGGTATGTATTTGGTTTAAATACGTTGAAAGGTTGGGTTAATTAAGTTTTGCAAAAGAATTAAATAAGTAAGAGGTTAGTAGAAGATTAAAACCGACTCGACCCAAAACACGACAATCCTGTCACACCAGTTTGGTGAGCGTAAAGTCCTGGGTTCGATTCCTGCAGCAAACATTACTGATTCGAAGCAAACATTAGTGTTATTTAATAATTAAATATAACAAATATTTGTTAATTAAAAAAGAGGTGGATATTTTATTGATTAAATTTATTGCGATTTGCTTCTATTTAGTTTAGTTTAATTTAATTTTGCCTAGTGCCCATAACCATAGAGCTTGTATGAAGAGAATTGTGAATGTGAAGGAAGCGGGGAAGTTGTGTCAGGATCGAGGCAAGTGGCGCACCATTGTCTCTGCCTATGCCTGTAGGAAAAAGGCGTGACAATATGATTTTAATTCTTTGATAATATATTTTTTTATTTATTTTACATGTCATATTTATGTTATGTTAATGCTTGCTGTGATTACCCCTATAAATGAAAAAATATTCCTTAAGTAAAGCTATAATTGTTATTATTCTGTAATTCAATCAATCAAACAAATGGTCACGCCTTTTCCCCAAAGGGATAGACAAAGATAGTTTAGCGCCACTTGCCACGATCCTGACACAACCCCTCCGCTTCCCTCACATTCTCTTCATACAAGCTCTATGGTTATGGGCACTAGGCAAAATTAAATTAAACTAAACTAAATAGAAGCAAATCGCAATAAATTTAATCAATAAAATATTCACCTCTTTTTATTAATTAACAAATATTTGTTTTATTTACTTATTGCATAATACAAATGAAAGCTATGAAATTCTCTTCATATTAGTTATGGGCAATACTACTGTAGTTACTTTATTAAATTAAGAAATAATAAAATATTATTTTAGATGATATAAATCCAATCTATTTGATACGATAGTAGGAGACAGTTCATACAGAGGGTGGTCGATATCGATCGCTTGGCCGCGCGCCCTCGTGGCGTCAGGGTGTAAGCCTCCCTACTGTAAACCTCCCTACTGTATACTATGAGTACATCTATACAAACACATTTTTAATCCTCTTTTTACGTGTTGCGTATATTCTAGTATTCTATTCCAAATGACTGAGGAGCTCTTTAGCGAGTAAACAATAAAAAAACGTTGTGTTTTCTCAAGCTTGAAATATGTTTTTTAAAAATAAAAAAGCTTCATTAATATCTTTATTAAAAAATTTCTTTTATATTTTAATAACTCATAATATGGATAGTTAAATGTGATGGGCTAATAATTGGTGATCATTTGTCCAGTTGGCTGATCATCGGTACTGATTTAAGTATACAGACAGTGAAGTAATTTAGTCGCGTTTCGGGATAAGTCTGAAAGTTGCCGGTTTTAACTAGACCGGCATAGTGGATGTGAGTCACCTACATTAACATACCACATTCCAGTTTAACACATTTCAGCTCATTAAGGCGATTTTACGGTTTAAAATAGTATTTTTCTTTTTATTGTGACACGACATTTGACCTCGACCCGCCTGGTGATAAGCAAGAGGAGATCCAAGAGTAACGACTGAAACAACTGAGTTAGTTCATGGCTGCCTCAGTCACCGTCACTATGCCGGCCAAAGGTGCTTCTTCACGCTGACTTGAAGGATCCAAGGTTATAAGATGGAGAGATCATATGGACTGGCAAAGCATTATATACCTATTATGTGATAATTCACGGTTATAATCGTAGATGTGAGAGAAACGAGAGAGTTGTGTCGTAACCATGGAAAGTGGGGCTATGTTGTCTCTGCCTATCCCTGTGGGAATAGAAGAGTGACAATTTGATTGATTGATTAAGCTTATTGCACATGTCTTTGTATGGGTTAACATAGCGGACACGTTGGATATTATTATTGCCCTAGCTCGGACGGTGGGTATTAGGCACTTTAAATAATCAAATATTAAAATTGTTTTTAAATTAAAAACCTATTTTAGTTAATTAAACAATTATACCTCACATGAGACTCTTACATGCGCGGTAATTGATTTTTATTTATTTATATAGATACATAGATTGTTATTATCTCGACTTTTGACGACAGGCGTGGACGAATGGTTAGCGATTGGTTTGTCGCGCGTAAAATCCCGGGTTCGATTCCCACTAGTAGCAAATATTTGTTTCATAGCTTTTATTTGTAATATTTATTAATTATAATAAATATTGAAAATATTTGTTAATAAAATATTTGCTTCGGGTCTGGTTTTTAAAGAGTGGTAGGCAGTGGTACCCAGTCTGCCGGTCCGGGGTAGTACTCGTACCACCACTTACAAGTATACAGACCGTGAAGTGTTTTGGTCGCGTTTCGGGATCAGCTTGTAAGGTGCCGGTTTCAACTAGGCCGGCATAGTGAATGTGATTGCTACTCACAGTTATTGAATTGTAGTAGCAGTGGCATCCATTCATGGACTACACTCCAGTTTAATATCAAGTGGCATGCTGTCATATGTCGAGTCACAACAAAAAAAAACAAGCTTAATGGTAAATAAGGGAAGGTCCAGGAGCGCCGTTTATGTATGTATTTTGAGGGGTTACTCGTACATCAATCAATCAATTAATTAAATCGTCACGCCTCTTTCCCACGGGGATAGGCAGAGACAGATGCTCGTACATACATACGCTTTTCTTCTAAATCCAATAAGAAAGGCTTATTTTTATTTTAAACTAGGTAAACTACACATATTTTTCACTCTGTGAAAGGCACCATATAAGATACCGCCGATCGCACTCGAATAAACATTACGCGTCCGAACATTGTACTTTGTGGTACTCTACACGTAAATAAGAACCCGCTAATTTGGGCTATTTATTACAAATTATATAATTTTGAAAATTAGATAAATGTCGTGTCTAAAACAAATGATTGACCAGTGCACAGAACTCGCTTTTAATCTGCTGATAATAATGGCTTAGCAACCAGATTTGGTGTTTGTTTACCACATATCATCAAACATATATTCTAGGTACACTAATATGTAACTAATAACTAGGGGATCTAGGCCGGCACAGTGGATGTGACATTTTTTAACTGTTGTAGTAGCTATCACATCCAGTGGCGGCTGGTGGATCATCGAACTGGTGGTGCACTTTACTTGCTCACTAAGTCTTAGGGTTAGAAATTGCAATATTACAACATTAATTGTATGTACACTATAGTTCCTTCTATTTTTTATATAATAAACCGATTCGCCGAATTTTTTGTTCAATACAAACAAATAGAAAACAAAAAAATACTAATTATTACGTAGGTTACCAAACAATAATTAACACGTCACGGGTTTACAGCGATACTATACTGATAACGAGAGGTCATCCAACATGGCCGTTGCGTCGCCGCCCACGCATTCTTGTCAAAAACCTTAGGCGCTTTCGCTCGGTCGGTAATCTTCGGTTCGCGCGTGCGGCGCACGGCCATAGACTATTTGCTCGGTACATTTTCTATGAACGATCTTTTGTCTCACGCGTCGGGCCCGTTAGCTCGTCTCCCATACAAGTCGTACTAGCGGCCCTCGTGCGCTCGCTGCTAGTACGACTTGTATGGGAGACGAGCTAGTGGGCCTGACGCGTGGGACAAAAGATGGTTCATAGGAAAACTACAACTTCTTGACAGCGAAAATAAATCTTAATAGTTTAACAAAGAGTTTAAATTGTTGGAAATCAGATAAAATAATATATTTTTAATCTATTAAAAGGTGGTGGTTCAGCGCACGAGCGCACTTAAGGGACAGCCGCCTTTGATCACATCCATTCATGGGCCACGCGGCAGTTTAACATCAGGCGGGGCACTGTCATACTATTGTGATCAAAAAGTAAGATAACGTTCCGCAACTACCGTA
Source organism: Tinea trinotella (assembly GCA_905220615.1). Classification (NCBI taxonomy): domain Eukaryota; kingdom Metazoa; phylum Arthropoda; class Insecta; order Lepidoptera; family Tineidae; genus Tinea; species Tinea trinotella. The sequence goes on from HG992305.1 coordinate 19,991,746, forward strand.
TTCGCCTGATTTGGCTCCGTGGTGCGACTTCTGGCTATTTAGCAAACTCAAAAGGCCAATGCGGTTTTGACACGATTGAGAAGATAAAAACCAAATCGAATATACCAAAAAAATACTATTTCGAGGACTGAGAAAAGCGTTGGAATAAATGCGTATTATCGGATTATTTTTAAGGGGATGAAATTGATTTGGAAGAATAATAAAGAATTTACATTTTACAAACAAATTCACCTTACTTTTTTATCACAGTAATAGTCGAGCCTTAATAATAAATAATAAGCTGTTTTTGTTAATATATCTCGCGTGGAAATCTCATAAATAAATGTAGTATATACTTACTTATAAGAAGATAGATAATGTTTAGTACTTTACCGAAACCTAAGAACACTTTGTCTTCAATACTTTTGTTAGTAAACCTACTTAGAAAAATACAATCCGCTTTAAAGTGCTTTTCGGTGTAAAACGTTCCTAAGTACATACAGATTATTCTGAGTGATCCTCTTTTCGTATTATAACTTCTTCTTTCTAATATTTTTTGTATGAATAAAAGCTTTAACAATGTTTTAACGGAATAAAGTAAGACCAAATCGGAGACATCCTCAAGAACGCTTGGTTGCCTAGTGCCCAAAACCACAGAGCTTGTATGAAGAAAATTGTGGATGTGAAGGAAGCAAGGGAGCTATGTAAGGATCGTGGTAAGTGGCGCTCCACTTACCACGATCCAAGTCTCTGCCTATCCCTGTGGGAAAAATTGATTTTCCAAATGTTTGCAATTGATTGAATTACAATTGCATTTTCGGTGTGTTGCATCCATATTTTATGTTTTCTCGTGTGCGCAAATGCGGTGGAGGGGCGCGTCATTTCGGCTTAGACAGACTATAAGTTACTATTAAATAAATAATATTAAGCCCTTTTAAAAGGTTATGAAAACTAGAAATGTTAGGTTAACAAAAGAAACTTATATCATTTATCTGAAAACCTCTAAAACCACTATAAATAAAAATAAAATCGAATAAAAACTCTATACGACAGCAAAAATTCAAACAATAAAACCATTAGCTGAAAACGACGCCTGAAAAACAAAAGAACAATGTATTGCTGTGGACATTTTCACGTAGAGTTTATTGTACAATTGCCAACAGGATTAGGGTTGTCACACGTGCTGATGCTATTGAAGATACTATGACAGCTATTGCATATGACAAAAAGAAACTATAATAATGTAGGGCTTGAAACTTGAAAGCAATTTTCTAAACATACTATTTTAAACAAAAAAATATCTCATGTAAAACGTAATGTTGTTCATGTATAGGTACTTGGTAAAAAAAATCGTTTGAGATCACGACAGACTTTAAAAACAAGGAGTGCCTTGTCCACGAGATGTTTTTGACATCATTTTTAACTCGAGTTACTTTTAATCGGATTAAGTTTGATAAGTCCTATTTATTGTGTCTGTCAGTGAGTCGCTCTACAAGCCGGGCCCACTCAATATTCGCGACCCATAGTTTGGGAAACCCTGGCATATGTATATATTGTATATATATTTATTTATTTTTGTTTATTTTTATTATTTATTTATTTGCTACACCATTAGCACATCACAAAAACTTACATAATATTACAATCATTTTGATATTAATTTTCCGTGTGATGTACCTTTACAGGTGTATTCATTATACAGAATAAGAACACAATAAAAATTAAATTAAATTACCTTTAAAACTATTGGATTACAAACAAAAATATAATGCTGATTGAAAATTAAAAAAACAATGTATATATACGTAGAATCAAAATTATTAACTGCACACAACCCTAGCATGTCCCCACAATTTTATTACAGTCAACAGTTGTGGTAATTGTTTGTTTTTACACCACTTTCAACAGCAATAGAGGGCAGTTTGGAAAAGTTTAACATTTAGTCGCTTTGTAACCTTTTTTTTTATTTTTATTTTTAATTTTTTTTTTTTTTTTGTGACTCGACATGTGACAGCACCCCGCTTGATGTTAAGCCGAAGTGTGGTCCATGAATAAATGTCACTGCTACTACAATTCAATAACTGTGAGTAGCAATCACATCCACTATGCCGGCCTAGATGGAACCGGCAACTTACAAGCTGATCCCGAAACGTGACTAAATCACTTCACGGTCTGTATACTTGTAAGTGGTGGTACTACCCCGGATCGGCAGACTGGGTGCCACTGCCTACCACTCTTTGATAACCAGACCCGAAGCAAATATCCATCTCTTTTTTTTTTATTAACAAATATTTGCAATATTTAATACTATTAAATATTACAAATAAAAGCTATGAAACAAATATTTGCTCCGACCGGGGATCGAACCCGGGACTTTACGCGCAACAAACCAGTCGCTAAACCGTTCGTCCACGCCTGTCACCTGTACATATAAAGCTTATATGATAAGCTTTTTGATCTACCATAAGTCAAAACGTGGTGTAGGCGACCGTGTTGTATTGGCAGTGCAATGGTTACGCAAACCGAGAGCACGAGTTCGATACCACCGGTGGTAACAATGTATCTTTGATATATGAACTTTGGTTGTCCTGTATCTATGATACAAGCACTTTAGTATAGAAATGTAAAATAAAATAATATATTTACAAAAATTAAGTAGCTAATAGATTTGTCTGGCCATTTTTTTTTTGACTTTACGCGCAACAAACCAATCGCTAAACCGTTCGTCCACGCCTGTCGTCAAACAATCGAAAATGCTATAGCAGCCCATGTGTTCGCTTCTTTCATTCAAATATAACCTCTGACCGTTATACAGCCGACGAATAACGCAACCGTAAACTAAGTTCGTTTATTCCACAAGTGGCGCCCTGGACATGCCCTTGCAACAACAATCAACAATCAGGCATATTTTAAAACACAATAAGCTTCTATTACAATTTATATTGGGAATATAGGAATTTCATTGTAATGGAGATGTTACTTTTATTCATACGCGATTGTTATAACTTTATTTGTATAAAGTAATACGTGTTACCATTGTATTGCTTAATAAATAGGGCTACTATTAGATGAGTGTTTTTAGAATTATAATATCTAAACAATCGCATGAATAAATGGGTAAGTGCAAACTATTATAAAATAGTTATAAAATACAATATTTTTTTATTAAACAAATGGGTTGTAGACTTGTAGTCTTGTAGTCTTTAGCGGGCTCGTTTTCGCACTTGAAGTCCTCTTCAGTATCTTTGTGCGTTCTTCAACGGTTCTCCTTCAGTGGAGCCACCCTATCTCCTCCAGGAAGGCCAGGAGACCTTTCTCGTTCCTGCAGACCTCCGGAAGCGTCCTCGCGTTGCCAAGGAACTTCTGTCTTGCTTCTGCTACTGTTGTGCTCCTGCAACTCAAGAGCACATGTGCAGCTGTCTCCTCCTCATTCAGACATCCCCTACAAAGGTCTGATATGTTGAGGTTGTACAGGTGCTTATTAAAACCACAATGCCCCGTTATAACACCTACCAAAGTGCGGAGCTTGGCTCTGCTAAGGTCTAGCAGACGTCCAGTCAAGACGTCCAGAGAGCTTCCCTGGACTGTCTGCAATCCGTTGTTTGCGACCATGCGTCTTCATGTTGATAAATATACTTAAAAGTTATGTCACAGAAATACACATAATTTGGTCCTTCGTATTGTCCTGGATTCAGCATAGATTTGGTTTCTTAATTGTGTTAGACCTTTAACATTTTTAATTTTTGAAATAAAGTCCTTAGTGATGACTCGCGTCAGTTAAAATAAACTTTAAAAAAACTTATCGAGAGTAACGTTCCACAAGTAAAAAATTCGATACCGTAGGATTAAAAGCACACACACATATGTATTAAATGCAAAATAAATGTGTATTTAATTAACAAAACGAATAAATAATAAGACGGAATGAACTCAACGTTTTTAAATTAGATTACTCTAACAAATATACTCCAGACTGGCATCATCTATCCAGAGAAGATTACAATTAAAATCAAATTAAAAACTCCGTTGTCTTGTAATGAAATTGTAAATTCCCGAAGTAATTACGTTGCAACAAACTATGAAGAGATGGCAAAGTATTGCACATTTTCTCCTCTCCAAAGTTCCTCTTTTAGTGAGTCTTTATAATCCTATCTGCTTTTTGCGTTTATTATCATCATCATCATCATCAGCCAGAAAGCGTCCACTGCTGAACATAGGTCTCCCCTAGAACGCCATTTCGAACGACAAGATGCCAGTTGCATCCACCGTGACTTTCACTAGGTCGTCAGTCCACCTAGCGAGAGGCCTATGTACCTACGCTATTATAAGTAATAAATATTATTGTATTTTTTATTGTGGCACAACAGATGGCACCGACTGATGATGGTTTACATCATCAGGTGGCATCTTCCTCCAGTTTACATCAGTAAACCAGAGGAAGAAAGTCAAACAAGTTAAATCGACGCTCATTTGCGAATTTTTTCATTTACTTTGTCTTTATTTTTATTACTAATAGGCTTCTTACAAACTGTCACGTGTTGCTTTGATTTGGTCTAGGTTCCTGTTTGGTTTCTATAACCAAAATTAAACATAATCTGCTTTTATAACTGCTTGCATAATTTATTTATTTATTTATTAGGTTCACAAACAGAATCTTACATTATAATACATCTTATAGACTAACACAATCAACTTGCCTTATGTAAGTTCTATAAACAGTGAACACGTCATGCTTAAAAAAACAAACAATGTCAAAAAACAAACTTACACACATCAGTTATGAAATAAAATTTACAAAAAACAGTTCAATAAAATAGTTGCAAAAGGAATTGTTATTACAGTTAAATAACTGCATGTGTTAATCGTATCCACTATGCGAACCTAGTTTAAGTTGGGAACGAAACTGCTTGGAAACGGGTTAGGTTGGGCAAGTTAAAACGATTATCGTCTCTCGTCGGCAATTGTCAAAATATTAAAAGCTAGGCTAAATTCAATAAAACGAGACAATTAATCGTTGTGATGAATATCGTCTGTGCGACGACACGTTTCATCATTACCATCAATAGTCTCATTTTGGTAGATTTAGCCTAGCTTTTATTATTTTGGCAATCGTCGACGAGAGACGATTATCGTTTTAACTTGCCTAACCTAACCCCGCTGGGCTTAGTTACTTCAGACCGATGAACACTATCTGCCTGCCGATCACTTTAAACAGTAGGGTCATTTATATTTATGTATATTTTTAAGGGCGAATTTATTTAACGAGACAATGCAATGCTGCAGATTGCTTATTTGTTGCGAAATATATTAATTAAAAGTATATTTGATAAACAAAGTTATACAAAGGTTTTTGAACCGGGAACTCTCGGTTTATGTAATCATTTTGCTACCACTAAACCTAAGTGGTTGTTCTTTACAATGGCCGTTTTTATAATTTATTTTATAATAAGATTATTAAGAGGGAAAGTAGAAGTTTTCTTTGTATAATAAACGAGCTTACTAACAAATGTTTTAATATACTACGAAGATACTTTATATATAATACTTAATAACCGATATAATTTAAAATACCTAAGTATACTTTAAAACTTTGCAAAATCCTTATTATTACTATATTATAAGTAATAAATTAGGAAAACTAATTAAAAACTTCTATTACTAATTTTATGTTATTTTCTTTGTCGATAGATGAGTTTTGTTTTAGCTCCAAAGCTAATATGTCTTTAAAAAGCTCTTTATAATTATAATGCAAAAGTATTTAACAATAATTCAACAGAAATATAATGTCTTTATTATATTATAACTAATAGTACCAATACCACTGACTATAGTCGTATTGGAAGTAAAATAGGGTAGTTTTAAGAATTTTAACTTATATATTAAGAACAGTTACTTTGAGGAATTGTTACTTTTAATTTAAGAACAATTACTTTTAGAAATTAATACTTTTAATTTAAGAACAATTGCTTTTAAGAATTGTTACTTTTAATTTAAATCTAATGATACTTGCAGTTAATTAACTGTAGTAGCAGTCATCTCCATTTATAAACCGCACCCCAGCTTAGCCAGACGTGCTGTTTTGAGCCTGTATGAATTCCTTCACATAATTGTGGATGTGAAGGAAGCAAGGGATTTGTGTAAGGATCGTGGCAAGTGGCGCTCTATTGTCTCTGCCTACTCCTGTGAGAAAAAGGCGTGACAAATTTGATTGATTGATTAATTGATATTTTGATGATAATGATGAATAAAGAATATATTGGAGTAAAGTCTATTTGTATGTAACAATTGTTTTTTTATTTCAGGTAAGTTCCTAGACATCTATTTTACGAATGAAAACTTTGAAGACAACTTACGTAGGTAGGTTCCATTTATTTGTTTGATCTATTTATTAGGAAAACTGCCATACTTATAACCAAGGATACTATGCAACGATTTTTTTTCTCAGTCTTCGTCACTATTGGATCTCCTCTTGCTTATCATCAGGCGGGACGAGGTCAGATGTCGTTTCACAATAAAAAAAACACATGAGCAAAGACATTCATTGTCAATTTTATTATCAACATATTAAGCATTGTGGGTGTGAGGAAGCTGAAGGAGTTGTGTCAGGATCATGGCAAGTGGCACTTCATTGTCTCTGCCTCTCTCTGTAGGAAAAGGGCGTCACAATTTGATTGATTGAAGTAGTTTATTTTTTCCAGTGTCTGGGATTTGTTATTGCATTGCTTTATTTAGGCATAAGCAAATAGGGGCTACTGAAGACAAAGGCTCCTTCCGCTCGAGCTTTATTAAAATGTAGATAGACTACCAAAGCTTTTATTGTCGAAAGTTTTCAATTTTCGGGTGTCTTTGTGCAAACTGATACTTTAAGTTTCATTACTATTTCTCAACTTCTTCTATTCCTGATTATTATTAGTTTTCTTTGAACAAAACCTCGCAGCTTTTTTTAAAGAAAACTATACTTAATTTTACTATTAATTGTTATTCTATTTTAAAAGATTATTATTCTATATTATTCTATAAATAACATAATCCAATAAACATATGAACATATAACAATACACGATAAACACACACACACACACACACACACATTGTTAATATAATAACACGATTTATATTACAAAAGTCTATGCATCCTAGTTGAGGTGGATTTCGATAACAAATGTGAAATCCTTTGGCCGGCATAGTGACGCTACTGAGCATCCATCTCATGACTTAATGATTAAAATCGTGAAACCAAACCCAGGCAAATAGCCCCCAAATGTGCATAATAAGTTATCAAAGAAAACTGTATCTTTACATAGAGGAAGCGTTTCTTTAATATAAAAAGAGTGCATTCAATTGAAAATTGCTTCTCTTTACGGAATTTATTTCCGCTTTCTAAACGATATGTGACGCTTTCATTCAAAAGATATGCATATGAAGTAGAGCGCAAGTTTCCTTGATGTCGTGTCAGCATCGAGGAAAATTTTCCTAACATTATGTACATCCACGATTCCTTCAATACAAGCTCTATAAAATAGTTATGAAATTCAAGACTCGATTATAGCAGCCGCATTTTAATAAAATTGTTCTTCAGGAGTGTCTGTCTCCCATTATTGTCGCCGCCTGAAACCACCTCATGAATTATTGAAAATTCAGAAGCGTTTACACTGAAACTATTTTGCAATTCAAATGTTGTCTCAACGAGTTAATATTGAATTTGTTAAAGGAATAGCCGACAAACAAAAACCTTATTCTTTCAACTTTAATTATTTTTTATGTTAAGTTTGTTAAGTAACATGTATTTAGCCGGACTTTTTAAGAATCGAACTTATTTCTTTCTAGTCTTTAATTTTTCTTCCACTTTGCAGAGCACGCCGAATATGGCCGACAGCCTAAGTCTCGTACGAGCCACATTGCGTCACCAGCACAGCTTCTTTTATAGTACAAAACTAAAGTAAAATTGTGTGTACTCTTTGGGATGGCTCAGCGAAGTATGAGCTCTATGCCACGATGACTGAGTACCACGAACTGAGGTAGAACACAGCCTCCCTTTCAGCGCTTCACCGCTACTACCACGACTATTGTTTTGCAGAATTCCGTGTTCACCAAGAAAACCAAAATATTCGGGCAGTCCTTTCTCTGGCGTTCTTTTTAACAACCTGCCCCAACACTTTTTTATTCTCTCCTATTTCATCAAGCTGGCAAAGTATGCCCGGCTGCTGGCTGTTGAGACCTCGGTCGACGTTGTCATACAAGACCTAAGTTTTTATTAGATTAGAGCTTATATATAATCATTTACTATTTCTACTCAAAGTTACTCTGATGTTTTTTATTGAATAAATTGTATTGCACTTCGTGAGTAATACTGAGACCTTTTTGTTATATAACTTTATGGTTACTTTTGTAGCTTTATCGAAAGGTATTTTCTATGTGTTCTTTAGGTGAAAGTTTTTATCTAAATTTAAAATACATTGTTCCTTTTTATTTTTCCATGTTCGTGGTGAACATGGAAAAATAATAAACAAATTATAGAAGACTATTAAGTATAGGAGTAAAAGTAACCACAGTGATGATCACATACTATTCAATTTAAAGTCATATACTACATTGTATGATAGTCGTCAAACTGCTACCTAATATTGGGCACGCAACATCTGATATAAAAAGATTTTTTTATATTTACATTAATTATAATTTATATAACCTTCCTACATCTAATCATACAACTACATCATCAGAGCCATCTATTAACAAAGTGCTGCCTTCTAGTCCGTCTAGATTGTTATTCAAAATAACGTGCCAGACAGACCCATAATAAACCTATTAGATCCCTTCGCTATTGCAAAAGCATAATTTCCTGTACGTACGTAACATTATTAACTGCATGGGAAAATCGAATAGCCTATTGCTAAGGCAAAATTGTCACAACTCAATCGTACAGGGAGTGAGAGAGGACACTTCCGGTGCTTAAGTGTTCTCAGCTGGTTTCAATCACCACCCTACATGAACGCAAATCCCCCCATAGTGACCACGTTGCGTTCAAAAATTAGTTTATGAAACACCAGTTGCGTTGGGGGTTGAGGATGCAGTTGGGAAGGAATGCGGTTAGATCAAGCTGACTTGCAATATTCCGGTAAAAGTTTGTTGACCCGTCGGCTGGGGCTACAGGCAACGGTTAACCGCCGGCGTTCGCCGTGTTGTACAGGGGCCTGAATCCACCGCTAACCAGTGAGGGAGGCTACCCTATCTTGGGGCGCATAATCTCAGGGTGACTTATCTCACCAATTGTAGATAGGATAAAGTAACTATATTTAAAAATAAATAAATAAAAGTATAAACTTTTGTTTCGAAAGCATTCGATAACATAGTTAATGTAACATAGTAACATAAGCCGAGACCAGTAGTTAGAGATTTGTAGCTGCCATTACCCAGCAAAAAATTTCTCGGCCACATTCGTGTTTGGATGACTAGTTAAACTGTGGAACCCAAGCGTAGGTGGACCTCGACATGTCTTTAAACTGCCGCACCCCAAACCGCATTGGCAAGCGTGGGGGAGGAGTGAAACTCTGTCTGGATAGCCACGGTCCAGATAGAGGCTTGTGTCCCAGTAATCCCAATAGTGGGTGATGGTGATACCCATTCGGTCGGGGGAAGCATCCACATTTTATCGACGAATCACAGCCGAACTAAACGGGCGTGTCGTTTCTTTGTCGAACACTTGATTGATGGAATGTTTTGTCAGTCCATTTGTATTTCTTATCCTTGAATCCATCTCTGGCCAGCATAGTGATGGCGACTAAGACAGTCGTAAACTGAGTTGTTTGTTTTTTAGTTATTGGGAGTCTGGGTTAGATGATAAAAAATAAACATCTAACGATCCTGAGATAAATTTCTCCCTTTCTTTACACAATAAATTATTCCCCTTCATCCACAATTCTCTTAAAGCGAGTTCAATAATAACATGCACTGCGGATATTTGTTTAATAAATTCATTATTAAAATATTATTTAATGTTCTTTATGCAATAATAAACCAAAATTAGAACAAGCCTTTACTTTGTAGCAAAGTACTTCTATCTGTAAGGTTTTGATGTAAAATAGTGACTAATTTCGCTGAAATTTCTGCATATTGTGTGGTAGAATCTCGTTAAAATTTACACGGAATCTACCGCAAAACTAACCAGCTAAAACATATTGATAGTGTAGATTGCATTGGAAATAGAATGAGCAATTAGATCGCATACAGTTTAACGAGGTTAACCAAGGGTAATTACGATCTTCGCTTAATAGAATTTATTAATAAGTTTTACATAATATCACGCTCTGCGTGCTGTAAATATTATTTGATATTTTTATGCGTTTTTATAAATTTTGTAATGAGTAGAAAAAAATCACACTTGCACACCGGTCAGCTGCGACATAACCACTAAGCTACACATCCTTGGATATTTCAAGCGATCACCTTTGGCCGGTATAGTATTATAAAATTGTATTTACCGACAATTCCCACACAGACACATAATATACATTTATTTCAATAATCGCATGATTAAATATTTTAATTAATTTAATTATCACACCTAAATCCCACGGAGATAGAGTACTACTTTCCTAAAACACTTTTGCTGCCTTCACATCCACAATTCACTTCATACGAACTTAAACGGGCAGACGTCCACTGCACATAAAAATATGTTTTGATAAACTTGCTACACGCTTTTATAGAGGTTTAACTGTACGTTCATACTGAAATTGGCTAGAGAGTGTGCAATCGAAAATGTATATCGACCACTCTATTTTACGATGACGCTAGTCCGAGTTAAATTACTATTACTTACAATGTCTACGTCTAACTGAATCAGTTTTATAGATTTCTAAAGGTATTTCCATTTTTTGTGTGCATAGTTAACTAGACTAATGATTGAGATTACCAGGAAAAATAATATATAAGTCTTCAATACTCTAACCTACCTATGCATCATTGCTAGGCAAATGATATATGTCCTAAATCATATTTAAAAGGATGTCGGTATAGTGTTGGAGACAGGCCGACAATTGCTGATCATTCGTCCAGTCTGCTGATCAGGGGTAGTCCCACCATTTTCAAGTGTACAGACCGTGTTGTGATTAGGTCTCTTGAAAGTTGCTGCGTCCATCTAGGCTGGCATAGTGCACGCGGCTGCTACATTATTTAGCTCTATAGCAGTCGCATTCGTGCTTGGACCGCACTCCAGCTTAACAATAGAAAAGATGCTGTCATTTATCGAGCCACAATAAAAATAAGTAAAATATTTTTTGTTAAGTGAAAAACACAGACTGCACGTAAAAATTGCTTTTAGAGAAAATAAAATCAATCAAATTGTCACGCCTTATTCCCACATGGATAGGCAGAGACAATGGAGCGCCACTTACCACGATCCATACACAACTCCCTTGCTTCCTTCACATCCACAATTCTCTTCATACAGGCTCTGTGCGTGACAATTTGATTGATTGAGAAAGAAAAGAGAAAATACCTAGCATTTAAATAAAACTGGATCCTCTGATATCTGTTAAAAAGGATATATTGAAACGTTGGTAATTTATTTTCTGTTTTACATTCAATGTAAACAGAAAACAAATTAAACATTCTCACAAAGAACGCTTCCAATCGCTGCACAAAATAAAACGCCCGAGCGGCTTCTGTGGCTGATACGCCCCAAGCTATCTTTTTTGGCTGTGCAAATCGGTCTGCTCTGTTAATCAAAGGGATATGCATCGAAAAAAATGGATGGATATTTTTTTTATTATTACAGAACTGATATATATATATATCAGTGGTTTTATATATCAGTGGTAAACTTCGCCTTATAGTCCATTGAAAAATCATCAGTAGAGGGGACAAGTAACGCTTCATCGACTCGGCTTATCTCCGTGGGAATGAGGCGTAATAATTTGATTGGTAATTAAAAAGTTACATTTGTGGTTGAAAAAGTCAGAGCACGTCCTTAGTAATCCCACTAAAAAAAATTATTCGGACACGACATTTAACATCGACCTGCCTGATGATAAGCAAGAGGAGATCCAAAAGTGCCGACGACTGAAACAACCGAGTTAGTACACGGCTGTCTCAGCCGCCGTCACTATGCCGGCCAAAGGTGCTTCTTCACTTTGATCCTTACATTTAAAGTTAACCATATTTATACATATAATCTTAATATATTTATATAACTGATACATATTATACTCGTATATATGAGACCACGTAGGAGAGAACAAGCTGGGTTGCGTTCCGATAAATGGAGGCTGCAGTATATAACTGCACTATGCCGGCATAACGGTAACCGGCAACTATTGAGCTGATCTCGTGTGCTATTTTTACGTACAAATACTTGTATAACATAATAAAATAATTTTTAAATACGGATTATTTATTATTATTAACAAAAAATATACTTTAGAATTTTATATTTAAAGTATATTTTATAAAGTATATTTAGAGTTTATTTATTGCTGCAATAAATAAAGGAAAAGTATTAACAGTACAGTAGTTTCAGTTACTTCCTTTCTCCAACATTGTCTCTGTTTAAGTTCTTTAATTGCTTCCTTCTGCGATGACGGGTAGTTTTCTATTTCTTGACATAAAGTCTCTTCGTTAGTCTCCGAATTTTGTTTTGATAATTTCATTTGACGATCTTATGCTTTATGCGAACTTTCCCCATTTAAGTTTCCTTTCATACTTTATGAACGAAACATCAATTTTAAGACAAGTTTATATGGTTCTGTTTACACCTTTTAATTTGTCCCATATAACGGCAAAATATTCACATAACTAATAAATTTAAAAGAGTTTGATCGTAGCCAAGTGCGTGCACAATTCTATAGGTATAATGCCATTAGAATAAAAATAGGACGGGCCGTTGACTAACTTCACTTGACTGATTTAAATGTCTCTTTTTCTTGACAAAGAAAAAGACACCATACTAAAGTGAAGTTGGTTGCAGAGTTAAACGTCACAAAATGGCGACGATTCGGTCCTATTCTTATTTTAATCGCATTATAAGGCGTGGTCAGTAACTACTAGATTCATCAAACAGGTTGGAAGATCGCTTATGGCAAATCAAAAATTATCTTAATTCCTTTTGTGTGCCGAATGGCACGTTAAACTGTAGGTTTGAAGACAGGCGTAGCGCATCTGTTAACACACTAGTTCGTTACACACCAGTTCGATGCCCGGTCGGAGCAAATATTTGTATCATGGCTTTGATACAATATTTGTAATATTTAATAGTTAAGTGCAGTATTACAATTTTTTGGTAATAAAATGAAATGATGCATATTGGGCTGACATAGAGGACAGGACGCTACTAAGAATCATAGTAGTGCCCACCTTCATTCATGGACCGTACTCCAGTTTATTATCAGTCGGAGTGCTATTATATGGCGAGCAACAATTAAAAAGACGGTCATTATCACTAGAAAGCGGTAATTGCCTTATAACTGGGTAGCCGCGATCTGATCAAAGGTCTGTACCTCAGTAGTAGGACTGATGACGAATCTCTTTCTATCCCTGAAGAAATGAAAACATGACATTTTAAGTTAAATTACTTGAACAGTTATGTACAAACGTTAGATTAAGATGAGACTTTTGCGCTCGTTTGACATGAAAGGATCTTCTGTTTATGAAGTATCTACGAGTACCTTTGAGTATATTCTGTTCTCTACTTACATTAATTAGTCATGAAATGCAAAGGCTTCCATTTAGTATCATCTTAATTAGTGTTCGTTTGACACAAAGTATATGAAATTCAAGACATCTTTTCATAAAGGCAACTTTATATTTCATATAATATGTGCATATTTTATTCATGTTAAGTTCATATTATATTTAATGATCAAATAAATTTATCAAAACGCAAAATTTGTTGTCGAACCACCTAGGCCAACGACAGACAAAACAGTTTTTATTTCACGGTTGCCTCATTCGCCGTCACGATGCCGGCTAGCAATCATTAAAGAATGTGTCATAACTCGCCTGCCTATATAATTGGCTGTGGGCGAATTGTTTTATAGATACATTGTATTACAGTTATCTGACTATTATTAGTTACTGCCATGCTCACTTCGTTAGGCGGTAAACATTTTTGGGAAAACCATAAAAAAATTGTTTCGCGTATTTGATATTTTAAATTATCTCTCAAACTATGTAATCAAAAAACATAATGTAAAAAACCAATTTTATCTGATTAAAATTTCCTTGGTGACAAATAATTTAATGAAATATAAAGTTCCATATAAACTTACATCCCCTATGAATTTTGAAAAAGCCTTTTTTAGTAGATGTCTACGTCATAAGAGGAATACGTATGCGATTTTTTTGTTTTTGTTCTAGTATAAAATATATATACTATATGTATGCATCTGTGTGAGTGATCACCAAAAGTAGATCCAGAAAGCAGTATAAACTGGTTTAAACCAAGCAAGGGACGCGTCGACGTCACACCTACACTATCGACATATGTGCATTGTGCACTCACACAAATGCAAAGCTCGGCTTAGGCCTCGTGGACTGTACCACAGCCGTCTTTTATAATTAATAAGTTTCTGCACATGATGCTCGCGATGCTGAACTTAGTACAAAGTTAATTTCAAACTTAAGCACAACATCGGCGGTTTTGATATGAGCTGCTGAATTCAGGAAATATGCTAGCCTACCTCGCTCGACCTAGTTAGATAGATATCGATAGTTATTACTTGGGTATTCACTTTAAACTAAATTGCATGAATATTATAATATATTAAATTGTTACGGCTCTATTTCCACAGGGAAAGGGATTTTCAATTTTATACAGTTCCTCAACAATTCCGTCGTTTTTCACATCATAGCAATTAATTGTCATATTTTATAATTAAAATGTTGACTAATTCCGACTAATAGGTGGAAGCATCCATATTCTATTGTACGAATCGACAGCCGAACTAAACGATTCGGCGCTTTTGTTGAACAATTGGCAAGTGAAATGCTTTACCCGCTCATGTGTTGTTCTTATTCCAAAAACTTGGGTCCTTTAAACGAAACGTAAAAAGCACCTTTGGTTGGCATGGAGAAGAGGACTATTTTTTTATATTGTGACGAGTCTTTCGACATCTGACCTCGACCCGTCTGAGGGAAGAGGGGGTCCAAGAGTACTGTCGAATGCAAATACCGACTGTTTTAGTCCTAATTAGCGCATTCAGATTATGCATCTAGTTATTGCAGTCAAGACTCGTATTGTTAATTTGCTTAAATTAATCTGCAGTTTAGCCAAATCGGAGACATCCACAAGAAAGCTGGGTTGCCTAGTGCCCATAACCATAGAGCTTGTATGAAGAGATTTGTGGATATGAAGGAAGCGTAGGAGTTGTGTCAGGATAACGGTAACGGTAAGTGGCGCTCCATGGTCTCCGCCTATCTCAACTTGACAAGTGACAATTTGATTGAATGATATTTAGCCAAACACGTAGATTAGGGAGAAAGGTTCTCCAATGGAACACCACTTACGCCTAAACGCAGCGAAGGACGTCCACTTACAAGATGGACTGACGACCTACTAAAGATAACAAGAACGCATAATAACACGCTTAATTGTATAATAAGCATGATAATCTTGTAAATCGTGTGTTAAAGTTTATTAATTACTGGGTTGCGGTTTAAATTAAACTAGTTTACTTGCTTTGTGTATATTAAATTAACTTTCGTAGGCGTCGAGCGCCACAAACTCAAGCCTCAAATAACACAATTAATGTAACCCGGATTATTAAGTGGAAAATTTTCAAAAGGACACTTCTCTATACAAAATAATTTAGGCTATCACAAAACTCTTTGATTAACTTTAACTGGTAATTAAATATATAATTTTGTAGGAGTAAATGTGACACTATTAAAGATTAGAAATAAATATTTAAATATATAAGGCGACCGTAGTGTAGTGGCAGTGCAATGGTTATACAAACCGAGAGCACGAGTTCGAAACCACCCACCGGTACCAATGTGTCTTTGATATATGTACATTGGTTGTCCTGTTTCTATGATACAAGCAATCACTTTAGTAGGTCATTATCTACCAACTGACCTGTGATATCGTGAACGATGATGGACTCAGTGCAAATCATAATTTAAATATAATGATATGTATAAATAGATGAAATCTATATGATTATACGTAATACAAATATAAATCCTTGCAAACATATACATACTTACATATTACACACATACATATATAACATATTTAATGCAAATTAATGGATACAGGACTCAGCTTTACGCGGTGCAAGATAAATTTTGGCCTCCCAAGATCAGCCGTCAATGTCAAAGATGGCATCTAGGTTAGATAGAAAAGAAGTTGAGAGTAGTGGAGGTGAGAGTTGCCAGGATGCTCACTTCACCTTTCGCATGTAAATAATGGTCTCTCAGTGTAATAATAAACATACATAGATACCATTACTTCATTTCTATAATGGTAGTACCAGGTAGTACCAATAGAGGTAGTACCACCACCACTTTCTTTTCAATAATGAGCTTAGCTTTACAATGTGTCAAGGAATACGAATAGTGTAATAAAATTTCCACAAAGTTCTCTTACATTTAAAGTTAAAGAAAAATACTTTTTCCAGGAAAGCTGTTTTCAAATGAAGTAACAATAAACGTACACTCTTGTGTAATCTCAAATAAAGTAATGTAAAACTTTTCAGAGCTGTAATTTTTATTTTTAAAGACCACCTTTAATTATGTACTTAACGTCGCCTTTTAAAGCTCGGAGCTTTAATCGGATTTTGTGCCGAGAGTGGAGCTAAGTTAGTTGTACTTAAGCTAGGCTATAACTTTTCTATGGATAACCTCGTTTACTTTATTATATATTTAATACTAAAATTAAACTTTAAAAATATCTTTAAAGCTTGCAGTCTCTTTTGTTCCTATATTATATGTTCATATTTTATTATCCTATATGTCATAATTACTTCTACTAATAAACCATTAAAAGCAACCGTGAGCGCCGAAGACCGTCATCGCACTTTTATTTTGCTTTTATTATATTCTTAATTTAAATGGTTTAACTGACATTTTGCGCAAAAATTGCAAAATGTATAAATATTTAAAATTAATAATAATTAGCTAACGTTTTTTAATGTGAATGTTTTCCATTAAATAAATTTACCTGTTTAGTATGTACAGTAATTTGTAATATATAACATTTAAGATAAAATAATAAATAAATAAAAATTAAAAAATATGTTTATTATAAAATATACGAGTATATTACACCGTTTACAATATTCAACAACAACAAAAGATATTTTACAATAAGTATTTTATAGAGTTTATACTATTTTATTTTCAAAATTTTCACTGTCATGGCATTTAGGTTATATTCTTTTATTCTATATTTACATCGTGCAGTATTTGAATACTTGTTTGTTTAAACTAGTTCATCGTTAAATGTTCAAATATGACTTCTCTTTGTGCCGCTGTTGAAATGTAAAAGGATGGAAAAATATAGATAAAGCAAATAAAAAAGTTATTTTCATATATGCACGATTTTCAAAACTATTAAAGATATTTCTTCCTTTATTTTCCACTGTTAAATAGGTCTTTTCCACTTCTTATCATCAGGCAAGCATGCAGAAGGTATATCATGGTCAATTTTGTATTGTTTTATTTAAAGATAAAAGAAGAAAAAAGACCTCGTATGAAGAGAATTGTGGATGTGAGGGAAGCGAGAGAGGTGTGTCAGGATCGTGGTAAGTGGTGTTCTAATCTCTTTCCATCCCTGTTGTAATTCAGTCTTGACAATTAAATAGATAAAATAAATTGTGAACTGCTATGACTTAAGACACACGCTCACATCACATCTTCGTGGAATATCTACGTCAATCTCAGACCATATTGAATCTGGCTAATCACATATAGATGTTTAAATAGGTAAAACTAAATATATTACAAAAATCTAGAGCGTGTTTTTAAAAAGCATTAGTCTTCCAACACCTTTTTCCCACTTTTGTTTAATTTACGGCACTGGCTTTCATTCAGCACCCGCTAACGGGAGAAAATCTTATACGGTTACAAACTTGTTGCTAAAATTATTTTCTATTCCGGTCTCTTGCCGAATGCAATGTATAATGCATTTTTATATTTCAATTATATTTAATATAAATTCAGCACGCTTGCCTGATGATAACAATTAGGAAAGACCGATTTAACAGTCGAAAATAAATGTTTTTTTTTTTCACTGAAGAGAAGCGAGGGGGTTGTGTCAGGATCGTGGCAAGTGGCACTCTGTTGTCTTTGCCTATCCCTGTGGGAAAAAGGCGTGACAATTCGATTGACTGATTGATTGTGAATATTTTGATAAATAACAGTTTGAAGAGCGGTTGGTAGGCAGACAGTTGGTGGTAATTTTTCCAGTATGTAGATCTGGAGGTACTTTACCAGTTTCAAGTAAAGTGCGTTTCGGAATCAATTTGAAAGTTTCCATTATTAAGAAGGCCGTAATAATGAATGCGACTTTTCTCGGTGGTAGGTAGTACTGTAGTAGAAGTAGCCGTTGCTCTACAAAATAATTGCTAGCTGAATGTATATTGTAAAATTACAAGACAAATGTAAACCTAGTTTATATATAAATTTTCCTTGCTAAAACCGGGGGGCATTCTAACTAACTTGGTTGATTCAGTCGTCGTCACTCTTGGATCTCCTCTTGTTTATTATCATGCGGGTCGAGGTCAATAAAAAATGCGGGTGTCACAATAAAAAAAAACACAAAAAAGCCGCAGTTTCAACAACCATACGGGGGGCTGACCGGGCAACTTCAATGGTAATGACAATGAAGTTCATTCCCACTTGTCAAAAAGTTACGCGGTCGCTGTTAGTGTGAAAAACAACTTATACTCATTCGAACAATGAGTTTCAATGAGCTTGAACTGTTAATGAAAATGGAAATCTATTCTTAGTGTGTTCCGCGGTCGCAATTTAAATTATTAAAACTTATTAATGGTGCTTAAGCTTATTAATTATTAACGATAAATGGTGTTCAACTGTCAAAACGAAGCTCATTGTCAGTGAGTTACGCGGTCGGCCCCCTGAGCCGTGGGAATATAATTTAATTTCATAATTGTGTATAGATGATGTTTTGTTAATTTAGATCATTTAACCAAAAGGCATGTGTTTATTTCGGCCAATATTACAACATGTATTTAATTAATGTTCCTATTATGTAAAGGCTGCCTGTTTGACGACAAACTTGGTCGAACGGTTTGCGATTGGTTTGTTGCGCGTAAAGTCCCGGGTTCGATTACCGGTCGGAGCAAATATTTCTTTCATAGCTTTTATTTGTAATACTTAGTAATTAGATTAAATATTTGTTAATAATAAAAAAAGAGGCGGATATTTGCTTCGGGTCTGGTTATCAAAGAGTGGTAGGCAGTGGTACCTGTCTGTATACTTACAAGTATACAGACAGTGAAGTGATTTGGTCGCGTTTCGGGATCAACTTGTAAGTTGCCGATTTCAAATAGGCCGGCATAGTGGATGTGATTGCTACTTACAATTATTAATTGTAGTAGCAGTGATATCCATTCATGGACCACACCCAGCTCAACATCAAGCGGGGTGCTGTCATATGTAGAATCACAAAAAAAATAACCACTTGGTATTCTTTTCGAATCGGAGACATCCTCAAGAAAGCTAGGTTGCCTAGTGCCTATAACCATAGATCTTGTATGAAGTAAGAGAGTTGTGTCAGGATCGTGGCAAGTGGCGGTCCATTGTCTCTGCCTATCCCTGTGGGAAAAAGACATGACATTTTTTTTATTCTCTCCCAGCCAAACCTTTAGAATATGTGAACGTTGATATCGGGGTCTGTTACAAACGCACAATGAATACGTATGAATACATTTTTTGTAAGTGTGTGTGTGTGTGTGTGTGTGTGTTTTACATTTGTATTTCAATTATTTATGTGTGTGTTTATAAAGCGTTGTTAACTTATACATGTGTGTGGGCACTCCAGTTGACTCCAGCAACAATTAACAGATAATTATATCCGGAAAATTCACGTATTGCGACCTCTATTGGTTAAATGTTCTAAGGGTGTGCTTGTAGCTCTAGAAATAACAATAATTTCATTTTCAGGATTTCACTGAAGAGCTGACTGTGATATAATTCTGCTGTCCGATTGTTTTGGCATCTATTTTATTTGAGTTTTATTTTATATCATCAAATGGAATAGATGACAACGATTTGACAGTTGCTTCAAGCTAATTTCATCGTTGAAGATATTTCATCATTAGATATTTCTTAGTTAAGACATTGTATGTGTAATATTAACTAATAAGGAAGAATGGAATTAGCAGAGCATACCTAAATTTTTTTATCGATCGATCCTTGATTGCTCAATTCGAGGATTTGTTAAATAAAGAGCTGGTTTGAAAAGATATGTGGATGAAAGGGAAGCGAATGAAAAAGAGTTCTGTCAGATGGTGGCCTATCCCTGTGGGAATTAAGAATAGTGTTTTTGCAACATTAGATCAATTATAATAGTTATATAAAGTTATTGTATTGTATTAGTATGTAAGTACTTAACGTTTTATGTATATGTATGTATAACGTTTTATTAGTTTAAATGTACAAACTTGTTCGTGTCTTAAATAAATAAATAGTGTATTATATACTCTAGCATATAATACTGTTACATACGAAATTGTGGCTAGACATATGACAACAACCCGTTTGATTCGAAACTCAACTTTATCACTTCACCGTCACTTTACTTGAAAGTGGT